>OX451736.1:1360906175-1362106175 GCA_948472305.1 Vicia faba | reverse complement strand
ACTTTGGATGAACTATCAGCATAATAATTTAATCTCTTAATTCAACAACTTGAACAACTACGCAGCGGAATTATAATAACATCTTTGTCCAACAATTATATCAACTTAAAAATAGCACATACTTAGAAACAATCAAATTAAAGTTCAACAACTGAAATAATCAATAATTAAAAGCAACAAGCATTCATCCTCCCGAGTGTTACGTATCAGAGTAATGACACCGACTCGAACTACCGAAGGTATACTTCCTTCACTCCAGATTACCTGCACGTTACCAACGTAAGGGTAACATTCAAACAGAAGGGGTGAGATATCTAACAATATAATAAAATGTATGATAAATAATATATTAAATTAGATCACATAACATCACCACTTCTCATCGTATATGCAACAATAATCGCAACAGAATACCAACAATATATACATTCACCGCATCAATACACAACTTCTTCATGCAATCATATAATGCGACTCAATACTATTCAAATGCATTTGGTACCATTGGAGCAGAACTCCCATCTCAAATAATTGCCAATAAATAGAGGAATCAACAAGGCATAAGCCTTCATCTTCATACTCGTCAATACATGCCATCAAAACGAGCATCAGCTCCATCTTGATATGCAATGTATGCAACACAATCATGAATGTAGTAACAACAACCATAATTAACAACATCTCAACACAACATCATCGTTGGCCAGAAGCCTAGATCTTAATAGCTGCCAAATATTAGAAGCATCTCAACATCATTCATCAACATCATTCATCAACATAATTTATCAACATAATTCATCGCATGATTCATCAACATGATTTCATCAACGTAATTCATCAACATAATTTTATAGCAGCTCAGCCACAACAACAATACAATGATAGATCGACAATCCCTCAACGTTGGCCATAGGCCTACAACATGATAATGCCCATAATTAATTAATCATCTAAGGCTTACCTCTATTTAACAAACCTCTACATATTATTATTCTGTAATACTACATCATTATCATCATTGATCTTAATGTTATGAACCAAGCAATAATCTATAATCATCTTATCCTCATCATACTTCGCAAAATCATCATAGCGATTAACGCGAGAAGCTAATTCTAGTCCTAAATTTGGTTACTAGGATTATTCTTCTTATCCTTAATTTTAATCTTTAAGAATTAAGTTCATCGCATTAGCTATCCAATGCTTCGAACGACACCTCAAAGGGAGTCCGGGAACTCAAGTTACAGCCTTTGGAAACGAATCTGCCAAAATTCAGACTACATGAGTCAACGCATAATGTTTTGAGTCGACGTGTACTGGGCTAACATGATGCATGAGTCGACACGTAATCCCTTGTATCGACTCATACTGAGTCTGCAATACCGCATGTATCGACGCATGCTCCTTCGTATCGACTCATCCTGAGTCCAAAAACCTGCATGTATCGACTCATGGCTTTTAAGGTCGACGCATATTGTTCTGTCATGAATATTTTCTGCGATTTCACTATGTTTTCACTATGGTTTCCCTGCCTTAGGCCCTAAAAACATTCTCTAATCATAGGTAATCATTAATTATAATAATTCTATGTTTCTACATCAATTATACAACATTAGGGAATCATTATTCATCTCTAAATCGTTGATCTTCGTCAAACAACAATATATACATTCCAATCATAAACAAGAAAACTTTTCACATCTAATCTCACATACTAATCATCATAAACCCTATTATAGAGTCAGAACCCCACCCTTACCTCGGATTGAAGGTTGCTCTACAACTTTTCCGATTGAATTTTATCCTAGCTCTTTTCCTTCTTTTCTGCAACTTTCACGTTCTCTTCCAACCCTTATTTCTTTCTCTTCTTACTACTTTTTCTTTTCCTTATTATTTCTAAAAACTAACATAATAACCCTATAATTCTCATTATGTCTTAATGGGCTTAAAACTCCTACACCCCATTTCTACTACTTCTATTTCTTAAAATAAGCCCATATCAAATAATATTATTATTCTAATATTATTCCACAACTTAATAGAATAAATATATCCAATAACAACAACACATCAACTATCATCATAACACAACTTCACAAATATTCCAAAAATAATTTAATTAAATAATTAATTAAATTACAGGCGTTACAATTCTTCCCCACTTAGAATATTTTTGTCCTCGAAAATTTACCTTAATCAAACAACTCAGGATAGGAGTCCCGCATCTTGCTTTCCAACTCCCAATTCATGCTTTCTCCGGCAGCTCCTAGCCAAACCACTTTAACCAAAGAAAACTCTTTGCCCCTCAGAGTCTTTATTTCACGATCTGTGATCCGTACAGGCATCGTCTCCACAGTAAGGTTATCCCGTACTTGCACATCATCCATATGAATCACATGAGATGGATCTGAAATATACTTCCGGAGTTGTGACATATGAAACACATCATGCAAATTCAAAAGATTAGGCGGTAAAGCCACTCTATAAGCAATGTTCCCCACTCTTTCCAAAATCTGATATGGACAAAAAAAATGGGAAGTGAACTTCTTAGACTTCAATGCTCGCCCAACACCGGTCACAGGTGTAACTCTCAAAAACACATGGTCACCCGCTTGAAATTATAAGTCTTTCCTTCGCTTGTCATGATAACTCTTATGTCTACTTTGGGAAGCTTTCATCTTTTCTGGAATCAACTTCACCTTCTCAGTAGTCTCACGAACAAGTTCAGGTACAAGTACTACACTTTCACCAGATTCATGCCAACATAAAGGAGTTCTACATCTTCAACCATACAACGCTTCAAAAGGTGCCATCCCAATACTAGAATGGTAATTTTTATTATAAGTGAACTCTATCAACGGAAGATAAGTATCCCACGAACCTCCCTGCTCAAGAACACATGCCCTCGGCAAGTCTTCCAACGATTGGATAGTCCGTTCAGTCTAACCATCTGTCTGAGGATGATACGCCGAACTCAACCTCAACTTAGAACCCAACGCTTCTTGCAAACTCTTCCAAAAATCAGAAGTAAATCTTGGATCTCTATCCGACACAATGCACAAAGGAACACCATGCAGCTTCACAATCGCACTAGTGTAAATCTCAGCCAACTTCGACACTGGAAAACTGATGTTAATAGGAATAAAATGAGTCGACTTCGTAAGCCTATCAAAAATCACCCAAATCGAATCATGTCCTCGTAAGGTATTAGGCAACCCGTCACAAATTCCATCGAAATGCTATCCCATTTCCATTATGGAACTTCTAACGATTGTATCAACCCTGCAGGCTTCTGATGTTTAACTTTCGACTTCTGACAAGTCAAACATGCATACACAAACCGAGCCACATCAGTCTTCATCCCAGGCCACCAAAACAAGCCTTTCAAATCTTGATACATCTTTGTAACTCCTGGATGAATACTCAACTTACTTCTATGACTCTCCTTAAGTATCACTTTCTTCATCTCAGCATCATCAGGAATACAAATTCGATTACGAAATCTTAACACACGCTGCGGATCTAGCTTAAAATCATTATTCTCAGACTGATCAATTCCAACCATCGAATCTACCAGTTTCACATACAACTTCTGAACTTCTCTGATACTATCTATAAATTCATTATTAATCTTCAACATACCTAGCATAACACTCCGCAGTGTCACCTCGCAAACTAAGCTCATATCTCTGAATTGTTCAATTAATTCCAACTCTTTAACCATTATTACCGACATATGTAAATTTTTTCGACTCAACGCATCAGCTACCACATTCGCTTTTCCTGGATGATAATTCAAACCGAAATCATAATCCTTTAACAGTTCCAACCATCTTCGTTGCCTCATATTCAGCTCATTCTGATTGAATAAATACTTTAAGCTCTTATGGTCACTAAACACTTCAAATCTAAAACCATAAAGATAATGCCTCCAAATTTTCAACATAAAAACAACTGCAGCTACCTCCAAATCATGTGTAGGATAGTTCTTCTCATGAGTCCTCAACTTCCTTGACGCATAAGCAACTACCTTATCATTATGCATAAGCACACCTCCTAAACCCATCTTAGAAGCATCATAATAAACCAAAAAAGGCTCTCATGGATTAGGTAACGTCAAAATCGGAGCCGACGTCAATCTCTTCTTCAATTCTGTAAAACTTTCTTCACACTAAACATCCCATACAAAAGCTCTACCTTTACAAGTCAATTTAGTCAACGGAAGTGCCAACTTAGAAAAACCTTCGATAAACCTTCTATAGTAACCAGCTAATCTCAAAAAGCTCCTAATATCAGTAGCTGACTTTGGAGTTTCCCAAAGCAACACAGCATCAACCTTCAATGGATCTACAATAATGCCACTACCTGAGATCACATGACCAAGAAAACTAACCTCCTTTAACCAGAATTCACACTTGGACAGTTTTGCATACAACTTCTTCTCTTTCAAAACTTGTAATAATACTCTTAAGTGTTATGCATTCTCTTCTTCTGACTTCGAGTAAATCAAAATGTCGTCAATGAACACCACTACAAACCGATCCAAATAAGTATGAAATATACAATTCATATACTCCATGAATACTCCCGACGCATTAGTAATACCGAAAGGTATCACTGAATACTCGTAATGTCCATAACGTATTCTGAAATCCGTCTTTTGGATATCTTCATCCTTCACCTTAATCTGATGGTAACCCGACCTCAAATCAATCTTACTAAACACACGAGTGTCCACCAATTGATCCATCAAGTCATCTATTCTTGGAAGAGGATACTTGTTCTTAATCGTCACTTTATTCAAATGTCTATAATCAACACAGAGCCTCATACTTCCATCTTTCTGCTTTACTAATAACACTGGAGCTCCCCACGACGATACACTTGGTCTTATAAACTTCTTTTCAAGTAACTCTTCCAATTGCTTCTTTAACTCTGACAATTCAGATGCAGACATCCTGTATGGTGCCATAGACACGGGTCTGGTACCAGGTACAAGATCAATAGCAAATTCAACTTCCCTCTCCGGCGGTACATCAGGAATCTCATCAGGGAAAACTTCAGGAAATTCATACACCACCTACAATTCCTCAATTATAGCTTGAGTCTCTACGAATAGCGACGCCATCAACGAGAACATTTGTGCTTCTTCTTGCATCAACTTCCTCAACTGTCTAGCAGACAACAAACTATCTTCCTCTTCTTCAGGAGTAAAAAACCTCGGACTTGTCATAACAGTTAATGTGAACATAGTTATGCTCTAACCAGTTCATACCCAAAATCACATCCAAACCTCTTAACGGTAAACAAACCAAATCAACAGCAAAGTCTATGTTGAAGATCAATTAGGGACACTTTAAACAAATAAAATAAGTAGTCGCCGACCCCTTGGTTGGAGTGTCGATGACCATTTCTCCATTCATATAAGACAACATAAGACCCAATCGTTCAACACAATCAGCAGCAATAAAGCAATGAGTAGCACCGGTATCAATAATAGTAATTAAAGGAGTACTATTAATGAAACATGTACCTCTGATAAGTCTGTCCTCAGCAGTTGTCTGATCCTCAACCAAAGCGAACACTTTACCACTTGTCTGCGCCCTCTTTGGTTTATGACACTGACTACCAATGTGCCCTTCTTCACTATAATTGAAATAGATCACATCCTTATGCTTTCACTCAGATACAACATGTCCGTTCTTACCACAACAGAAACACTTCTTTACTTCAGCAGTACACACATTACTCTTATGCCCAGGTTTCCCACATTTAAAACAAACCACACCAGCAGGTGCATCTCCCCCACTAGTCCTCTGAACCTGAGCAGCTTTATGTTTACCTTTACCAGCTGGGGTATCATAAGGCTTACCACGATTATGTTGGTACTTACCCCTCTTCTCACAGATAATCTTGTAATGAACATTATTATCCTCTTCATAAATTCTGCAACCATCAACCAAATCAACAAAGACACGGATCTTCTAGTATCCAACTGCCTTCTTGATCTCTAGGTGCAACCCGCTTTCAAACTTGATGCACTTCGATAACTCAGCATCTGCATCACCGTAGTGCGGATAAAACTTAGCCAACTCAGCAAACTTTGCAGCATACTCAACAACTGACATATTCCCTTGCTTCAGCTCAAGGAACTCAATTTCCTTCTTACCACGGACATCTTCAGGAAAGTACTTCCTCAGAAATTCCCTACGGAACACAGCCCAAGTGACATTTTCACATGTAGCTTCCAATCTCTAACAAGTCTCTAGCCACCAGTCATCAACCTCAACTGCAAGCATATAAGTACCTATCGAACCTTCTGCACTGGAGTGCAGTCCATCACACGAAAGATTCTCTCAATCTCTTTCAAACAATCCAATGCTCCATCAGGATCATACTTTCCCTTGAAGGTAGGAGGATTCTCTCTCTGGGAAGTCGCCAAACCACGAGATCCAGCATTCCCGTCAGTATTCGGTTGATTCTCTATCGCATGCGCCATTACTTCTAAAGCAGCAGCAAGTGCAGCATCATTCCTTCCAGCTATCTCAACTTATCACTACAACATAAACAACGGTTAGAACTCAAATTAACAATACTTGATTGTTAGACAACTACGACTCGACAACTTAGTCAGATGGACCAACCTTTGCTCTGATACCAACTTTGTAACACCCCAATTCTATCCGGCAATTATATATGCAAATCAGAGTCATAAAATTCATGCAACTGAATCAGGATGCCAAAAATTCAACTTTAAAAACACATTGCATTCAACGTGGATACATAACACTTTAAAACTTCGGATGAACTATCAGCATAATAATTTAATCTCTTAATTCAAAAACATGAACAACTACGCAGCGGAATTATAATAACATCTTTATCCAACAATTACAACAACTTCAAAATAGCACATACTTAGCAACAATCAAATTAAAGTTCAACAACTGAAATAATCAATAATTAAAAGCAACAAGTGTTCATCCCCCCGAGTGTTACGTATCAGAGCAATGACACCGACTCGAAATAACGAAGGTATACTGCCTTCACTCCGGATTACCTGCACGTTACCAACGTAAGGGTAACATTCAAACAGAAGGGGTGAGATATCTAACAATATAATAAAACGTATGATAAATAATATATTAAATTAGATCACATAACATCACCATTCTCATCGTATAAACAACAATAATCGCAACAGAATACCAACAATATACACAACTTCTTCATGAAATCATATAATGCGACTCAATACTATGCAAATGCATGTGGTACCATTGGAGCAGAACTCCCATCTCAAATAATTACCAATAAATAGAGGCATCAACAAGGCATAAGCTTTCATCTTAATATTCGCCAATACAGACCATCTTAACGTGCATCAACGCCATCTTGATATGCAATGTATGCGACACAATCATGAATGTAGTAACAACAACCATAATTAATAACATCTCAACATAACATCATCGTTGGCCAGAAGCCTGCATCTTAATAGCTGCCAAATATTAGAGGCATCTCAACATCATTCATCAACATCATTCATCAACATCATTCATCAACATAATTTATCAACATAATTCAACGCATGATTCATCAACATGATTTCACCAACGTAATTCATCAACATAATTTTACAGCAGCTCAGCCACAACAACAATACAACGATAGATCGACAATCCCTCAATGTTGGCCATAGGCCTACAACATGATAATGCCTATAATTAATTAATCATCTAAGGCTTACCTCTAGTTAACAAACCTCTACATATTATTATTCTGTAATACTACATAATTATCATTATTATCATCATTGATCTTACTGTTATGAACCAAGCAATAATCTATAATCATCTTATCCTCATCATACTTCGCAAAATCATCATAGCGATTAACGCGGGAAGCTAACTCTAGTCCTAAATTTGGTTACTAGGATTATTCTTCTTATCCTTCATTTTAATCCTTAAGAATGAAGTTCATCATATTAGCTATCAAAAAATTTGAACGACACCTCAAACGGAGTCCGGGAACTCAAGTTACAACCTTTGGAAACGAATCTGCCAAAAAACAGACTACATGAGTCGACGCATAATGTTTTGAGTCGACGCGTACTGGGATAACATGCTACATGAGTTGACGCATAATCCCTTGTATCGAATCATATTGAGTCTGCAACACTGCATGTATCGATGCATGCTCCTTCGTATCGACTCATCCTGAGTCCAAAAACCTGCATGTATCGACACATGGCTTTTGAGGTCGACGCATACTGTTCTGTCATGAATATTTTCTACATTTTCACTGCATTTTCACTACGGTTTCCCTACCTTAGGCCCTAAAAACATCCTCTAATCATAGGTAATCATTAATTATAATAATCCTATGTTTCTACATCAATTATACAGCATTAGGGCATCATTATTCATCTCTAAATCATTGATCTTCATCAAACAACAATGTATACATTCCAATCATAAACAAGACAACTTTTCACATCTAATCCCACATACTAATCATCATAAACCCTATTAAAGATTCAGAACCCCACCCTTACCTTGGATTGAAGGTTGCTCTACAACTTTTCCGATTGAATTCTGTTCTGGCTCTTTTCCTTCTTTTCTGCAACTTTCACGTTATCTTCCAACCCTTATTTCTTTCTCTTCTTACTGCTTCTTCTTTTCCTTATTATTTCTAAAAAGTAATATAATAACCCTACAATTCTCATTATATCTTAATGGGCTTAAAACTCCTACACTCCTTTCTACTACTTCTATTCCTTAAAATAAGCCCACATCAAATAATATTATTATTCTAATATTATTCCACAACTTAATAGAATAAATAGATCCAATAACAACAACACATCAACTATCATCATAACACAACTTCACAAATATTCCAAAAATAATTTAATTAAATAATTAATTAAATTATGGGCGTTACAGGTAACCCTAGTTGTTCGATGTTGAGGGACTACCGAAAGGGACATAATGGTCATTGAAGGCAACATGTAAGGATACCTTAGCATTTCGAAGTGACTATCATCATAAGATAATTTCTCGTAGGTAACTCGAGGGATAGTAAGGGACTAGGATCTTTATGGCGACTTTTGAATTGAGGGTCTTTGCTAAGATATCCCTACGTTCGAGGGACATGACCATTATTTTCGAGGCAACCAAGTGAGGAATACCCTAGGGGTGAAAGTGTGCAACAGTATTTGTTTTAAGATATTTATCTTGAAGTCAAGTGATCTACCGATTGATTGATTAAGCATACAAGCCTAGGTTGCTAACAATAATATACAAGCATAAGATATAAAAGCGAGAAAGTAAAAAGAGTCTTACGCTATTACAAGGCTTTTGGACAGATACATAAAGAATTGACTGAAAGTAAATTTGCGAAAATTAAACCCTAATTAATCTATTACAAACCGGGTGCAGTTACATCAATAGTGAAAAAATAATCGTACGGCAAATATAATTACGCGCGAGAATCAAAAACTGGAAAAAGTTTAAAACCTAAAAAAAACCCTAATTTGATCATTAAAATATTTTTGGATTTTTTATGAAAAAAGATTTGAATTTAACCTAATTTCTAATTAATTTTAATTAATGAAAAATAAATTAAAGTTTGAAGAAATTAATTTATTTACAAAAATTAATTTATATATAAAAAAAACTAACCTATTTTTTTGTGATTTTAATTTTATGATTTTATAAAAAAAATTAATTAACAAAAATAATTAAACAAAATAATAAAAATAAAATAAAAAACTAGAAAAGATGAGAAATTAAGCTTGAGGGGGTGTAGGCCCAAATTGGAGGTGATGTTGCTGAATTCTGTTCCAGGCCAAGTCAGGTTGGCCCATCACCAGCGTTGGATTCAGTGAGAAGCTTTCCAAGAGAGTCCACCATGTGCCTACATGCTTGAGGCGTTGGATCTAGATAGTGAATGATCCAATGATGATGATACAGAGGCGTATTGTGCACGTACATGTGAAGAAACCATTGAATCTGCAAATAGTTATTATGAAAAATAACATGTAGGAGGCAGGGATCGAACCCCTGACCTCCTACACGCGCACCTTGCAAAGCCTTTCCTCTTGCCACTGAACCATTTGCTTCATTCGTTAATACACACGCATAACATATATTATATAATATGCAAAGTCAATTTTATAAAAAACGCGCAAAAATTCAAATGGGCCATTCAGGAACTTCCATGCCTTCATCTTCTTTGCTGAGACTGTTGTCTTAGGTAAAGACTTTTACCTACGGACGTTTTCCATATCTATAACCTGTGCATCTCAAAAATCATGATCATGCAACATAAATTAAATTCAAGACCATGGATCAATTGGGTTTGATCCTCTGAGCATGATGGTGTCCTTCATTAGACCCAATTGTACCTGTATCTGAAAGCCCTAAAACAAAGCTCTAAACCGTAACAATGGCATTCCATCAAATAGGCATCAAACCATATAATTAATTATGCAAACACATTTTGATTGATTGTACAAGCATGAATATATACTTAGAAATGGTTTATCATGCGTAAATTCCAAAAACCAATTTCAAGAAGATGAACAAACCGTGGTACTGGTAAGTGCGATTTCTTAAGGTGTTGATGCATGGTAAGGGTCCAGAGAGCTCCCAAAGACTTCCAGGAATGCATTGCTGGCCTTGAAACACCTTAAATCTCCTTGTAGAAAGAAATCTGATTCTCACTTTTTGTCCAAAATTTGAGTTTTTGTTCTTCCAATTCTCACGACCAATCCTTGTTTTCATGCTTTGGAAATGTTGTCTATATATAATAGACGCAATTAGGTTAACAAAACTGAATTCAATCTTTGCAAATTGTTGAAAAAGATTTGATTCTTTTGCCTTGTATGATTTGTTTCTAAAACAAACCAAATCATGATCTTTTCCAATCAATTAGCCCTTGCACGAATTTTCCCAATTAGCTAGCTGACATGGACTCATAATGTGTTCACAAAATCAAATCTTTGATTTTATTTGATTATTCAACTATTTAAATTGATTTATTTTGATTTAAATGAATAAAAAATCAAATTAATTAATAAAAATAATAAAAATAATGAAATAATAGGTGGATAAGCTCATGGGTTGTTGGCCATCTTAGGAACAAGTTTCAAATAAGAAAACATGGGCCCATTTGGAAAAAAAAGTCATTTTGATCAATGTTGACTTCATGCACATTTCCAAAAATTGGTCAACTTTAGCAATGCACATCTCTCTCATTTTTAATCCTAGGAAGGTGTTCTTGGACTTTTTAGAAATATTAGGATGTCCTTTAAACAACCCTTTTGGTTTCATCTCAATTGGATCTTGCATGTTCATGTAAGGAGCTTTGACCCAAAAGGTGTTTTTGTTGACTTTTTGAAATGACCTATAATGTAGGAACTTGTATCTTTTGATTGAGGCATTTCTTGACCTTGAGGGATGAATAGAAGCTGTAAGGAATTGAATTCTCTTCAAAATGAGCCTTGGTTGGAAAATTTCTGATAAAGTATGAGAAAGTTATGCTTGGTCAAAGTTTGGTTGACTTTTCCTATAGAAACCCTAAATTGCCATTTTTGACTTTTGATGAGTTAGGAGAATTTCTTGAGGAATCATGATCAACCCTTGATAAAATTATGGATGTTACTCCAAAATGTTGAAGTTGACCAAAAATCTTGAAGTTTGGTTGTATTTGGGCCACAGTTGACTTTTGACCTAGTATAGTTTATTTTCAGGCATTTGAGCAGTTGACTGAGCAAACTTGTTGTGCAAGGCATGAAAATTGGCATGGATGATCTTGAAGACATATTAGGGCAATGGAAACCATTTAGGACCCTTGGAACTAAAACATCTTGATAAGTAGTGAAACCCTAATTTGAGGCTCATTGTCTTAGGAGGAGAATTTGTCTGGTCAATCCTTAGTCAAATTGAGAAATTGAGGACCTCTGGGGGAATATCTTGAGTGAAATGGGAGGGAAAATTTTGGGGTACAACAGTTGCCTCTGTTCAATCTTCTTAAACCTGAGGATGTAGATTGGTTGGTCTTCCTTTCGTGATCTGAAGGTGGAAGATGATTGAACACTAGAGTGCCCAAAAATTTGCACTCGTCTAAAATGATACTTGAATGTGCAGGTGATATCAGGAATGGGATTACAGATGACATTTGGAGAAGATGTCGGAGGATCTTCGGAGATAGGCTTAAAGATGCCATCCGGAGAATGATGATTTCGTGAGATAGTCCTCCGTGGGAATTCATGTTCCTATTGTTGAGGAGGACTTCGTCAGGGAATGTTGATTTATGCCTTGGGAAATAGAGTCTAGGAGCTTCGGTTGTCCATTAATATACTGGGAAATTAACTCTTGATTGATGAGACAAAAGTGAGTTGTTATCTGGTTGGGTCCAGGTTTTACAGTGTCGTAAACTGTTTTCCAGAGATAAAAGAGAAGGAAACATGTATGTGGATTTCTCGGGACACGTCCATGTAATACTGCGTCAGGTAATTCATGAAAAGGAGCCTATATAGTAGGTCTATGAGAAGGAACCTGGGTAGTAGGGTTACCTCGAAATAAAGCTTGGGTAGTAGGGATGCTTCGGAATAAAGCTTGGGTGGTAGGGCTGTGAGAGGGAACCTGGGTAGTAGGGTTACTTCGAAATAAACCTGGGTAGTAGGGCTATGAGAAGGAACCTGGGTAGTAGGGTTACTTAAAAATAAAGCCTGGGTAGTAGGGCTATGATAAGGAACCTTGGTAGTAAGGTTACTTCAAAATAAAAGCCTGGGTAGTAGGGCTATGAGAAGGAACATGGGTAGTAGGGTTACTTCGAAATAAAGCCTAGGTAGTAGGGCTATGAGAAGGAACCTGGGTAGTAGGGTTACTTCGAAATAAAATTCTGGGTAGTAGGGCTATGAGAAGGAACCTGGGTAGTAGGGTTACTTCGAAATATAGCCTGGGTAGTACGGCTATGAGAAGGAACCTGTGTAGTGGGGTTACTTCGAAATAAAATCCTGGGTAGTAGGGTTATGAGAAGGAACCTGGGTAGTAGGGTTACTTCGAAATAAATCCTGAGTAGTAGGGCTATGAGAAGGAACCTGGGTAGTAGGGTTACTTCGAAATAAAAGCCTGGGTAGTAGGGCTACTTCATTTGATCATGTAGATTAGTTGACCCGTTTGTTTTCGAGAACTGATTTTCCATTAGTTGTCTGCAGATATGACATGTATAGCTTCATGGATTTAATCTTGGACTGTTGGAATTGTTGATGATAACCATCTTTCCTAAAAAGGTACGGGATTAATTATATGTGATGCATGAAATGCATTTTGTGATGATGTTCTCAAAATAAATGAGATTATGTTGTATGCAATATGTATGCGCATGTCATGATGTATGAACATGAAATGCTATTGTGACATATATGAGTCTGGGAAAATAAATCCCTGACTGCTGCTGGAGAGTACTGGAAATTGAACTCCTGACTGTTATAGAAAAAGTATTTCTTCTACTTCCGCTGGGGATGATGAATGGAGATGACTATGTTGTGGATTTACTCCTTTCTGTTTGCGAATATCCTGCCGAGAGAGACTCTGCCTGAGAATAACTCTGCGGGGGAATAAATCTGTTTGAGAGAGGAGATTCTTGATGGAAGATTCTGCCGCTGTAGAGAAATAAACCTTGTTGGGGAATGAGCTTCCGCAGTTTGAGAAATAAACTTTATGCAGGAGGAGGTTTTATAAACTGTTTAAGGTTATAAAACTCGGCTGGGGAAAACGTACTTCAGTTGGAGAAGGTAATCCCTGCTTGGGGAAGAAGAGGGTAAAACTCTGTTTGTTTTTTCTCTGTGGGGAACATAGATGTCATAGACGTATGCTGAGGACACGACGATGACTTCGCATCAGGATGTTTCTGTCCCTGTGCCTGTTGGAGATTTTGTGGATGGATCTATGTCGTGATTGTACTTAAACACGTATTGAATGAGTGTCAAAATGACATCCGTCTCTGGACCGTGTCTGCACTGTACTTGAAACACGTGTTGAATGAGGGTCAGAATGACATCCATCTATGGATCGTATCTGCACTGTACTTGAAACATGTATTGAATGAGTGTCAGAATGACATCCGTCTCTGGATCGTATCTGTATTATACTTGAAACATGTGTTAAATGAGTTTCAAAATGACATCTGTCTCTGGATTGTATATGCACTGTACTTGAATAGAATTTGGAGTAGGTGTCAGGATAACATCCGTTTTTGGATCGTACCTAAACCGTTTCTAGATGAGAATCTGGAGTAAGTGTCAGGATGACACCCATTCTTAGATTGTACCTGAACCGTTTCTAGATGAGAATCTTGAATAAATGTCAGGATGACATCCGTTCTTGGATCATACCTGAACCGTTTCTAGATGATATGTTTAAATAAGTTTCATTATGACATATGTCTCTGGATCGTATCTGCATTGTACTAGGATAGAATCTAGAGTAGGTGTCAGGATGACATCCGTTTTTAGATTGTACCTGAACCGTTTCTAGATGATAATCTGCTTTATTCAGAATGTTTCCGTTGGGAAATCCCGAGAAGCTTGGAGAATTCATTGGGGGAATTTTCGTTGGAACAGTAATTTGGAGATTTTGCTCTGCCCAGGGTATGATAACACCTGACATCAATAGGACGCATGTTAAGAACATGGCAGTGACCTTGTAGTAGAATGCCCCTGTCTCGATACCTGTTGTAGAAAATATCAACTGGGGATTTTGTAGATGGTTTGACTGTTATCCCAACACTTGGAGTCCTTGGTAAATGCAGATCAGGGTAATAAACCTTCTACTGATTAGACAAGTGATAAGTTGATGGGACGTGGTCGTACGCTTTATTCCCTGACTTTTTCCAGGACTATCTTTTCCGATTTTCAGTCCACCGGGATACCCTTTTTTGCCCAAGCCTCCTTTTAAGGTATTCGACTTACCGAGTGTACAGATTTTTTTGTTTTTATCCATAATTTTTTCCTAGGCCATTCAACCTAGCGGGTCTTTGTTCATGTGTAGTATTTTCCGACTATGTCCATGTTCACCGGATACGGAGAATTGTCCTTGTCTATAGTAGTAAGTGTTGTCACA
The DNA here is from genome assembly GCA_948472305.1 of Vicia faba. NCBI lineage: Eukaryota > Viridiplantae > Streptophyta > Magnoliopsida > Fabales > Fabaceae > Vicia > Vicia faba. The sequence continues at coordinate 1,362,091,041 of OX451736.1, read as the reverse complement.
CTGCCAGAAGGTGTTTGTTTGATCGTACAAGATTCGTTGCTAGAATTCATGCCCAATGCCCCAAGTGATTCAGATGGAGATCTTTGAGAGATTACTTGAATCTTGACTTGGCTTCCCCAGGTGATGGACAATGATCATGTCGTGCCCCTTGGTTGGAAGTTTTTTTCCACTTGAGGTGATCCTTTTCATTGAGAAGGTTTCTGTTCACTAGATATTCGTCATGCGAATTTCTCTGTTGTTGAACAAATAGTCATATGCAAACAATGGTATTTTAAGAATGCAAGGCTTATGTCTGTCTTGAATTTTGAAAATTCATTTTTTAGTAAAACAAACAAATTTTGTAAAAGTGTGATGTCAACCCAGGATTTATATCAAGTCCTACAGGAGTCAAGATACCTTTTGTAACAATATGCTCTCGAACTAACCCATGCTTCAACTAGGACATTTAAGGGTTGTAACATGGCCTGGTTCACGGTTTAAGAAACAAAGAATAAAGGCTCAAAATTTATTTTTACCCACCTGCTCTTCGTGATATTGTTCAGTCATATGCTCAGTTAATTGTGCATTTTGAATCTCAATTGAGTCTGGCATCTTGTCCTTGATGTTCTGGTGATGGTTCGCATACTAAAAGTTTATTTTGAAGAGGCATTCATTTTTGTAATCTTCTTTTTGTCGAAGATTTATAGTAACCCCTTTTTTGGTTTTCGTTATCCCTTCTTTTGCCTGAACTGTTTCTTTTGCGATTACAGTCAGCGGGATGCCCCCGTTTTTTCTTAAGTCTCCTTCATAGGTTTTGACTTAACGGGCTTTCTTTTGAAAAATAATGACTTCCTACTTTGATGATTATGTGGAACCATCACCGTCTTTTGATTTGGAAAGACGTCTTCGATGCCATTCATTGTGTACGAAGCGAAAGATTACGACTGAATGCGCGTCTGAATTGACTGAGAAACTACCTTTTCCCAGGTTATGATTAAGGGTTTTAATTTGCGTGAAAAGAAAAACTCCTACTTCTTTGGCTCAAAGAGGTTGACTAGGGATTATCTTCCTTATAACTCCACTGTTTGGGATTTGAAACAACGCATGTACATCGTCAGCAAGGTCTGTTCAAAAGCACACTGTATGGATTGTGGTATCGTTTTTGTCATCCTCCCTCTAAAGGCTTACAGCTTTTGATCGAGAGTTGAATATCACAAAAAGGAAGTAAAACACAATTTAAGTATAGTGACAATGAATGAAATAATTCAAGACAAACATATGCATTGCATTGATGAAATAACAAAGTTTGACATAAATAAGTGTTCGAACAAATCAAAAGACAATTACAAATTGAAAATTCTAATGAATGAAAAGCCTTCTTGTCATAATTTGTCACTTTAGATGATGTGCCAATGAGGAATGGCAGAAGAATTCCAGTTGACCATCTTGTGCGAATTCTAACGCTCCTTCGTCAATCAGGTCTTGAATTTTATTTCTCAATGTCTAACAGCTATTGGTGTCATGTCCAGGACTGTTGGAGTGGTACGCACATCTTGCATTTGGATTGTACCTTGGGGAGGTTGTGTTGGGATTTTGAGGAGGGTCCTTTAATGTAACCAGCTTGGCCTCCAAAATGTGTTGCAATGCTTGAGCCAATGACATGTTGATTTTGATAAAGTGTCTTTCAGATGTATTCCGCTTACGCTGATTTCCCTGTTGTTGTTGGAGAGGTTTTGGTTGGGCTTATGACATAGCAGAAATTTGGAAAGGTCTACTCTCCACCAAACCAACCTCTTGTCTTCTCGGAGGTTGATCAATGATTTGTCCCTAACCTCGACTGTTTGTTTCATACGGTTGCATTCGTCTTGATGAAGCTTGTTGACAATGGTCCTCAGCTCTTCTTGTCCCCAGGCTAGGCTTTGGTTAAGATTTGTCTGCCCTAGAATTTGGATTCTCATTGCTTCCATCTCAACCTACATCTATTCAACCTGGTCATCCTTGTTGTTATCAGGATGTTTCTTGGTCAGATTCCCAGTGAAGAGTGCTTTCAATTCTTCCTGCCCCTTGGATAGGTTAAGGAACATTTCCATGAAATGATCCTCTTGAGTTTGAAGATCTTTGTTATCTTGTTGGAGAGCCATTTCTGAAATAAATAGCGAGAACATGAGAGACTTGTACTGGAGACTACCCCACTTTATAAATCATGTCCCCAGCAGAGTCTCCAGTTTTATAATACGGTGGCAGAACTGACTATTTCTTGTTACTACTGGTTTTGCATTTTTTGTTCGCAAATGTCGCGGTAAGTAAGAGTCACCACCGTCTTTTAGTTTATCCAACAATGGAAAAGGGAAAAAGAACAGAAAAAACCTTTTTCGAGATGTTTCTGAGTATGGGGGGTAGATTATAGAAAGGGAAGGTGTTAGCATCCTTTCTATCCATGGTTTTCCATGGGCTCTTAGGTACTTGCTCATTTTTAAATTGCATTTGTGTGTGTTTTGAAAAAGCTTTGAAAATGCCTTAGTGCGGCGTTTCACTTTATGCTAACCCTTGCGTCAATCCTCAAGAGTGTGATAAAGCATTTTGAAAAGATTTTTGAAAGTGTGTAAGTGTAAAAAAAAATATTTGAGCGAGTACTTAAGAGTTATCTACCTACTCAAAAAAAGGGTGTCCTTTTCCTCCTACCCTTTAGACCGTGTTATCCTACTATTAATGAGTAAGTAACCCTAGTTGTTGGATGTTGAAGGACTATCGAAAGGGGCGTAATGGTCATTGAAGGCAACATGTAAGGATACCTTAGCATTTCGAAGGGACTATCATCATAAGATCATTTCTCGTAGGCAACTCGAGGGACAGTAAGGGACTATGATCTTTATGACGACTTTTGAATTGAGGGTCTTTGCTAAGATATCCCTATGTTTGAGGGACATGACCATTGTTTCCGAGGCAACCTAGTGAGGAATACCCTAGGCATGCAAGTATGTAGTAGTGTTTGTTTTCAGATATTTATCTTGAAGTTAAGTGATCTACCGGTTGATTGATTAAGCATACAAGCCTAGGTTGCTAACAATTATATAAAGCATAAGATATAAAAGCGAGAAAGTAAAAAGAGTCCTAAGCTATTACAAGGCTTTTGGACAGATACATAAATAATTGACTGAAAGTAAATTTGCGAAAATTAAACCCTAATTAATCTATTACAAACCGGGCGCAGTTACATCAATAGTGAAAAAATAGTCGTACGGCAAAAATAATTACGCGCGACAATCAAAAACTGGAAAAGTTTAAAACCCTAAAAAAACCCTAATTTGATCATTGAAATATTTTTGGATTTTTTGTGAAAAAAGATTTGAAATTAACCTAATTTCTAATTAATTTTAATTAATGAAAAATAAATTAAAGTTGAAGAAATTAATTTATTTACAAAAATTAATTTATATATAAAAAAAATAACCTATTTTTTTGTGATTTTAATTTTATGATTTTATAAAAAAAATTGATTAACAAAAATAATAATAAAAATAAAAAAAAACTAGAAAAGATGAGAAATTAAGCCTGAGGGGGTGTAAGCCAAAATTGGAGGTGATGTTGCTGAATTCTGTTCCAGGCCCAGTCAGGTTGGCCCATCACCAGCGTTGGATTCAGTGAGAAGCTTGCCAAGAGAGTCCACCATGGGCCTGCATGCTTGAGGCGTTGGATCTGGATAGTGAATGATCTAATGATGATGATACAAAGGCGTATGGTGCACGTACATGTGAAGAAACCACTGAATCTGTAAATAGTTATTAAGAAAAATAACAAGTAGGAGGCAGGGATCGAACCCCTGACCTCCTACACGCACGCCTTGCAAAGCCTTGCCTCTTGCTACTGAACCATTTGCTTCATTCGTTAATACACACGCATAACATATATTATATAATATGCAATATCAGTTTTATAAAAAACGCGCAAAAATTCAAATGGGCCATTCAGGATCTGCCACACCTTCATCTTCTTCGCCGAGACGGTTGTCTTAGGTAAAGACTTTTACCTACGGACATTTTCCATAGCTATAACCTGTGCATCTCAAAAGTCATGACAGGCGACATAAATTAAATTCAAGACCATGGATCAATTGGGTTTGATCATTTGATCATGATGGTGTCCTTCATTAGACCCAATTCTACCTGTATCTGAAAGCCCTAAAACGAAGCTCTAAACCCTAACAATGAAATTCTATCAAACAGGCATCAAAACATATAATTGATTATGCAAACATGTTCTGAATGATTGTACAAGCATGAATATATACTTAGAAATAGTTTATCATGCGTAAATTCCAAAAATCAATTTCAAGAAGATGAACAAATCGTGGTACTAGTACGTGCGATTTCTGAAGGTGTTGATGCATGGTATGGGTCCAGAGAGCTCCCAAATACTTCCAAGAATGAATTGCTGGCCTTTAAACACCTTGAATCTCCTTGTAGAAAGAAATCTGATTCTCTCTTTTTGTCCAAAATTTGAGTTTTTGTTCTTCCAATTCTCACGACCAATCCTTGTTTTCATGCTTTGGAAATGTTGTCTATATATAATAGAAGCAATTAGGTTAACAAAACTGTATTCAATCTTTGAAAATTGTTGAAAAAGATTTGATTTTTTGCCTTGTATGATTTGTTTGTAAAATAAACCAAATCATGATCTTTTCCAATCAATAAGCCCTTGCACAAATTTTCCTGATTTGCTAGCTTTTCATGGACTCATAATGTGCTCACAAAATTAAATCTTTGATTTTATTTGATTATTCCACTATTTAAATTGAATTATTTTGATTTAAATGAATAAAAATTATAATAAATAACAAAAATAAAGAAATAATAGGTGGATAAGCTCAGGGGTCATGGGTTGTCTTAGGAACAAGTTTCAAACAAGAAAACATGGGCCCATTTGGAAAAAAAAAGTCATTTTGATCAATGTTGACTTCATGCACATTTCCAAAAATTAGCCAACTTTAGCAATGCACATCTCTCTCTCATTTTTAACCTTAAGAAGGTGTTCTTGGACTTTTTAGAAAGCTTAGGATGTCCTCTAAACAACCCTTTTGGTTTTTGGATCTTCCATGTTCATGTAAGGAGTTTGACCCAAAAGGTATTTTTGTTGACTTTTTGAAATGACTTATAATGTAGGAACTTCTCTTGACCTTAAGGGCTGAAGAGAAGTTGTAAGGAATTGGATTCTCTTCAAAATTAGCCTTGGTTGGAAAATTTCTTATAAAGTATGAGAAAGTTATGCTTGGTCAAAGTTTGGTTGACTTTTCCTATAGAAACCCTAAATTGCCATTTTTTTTACTTTTGATGAGTTATGAGCATTTCTTGAGGAATCATGATAAAAACTTGATCAAATGATGGATTTTACTCCAAAATGTTGAAGTTGACCAAAAATATTTAAGTTTGGATGTATTTGGGCCACAGTTGACTTTTGACCTAGTAAAGTTGATTTTCAGGCATTTGAGCAGTTGACTGAGCAAACTTGTTGTGTAAGGCATGAAACTTGGCATGGATAATCTTGAAGAAATATTAGGGCAATGGAAACCATTTAGGACCCTTGGAACTCAAACATCTTGATGAGGAGTGAAACCCTCGTTTGAGGCTCATTGTCTTAGGAGGAGGATTTGTCTGGTCAATCCTTAGTCAACTTAAGAAATTGAGGACCTCTGGGGGCATATCTTGAGTGAAACGGGAGGGCAAATTTTGGGGTACAACAATTGGGTATACCTATTCTTGATCATATGCCTTTCACCGCTTTAGAAGAAGCTCCAAAGACAAAAGTCATTGCAACAACTTTGCATCTGAAACGGTCCGATATTGTATCCAACTAGGAAACAAGAAGCGGAGTCAAGGATTTTTTAGTAAAATTCTTATTAGAGAAGGCTCAGCTGTGTTGGGATGATTTGTATTTCCAAGCTTTGAGGAGGTTATGGCCCTTCTAATCTATGGTTTAGTGTTGTTCCCTAATCTAGACTTACTCATAGATGTGAATGATATCACGGTTTTCCTCTCTCGTAACCATGTGCCTACTCTACTCGGAGACATCTTGTATACCCTCCATACTCGCACCATGAAGAGAAAATGGATTCTTATGTGTTGCATGTCGTTGCTGTCAAGTTGGTTTATTTCACACCTCCCTAAATTAGTATTTAAGAATGAAGAAGGTTTGGGTTGGTCGCGAAGGATAATGTCGCTTTCTCACTCGGACATTCTCTGGTATTCCCGATCTATGGGAGATATTTCTGTCATTGACGGCTGCGGGGAATTCCCTAATGTCCCACTACTTGGCATTAGGGGAGGCATAACTTATAATCCTTCTCTGGCTTTGTGACAATTTGGTTATGCTCGAAGGGATGGTCCCCACGATATGCTTATCCAAGGCATTGTGTTTAACTAGGAGGATGATGTTCTATGGTATCGTCAAAGGTTTATAAGAGCTTAGGGAATGGTAAACAAATTTGAGACCAAGACCTTAGGGCCTAAGATCTCCATCCCTATGGAACCTTATCTCAAATGGGTACGAGCTCGCGCTCAGAACCTCATAATTTTGTATATAGCCATCTTACCAGTGGTTGTGGAGCCCATCACTGAAGGAGATGTTCCTTATACAGTTCTCCATCCTGACATGCCCACTGATCTTGAAGAGCTGCAGAGATCTTGGATTCAGTTGAAGAAAGAACGGGATACCTTTAGAGATCATTTCCATGTCAATGAGAAGAAAGTGTTGGAGCTTACGAAGCAACTTCACGAAGAAAAAAGTCTTAATGTCTATCTCGGCACGAAGCGGAAGCATCCATGGGAAACCTGATTTCTTAGATTTTAGAATTTTTCAATTGTAAGCCTAAAAGGCAGTTGTATTTTGAATTCTACTAATAAAATCATTGTTTCATTTTGGTTCACAAATTTAAATTTCCCTAAGTCCTTTAAAACATTGCATACATATATCATACATATCATTGCATAAACAGGTTTCAGGACAGGCTTCTTATCTTCTTTGTTGTTTATTTCAGCAATGGATCTTGAACAAACAGTTAAGGAGCTTCAGGCACAAAATGCTCAATTCCAAGAAATGTTCTTGAATCTGGCTAAGGGACAAGAAGATTTGAAATTTATGATTCTCAAGGACAAGACAAAGAAAAAGAGGCCAATAGGTGTTCTGAATATGGGAAGAAGGTTCAAAGGACCAGTGAGGCAAGTTTCAGAGCTTACAACTCTGTCAAAAGAGAGATACAATTAGGAAGGAGATCCAAGAGAAGAAGACCACAGTACAAGGGAGTCTGAAGAAGATGAGGCTGATTACACCGAGGAACAATACCCTCTGGCTAATGATAAGTACAAACATCTGGAGAACCATCTCAACGCCATGGAAGTTTAGAGGGTACCCGCCCTGGATTTCGAAGAGCTAGGGTTGGTTTCTGGAGTGGTTATCCTGCAAAAATTTAAAGTGCACATATTTGCTAAATATGATGGGGTCTCATGTCCTAAGTTGCATCTCAGATCTTATGTTAGGAAGATCCAGCCGCACACTACTGACAGGAATTTGTGGGTGCATTTATTTCAAGACAGTCTATCAGGGACTCAATTAGAGTGGTTCTATCAGCTGGAGGGAACCAACATCCGTAACTGGGAAGATCTGGTTGCTGCTTTCTACAAGCAGTACCAATATAATGATGACCTCGCTCCAACCCGTACACAACTTCAGAGCATGTCTATGGGTTCTAGTGAGGTCTTTAAAGATTATGCCCAGAAATAGAGAGACGTTATAGGAAGAGTCTAGCCTCCTCTGTCTGATCAGGAGCTGGTAGACATGTTCCTGGGTACTTTATCTGGTCCATTTTTCAACCATCTGATTGGAAGCTCTTCGGCTGGGTTTACTGAGATGATCTTGATAGGAGAAAGAGTGGAAAATGGTATTAAAAGTGGTAAGATTCAAAGATATGCCTCTTCAAGTGCAAGAAAGAGGCCTCTCATGAGAAATAAAGAGGTCAGTGCTGCTTACAACCAGAGAAGTCAGGGCAGAATCGAACGCCATCCAATGGTGGGAGCTATAATGATATCCAAACTTGCAGCTACTCAACAACAGAACAATCAGTCCAGAATAGATAAGCCCAGAAGACAGTTTACCCGGATTAATATGACCTTGTCTCAAGTTTTTCCATATTTGCTGAAATCCAATCTGGTTACCCTAAGAGAGGCTCCCAAAAATCCCAACACTGCATCTCCTCGCTACAATTCAAATGCTCGGTGTGCCTACCATTCTGAAAGTCCAGGACATGATACAAACGACTGTTAGGATTTGAAGAACAAGGTGTAGGTTTTGATTGAGGCAAAAGAGATTTAAGTTGACACTCCTGAGACTCCTAATGTTATAACTTCCCTTATGCCCAAGCACGGTCGTGGTGTTAATGCTATTGACAATGACATGTTTGTTGCTTCTGTTGATGAACTAACTACTCCACTCCTGACTGTTAAAAAGAATCTCTTACAAGTTGGTTTGTTTCCGGGTTGTGGTGAAGGTTGCCACTTATGTTTGTCTTTACCTAATGGTTGCCATTTGTTGAAGGAAGGTGTTCAGCGCCTGATGGATGATAAATAAATTTTGTTTGAGAATACTCCAGTTACAAGCATTTCATGTGACGATGTTTCTATCACTACCATTTCCGCCAATCCTCCCAAGGTCTCCTCCAAAAGACCTGTCAGGATTATAATTGTTCCAAAAGTTGCTCCATTGATAATTACTTTTCCTAGACCTATACCATATTCCTCGGATAAAGTTATTCCCTGGAATTATGGGGCTGGCGTCTATTACCATGGCATCAAGCAAGACATGTTGGCTATTAAAGACAAAGTTGCTGAAAGTACTAAGCCTGACATTGCCAATATCACCGGGACCAGTAAGATAACAAGAAGCGGAAGAGTTTTCTCTCCTGAGATCTCTCCAAAAACTGTTGCTACTCTTGTGATCATCCCTGCTGCTGCTCCTGTTAATACTCCCATTACTACTGCAGTTATTATTCCTGCTGCTACTCCTGTCAGTATTCCCATGGCTACTCCTGCTGTTAGTCCTACTGTTATCCCTGTTACCGAGTTGGCCGAGACTCGGAGCAAAGAGGTATTGGTTAAGCCTGTCTGGACGAACGCACATCTAGAAGCCATTCCTGAGGCTTCTAAAAAGGAGATGGAAGAGATATTGAAAATAATCAAGAAAAGTGATTACAATGTCGTAGATCAATTGGGGAAGACCCCTTCAAAAATCTCAATGTTGGCCCTACTACTGTGCTCTGAAGCCCATGCCAAGGCTTTAGTAAAATTCCTGAAGACTGGCCACGTGCCTCAAGAGACCTCCGCTGATCAATTCGAGAATTATGTGGCTAGTTTGACAGCTGACAAAGGCTCGGGATTCTCTGATGCAGACCTAACTCCCAAGGGAAGGAAACACGATGATGCCCTACATGTCTCCATTGAGTGCATGGGCACTACCTTAGCCCATGTTCTGGTAGATACAGGTTCATCACTGAATGTCTTACCCAAGAACGCTCTAGACAGGTTGGATTGCAAAGGGCTCACACTAAAGCCCAGTAATATTGTGGTGAAGGCCTTCGACGGTTCTAAAAGAATGGTGCATGGGGAAGTAGACATCCCTATCAAAGTTGGTATTCAAACTTTTAATTCCACTTTCTATGTGATGTACATCCACCCATCTTACTCCTGTTTATTGGGTTGACCCTGGATCCATGGGGCTGGTGCTGTGACTTCCACCCTACATAAGATGCTGAAGTACCCAGTCAATCGGAAGATTATCACAGTTCATGGGGAGGAGAAGTACATGGTGAGCCACCTGAACCCTTTCAGGTACGTTGAAATGGACGGCGAGTTCATTGAGACCCCCTGTCAGAACTTTGAAGAGGTTCCACAGACCGTTGCTGCAACCAAGACCACTGCCAGTGTTCAAAAGACTACTAGGCCTCCACTGAAGATGGCTTCTCTCAAGGATGCCAAAGCAGTAGTTGAAGAAGGTGGGTGTACAATTTGGGGCCAACTTCCGGATATTCCCTACAAATCTAATAAATTTGGTTTGGGTTTTACTTCAGGAGCCCAGAGAGTTGTTCGTCGTGCTCGCATCGGGGGACCACCTTTATGGATCAACAACCATGGAGTCAATGCCCTGGAAGACAGTGATAGTGATTATGACCTGGACAAGTGGATTTTCCCAACCATCAACGGTGGTCTCAACAATTGGGAGGATAAAGACTTTGTGCCCATTACTTTTGTTCAAGAGTAATTTGTCTTTCTGTTTTAAGGAAATGTAATATTTGAACAATTAAAACATTACAACCTTGTGTCTTACCCGAGGCACAATGATCTATTTGTGAGGGTCATTACTTCATTTTCATATGTCATCAATAAAACATTGGAAGTTTCACATACAAATTTTACGCTCTTTGTTTTTCTTTTCTTCCTATTTACTTTATCAAAAATATACAGCTATGCTCTTACACACACTCATATATCAAACTGCAGATCCACATCCATTCTGGATCCCATTGATAAAAGTTCTGCTATTGTTCATTATGACTTTGAAAATCTGATCAACCAAGTTGAGGACGAAGGTGAGGAAGATTGTGAGGTACCAGGAGAGCTTGCCAGACTATTACAACAGGAAGAAAGGGTAATACAACCTCATGAGGAGCCAGTTGAGACAGTGAACTTGGGTACTGAAGAGGACAAAAAAGAAGTCAAGATAGGTGCCTATTTGGAGCATAGTGTCAAGGAAAGGTTAATTCGGATGCTACATGACTATGTTGAGGTTTTTTCCTAGTCATACGAAGACATGCTGGGAATTGACATCGATATTGTGGTTCATCGCCTACCTATAAAAGAGGACTTCCCTCTAGTGAAACAGAAGGTTCGTCGTATATGGTTGGATATGTCAGAAAAGATCGAGGCTGAAGTCATGAAACAGTTCAATGTCAGTTTCTTAGCTGTCACGTCCTATCCACAATGGACCGCTCTCTCCGTAAGAATAGCAAGATGGAAAATGATCTTGACCGAGTACGACATTCAGTACACAACCCAGAAAGCAATTAAGGGAAGTGTACTAGTTGATCATTTGGCTGATCAGGCTGTGGACGACTACCAATCCATGAATTTTGAGTTCCCGGATGAGAACATCATGTTAGTGACTGATTGTAAAGAACCTGGACCGGATGAAGGACCTGAACAAGGATCCCGATGGACTATGGTTTTTGACGGAGCTTCTAACGCTCTTGGAAATGGCATCGGTGCTGTAATCATATCTCCTGGAGGCTGTCATACTCCTTTCACTTCCAGGTTATGTTTCAATTGTACCAATAATATGACTGAGTATGAAGCATGCATTATGGGTCTCAAAGCTGCTATCGACTTGAGGATCAAATTCTGGAATCTATTTGGAGATTCAGCTCTAGTGATCATCCAAATCAAGGGAGAATGGGACACGAAGCATCCTAATCTCATCCCTTACAAAATCATGTGTTGACACTGATTCCATACTTTGAAGAAGTTACCTTTGAGCATTTTCCACGAGAGGAAAATCAACTAGCAGACGCGCTAGCTACGATGTCATCCATGTTCAAGGTTAGGTGGGATAATGAAGCTCCTCAAATCACTATTGAAAGGATGGATGAACCAGCATATTGTCATGAGATTAGTACTGAAGTAATGGGCAAGCCTTGGTTCCATGAAGTCTAAAGATATCTAGAACTCCAAGAGTATCCTGAGGGAGCTTCAGTCAATGATAAGAAGTTCCTAAGAAGGTTCTCTGCTAAGTTCGTCCTTAGTAATGGGATCATTTACAAGTGCAATCACGATTTTACCTTGCTTCGGTGTGTAGAAAAGAGTGAGGCAGAAAAGATTATGGCTGATTTGCATGAAGGTACCTTCGGCACTCATTCTAGTGGGTACTCAATGGCTAAAAAGATCCTACGGGCAGGATACTACTGGTCCACCATGGGGCAGACTGTTATCAGCATTCACGGACTTTCCACAAATTCTAGATCTATGCTGATAAGGTACATGTGCCTCTGGTTCCACTGAACATCTTGACTGCTCCTTGGTCGTTCGCAATGTGGGGCATCGACATGATTGGGGAAATCAGGCCTACAGCTTCTAATGGGCACCGCTTCATCCTGGTTGCCATTGATTACTTCACGAAGTGGGTCGAGGCAGCTTCATTTACTTAGTTACCAAGAACGTTGTGGCATGTTTCATCAGACATAACCTTATCTATCGGTACGATATTCCAGAAAGAATCATTACGGATAATGGTACCAATCTCAATAACACTATGATCACCGGGCTCTGCATGCAATTCAAAATCCAGCATCATAATCCCCCTACCGGCCGAAGATGAATGGCGTTGTAGAAGCTGCTAACAAAAACATCAAGGAAATCATACAAAAGATGACGATGACATACAAAGACTGGCACAAGATGTTACCATTTACTCTTCATGGTTACTGCACCACAATGCGCACATCAATAGGGGCAACTCTTTTCTATTTGGCATACGGTATGGAAGTTGTCCTTCCCATTGAGGTCCAGATCCCTTCCTTGAAGATCACAAAAGATGCAGGGTTGGGAAAAGACGAATGGGTTTAGACTCGACTTGACCAATTAAACCTGATTGACGAAAAGAGGCTCGCGGCTGTCTGCCATGGTCAGATGTACCAAAAACGTATGACCAAAGCTTTTAACAAGAAGGTCAGACGTCAGGCATATCAGACTGGTGACCTGGTAATCAAATGCATCATACTGCCACAAGGTGATTCCAGGGGCAAATGGACTCCCACATACGAAGGGTCATTTGTGATCAAGAATATATTTTCTGGTGGAGCTATGATCTTAACCACTATGGATGGTGACGAATTTCCACACCCTATAAACGCGAACATAGTTAAAAGATACAACACATAAACAAAGACCTGGTAGGTCGACTGGCCTAGGCAAAAATTAGGGCATCCCGGCGAATCAAAAGGGTTCTAGAAAAAATTAGGGATATACATAAAAAATATGTACACCCGGAAAGTCAAAAACCTGAAAAGGCGGCTTGGGCAAAAAAGGGTATCCCGATGGACTGAAAACCCGAAAGGGCGGTCCAGGAAAAAGTTAGGGATTTAAAGCGTATAACTGTGTCTTATTGGATCACCTTACAACCAATCTTCAGTATCAACTATCGATTTCAAGCAGTACTAATCAATCTAATCAGCTCCGAACAAGCAACAAAAGGGATGAGACGCTCAAAGACATAAAGGAAATAATAGAATGGGAACCCAATGGGATTATTTCACATAGCTGATTTTTTTTCTTTGTATACTATTCTTGTATAATTTCCATTCTTACGACGACATTCTCTTACTATGATGCTTGTCTCATTGTACAAAAATGCTTATTTCAAGTTAATATACAACTATTCCTTTGAAAGTGTAAAATTTATGTATTATCTGCGAAAACGTCCAGTGATTATTCTTGAACATATGCATTTGAATGTGATTACTGCTTACAAATATACACCTAAAAACAGAAAGACAGTTGGTAATGATTTTAAGAAATGGGACAATATCTAAGGGCCATCCACAAAATCCGCGCAGATGTTTTCCCCGGCAGATACCTTCTCCAACAGGTACAGAGGCAGGGATATCCTACTGCAAGGTCTCTGCCATATTCTCAGTATGCAGCCTAATGGTGTCAAGTGTTCTCATATCCCCGGCAGAGCAAGAATCTCCAAATTACTGCTCCAACATCTAAAAATTTCCCAGTGAAGTCGTTAAGCTTCCCAGGATTCCCCAGCAGGATTTCACAAAATCCCTAAGCAGTTCATGGAGTTTTTTTTCCCCAACAAAGTTTATTTCTCTAACAACGGAAGATCATCTCCTAACATATCAACTTCAAACAAAATACAAAGACCTACATTCTTCACCCCCAGCAACAATCAGGGATTTATTTTCCCTAATTCAACAATACAACAATGGAATAACTGACACATTCATACATTGCATTCATACATCATTTCTACAAAAAATCATAGCATATGCAGCACAAATGCGTATATCACAATCTCACTTATTTTGAGAGCATCATGCAATTCACACATCATGACATCGCATGAAACTGACTTTACCTTTTCAGGTTAAATCAGCAGACAGACAAACACCATCAACTTATACAACAGTTCAAAGATTAATGCCTGAAACTAGACGGGGAAATTATCTATACAACCAAGTGGTATGAACTCCCGAAGCAAGACAGGTTTACCAACAAAAAAACAAGTCCCAGATTAATACCTGTAACAAGCCAGGAAAACTATCTTTCTTTCCCAGGTCAAAGATTAATACCTGAAACCAGTCAGGACAACTATCTCAACGATCGACAATTTTTAAGTTCCAGATTAATACCTATAATAAGTCAGGAGAACTATATGTGGATGACCGATTGTAGGTTAATACCTGTAACAAGCTAGGAGGACTATCTACATGAGGAGATTGAAGATTAATACCTGTAACAAGCCAGGAAAACTACATTTCTTTCTCAGGTCAGAGATTAACACATGTAACCAACCAGGACAACTATCTCGAGGACCGACAATTTTCAAGTTCCAGATTAATACCTGAAACCAGACAGGACAACTATCTGCGAACAACTGATTGTAGATCAACACCTGAAACCAGACAGGAAAACTATCTACATGACCATACGAAGCAATCTTACACAGGCTCCTTCTCATATATCTCCGGATGCAGGCTAACACGCACTCATCCTGGAACAACCCTACACAGGCTCTTTCTGATATATTTTCAGATAACGGTTAATTCCATTATCCCCAACAAGTTACTGTGAAGCCTGGATTTCAACCAGAAAACAACAAACTTTCATCTCTCGAGAAATAACTCCTCAGTAGAACTTTGGACAACTGAAGTTCCTAGACTCTATTCCCCACAGAGTTTTCCTCAAGCAGGAGAACAACAAAAATCCACATTCCCCAGCGGACTCCTCCTCAGACAGAAGGAATAGGAACCCCCAAAGGGACCATGTGTGAAATCATCATCTACTTTGGATGGCATCTTTAAGCCCATCTCCGACGACTCTCTGTCATCTTCTCTAAATGGCATTTGTAAGCCCATTCTCGACATCATCAACCAACAATATTACTTCATGTTAGTGCAAATTTCTGGGCACTCTAGTGTTCAATCATCTTCCACCTTCAGATCACGAAAGGCAGACAAGCCAATCTAAATCCTCAGGTTTAAGAAGATTGAACAGGGGCAGCTGTTGTACTCTAAAATTTTCCCTCTCATGTTTTCCAAAGTTTTCTCTTATATGGGTGGTAACAAACACTTGGTTAAATAAAAATTAAATTTTTGAATGTTAGCAAAGTGTCTTTAGATTGGCAGTTCAACAATGTCCTTTGATTGGTATTTAAACATTGTCCTTCGATTGGAAGTTAAACAGTGCCCTTCGATTGAAATAATAGCAAGCTTTGACTGGGCTCCTAAAACCCTTTGACCAAGCATTGTCCTATCAGCTTTGATTGTGCGTTGGTTCCCCTTTGATCAAGCTTTGGCCCATGAGTATCATTCCAGTAGTTCCCTCTATGTGTGCCCTCATCGCACTAGGAAAATACTCCCTTTGTGCGTACCTTCAGCATACAAAGCAAGAATCCCCTACAAGTTTGTTTCGATTCACCAGCAGTACAAGCTTCGATCGGATGCTGAGTCTCCTTCGATCAAGCTTAGTTCACAAAACATCCACTTGGAAAAAGGCCCCTTCAGCTTGTCATCAGCGCATGTATGCCTCTTCATGCTTATCTTTGGTCTATTAGGCAAAGACCCATCAGCTTGCCTTTGATCTACAAGGCAAAAGGCCCCTTTTACTAGTCTTCAATTCATAAGACAAAGGTTTTCCTCAGACATGCTTCGATTAATAAGGAAAAGGCTCCTTTTCAGCTTGCCTTCAGCGCACAAGGCCAAAACCCCTCAACACAGTTTCTGCACTATGACACACAATATGACCCCTTTGAAAGGGCACTCTAAAGGTCCATTCGAAGGACACACATTGAGCCATTCGAAGGAGACATATAGTTACTGAATACAAGCTTGTCTTATGATGGGTCTTGGTCCTACATGTGGCCAGGCCCAGGCCTTTTGTGCATTAGCATTCGAAGGTGGTGAGAAAAGAGGTTTTCGATTGGCGATATTGAAGTTTCCGTTTGAGTTGTTTGAATCAAGCAGCTAGGGAAAGTAGACTCAATCGAAGAAGCCCTGATGAAGGAAACTCTGAACAGATTCGAATCCAGAGTCATCAAAAAGGACAAATGCTCTGA
This sequence comes from Vicia faba, assembly GCA_948472305.1. Classification (NCBI taxonomy): domain Eukaryota; kingdom Viridiplantae; phylum Streptophyta; class Magnoliopsida; order Fabales; family Fabaceae; genus Vicia; species Vicia faba. The sequence goes on along the minus strand of OX451736.1, from coordinate 1,362,074,685 downwards.
CGAAGAGAATTCTAGGCAATTCGAATTGATGCAGATATTGACTTAATTAAAGAAACTCTGATAAGGGAAAACTCTGAATTCAGAGTCATCAAAGATCTGAGAAATTTGAATTGATGTGGATGGACTCCATCGAAGGAGCTGAATTAAAGCCATTTAAAGGAGGCAATCAGAGCCATTTGAAGGAGGCAATCAGAGTCATTCGAAGGAGAGCATTCGAAAGTCATTTGTGTCCATATTCATTCAAATTCAAAAAAAAGACAAGAATTCCACACCTTTGGTAAAGTTTCAAATATTTATTTATGGCTCTTAAAGAACATTATTGAGCATGATTATTTCCCTCCTACCTTATCCCCTTCATCCTCTCTATATAAGGAGCACACTAGCAAGCATTGCATACGGATACACAACCTAGAGAGAACGCTCCAAAATTGCAAAAAATATCCAAAGTTGTCAAATTCAGAAAACGCGTTTCTAGCCTTCCTCAGTCTGAACAAAAGACTCAAATATATTCCTGAAGACAGCAGGAACCTATCCATGCCATTTTCCAAACGTGTAGCACGTTCAAACGACTGGATCGTGTGTCACAGTTTTGGTATATTTTCTTGAATTCAAAACCTTTTATTTTGTGATATAAATGATTTCTATGTTTATGTTCATGTTTATACTGATTTTTATGTATGTTTAGAGCCATCGCGTGAGAAATTTAACGTGAGGATGAAGTTTTTCCATTTTTAGGGCAAAGCTTCAGACAAGCTTCGTTCTCAATGATACAAGGACTTTCAGGACAAACGAATACCGCCATTGGATTCCTGGGGAAATTCTAAGGGAGGTAGGATGCTTTGTTGGTTTTCATATTGCTTATATTGCAGGATTCGATTTTGAGGCAAACGGGGAAGATGATGGTCAACCACCGTGCATGGTGGTTTGACTCCACTGAGATGCGTGGACATGTATCATTCGCCCATTCAAATGCTAGGGCCCCACCTGGGCGTGTGTGTTTTATATTCAGCCATTAGGACAATGTTTATTATTTAACTTATGTTTTGTGTATATATTAACGGATGTAAAGTCGTCCCAACGGTTGGGTGTGTGAGTGTTAATGCGTTGCGTGTGTGAGAGGTCAGGGGTTCGACCCCTACCTCTTGCATTTTATTTTTTCCTAACTTTTCTTGCAGATCTAGCGCTCCCAGGCCAAATACATCCACCATGCACCTTCAAATATGTGCTACCAAGTGTTAGTATAACCAGATCCAAGGCCCTCATGCACAGACTACCATGCGCTCCCCAACACTCCTCCCTACTGGATCCCAAAGCAGATTTGGACTTCTCCTTGTTTGGGCCTGCATTTTACAACCTTGCACCCTCCCTATTTCTTTTGTGCCTGGCCCATTTTAATCTTTTTATTTTTAGTTTATTAATTTTAGAAATCTTTTTTCTATTTAATTAAGAATCGCAAAAAAAACTTAGGATTACTTTTTAATTAAATAATTAATTTCTTAAATTAATTAATTAATTAACTTTAACATTTTTTTAAAGTAAGTTAGAATTTTGGGTTTAATTTATGTTTAAATTATTTTCTCAAACAAAAATGCAAAAAATATTAGAATTAGTTTTCTTTTATTTGATTAGAATTAACCTTAATTGATAATAATTTTCTTTTATTTAATTAATTAGGGTTATATTTAGTTTTTCTGATTTAATTTAATTTAAGTATTTTTCTTAAAATAAAAAAAAATAAACAAAGATTTTCTTATTTCATTTAGATTTGCCTTGGGTTTTTAGACGAACTTTTAACTTTCGCGCGTTATTATTTTCTCTCATTTTTACATTATTGTAACCATATATTGGTATATAATAGTTAATAGGACTTTTTACCGCTTTCTTTATTTTTCTTCCCCCAAGTTTTTGTACTTTATAAATATCCCCCTCCCCTAAGCCATGTAATAGCGTAGGTTTTATTTTCGCACTTTACATTTTTCTGTATCATATTAACTGTTAGTAATTAGCCATGTATGATAAGACTGAAAATTAAAACATTTGCAAACCTAAATGCGCAATAAAATTATTGAACCAAACAAAATTGCACATACACACCTCTAGGGTATCCCACTTTGGTTTCCTTCGGAAATAAAACAGTCATGTTCTTCGAAATGGGGACGCTCTAGCAAAGACCCGTAAAACAAAAGATCATAGTCCCTCGATGACCCTACAGTTGCCTTTCGGTAAATGATCTAGTCCCTAAACAAAATTGCTAAAGTGTCTCCACATGTTGCCTTTATGACTGTACGTCCCTTCGAATGTCCCTCATACATCCAACGATATGGCTACCTACTCACTAATAGTAGGATAGCATTATCTAAAGGATCGGAGGAAAAGAACTACCTTTTCGAGTACTAGTAGATCGCTGTTAGATGCTTGCTCAAGTAAAATAGACTTTTTCACTAACACATTTCAAAAAAAACTTTCAAAGACATTCGTTTTGCCAAAACTCTTGAGGACTGATACAAGAGTTATCACAAAGCGAATCGCCGCACTAAGGCATTTCAAAACATTTTTCAACACACAAAGCACAAAGTACTTTCAAAATGAGCTAAGCATCTAAGAGCCCGTAGATAACTACGGATGGAAAGGGTGCTACCACCTTCCCTTTCCATAATCTACCCCCCTTACTCAAAAAATTCTCGGAAAGAATTTCTCTTGATCTTGAATTTTGGATCCTAATGAAGTTGTTGTTGTGTTCTTGAAAAAAATTGAGAGAAAGTTGACTTTAATCCTTGAGAGAATTGATAGAAAAGTTTAGAGTGTTTGTGGAGATTCGTGATTTATGAGAGAAATTGGAGTAAAAAAAGAATATATAGTATGGGCTTATGTGAGTGGATTTGGTTAATGGGCCTCAAATACCCACAAATACTAATGCAGAATTTTAATTCACTTGAGTGTGACACGTTCCGAGAAAAATCGCAGAAACCTCGGTGCAATTTTTGAAGTTGAAATGTGAAACCAAAATATATCCAACGTTGAGAATGAACTCCTATCTAAAAATAGGCTCAATCGGATAAACGGTGATTTAGTTACAAATTTTTGAAATTTCGCCTCATAAAACTTTAATTCCCAACTTCAGAATTTTCAGTGAGTTACACACGATTCAGGCCAAAATGGAAGCCTTCGGGGTACCGTTTGCTCTTGAAAATGGAAAAAAAATTAGCTAACTCAATTTGTGAGACAATGCCACTTATTGGGCTTGATATGATAAAAATAGATCGAGTTATGATTTTTTGGATGTGGTGCATATAAACATTTGCCACAATTTTCCTGTGCAAAAATACTTGATAAATCCACATTTTTTGTGCCTTTCTGAGCAAAATTAGCTCCCGGCTGTGAGAGATGAAAATGTAGATGATGTCTAGAAGGAATTTTAGCCACCAGAACAGGTTCAAAACGAGCCACAAGCTTCGAGTTATGATTTTTTTAGTGTCCAAAAACTACACCTTCAACACACGTTTTCATTGTATTTCTTCGAGAAAACTTGCACATTCAGAGACCTTCTTCAAAGGATTGGTTTTCAAGCCAAACCTGAATTCGAGGAAATATCACCGTGGATATCTTGGCGAAAGAACACCTGAACACGATGAGCCGAATTACACTTATGAATTTTCCGAAACCCACACCTCCCTGAAACGATGAACCAATCCTTAACATGGAAAATACTCTGAGAGCATCCATTAACGAAATAAACATCTTCTGCAAAATGATGAGGCTTTCCAGAAGTACCTTGATAATATAACCATAAAACCAATGATATGTATTCTATGCTAATAACCTAATGAAAGGATGCAAATGAATGCGAAACCTAAGCCAGATAATAGTATAACTAGGAGGGCAAATTTTGGGGTGCAACAAAGGCCTTTGACAAGATCAAGCTTATTTAGTTTATAAATCCTTCTCATACTAACATGGGTCAAACATATATGCCATATCCATGATCTTAATTAACAGACATGAGACATTTTATATTTTTCTCTTTAAGACCAGAAAGTCTAATCTTATAGACGTTGTTCTTCCTTTTTCTATTGAAAAAGATTGAGCCATCCTTCTGACTAACTGCCTTACATGAGTTTTGATTAAAGACTATATCATAACCATTTTCACTTAATTGACTTACGGGTAATAAGTTATGCATTAATAAATCAACAAGAAAAACATTATTAATAGAAGGGAGAGAACCGTTACTAATTGTTCCAGATCCAGTGATCTTCCCTTTCTGAAACCCACGACGCCTTCAGGCATAAGTTCCATGCTTTGGAACATATGCCTTCTGTGTTGCGAGCAGATAGAGTCCAGGTACCATGATTGGTGTCTTGACGTCGCTGCTAAGGATATCTGCAATATATATTATCTGCTTATTAGGTACCCATAGCTTCTTGGGTCCTTTTTTGTTAGTCTTCCCAGAATTATTTACATCCTTGGGTTTAGGATCAGGATAAACACATTTAATTGCATTCTTAAAACGAGATTTCGCTTTAGGCTTAGCCTTAAGAACAAAAAGAGTTTTACCTTTTTCTTTTACCTTAGACTCACAACCAACAGAGATAAAATAAGAATGAAGAATATTTGCTTTATCTTCTTTTTTAGAATCAGATTCTTCATAAGAATCATAACCAATAACTTTTGTACCATTTCTGCTCACGCCATGGATCATTGAAGCTATGACGCTTCTACCCAGGCTTCTAGCCAGAAATTTGTAGAATGGTTTTCCATATTTCTTTGTGTCATCATCAGTGCTAACAAAAGCTTCTGAAAGAATTTCTTTCTCAATATTAGAACTCTTTTATTTGAGAACAAAGTAATTAATCTTAAGAATAAAATTTTGTTCTCTTAAAGATGAAAATTCTTCCTTTAGTTTATTATGCTCTTTAGAAGCAGATTCATGGACCTTTTTAAGTTTCTTGAATATTTTCTTAAGCAACTCATGTTTTTCCATAAGTTCCAGTAAAGAACAAGTTAATTCAGAGTGAGAAAGGTCAGAAAACACCTCTTTTATGTCTGAATTAGAGTCTGCAACAACTTTTGAATGGATCACCTCATCAGAAGATTTAACGCTAGATGTTGTACCCCAAAATTTTCCCTCCCATATTTCTCAAAAACATTGCAATAAAAATCTCCAAGTGGCTCAAGATTGCTCAAGAGTTGGACAGTCAAGCTATCTCCTAAGGCAGTCAACCTCAAATTAGGGTTTTGTGTTGCATCAAGGTCCTTACATCCAAATGAACTCAAGTGCTCCCCAATGTCCTAATATGTTCACAAGGTCATCCATGCCAAATTTCAAGCCTTGCAGAGGAAGTTTGCTCAGTCAATTACTCAAAGGGTCCAAAAATTGACTGTGTTAGGGCAAAAGTCAACTGTGACCTATAAACAGTCAAACTTCAAGAATTTTTGTCAACATTCTCATTTTGAAGTATATTTCATCATTTGATTAAGGGTTGATCATGATTCATCAAGGATTGCTCAAAATTCATCAAGATTCAAAAGTTGCTAAATTAGGGTTTTGTAGGAAAAGTCAACTCAACTTTGACCAAGCATAACTTTCTCATACTTTATGATAAATGACCCATAAAAAGCTCATTTTTAAGAGGATGCAATTTCCTACAATCCATCTTCATACCCCAAGATCAAGAAATGCACTCACAAAAAGTTACAAATTTGGACATTATAGGTCATTTTTGAAAGTCAACAAAAACACTTTTTTTCCAAAGTTTATAACTTGAGAATGGAAGATCAAAATGAGATGATACCAAAAGTTTTGGTTAGATCACATCTCAAGCTTTCTAAAAAGTCCAAGAACACCTCCAAAAGTTCAAAATTGAAGAAGTTGTGCATTGTTGAAGTTGGGCATTTTTGCAAAATTGCCAAAAGTCAACTATCCCCAAAATTCCAAAGTTTGTCAAATGGGCCCATTCTTTTTCACTTGATTTGATCTTATCACACTACACATGTGTCCTAGCCTAAGCCTTGAGTCCATTTTTCAATTTTTCTATTTTATTTGATTTTTATTTGAATTATTTCATTTTTAATCAATTTAAATCAAATAAAATCACAAAACTTGATTACATGAGATCTTTTACCATTTTCAGGACCTAATTATCATCAATGACATGATAAAATTCGTATCACACACTCCATATGCAAAAAGATTGGATTTTTGGCAAAATTGGAAAGCTTTCAATGGAGGATCAAATCATATCTCCAAGCATTGATGCACAAAGATTCAGTCCACAAAACATGACCTAATGCATTGCTTGTTACATATACAAGTGAAAGGCAAACGAATTGGGGGCTAGAGGCTTCAAGAACACCAAAAGCAAACTTGAAAAAATTGGCAAAAAGCTTGAAACTGAAATCGTGCATAAAGGTGTTTTCAAGGTCAAATCTCATCACCAATCCATTGCTGGACATCCACTGAAGCGAAACCAATCCAAAACCAGTCTCCATACGCGCCCTAGAGCTCTGTAAGTGTCTCGAAAACATGCCTTTCAGATGAATTCGTATGTCCTTGTTCTGGCATTTTTCTTACAAAATCTTTGCATATTCATGATTATCGTTCAATTTAGAAGCTTTCTGCATTAGCCAATTGCGTTTATATGGCCTATAACCCCCTAGCCGAATCTAGGGTTCTTGGTTTTTGTTTTTGGGCATTTCTTATACAGGTGAAGTCAAGGTCCAAGAATGGTATAGATTTGTTCAGGAAGCCTAGACGAACATGACCATGGTCCTGGATTTGATTTTTATGGCCTATAATAGAATTTAGAACGCACATGCGAATTTAGCTGTGGATGTAAATCCGCAGGTAAATAACCAGGGTGAACGAAGAAGACGATGACGTGTCTCCCTCCCATTGGTTGATTCAAATATAGCGCGCTTTTATTTTTTTTCTGATTAATTTGTTTTTGTTTTATTATTATTAGTTTCTAATACTATAACAAATGAAGCATAGTGGCGTAGTGGCAAAGGCATGTCTCCAAATACCAATAGGACTTGGGTTCGAATCCCAGGTCCCCCTAATGCATATTATTACTTTTTCACAGGTGATCCAGTACAAAGCCAACTGCGTGGTACATCATACTCCCTCAAATCTCAAAGCGCCAGATGGCCCTAGGCCAGATCTGGCGGTCCAGATGTGATGTCCATCATATGCCCTAGTCAAAGTGCCACACTGGAATCAGAAAGTCCACCAGGCTTGCATGTTAATGGGCCATGGAAATTTCTAAACAAACCTCCCAAAAGCAGGCCCAAATCTCCAACTCTCTCTATTTCTCTATTTTATTTATTTATATTGTTTAATTATTTTTCATAATTTAATTAATCAATCAAACTCTTTTCTGAATAAAATTAAAAACCAAAAATATTTTCTTATTAAAATTAAATTTCAGTAATTTAATTTTGTTAATAAACATTAATTTAATTAATTTATTTTAATTAGGAAATAACTTTAATATCTTTTGCAATAATTAAAATTAATTTAGACAATTAGGTTTTATTAACTTTGATTAATTTATTTTTATTTCTTTAAATACTTAAAAACCCAAAAAATATTTTTTTAATTAATTAGTTTATTTAATAATTAACTTAGATCTAATTTCTTTTTAATTCAAAATAAACCAAAAAAAATCACTTTCTTTCAAAAAAAGGGTCAAAACCCTAAAAAAAACTCGCATCCGATTTAATTTCCCGCACGCGATCCATTTTATTCAAATATTGTATTTGTTTCCGGAATGTAATAGTTTAATAGGACTTTAATATTTTTTACCGCTTTATTTACTTTCTGCATTTTAATTTCAAGGGTTGCTTTTGGCGATGTAAATACCCGACGCCTTGTAATAATTAGTTTAATTTCCGCAATTTAATTTCCGTAACTTATAAATTGTTAGATGTTTGATAATAGGGAATGCATGACAAGATCAAATGTTTAAACTTAAAATCAACATAGATAACCATTGACATGTACAAAGACAAATTAACTAAAAATAACACACTCGCACATGCGCACTCTTAGGGTACACCTTGCTTGGTTGCCTTCGAACGTGGTCATTGAGTATAGGAAGTTTTAGAGATCGCCCTCTTGTCCAAAGATCATAGTTTCCTCGAAACGGTTGCCTCGGAAAAATGATCTAAGACATTAGGGTTACCGCTAAGGCGTCCTAACATTGCTTTAGTGACCACACGTCCCTTAATCGAATTGACCCTTAAAACTCCAACGACGGTGCTACCTACTCCTCAATAGTGGGATAGCATTGTCTAAAGGACATTAGCACAGATTGATTCTTTTTTCGAGTAGGTAGATGGTTCTTAAATACTTGCTCTTTCAAAATAAAACAAAAACTTTTCGCACTTACACCTTTCAAACAAAAACTCCTTTCAAACCCACAAACATAAAGAAAAGAAAATTTTGAAAACACTTTGAGCAAGTACCTAAGATCCTGTGGATAACCACGGATAGAAAGGATGCTAACACCTTCCCTTTCTATAATCTACCCCCCGGACCCGAGAAACATCTCGAACAAGGAATTTTTCTGTGCTTTTTTCCTTTCCTTGTTGGATAAAACAAAAGACGGTGGCGACTCTTGCTTACTGCGACATTTTGCAAAAACAAACGCAAAACGCGAACCAGCATTCCAAAACGGTCAGTTCTCTCCCACCATATCACAGAACTGGCGAGTCTGCTGGGGAATATTCATAAGTGGGGTGAACCTTAGAATTAGATCATTGTGTTTTCAATTGTTTGCTTTGTATGCTTTACATTTGTGGGCTTGTATCGGAGTTACTATAGATCCTAACCTGGATCTGGGGATACCCTTTAGGTAAGTAGCAATAAACTGTGAGGGAACTGTATGGCGTAGACCAATACGGTTGAAGCAGTAGCTACGTTGGTGTGGCACTTTAGTCTGTACCGATATCCCTTGTGTTGGAACGAGGAGAATATGGGTCTTCTAAGGGGTCATTAAGCACCAAGTGACCTTAGAACATTTAAATTGACCAACTTGTCCATAGAACAGTAGCAGTATGCTACACTCATTGAGACTAAACTCTCGCGATGATTCCGGCTGCAAGAAAAGGTTGCTAAACTGGAATTATGACCGATTGAGGGTAGTCAGTGATATTGAGATCCTCTAGAACCTGGTTACTATTTTTAGGACAGGTTTAAACCAACTGAACTGAAAGAGGGTAGTACCTAAGCTCCTTGCTAGCCTGAAATATAAGGGCTCTCTGTGTGACTTGTGTGCCTTTACCATGTTTGCTATTTGTGGATACGTGTGGTGTGCTTACTATCATGACATCATGAAATCATAACATTGCATACATCTTGCATTGGACTAACCTATTTCAAAGACAGGAGGGATTCATCTTTGTTCTGTTTTGTAGGTCATCATGATGCCCATGCGTAGGAATACCATCCGGATCAACTTTGTCCAGGTTCCCACTATGCTTAAAGAGTTGATTGCAAAGATGCCTGATACTACCTCATTTATCAGAAGACATGGTTATCTTCTCAGTTTGGTCACCTCCAAATTGGACGAGTAGATGATGAGTGTTTTGGTCCAATTCTATGATCCGTTGTACCATTGCTTTACTTTCCAGGACTACCAGTTGGTCCCCACCTTAGAAGAATTCTCTGAGTTGCTCGGTATCTCTATTCTGGAGCAGATCCCGTTTACTGGTTGGGAAAAGATCCTTAGGCCGGAAGAGATTGCTTCAGCCCTTCATGTGACAAAAGATGAGGTAATGGCTAACTGGGAGACTAGAAGTGGAGCAAAGGGCTTTCTGACTAAGTTCTTGGTTGGTAAGGCTAACTATTTCTGGGATAGTCTAGACTTCAAGGCATTCGAGGATATTCTGGCTCTTCTGATATACGGCTTGGTATTGTTTCCGAACTCTGACTCCTTTGTTGATGTGAATGCGGTAAAAATCTTCATCTCTCGTAATCCTGTACCCACTCTCTTGGGTGACATTCTTCATCAGCTTTATGCTCGTACCGCCCAAAAGCGGGGAACCTTGATGTGCTGTGCTCCATTATTGGCGAGGTGGTTTATTTGGCACCTCCCCAAATCAGTGCTGAAGAACAAAGAAGGCATGGGCTGGGCTTATAGGGTTATGTCTCTCTCGCATAATGACATCATCTGGACTATCAAGGGTATGGATGAGGTGGCTATCATTGATCGCTGTGGGGAATACCCCAATGTTCCACTGATAGGAACCAATGGAGGAATTTCTTACAATCCATGCTTAGCCTTACGTCAGTTTGGGAGAGCCAGAAGAGAAGGATCTCATGAGCTGCTAATGCCTAGTATCATCTTTGATTTTCAGGGGGATAGCGACGAGCAACGCCGCAGATTCATAAGGGCTTGGGATAGAGTTCACAGATCTGATCCACATGAGCTGGGTCCAAAGACTTCTCTTCCAATGGAGCCATATCTCAGATGGGTCCATATCCGTGCCCAAAAGCTGGGTATGCCGTATGAAGCCGTCCTGCCTATCATTGTTGAAGTTGCTAATGAAGAAGGGGTTCTTCCGACCATCCTCCATCCTTACATGCCCACTGACATTGGGGCACTAAAAAGGTCTTGGATGCAGCTGAGAGAAGAATGGGATGTTTACCGAGAAAAGTTTAATGAGCAAGAGAAGAAGATCCAGAAGTTGACTAGGCAGCTGGAGAATGAGTCAATTTCCAATGACTATGTCCACACCGACAAGAAGAGACCATGGGAGCACTGATTGCCCTTTGATTATTTCCTTTCCAGTTTTATTTACTTTTCAGTATTTCCTTTCTTGTAACGCCCTAAGGGCATCAGTTGAACAATTTGAATTCCAAAGTTTATCTAATAAAGTGTGCTTCCTTTCTGGTTTACAAATTTGAATCTCTCGATTGTCTTTGAAATCATGTCATACGCATTTCATCCCATGCACTTCATAACAGGTACTCGTTACAGGTCTCTTATCTTCTTCGTTGTTTATTTCAGCACTCATCATGTCTGCTAAACCTTCAATTGAGCAAGCAATCAAGGCCCTACAGGCACAGAATGCCCAATTCCAAGAGTTGTTCATGAATCTAGCTATGGGTCAGCAAGATCTGAAGACCCTGATTCTGAAGGATAAGAAGAAGAAGAAGAAGAAGAGGATAATCCTGTTTAACACAGGTCACAGGTTTGGAAATAGGCTACAGAATGAAATTGATTTGACCACCTCATCTAGAGGGAAATATAGTCAGGAAGAAAGGAGGGCTCCTAGGCCTGTGGTCTCAGACATGAGACGGACTTCGACGAAGACCAGTATCCTCCTGCTGAGGATAGATACAAACAGTTGGAAGACCGGTTGAGTGCGATGGAAGTTTAGAAAGTGCCTGGTCTGGACTTTGGTGATCTGGGACTATCATCCGGGGTGGTGATTCCCCATAAATTCAAGGCACCAGCCTTTTCTAAGTATGACGGAGTTTCTTGTCCGAAGTTGCACCTCCGGTCGTATGTAAGGAAGATTCAGCCGTACACCGTTGATAAGAACCTATGGATCCACTTCTTTCAAGACAGTCTCTCAGGGACTCAACTTGAATGGTTTTACCAGTTGGACGGAGCCAGTATCCACAGTTGGGAAGATTTGGCTACTGCTTTCTACAGGCAGTACCAGTACAATTCTGACCTCGCTCCCACGCGTACCCAACTCCAGGGTATGTCAATGGGAACGGGTGAAGGTTTCAAAGATTATGTTCAGAAGTGGAGAGACCTCGCCGGAAGAGTGCAACCACCTTTGGCTGATCGGGAGCTTCTGGATATGTTTCTGGGGACCCTGTCTGGTCCATTTTTCAACCATCTGATTGGAAGCTCTTCGTCTGGGTTTACAGAGCTAATTATGACCGGTGAAAGGATTGAGGTTGGTATTAAGGCTGGAAAGATACAAAAGGGTGCCTCATCAAGCACCGAGAAAAAGCCTTTTAAGAAGGAGTCCAGTGTTGTCTACAAGTTCGAAAAAACAGAATAGACCTGAACGCTGCCAAGTTGTTAATGCGGTTGTTATTTCAAGATCTGCTGGTGCTCCTCAACACAACAATCAACAAAAGGACGAGAAACCTCGAAGACAATTCACCCGTCTCAGCATGACTTTGTCTCAGATTCTGCCACAGTTGTTGAAAACCAATCTAGTGATTCCAAGGGAGGCCCCGAAGAATCCTAACACTATATCACTAAAGTATAACCCTAATGCCTGCTGTTCTTTTCACTCTGATAGCCCGGGGCATAATACAGATGATTGTTGGTCTTTGAAGAATAAGATACAGGACTTAATTGATGCTAAGGAGATTGAGTTCGAGGCGCCCGAAAGACCTAATGTTATGACTGCTCCTATGCCCAAGCATGGAGTAAATGCTATAAATGAAGACTCATTTATGGTTTCTGTGAACGACATTGCTACCCCTTTGATGACTGTGAAGAAGAACCTTTTGCTAGCCGGTTTATTTATGGGCTGTGATGAAGGTTGTCGTATGTGTTCTGTCCTGCCTATCAGTTGCCATCTTTTGAAGTCAGGTGTCCAACGCCTGATGGATAGTAAAGAAATTATGTTTTAGAAGACTGTTGTTCCCTTAGTTCATACTGAAGAAGTTGTTATTATTACCATTTTCGACAATTCTTCCAAGGCTCCCTCGAGGAAGCCTGTTAGAATTACATTTGTTCCAAGAATCGCACCTGTGATCATCACTGTTCCCGGGCCTATCCCCTACTCCTTTGATAAAGCTGTCCCTTGGCATTACGGGGCTGATGTTTATTTTCATGGAGTTAAACAAGAGTTGGATGCTGATACTGACGTCAGCAATATTGTTGGACCTGCTAAAGTCACACGCAGCAGAAGACTTTTCTCACCTGATATCTCTCCACCAACTGCTCGAAAACATGTTGTTATTACACCTGCCAGTGTACCTGCTACCCTTCCTGTTCAAGTTCCTATTCTTACCCCTATCGCCGAGTCATATGACACTCGGGGCAAGGGAATCACCAGTGAGCCTGCCCAGACGGAGGCACCAAAGACGATTACTGTTGAAGCTTCTAAACAAGAGATGGAAGAGATTCTGAAAATCATCAAAAAGAGTGACTACAATGTAGTTGAACAGCTGGGGCAAACCCCGTCCAAGATTTCTATGTTGTCATTATTTCTATGCTCAGAGGCCCACGCCAAGGCTCTGATTACATTTCTGAAGACTGCACACGTACCACAAGAGACATCAGCTGATCAGTTTAAAGATTGCGTGGCCAATCTGACTGCTGATAATGGGTTGGGTTTCTCTGACACCGACTTAACTGCTAAGGGGAAGAATCACAACTATGCCCTGCATGTCTCCATTGAATGCAGGGGAACTACTCTTGCTCATGTATTAGTGGATATTGGTTCCTCATTGAACGTCTTGCCTAAGAAAGCTCTAGACTGGTTGGACTGTGAAGGGTTGGAGTTGAAACCAAGCAACATTGTCGTCAGGGCCTTTGATGGGTCTAAGAGGATAGTACACGGAGAAGTTGATATTCCGATTAAGGTTGGTTCTCAGGTTTTCAACTCTACATTCTATGTGATGGACATTCGACCATCTTATTCTTGTTTGCTGGGTCGCCCATGGATCCACAAAGCTGGGGCCGTAACCTCAACGCTCCACCAGAAGCTGGAGTACCCAGTCAAAGGGAAGATTGTGACAGTACAAGGAGAGGAAGAGTACATGGTGAGCCACCTCAACTCTTTCCGATATGTAGAGATGGATGGGGAGTTCATTGAGACCCCGTTCCAACATTTTGAAGAGGTTCCCCAGACACTGGCATCAACTGAGACTGTTGTTGAAGATTCTCCTATGAAGATGGCTTCTTTTAAGGATGCCCGGGCTGTTGTCGAGAAAGGTGGGTGTGCAAGTTGGGGCCGACTCCATGATTTTACACAGAAGACTAACAAGTTTGGTTTGGGTTTCACTGCAGAAGCTCAGAAGGCTGTCCGAAACGCACGGATCGGAAGACCTCCCGTGTTCATCAGTAACTCGGGAGTAAATGCCATTGAAGACGATGTGGAAGAGTCTGAGTTCGACAGCTGGATCTATCCTACGATTGACGGTGGACCAAGCAACTGGACAGCAAAGGACTTCATCCCTATTTCTTTTGTCACCCAGTAATGAACTTTTTGTTTTGAATATGTAACAGACAATGTTTTAAACTCTACGGCCCAGTGTCTTACCCGGGGCACTGTGGCTTCATTTGTGAGGGCTTTATGTGTGTCATTTTCATATATCATTAATAAAAGCATTGGACGTTCTTGCATTTCAAATTTTGTGCTCCTTGTTTTTCTTTTGTTATATATTGCAAAACAGCTATTTTACACACACTCACATATACAGGTCTACATCCACTCTGGATCTCACTGGTAACGACTCTGCTACTGCCAGTTATGACTTCGAAAGTCCGATAAACTTAGCCGAAGACGAAGGTGAAGATGATTGCGAAGTTCCTGGTGAACTTGCAAGACTGTTACTTCAGGAAGAGAGGGCCATTCAGCCTCATGAAGAACCGGTGGAATCAGTAAATCTAGGTACAGAGACAGACAAGAAGGAAGTCAAGATTGGTGCAAATATGGAGCTTAGTGTGAAGCAACGGTTGATTCAGATGCTGCGTGACTACGTTGAAATCTTTGCCTGGTCTTACGAAGATATGCCTGGGTTGGATACTGATATTGTGGTTCATCGCCTGCCTACCAAAGAAGACTGTCCTCTAGTAAAACAGAAGGTTCGCCGAATACGCCCAAAGATGTCTGAGAAAATCAAGGCTGAAGTTATGAAACAGTTAGACGCCGATTTTCTAGCAGTTACTTCTTACCCACAATGGGTGGCCAATGTGGTTCCTGTGCCGAAGAAGGATGGTAAGGTCTGAATGTGTGTTGACTATAGGGATCTGAACAGGGCAAGCCCCAAGGATGACTTCCCTCTACCTTATATCGACGTTCTGGTTGACAACACCGCTCAACATAAGGTATTCTCCTTTATGGATGGTTTCTCCGGTTATAATCAGATTAAAATGGCTCCCGAAGACATGGAGAAGACAACCTTTGTTACTCAGTGGGGTACCTTTTGCTACAAGGTCATGCCTTTTGGATTGAAAAATGTTGGGGCAACGTATCAACGTGCCATGGTTACTTTGTTTCATGACATGATCCATCATGAGATTGAAGTATACGTCGACGATATGATTGCAAGGTCCCAGACTGAGGAAGAGCACCTTGACCACCTTCAGAAGTTGTTTGACAGGTTGAAGTTGTAAGGGCTGAGGTTAAACCCGAACAAGTGCCCCTTCGGGGTGAGATCTGGTAAGCTACTGGGTTTCGTCGTAAGCGACAAAGGTATTCAAGTGGATCCTGCAAAAGTGAAATCTATAGAGGAAATGCCAGCCCCCAGAATAGAGAAAGAATTCAGAGGCTTTCTGGGACGTTTGAATTACATTTCCCGATTCATCTCGCACCTGATTGCTACTTGTGAGCCAATCTTCAAGTTACTGAAGAAAGATCAAGTAGTACGTTGGAACGATGAATGACAGGCCGCTTTCGAAAGGATCAAAGAGTATCTCCAAGAGCCACCTATTCTGATGCCACCAGTTTAAGGGAGACCTTTGATCTTATACTTGACAGTACTCGATAACTCAATGGGGTGTGTGCTGGGGCAGCATGACGAGTCTGGCCGAAAAGAGCATGTTATTTATTACCTTAGCAAAAAGTTTACCGACTGTGAGACCCGATACTCACTGCTCGAGAAAACTTGCTACGCTTTGGCATGGGCTGCTCGCTGGATGAGACAGTATATGTTGACTCGCACTACTCTGTTGATATCAAAGATGGATCCAATCAAGTATATCTTCGAAAAGCCTGCCTTGTCCGGAAGAATAGCGAGATGGAAGATGATCTTGAATGAGTATGACATCCAGTATACAACCCAAAAGGCAATCAAAGGAGGTGTGTTGGCAGACCATTTGGAACATCAGGCAGTGGATGATTACCATTCTATGAACTTTGAATTCTCGGACGAGAATATCATGTTGGTAACTGATTGTGAGACACCTGGACCGGATGAAGGACCTGAGGAAGGATCCCAATGTTCTATGTACTTTGATGGAGCTTCAAACGCTTTGGGTAATGGCATTGGCGCCATGATCATATCTCCTAAAGGCTCTCATACTCCGCTTACCGCCCGACTATGTTTCAACTGCACCAACAACATGGCGAAGTATGAGGCGTGCATTATGGGTCTTCGAGCAGCAATTGACCTAAGGATCAAGTTTCTAAGTGTCTTCGGAGATTCCGCTCTCGTGATCAGTCAGATCAAAGGCGAGTGGGATACGAAACATCCTAATCTTATTCCTTACAAGGAGTATGTGTTGACATTGCTTCCCCATTTCGAGGAGATAACCTTTGAACATTTCCCTAGAGAGGAGAATCAGTTGGCGGACACGCTGGCTACAATGTCTTCTATGTTCAAAGTCAATTGGGACAACGAAGCTCCCCAGATTATCATTGAAAGACTGGACGAACCGGCACATTGCTGTGACATTGATACTGAAGAGGTAACAGAAAAACCATGGTTTCATGAGGTGAAAAGATACCTTGAAGCTCAAGAATACCCTGAGGGTGCATCTGTTAATGACAAGAAGTTTTTGAGGAGGTTCGCGGCGAAGTTCTTCATCAGCAATGGAATTCTCTACAAGCGTAACCATGATTCGACCTTAATGCGTTGTGTGGAAAAGAACGAGGCAAAAAGGATCATGGCAGAGTTACATGAAGGTACTTTCGGAATTCATTCCAATGGACACACCATGGCAAAGAAGATCCTTCGGGCAGGATATTATTGGTCCACAATGGAAGCCGACTGTTATCAGCATTCTCGGACATGTCATAAGTGTCAAGTCTATGCTTATAAGGTGCACATACCTCCAGTTCCTCTGAACGTCTTGACAGCACCTTGGCCTTTTGCGATGTGGGGCATTGATATGATCGGCGAGATCAGATGTACGACATCCAATGGGCATTGATATGATCAGCGAGATCAGACGTACGGCATCCAATGGGCATCGTTTCATCCTGGTAGCAATTGATTACTTTACGAAGTGGGTTGAAGCAGCTTCCTTTGCTACTGTAACCAAGAACGTCGTGGCACGGTTTATTCGGCACAATCTGATCTGTCGATACGGTGTACCAAAGAGGATCATTACGGACAATGGTACCAATCTCAACAATAAGATGATCACTGAGCTCTGCAAGAAATTCAAGATACAGCATCACAACTCTTCTCCCTACCGGCCGAAGATGAATGGGGTTGTTGAAGCGGCTAATAAGAACATTAAGAAAATTGTGCAGAAGATGACAGTGACATACAAAGACTGGCATGAAATGTTACCATTTGCTCTTCATGGGTACCGTACCTCAGCGCGGACGTCAATAGGGGCAACACCCTATTCCTTGGTATATGGCATGGAAGCAGTCTTGCCCATTGAAGTTCAGATACCCTCTCTTTGGATCATGAAGGATGCAGGTTTGAGCGAAGATGACTGGATTCAGACCCGGCTTGATCAGCTGAACCTAATCGACGAAAAAAGACTTACTGCTATTTGTCATGGTCAGACGTACGAAAAACGGATGATCAAGGCATTTAATAGGAAAGTTAGGCGACAAGAGTATCAAGTTGGGGATCTGGTAATCAAGCGCATTATTCTACCTCAAGGTGATCCCAGGGGCAAATGGACCCTTACTTACGAAGGGTCGTTTGTGGTTAAGAACATTTTCTCAAGAGGAGCTATGATTCTAACCACCATGGATGGTGACGACCTTCCTCACCCCGTCAATGCAAACATAGTGAAAAGATACTACGCATAATCAAAGACCTGCTAGGTTGACTGGCCTAGGCAAAAATAAGGGCTTCCCGGCGAACCAAAAGGGTTCGGGCAAAAATAAGGGATGAAAATGAAAAAATCTGTACACCCGACAAGTCGAAAACCTGAAAAGGCGGCTTGGGCAAAAAAGGGTATCCCGGTGGACTGAAAACCCAAAAGGGCGGTCCAGGAAAAAATTAGGGATCAAAGCGTAACACTATGTCTCATTGGATCACCTTGCATCCAGACTTTGGTATCGACTATTAAGCTCGGACGACGCTAATCAATCTAATTCATCTTCAACCAAGCAGCAAAGTGATGAGATGCTCGAGGACATAAGGACAATAGCAGAGTTGGAACCCATTGGGATTGCTCACATAGCTGTTTTGTTTAGCTTTCACAAATTGTCTATATTCTATTATTCGGCGGCGTTCTCTTACTAGGACGTCAGCCTCTTGTACAAAAACGCCTATTTACAGGCCAAACTTCAAAATCAATACAAATTCATTTTCAGACAAATTTCAAACTGTTTTGTTTTGCAAAGAACGTCCAATGATCATTTTTGATATATGCATTTGACATTAATTGTTTCTCATAAATGTTTACATACGAAACAAAAGATGATTACTGGTAATATCAGAAACAGGGGAAATAAGAATTGTCTGAACTGTGCAGTTGCTCTGTCCACCAGGTACAAAGGTAGATTCAGCTGAAGAATATGGCTAAGGTACTTTCACTCCCTGCAGAGTAAGACAATAATGATAGCTCTCCCCAGCTGATACTTACAACTATGAACAAATCAGCAACGCTCTCCCCAAACAGAGTTGATCTACCATCAGCACCAAAAGGGCTCGATATCCCCCGTAGTCTTAATATTCCCCAGTGGAGTATAAGAATATTCCCCAGCAAAGTATAAGAATGTTCCCCAGTAGAATACAAGATACCCCCAGTAGAGTTAAAATTTTCCCAACACAGTCTGAAGAAGCTTCCCCAACGGAGTTGAAGCATCATCCCCAGTAGACTTTGGAAGTTTATCCCCAGCGGAGTACAAAAAATAAATCTCCCCAGTGGAGTTCAAAGGATCATTCCCGGCAGAATTCAGAGGATTATCCCCACAAAGTCTAACAGGTTTCTCCCCAGCCAAGTTCAAAGGATCATTCCTAGCAGAACTCAGAGGATTATCCCCATAAAAGTCTAACAAGGTTATCCCCAGCAAGTCGCAACTGAGAGATCATCCCCAGCGAGGTTCTTTCCTTTTACAAACAGGAATTCAGTCCTCAACAGATTCAGTATCACCAGCAAGGATAATTCCTCCCGACGGAATTTATCAGTGGAATCCTCAGCAGAGTATCTCTTCCTCATAGAGTAATCTCCTCATCAGTTTATTCTTCAACGGAGTCATCCTCTCCTGCAGGTTTATTACCTTCGTTCATCACCCCTAGCGGAAATGAAGAATCCAGCTCTATTCTCCAGCAGCTGTCCGGGATTTATTTTCCCCAACTAAAACATTACATTTCCATACATCATGATACATGCATATATGCATCATACTACAGTATCTCATTTATTTTTAGAACATCATTGCTTGATCCATATCATGAATTGCATACAACTGACCTTTACCTTTCAGGAAAGATGCAGTTAAGTTCTCAGCTATGTCAAAGACCTCCTCTGGTTCAGTCAGATCACCAATAAGATCTCCCTGATTCGTATTCCAGTTGAAGTTATTCCAAGACTCTTGTCTGGTCCAGTTAAATCGATTCGAAGATTTTTCTGATGCCGATCCAGTCAAAGTTAATCCAAGACCTCCTCTGGTTCAGTTAGATCGCTGATAAGATTTCCCTGATTCGTATTCCAGTTGAAGTTATTCCAAGACTTTTTGTCTGGTCTAGTTAAACCGATTCGAAGATTTTTCTGATACCGATCCAGTCAAAGTTAATCCAAGACCTCCTCTGGTTCAGTTAGATCGCCGATAAGATCTCCCTGATTCGTATTCTAGTTGAAGTTATTCCAAGACTTTTTGTCTGGTCCAGTTAAATCTATTCGAAGATTTTTCTGATGCCGATCCAGTCAAAGTTAATCCAAGACCTCCTCTGGTTCAGTTAGATCACTGATAAGATCTCCCTGATTCGTATTCCAGTTGAAGTTATTCCAAGACTCTTGTCTGGTCCAATTATATCGATTCGAATATTTTTCTGATGCCGATCCAGTCAAAGTTAATCCAAGACCTCCTCTAGTTCAGTCAGATCACCGATAAGATCTCCCTGATTCGTATTCTAGTTGAAGTTATTCCGAGACTCTTGTCTGGTCCAGTTAAATCGATTCGAATATTTTTCTGATGTCGATCCAGTCAAAGTTAATCCAAGACCTCCTCTGGTTCAGTCAGATCGCCGATAAGATCTCCCTGATTCGTATTCCAGTCGAAGTTATTCCAAAGCTTTTGTCTGGTCCAGTTAAATCGATTCGAATATTTTTCTAATGCCGATCCAGTCAAAGTTAATCCAAGACCTTCTCTGGTTCACTCAGATCGACGATAAGATCTCCCTGATTCGTATTCTAGTCGAAGTTCATACCACCTATCAACAGTCTCCAAATGGGATCTGTAAGCCCATTCCCGACATCACCAGGCTGATACCACTTCATGTGAGTGCAAATTTCTGGGCACTCTAGTGTTCAATCATCTTCCACCTTTGGATCACGAAAGGCCCGAAAGCCAATCTATATCCTCAGGTTTAAGAAAATTGAACAGGGGCAGCTGTTGTACCACAAAATTTTCCCTCCCATATTTCTCAAAAACATTTCAAGAAAAATCTCCAAGTGGCTCAAGATTGCTCAAGAGTTGGACAGTCAAGCTATCTCCTAAGGCAGTCAACCTCAAATTAGGGTTTTGTGTTGCATCAAGGTCCTTACATCCAAATTACCTCAAGTGATCCCCAATGTCCTAATATGTTCACAAGGTCATCCATGCCAAATTTCAAGCCTTGCAGAGGAAGTTTGCTCAGTCAATTGCTCAAAGGGTCCAAAAATTGACTGTGCTAGGGCAAAAGTCAACTGTGACCTATAAACAGTCAAACTTCAAGATTTTTTGTCAACATTCTCATTTTGAAGGATATGTAATCATTTGATCAAGGGTTTATCATGATTCATCAAGGATTGCTCAAAATTCATCAAGATTCAAAAGTTGCTAAATTACGGTTTTGTAGGAAAAGTCAACTCAACTTTGACCAAGCATAACTTTCTCATACTTTATGAGAAATGACCCATCCAAAGCTCATTTTGAAGAGGATGAAATTTAATACAATCCATCTTCATACCCCAAGATCAAGAAATTCACTCACAAAAAGTTACAAATTTGGACATTATAGGTCATTTTTGAAAGTCAACAAAAACACCTTTTTTTCCAAAGATAATAACTTGATAATGGAAGATCAAAATTAGATGATACCAAAAGGGTTGGTTAGAGGACATCCCAATCTTTCTAAAAAGTCCAATAACACCTCCAAAAGTTCAAAATTGAAGAAGTTATGCATTATTGAAGTTGGGCATTTTTGCAAAATTGCCAAAAGTCAACTATCCCAAAAACTTCAAATTTTGTCAAATGGGCCCATTATTTTTCACTTGATTTGATCTTAACACACTACACACGTGTCCTAGCCTCAGCCTTGAGTCCATTTGTCAATTTTTCTATTTTATTTGATTTTTATTTTAATTATTTCATTTTTAATCAGATTAAATCAAATAAAATCACAAAACTTGATTACATGAGATCTTTTACCATTTTCAGGACCTAATTATCATCAATGACATGATCAAATTCGTATCACACATTCCATGTGCAAAAAGATTGGATTTTTGGCAAAATTGGAAAGCTTTCAATGGAGGATCAAATCATATCTCCAAGCATTGATGCACAAAGATTCAGTCCACAAAACTTGACCTAATGCATTGCTTGTTACATATACAAGTGAAAGGCACACGAATTGGGTGCTAGAGGCTGCAAAAACACCAAAAGCAAACTTGAAAAAATTGGCAAAAAGCTTGAAACTGAAATCGTGCATAGAGGTGTTTTCAAGGTCAAATCTCATTACCAATCCATTGCTGGACATCCACTGAAGCGAAACCAATTCAAAACCAGTCTCCATACGCGCCCTAGAGCCCTGTAAGTGTCTCGAAAACATGCCTTTCTATTGAATTCGTATGTCCTTGTTCTTGCATTTTTCTTACAAAATCTTTGCATATTCATGATTATCGTTCAATTTAGAAGCTTTCTGCATTAGCCAATTGCGTTTATATGGCCTATAACCCCCTAGCCGAATCTAGGGTTCTTGGTTTGTGTTTTTGGGCATTTCTTATACAGGTGAAATCAAGGTCCAAGAATGGTATAGATTTGTTCAAGAAGCCTAGACGAACATGACCATGGTCCTGGATTTGATTTTTATGGCCTAGAATAGAATTTAGAACGCACATGCAAATTTAGCTGCGGATGTAAATCCGCAGGTAAATAACCAGGGTGAACGAAGAAGACGATGACGCGTCTCCCTCCCATTCGTTGATTCAAATATAACACGATTTTTTTTTATCCATTAATTTGTTTTTGTTTTATTATTATTAGTTTCTAATACTATAACAAATGAAGCATAGTGGCGCAGTGGCAAAGGCGTGTCTCCAAATACCAATAGGACTTGGGTTCGAATCACAGGTCCCCCAAATGCATATTATTATTTTTTCACAGGTGATCCAGTATAAAGCCAACTGCGTGGTATATCATACTCCCTCAAATCTCAAAGCGCCAGATGGCCCCAGGCCAGATCTGGCGGTCCAGATGTGATGTCCACCATATGCCCTAGTCAAAGTGCCACGCAAGAATCAGAAAGTCCATCAGGCTTGCATGTTAATGGGCCATGGAAATTGCTAAACAAACCTCCCAAAAGCAGGCCCAAATCTCTAACTCTCTCTATTTCTCTATTTTATTTATTTATATCGTTTAATTATTTTTCATAATTTAATTAACCAATCAAACTCTTTTCTGAATAAAATTAAAAACCAAAAATATTTTCTTATTAAAATTAAATTTCCGTAATTTATTTTTGTTAATAAACATTAATTTGATTAATTTAGTTTAATTAGGAAATAACTTTAATATCTTTTGCAATAATTAAAATTAATTTAGACAATTAGGTTTTATTAACTTTGATTAATTTATTTTTATTTCTTTAAATACTTAAAAACCCAAAAAATATTTTTTTAATTAATTAATTTATTTAATAATTAACTTAGATCTAATTTCTTTTTAATTCAAAATAAACCAAAAAAAATCACTTTCTTTCAAAAAAAGGGTCAAAACCCTAAAAAAACTCGCATCCGATTTAATTTCCCGCACGCGATCCATTTTATTCAAATATTGTATCTGTTTCCGGAATGTAATAGTTTAATAGGACTTTAATATTTTTTACCACTTTATTTACTTTCTGCATTTTAATTTCAAGGGTTGCTTTTGGCGATGTAAATACCCGACGCCTTGTAATAATTAGTTTAATTTCCGCAACTTATAAACTGTTAGATGTTTGATAATAGGGAATGCATGACAAGATCAAATGTTTAAACTTAAAATCAACATAGATAACTATTGACATGTACAAAGACAAATTAACTGAAAATAACACACTCGCACATGCGCACTCTTAGGGTACACCTTGCTTGGTTGCCTTCGAACGTGGTCATTGAGTATAGGAAGTTTTAGAGATCACCCTCTTGTCCAAAGATCATAGTTGCCTCGAAACGGTTGCCTCGGAAAAATGATCTAAGACATTAGGGTTAACGCTAAGGCGTTCTAACATTGCTTTAGTGACCACACGTCCCTTAATTGAATTGACCCTTAAAACTCCAACGATGGTGCTACCTACTCCTCAATAGTGGGATAGCATTGTCTAAAGGACATTAGCACATATTGATTGCTTTTTCGAGTAGGTAGATGGTTCTTAAGTACTTGCTCTTTCAAAACAAAACAAAAACTTTTCGCACTTACACCTTTCAAACAAAAACTCCTTTCAAACCCACAAACACAAAGAAAAGCAAATTTTGAAAACACTTTGAGCAAGTACCTAAGAGCTCGTGGATAACCACGGATAGAAAGGGTGCTAACACCTTCCCTTTCTATAATCTACCCCCCGGACCCGAGAAACATCTCGAACAAGGAATTTTTCTGTGCTTTTTTCCTTTCCTTGTTGGATAAAACAAAAGACAGTGGCGACTCTTGCTTACCGCGACATTTTGCGAAAACAAATGCAAAACGCGAACCAGCATTCCAAAACGGTCAGTTCTCTCCCATCGTATCACACTAGCCATCAAAGCTACATTAGCTTGTTTTTATTCAGAATCATCTTATGATGAATCAAAATCATCCCATGTTGCCATCATCCCTTTCTTCTTTCCTCTGACAACTTTCTTCTTGGACTTATCCTTCTTGAGCTTAGGACACTCGTTCTTATAGTGACCTGGCTCGTTGCACTCGTAGAAGGCGACTTCTTTACTGCTACCAAACTTTTTTTGTCCATAAGTAGACTCGAAACGACCACTAGTCCTTCTAGATCCTCTAAACATGTTTCCTTGATTTCTTTTCCAGAGTTGGTTAATCCTTTTAGACAGTAGTGACAACTCATGTTCATCTTCATCATATTCTTCTTTGGAATCTTAGATCTCTTATGCTTGAAGAGCTCTTGTCTTCTTAGATCTTCTGATGGATTTTAGAGCAACATATTTTCCTCTCTTATGAGGTTCATCTTGTTGCAGCTCTATCTCATGACTTCTCAAAGAACTCACCAGGTCTTCTAGAGAAGATTTGTTCTGATCTATAGCAAATTTAAGAGTAGTTACCATAGGCCTCCATTTAGATGGAAAGCTTCTGATAATCTTCTTCACATGATATTAAGTAGAATATCCTTTATTCAGAACCCTAAGTCCCTCAACCAAGGTTTGAAATCTTGAGAACATTGTCTCAACTGTTTCATCTTCTTCCATTTTAAAGGCTTTATATTTTTGAATAAAAGCCAGAGTGTTTGTCTCCTTAACTTGAGTCTTCCCTTCATGATTCATTTTTAAAGAATCAAATATAAACTTAGTTGAGTCTCTATTTTTAACTTCTCATACTCAATATAAGAAATTGCATTTAGCAAGATAGTTCTTGCTTTATGATGATTCATATAATCTTTCTTTTGTTGGTCGTTCATAGATCTCCTTTCAATCTTATTTCCTCTTTCATCAGTAGGATGTTCGTAGCCATCGACTACAATATCCCAAAGATCAACATCATGGCCTAGAAAGAAAATTTCTAGTCTATCTTTCCAATAATAAAATCTTTCACCATCAAAGATAAGAGTTTTAGCATTATAGTTTTCTCTCTCGTTAGGAACAACAACAGAAGATGGTGGAATAACCATAGTGTTCATAAAACGTCTGGATCTTTATCTGACACTGTTAAGTGTTTGATAACTATCAATACCAGAACCAGAGCTCAGATGCCAATTGAAGTTTCAAGAAATTCAATAAGGGGGGTGAATTGAGTTTTTGGAAATAAAATTTATTTTAAAACCAATAACTCAAGAATAAAAATAAATGAACACAATTATTTTTATCTTGGTTCACTACTAACAAAGTTAATCTAGTCCATCCACCAAAGTGATTTTCCTTTCAAAATCAAGGACTTAATCCACTATAACCAAACTGATTACAACCCACAAAGATAAACGGTCAATGTCTTCTTGAGAATCCTGATTAAATCTCTAGTCTCTCAAGGAACACAACCTCAAAGATAAAATTCGAATGACTTATTGAGCATGCACACTAACACTTAGTCATTCCATGCACAAAACCTCAAAGTCAAATTGTCAATGACTTCTTGAGTACATAGACTAACACTTAGTCGCTCAAGGATCAATCAACTCATTGTTGAATACAAGTTTTTTGTGTTTACAAGATTTCTTCTAAAAAGCATATTACACAATATTAAAGAACAAATAATAACACAATGGTGTTAAGTAAGTTAGAGAACAACAGTTCCTTACTAGCAAGTTAACGGACAAAAGTTCCTTGTTTATAAAAATTACATAGTTATTTTGATAGCGTTTTAGTAATTTGAATCAGTGTGAGTTTCTTCAAAGTTGTTCAACTTTTCCAAGTCTTCCTTTTATAGATGAAAAGAAATCTATTTGAGGGTAGAATAGGAATGTCGAAATTCCAGTTGTTTATTTAAAATGGTTAGTAAGAGTGGTAGACAATATAGTACTAAAGGTACAATCCTTACGCCACAAAACCAGGGTAGTGGAAGGATGTGACATTGTACTAACACTTCACGTGACACCTTTTGATCTTCTCTTCTAATCTTCAGATGCTTAAAAGTATGTAAGAGTTGAAGCATGCCTAGAAAGATCAAAACCAGTCTTCAGAACCTTAGTCTTCAGAATCTTCAGAAAATGTTCAACTGAACCTTGTCTTCAGAGTCTTCAGCATGTTGGTCTTCAGAGTTATATGTTTAGAATCTTCAGAACTCGTTCAACAGAACCTCGTCTTCATAATCTTTAAAGCCTTGGTCTTTAGAGTCTTTAGAGCTTGTTCAATAGAACCTCATCTTTAGAATCTTCAGTACCTTGGAGAAAGAGAGATCGGAATCTTCAAAGCTTGAGAACCCTTAAGAAGCTCTATTACATAGTCATAGTAGAAGAAATAAAACTAACGTTCGTCATAACCGTTATTTTAAGAAGCATTCTACACAATGAAACACACTTGTATCCTTTAGTGTGTTGAGTACAAAATCTGATGACATCACACGTCAATTCTTCAGAGTCAGAGCCTGTTAGCAAAAGCTACACACTAAATAAACCATTAGGGTACTAAATTGTTACCTAATCACCCATGTAATGTTATCATTAAAACTCAAGGTCGGATGCGTAATCAAATCTTATTCTTACACTAAAGTCGTGTTATGAAGTAATCCATGAAAATACATTGAAATTATACAAACATGTCATTAAATTAGCACCCATGAGGGGGAAAAGGATTATAAATTTTCTAAAATAATTATATAACCCCTATATTTGGCACTATTATAAAATGGATCCAAAGGCAAGAATAAGTAAGCCCTGAATTCGTTAATTCTCTAAAGGCTTCCTGGAGTGAATGAAATATCATGTCTTTTAGGAGTCAGTTAAGGTGATCTCCCTAGTAGGTAGGGCCACTTAGTCATCTAATAAATGTCCCCCACGAACCAACCTAAACAATTCTATCTTACACAAATTCAACCCTAGATATAAGAAGTTTATTTCCTCCTCAAGTATATTTAGAGAGTTGAGGGTCCCCTCCAAGAGATCCCCTTAGTTTCTTGGCAGAATTTCCATGTGTCTACACCTCTACCGCCACTGTTCTAAGTAAGGTCTTCAAATCCTCTTTCTCCTTAATCAAGGTCCTCACTGTTTGCTTACATTTAGTGATGATCCTGAAGCCACAATAAGCTTAGATTTCAAGTGATCAACGACTTAAGTATGCTTCTCCTGCTGGATCCATTCTATCAAAGACCCCTTAGTAGGTTATTTTCTTCCATCTTTGATAACTCAAAGGGTGACTTATCATTAAATCCTTTGTAATTAGAAGGGAAATCCTCGGGAAAAGGAAGGAGACTCATGGTAAATTTGATAGCATTAAACGAGACATCACTCTATAGAGATGGATGAGGGCGAGAACCATCCTTTGTTTCAAAGAACATTCCCTTAACCCTAACTTCTATAGTAACCCATCCATCGATACCTGTGAGGGACCTTCCCCTTACTTTTGAATTTTAGGGGGCGAACATCACCTAGGAGATGATCGCCACGTGATATTTTACCCTCCATTATCATTTATGCCCTCGAACAACCTTGTAGGTTACTCCTCGATTGACATCCGACCTTTTTCTTGGAATAGTGTTCTTTCCTTTTATCTAGTGGAATTGAAGACATTGTTTTTTTAATAAAGTCATATAAGAAATGAGATGAGTTAATGAATGCACAACCTAAAGGAAATGGTATTCCCTGACCATAAACTCACCTAAGTACTCATATATCCTGAGGCCATCTCTTTCATCCAGAGTGATCATGGTGTGGGAGCTCATGGACTTAAAATCAATTAATTCTTGAACCACTTATTCGTATATTGGGGTAAAATTAGCAAAGTCAAAACTGGTTATTACATTTGGGTCACTTGTCCAAGACAATGGGTCACGTGAGCATTGAAGCACGGTCTCTCCCCTTAACCCTCACATACTCATTGTTCTATTATGTATAGGGTTGGAATGGGTCTTTAACAACCTTTTCCTGAGAGACCGCATAAGGTCACCCAACCATTTTTGGGGATAATTTTGATACCATAAAAATAGAAGAATACCCTAATGCTAGAAGAAACCTCCCACCACCTACATATAATTTTGAACGGTATAACAACACCCTAGATGTTAAGCATAACTTGAGATGGGGCGACATTCATAGTTGCTAGATACTGTGATATAAACAGTATGAAAACTATAAATATTTCTAAATCATGAATGACGATAAGGTGTAGGTATAAATATATGGTAGGCGAGCCATCCGGGATAAACATATTGGCCCTCTCTGTTTCAGATCATGGTTCTAAAATCACATTGCCCTCACGTGTAATGTTGGATAACCCAATCTCCCACTGTAAAACAACTATCCTTTCCACGTCAAAATACAAGGACACAAAATCCTGAATGTGAAACATTTGTCATATGTTTTCACCATTGATTCCTGTTCAGATAAGGGAGATCAAGAAAGTTGTTATCAAAATTACCAGGATCTTACGTCCTTAGAGGCCTAAATTGCAATGTTAAGTGCCCAACCACTCATTGAACTTCCCAAAATTTAATAACTATCTCTAAGAATATAATGAGTAAATGAAGAATAGAGACATATATGCAACCAGAAACAAGAATTTAAGGAATAAATTCACTCTTCTCCTATAGGAACCCTTAACTATAATAATGAAATTTAGAGGAAGAAAGTGAAAAAAAGATTGAAGAAGGGAAACTGAAATCTTTTCATAGGAATGTAAGGTTCGTTCATAAGGATTACCTATTACCGCTCACTGAGCACCTCAACAAGAGTAAAACCAAATATGGCTTCCCAAGAGAATTCATTACCGATTCCATTTTATGTAACACACATTTTCCACAATTGATGTTTTGATTTCCCTCAGTTAATAGAAGTTTGATTTCTTTCAGCTGATTGACGTTCAAATTCCCTCAACTGACATGCGGATCATATCTCTGACACTTGTAGAAATATCCCTGAGTCGCCTCATACATAAGGGACTTACTTTATACTTGAGGGAATCGTCTTGATAAGGGAGGAAAATCAAGACCAAATCACTTCACGCTTTTCATGCCCCCATGCTTGAGGGATTGTATTGGTATATTTGCAAAGATATGACAAGGGACGATGTGGGAAGTAAAAGTTTCAATGTATTACCCTTAAATCTTTTATGATCTCCCGTATGTTATATTGATTGCCCCTTTATTAGATGAGGTGCCCCTTTTTGAAATACACCATCCACTTCTGTGATAGCTCACCCAAAGAGGGAAAATAGAGTAAATGACGTGCACCTAGTCCATAAAGGTGTGGAAGAAGTCAATGAGGAAATTAGTCACGCTCTCCTTAATAATAAGAGATTAACTTCTCGCTTCCACGTTCTTTAAGAGGTGGTTTCTACTCCATTGGCGCCAAGGGGTCCAGGCCAAATGTTCCTGTAAATACCTCAACTCTGAGGTTAAGAGGAACAATCTCATATTCACACAAATATTAGATACATATATTTTTTTCACCTCCATATGTGAGTTAGCTCTAAACTCTACATCAAACTTTAAATTTTTTTACCTCCCTTAATCACTAGGAGTTATCACGTATTGTAATTTTAATAAGGACAACATATTAAAAACAATAATAATAACATAACTAAAGAAAAATGGAGTTGATGAATGATAAATTATTATTATTATTATTATTTGCTTTCGTACTCTGGTTCTCAGGGAAAAGAGGTCCTAGTAATTCAGAGTTCGTGTCGAGAGGTATAGACATTGGCCAAGCGTTGTTCCAACCTAGGAATCGAATCTGATATTCCCCATATTACATCTTTAGCAGGAGCTTCTTTACCAGTGGAACCCAAACTACTTGGTTTGAATGATAAATTATTTGATGGAATGCAAAATCAATTATCTTATATGACTTGATAAAAATGAAATAAACGATTTTTTCTTAATTATAGCTAAAATGTACTGATGATGTTGCTTCCAAATCATTTTCAGCTTGATTTCATTGAACAAGGCATAAATCACATTCAATACTTTATCAATTTCTTGTCTTTCATCTGCATTGTTGTGAAAATAATTTTTAGGGAGACTCTTTTGTTGAAGATTTTTTGGTTAGATGTCCACATCTTCACAGATTGAAAATTTTGTAGTTTCATCCAAAACTTGATCATCTTCAAGTTTCCTTATTTCTTCATCCCCGTCATTTTTGTTTACCTCAAATTGTTCTATTCATATTGCATATTTGTCATCTGATGTTATGCATTCTTCTTCCGGTTTCAAAACTTCTTCTTCCAACTGTAAATTTCGCCAAATTCTTACCTCCCTCCTATATGCTTTAAAAATTTTAGTGGCCTCTTCCAAAGTTAATCCTAAATCAGGAGACCAACAAGCAGGAGATACATGTGGCAATGTATCGAAATAATACATGACTACAACACTCAGACACTTGGTTAGTAGCAAAGTATAGAAGAATTCATGAAGCAAACATAATCTGACCCTTTTTTATATTTTTATATAATGAAATAAAATGCAAATAAAAAAATTGAAAAATATTTTAGTTGACGAGCAACAAAATTTCAATTGAACTAAAATTGAAATATATAATTTGGTAGTCCCCGGCAACGGCGCCAAAAACTTTATCGGAAAAATAGCAAGTGTATTATTTTGCCTCTTGTAATAATAGGGAAAATTCCCTGAATGTCGATCTCAAAGACTGCACAGAAGTACCGAGTTCAATTCGTGGTTCAATTAAACAAAAACTTAATTTGGGGTTTTGTTTGGTTATTATTACTGTAAATTAAACAGAAATTTAAATTGGCTTTTTCACAGATATGAGTAACATGCTAGCGTAGAGTGTATAATTTATGTTGTAACAACCTTAAATCCTGATCTCCTCAACAAGTTCATAATACCAATTACCAGCTCTTTAAGTTATTCCCCCCCAAGTCCTTAGTTGGAAAATCTTTGAACATTCATCCTTAATTCTAAGTCCTTAGTAAATTATGATGAAATCAAATACGTTTTATCAAGAGTTAACTGATAACTATAGGGTATGCCTAGTCCTAGGTTTAATCTACTATAATCTAATCGTACAAAAACCTTAATAACCGCGGTCCAACTGATTTTTAACTGTAAATCAATCATAATTGGTCCAATCAGGAAAGCATAAAAACATTGTACGATTAAATTTAATAATAAAAACCATGAAATTGATAAAATCATAAATTCAAATTTATTACAGATTCAATTAGGGACACCCCATAGCATTGAGGAGTTTAGCTACTCATACTATTCAAAGAAAACAAAAGATAAATGGTAAACATTACAAGTATTGGGCAGAAATTTGATTTTTAATCCTGTCTGTTCATTAAAATCTCCTTCCACTTAAACCCTTGTCTTCTCCAATCATCTCCCGTGTAATTCTCCGCTGGCAAAAAGTCCCCTAATTCTTCTTCAAAACTCCTATAAATAGTAAACATTCACTTGGGCCAGTTGAAAACACCCAAAACACTATTGCAGACCAACTATTTAGCAAAATAACGTCAAATCTTAAAATCAACATCGCACCCAAACACGGGTCGTGTCAGGAAACTTTGGCGCCCGTGTTGGACCTTTGGGAATTTGTCTTTTTATTTTCTGATACAGACCTCCTGACACGGGCCGTGTCAGCTGACACGGACGCCCGTGTCACACCCCAGACTTCTTATTTCCTTTGTCTCGTCCTAGCCTTCATCCTGACACGGGTGGCCGAGTCAGGCCTCATGTAACATTAATATTTTACTTTCTCCAAAAAATTCGAGTTTTGAACGCTTTCACACTGATTTTTCTCGATTTATTCCTTCGAGCCTAAAAACAGAAAAACACACAACCAAAGCATAAAATGCAGAAATATAAAATAAAACACTTGACAAAATAAATAAAAGATAATTAAAATCAACGATAAACAACTATGTAAAAACCACTGATCATACAATATAACTTTACTCTCTATCTGCTTTAATTTGATGTTAATGTACCATCCTTCATCCTGAATCTTACAATTGGACATGATCAATATGATATGATAGTTATCTCTTGTGGTGATTAACCGTTGATGTAGAATCCAAAAAATGACCACAATTGGTGAACAAACAATAACGCCTCTAGTCAGTCCATACAACCAGAGTGTCATAAATATCAATGCTAGTTGTTCTTAATAAAGACTTTGTGAGAGATAAATTGCGACTAAGGATTGAAAAATTGAATTAATTATGAATCATTCAACATAAGTGTTATATTTATAAAATCGTTTGTCTGGGTTTCAATGTGAATAAGCTCACTTAAGCACATTATATCCCGTGTGATACCATATTTCACTTAAGTGCATCGTACCTTACGACGAGCAATATTCCACTTAAGTTCATCATACCATACAATGTTCTATATTCCATTTAAGAGCAACTTACCTTACGATTTACCATATTTCACTTAGTGAGCATTGACGAAATAAGCATTCCATATAATTTATCATAAACTCAGTGTATATATCATAGTGACTGTTTAACAGAATCGTTATTAAATATTAAGCGTTAAGAATTTTACTACAGTTGTTTAATGTAATCATTGTGATAGGTAGTGCGCTATCTAGTTTATAATTACGGTCACACGACCGTGATAGAAAGCATCGTACTTACAATCACCCTTATCTCACTATGGTTGGTCAAGCGTGGTGATATCCTTTTTTCGACCGTGGTGAAATCGCTTTTACGTAGTAGTGTGGCTACATCCGAGAAGAGGAATTTGTTGACCAACCTCCCGGATTTATCAATCCAACCTTTTTAGACCATGTTTTCAAGCTTAAGAAGGCACTAAATATGGGCTGAAACAAGCTTCTAGAGAATTGTATGATCGTCTAAACAAGTTTTTTCTTGAAAATAAGTTCTAAAGAGGACAAGTTAGATAAAACTTTATTCATCAAGAAAATCTAGTCTCATATTCTATTAGAGTTTATGTCGATGATATTATCTTCAATGTTACGAGCATATCCTTGTGCAAGGAATTTTCTAAGATTTTGCAGAATGAGTTCGAAATGTCAATGATGGAATAGTTAAAGTATCTTTTAGAACTTCAAATTCATTGTACTAAAACGGGAGCATTCATAAATCAAGCTAAATGTTATAAAGAGTTGCTAAAAAGATTTGACATGGAAAAGTCGAAAGAAATAACAACACCAATATCAACCTATGTATCCTCGACTTAGACGAAGATGAATAACAAATGGAAGAAAGCAAATATCAAGGTATGATATGATATTTTCTCTATCTCTAAGTATGATTGTAAAATATTTTTTTGTCTATGATTGGTTGTTAACAATTCAGCATTTGAATCAATGATTCAAAATATACTACTTCATTTATTTCATAATAAGTGACTCATTTGTAAAATAAAATTGTCTCCAAATAAATGACCACTTTCAATTTTCAATGCAGAATTAATTACTTTTTCTAATTCCTCCCTTTAAGTAATACTACTTTCATCATTTTCAGATATTTAAAAAAATTACTATCTCTTTTATTTATACACTTTTATTAATTGTAGAACAAAGAGAATAGTAATTTGTCTATTTATTGGAGTATACTATAAAAAAAATATGACTATCAAACAAGTGGAGTTGGGACAACCATTCTATTCCATATATGGTTTGATCATGATTGTAATTAATGGGGTAGACAAGTGTGGCAATATTGGTTAGTAGGGAATTGAACACTATTTGGGATTAGGCTAGTAACTAGCTATTTGCATCCTACCAGGACAATAGGATTAGGCATCACTTGAGGTAGGCCAATGTTACTTTTTGTGTAATAGTTGGCTTCTTGGCCATTTCTATTTCGGAAATATTATTCTATTCCACTTTTATGAGATTTTTTTTACCTATGCTTTTGAAAAATACAAAATAATATATTTTTTCTTCTTCTAGATTTATTGTAAAATCATGTTGTGAATGAGAAAATTATTTTCCTTTCAAAAATAAACACTTAAGGTTTTTGAATGTTTATATTTGTAGAATAATTTTTTTCCAAAAGTTGGTTTTTGAACCGTTTAAATTGCTCATAAAATACATGTGAAAAATAAATTTCTAGGATGAACCATAGAATCTAACCTACAAAACCTTTTGAGATATAGTAGTTGATGTTATAGTCTAATCAATGTATTTGAACATTAAGCATCTTATTTGGCATCATGTACTTTTATTACATTTGGTTTGGTAGTACATCTGAATCGTAAAAGAAGTAGCATTGACCTGTTTAACTTCAACAATGATAGATATTGTTATTCCTTTATTTGACAAATCTTGAATGGAGTTGGGTTATCATAAAATGCGGCACATGTATAAGACTACAATTTTCAAAAATGACCCAATTAATTTTTTTCATTTTCTAAAAATAAATTAAAATTCACAATTAAGTTGTAATTGGATTTGAAATTTAAGCAGGCTCATTACTTTTTTTTAAAATAATTTTTAAAATAGTAAAAAAAACCTAATAGATTTACTATTTGAGTCCAACATGTCATTTCAATCTAAAATAAATTGTATTAAATGAGGAGAAAATTCACATTTTTAGGTGTGATTTTTACTATTTTCTAATAAAAATATAACACGTATATTTAAATATCGATTAAGAGATAAAAATAAAAGAAAATTATATATATATATATATATATATATATATATATATATATATATATATATATATATATATATATATATATATATATATATATATATATATAAGAAAATTATATATTTATCATATTTTTATTAGAAAATAGTAAGAACTACACCTAAAGAATTATATCTAAGTTTTCTCTATTAAATTATTTGAACCCGTTTCAATCAAAATTTGATAAACTTATCTCTACACCGAAATTTGAAAGTACCTAGTTCACTCGTGAGTAGAGTTGTTAAAATGGATTATTCGGCTCTAAAAGGCTGACCCTAGCGTACTCGGATTTTTTAGGGCTATCTCAACTCGGTTTTAGATGGACTTCGAACTACCCGATTCTAAACGGGTTTTTTTAATAAAAACACTAAAATAAAAAATTCATAATATTTATTATAAATAAAATCAAACATTATATTATTTTAAAGATGATACATTTTTAATTAATATATTATCTTTTATAAATATTATAATATGTTTTTAAATACAATACATGTCTAAATTGTATAAAATAATATTTAAATATTTAACATAAGAGATAATATAGAATACGAGAAAAGAGTGTTGATTATATCAATGTATAATATTTAAAAGAGAAAATTTGAATGGAATAAAGACAAAATTTAGTGAAACGAAAAAAATTATTGTATTGTTTTGGAGTAACACAATATAAAAATTAATATAATTTTTTAAAAATTTATAACCAAGCAAGTTTAATGGGCTACCTACTGTAGCAGTGAAAAATTGAGATTAAGATATTGATTAACTTTACTCACAAAGAAAGAGTCGTCATCGCACTTTATTTTTCCAAAAGAATGAGAAAAGAGCGAATAAACCCCACAAAAGTTTTTAAAACAAAATTAATAAAAAAAAAAAGAACAAGGTTCGAGGGTTGGTTATGCAAAGGGAATATGTTAGCGCTCTAAACATCCATGGTACTCAATGGGAACCTCTTGAAAATCCGCGTGTTTGGCTAAAATTGGTTGTTTGCAAAAGTTTGTAGAGATGAGAAAAAAATAATTTTGTAAGATTTTTGATTCGGCAAAACTTCAAGAGTTATGTGCCTACGTATCTCCAATGTGCAATGAAGAAATCAGAACCTCTTAGTTCTTCTAAAAAATAACAAAGTTGTTTGTTGATTGATTTTAAATGAAGAGACATTTTGTCATCTTAAGGAGAATACTCAACTACTCATCCATAAACATGAGAAAAATAGACCTTTGCATCACAATGAAAGAAGGGCTCCAACTTGGATAGAAATCAACAAGTATGTCACTAACGCTTTCAATTGGAAAAGAATCAACATCATATCAATCGATATTATGGAGATATGAGAATTATATCTCAACTATGAAGAGGACTTTTGTATAATCTTTAAGAAAAGATTTTAAAAATGAAAAGCCAAAATGGCAAAAAAGTTTGAATGAGTTTATGTGTTTTTTAAGTCTTTTGAAATTGTTTTAATATGCTTAAGATGTCTTAGCAATTTATTAAAAAAAGAGGTTTGAAAATGCACTTGACAAAGTCAAGGTTTTTTAATGAAAGTGGTTTAAGTTTAAGAAAATAAGAAGGTTTTGAAAAAAGATAGAAGATTTTAAAATTGAAGAAGATGGACAAGAGATGAAGAGACTATCCTAAAGTATAAAGTGAAAGCTAAGGTAGAAAAGAGCTGACGAAGCTAGAGAAATCATATTGACATAAGTCAAACTACGAATTCATTCCCTTTGTATTAAGTCACACACAAAAGCAAGTAATCAGATAAAAGTTATAAGCACTAGACGAAAATCTAGTGCCTCAGGTGCAAGCTCAAAGTTTCAGCATCAAATGAAAATTTAGTGCCTCGGGTGCAAGCTCTAAGTCTCAGTATTCGATGAAAATTTAGTGCCTCAGGTGCAAGCTCAAAGTCTCATAATTAGATGAATCACAAGGTGCATATGAGTTCTCATGCATCAGATGAAAACTTAATGTCTCAGATGAAAGTTCTTGCATCAGACAAAACACACAGAAGCAAACTGACAGATAAAACCCAATGATCAGATGAAATTCTTAAGGTCTCAGATGAAGGCTCCAAGGTCTCAGATGGATCAAGGTAGCAGATGAATCAAGGTCTCAAGTCACAACTCCAAAGAAAAGGTACTAATGATTTAAATGGAGATTTTTTTTTAAAAATGATAAGTTTTTGTATGAATTTATGAAATGCAATTTTTGCGAGTGCATGGATGCATATGAATATGCTAAGAGTTTCATTTTTGAATGTATTATTCACTTGGATTCTCTTTCATATTTTTTATATATATATTTTTCAGGTTTTACTTTTTTATTGGCGATCATCTCAAAAATAAATACACAAATGAGATATATAAACAAAATAATTTTATTGAAATGATAAATGTCTTAACAAGAGAATACAATTCATATATTGAAAAATATTCTATCTAAAACATCAAAATTTAATTGTTGAGGGAAATAACAAAGGGAAACAAAATCTTCTAGGTACGCCTACGGATATCTTCTCGGAAACCATCAACCATAGTCCTACAAAGCTTGAGGAAGTCTTCAACATTTTTCAGAAGCGGGACTATCACACTTTCTGCATCTCTTAAACTTCTAGGGATGTCACCAATGAGGTTGTTGGCTAAGAAGGCGAGTCTTGCATGCTTGTCTTTATAGAAACGATATTCCTGGTAGAGGTCTAGAATTATATTATGATTATCTTTTCCTGCCTTGGCGGTCTTTATGTGTTGCTCTTCCCAATATAGTTTTTCAGCCCTCATTTATGTGTAGAGTCTCCTTTGCATAAGGAAATTCTTTCGAAGGTCTTCCAGCTCACGACAAACTTGCTCATATTCATCAGTATTTTGGGCGAGAAGTCTTTCTACCCTCATCCTCTTGAGACGTTCCTCTACATCCGATTCTTGGCTATCTTGGAGTCTTGTAGTAAGATACTGCATTTTCTCTTCTTGATCTAAAGAAGCTTGTGCCAAACTTTGGATTTGAGCCCTCAAATTTTCTTCCATCTCCTTTTTGTCTTGCATCACCTTTTCGTACCACCTACTTAGCCTCCCGATTTCACTAGCAGCATCTTCCAAACGTTGATTGTGAGAATCCAAGTTGAAGGTAGCACTCAACAACCCTTTGGTTGAATGTTTATGCTTAAGACTCTCATTTTCAAATGCTTCACGATCTTTCTGAATTTGTTGATCTTTGGACTCAAGCTCGAGTTACATCTATCTCTTCTCCTTAGCTAAGTTATAGAGGTTAAGCTCCAATTCTTCTTTCTCCTTTTGAGCTTGATCCAAGGCTTTCTTCAAGTTATCTATTTCTTCCAAGGACATAGTCAGAGGATCTGGAACACCTGGATTGTACTCAGGATCAACGTCAAATGGTAACTTAACAACTTGCACCCTATCCAAAACCCATCGAGTATAAGGTTCTTTCGTCACAACATTCTTTCTTTCAGCCTTTCTTGTATTAACCCTATTCCAAGATCGGATGATCTTGTTGAGCAACTCTCGGTCATTTTTTCTCATGTCGTGAATGATTAATTGTTGAAGGTGTTCATCAGAGGGTTTATCCTCCAAAGGGTATCCAAGTTGCCGCAAAGCCAAAGTAGGGTTGTAATTGATGCAACCACGTGATCTAATCAACGGAACATTAGGAAAATCTCCACAACTGTAAATGATATCTCCAATGTTTAGCTTGCTTGCATACCACAACACAGAATCGATAGTAAGAGACCTTAATTCTTGAGGCCACTCGTATCGTGTCAAAGTTTTAATCATGTAGTCTTCCTTATACATGTGAGTCATAAACCAAGAATATAGAAGCGGGATACAACAGTTTAGCATACCCCTCCCTTTTTCGTGACGAGTGTGAAAAGCATAATAAATATCAGCAAGAAACGTAGAAGTTGGGTCCGTATTCAAAGCTTTCGCGCCCCAAAACACACTGATGGATGAAGGGTTAGTATAGTCCAAAGTCTGTGGAAACATAATTACACCAAATACTAGTAGTCCTAAACAATCAACACAAGACTCTCATTCTATGTTATTGGAAAAAGAAAGGGCTTTATCTTCCAAATATTGTCTTTTAATCCCTTGTACACCACCTTCATTTTTATAATTAAGTGAAAACTCATGATAAGAGATCCCTAAACCCTTTGCTAAGTCCTTAACATCAATAGTTTATCCAATTCCCACATATGCTTTTCCCTTAGAAAAATTCAAAACTCTATCAAATTCTTCTAAAGTCGGCGCTAGCTGAAAGTATTGAAAGGTGAAATACCTTAACGGAGGATCGTATAACTGAACTAAGGCAGAGATGACATCTAACTATACATCCAATTTTGTCAACTCAATGGTATCCCCATAGCGACGAAAAAACATCTTCAAAGCTTTCTCAGACAGTTTCCTTTTGATGATCTTGATCTTTGTCATATCCGGCTTGACGCCACTAACACGGACAAGTTGTTTCCCTCTGACATTCATTTTTAAGATACTCACTAAAACCTTTGATTACTTTTTCTAATCCTATGAATAAGATAAACAAAAAAGAATGGAGAATAACAAATATGTGAGATGCAAAATGTATGAATGCATGATGATAGTAACGAGTTTTATAAAAGGTATCTTTAGTTGGTAGGTTACTAATTTTGGCCTACGAATATTCTACCCTCCCCATAAGGTGGCTTCTTCAAGGGTATCATGTATTACACTATAGGGAAAGGCACAAGGGCCTCCCTTAAGTGGAGCCTCATTGTAGACCAAAATTTTCGTCTCTAAGGTCGTACAAGGTCTCACCATGAGTTTTTTGGTTTAGGGTTATACAAAAAGTCATAGGTTTCATTTCAAAGTCCTATCCCCAAGAGGATACCTCTTGGGACATATTTCTTTTTTGGAATTCCATCGACTCTGGCGAAGTCGTCACAAAAACTCATAGAGATAATATATTCCCTTGCCCAATAGACGAACCTTCTTTCTAAAGTTTTTTTGAAAATATTTTTTTTGAAATAATAAAATCGCCACCACAAATAAAATATGACAATAAATAAAATATAGAGACCGCTAAATAAACCAACAGAATAAATAAATATAAAGAAATAATAAAAACAGAAAAACCTTAAAACCCCTAAATTCAAAAGAGAGGCTTCTAAACCCTAGGGCTGAGTCCCCAACAGAGTCGCCAACTGTAATAACCGGCTGAAAATTATAGAATCGTCACCATTAATTTTTATTCCAAGGAAGAGAATATAACAGATAACCCTAATTTGATCAGAGATTCTAAGTTGTTGACTCACTTTAGACGAAGAAAAGGTGTTAGGCACCCCTCATCTACCTTGTTCTCAAGGATACTAGAGTTTAAATTTACGGTTTAGGAATAGGGTTTTAGTTTTTTAATTAGGGGAACTCACCATGCTTTTTAAGTCATATGCCTACGTATACTCTTATGAGGAATCATAGTCTTATTTCGTAGTTCGTAGTTGTTTGGTTAGTTTTTTTTATGGATTATAGAAATATCTCGAATTCTCCTTGAACCAAGTATGAGTATGTGAATAGCGGAATTTGTAGACGTAGTTCGCAGTCGATAAATTCCCATAATCCTTTTTGAAAATAAATATAAGTTTGAATTATGTTAATAAAATAATTAGTATTTAAATGGTTAGATATTTTCGAATAAATGATGTAATATAAGAGAAAAATATATTTTAATGCATGAGAAAAGAAATATTTTAATGCAATTAAGGTATTTAAAAAGGGTTTGATTAATAAACTACTATTATAATTTATTAAAGATATATTAAATATTAAAAAAAATTACAATTATTTACTAATTATACAAAATTATATTTAAAAGAAATAATGAGTGAATTAATAAAATAAAATAAAATAATTAATTAAAACTAAATTAAATTAATTAAAAAGTCAAGGGGTGTAAAATATAAACTAGAGGGTGTTAAACATAAAGGAACCCAAGTTCGGATATTGGACTGGGCACAAATGTGAGGAGGATGTATTTTTGGCTAGGGTAGTAAATCTAGGATGCAGATAACATTGGGCTTGAGCCCAGATTTCGTTGGGGTTTGATTATGCCGGGGGTGTATTTTATGATTGAGAAGTAATATGGGGGTATGGTTAGCAATTGGGCTTGGTCAAAAGTTGAACAAAGAGCCTAGAGTAAGTCTGGGTGCGTCTGGATCATGTGTGAAGGGTCTATGGCGTTATCGTGGTCTCGCGCGGAAGACGATCATTTGATCGTGATCAGAGGTGTGAGGGTGTATGACAAGGGTGACGCACGAGATCGCGATGGAGTTTATATTTTCTTTTCTCTCATTTCCTTTTCACTCTCACCCGAGTCACTTTCTTTTCTCTCTCGTTCTATCATTCTTCTTTCTCTAACAACAACAAACCCTAGAGCCCCGAATCCCCAGGCGGTAGCAAGAAGCGGCGACAATCGTAGCACTTACGGTCCTCAACCCAACCTCCTAACCATAACAAACACAACAACAAATCAAAAAAAGAGAATCTAAACTAAGCGTTTTACGAATCACCAAGATATTGTGTCGTTGTAATAAATCAACAGTACTAAATAACTATGATACTGTTTGGATAAAAATTTCAATTAAACCACTTATAGTATAAGCACTTCTCATATAAACTTACAAAAAAGTCAATTCAAACAGACAAAACCAAACCCCAAGTAATAACATATTTTAAATCACAAACTATACAAATCAATAAATCTTAATTTTCCAAAATTGATAGAAAACATGAACACAATTCTGAGATTAAAGTACAAGAATCAAGAAAATTGAAAATCATGGCCTAAAAATGGAGAAACGGGATCACCTATTTGTTGGCTATTGTCGTTTTTACGGATCGGAAAGGAAGATCATATGGATGGATTGAATGCATTTCTGGTGATAGAGGGAGAAAGTTATATGATTGTGCCCCTTCTCCAGTTTCTTACATTTTTTTTAATTTGTTCAGAGAAAAAATAGGAGAGAGAATAAGTATTTTCTAATTTACCATACTACTCATTATTATAGTAATAGCATAAATCATTAAAAAAATTATGTATTAAGAAACATACAACATTAATGAATATATTTGAAAATAATATATAATATTATTATAACTTTTAAATAAATCATGTAAATAAATTATATAAATTATTTATTTCAAATAATATTATTTAAAATTTGATAAAATTTTAAAATAATATTCAAATAAATAATTTAAAAAATATATATAATATTATATATTTACCAATTGAGCAACAGAGTTTTCTTGAAAAAACTAAAAATGGTCGTGGCGAGATACAAAGTCATTTGAAGTTTGAAAAGAATGAGAAGAGAGTGCTTTGGAGGAGGAAATTCGTAAAAGAAAGAAATTTTTTAATTTTTTTTAAAATTGTTTATAT
The DNA here is from genome assembly GCA_948472305.1 of Vicia faba. Classification (NCBI taxonomy): domain Eukaryota; kingdom Viridiplantae; phylum Streptophyta; class Magnoliopsida; order Fabales; family Fabaceae; genus Vicia; species Vicia faba. Next base: position 1,362,032,302 of record OX451736.1, on the reverse strand, counting down.
ATATATATATATATATATATATATATATATATATATATATATATATATATATATATATATATATATATATATATATATATATATATAGAAAATGAATTACATTTTATTATTATATTTTTAATTTTTCAAATTATTATAACTAACATAAAACATATATAAAAAATTTATGTAAACAATCCAAAATCGTTCTAACCTTCTTCTAATATAAGTTTTGGGTTTTTCTAAACTAGCTAGAAGATTTTGCATTATAAATAAAAACAATTCATTCAAAATCTTCTTAACCAAAACCTTTCAATTTTTTCCACTTCATTTTTACTTTTGTTTTTCAAAAACCATTCTCTCTCATCTCCTTCAAACTCACAATTAAAGACTAAGCCTATGTTTATTTCTGCGGCGGGAATTTTGCAAAGGTACGTTTAAGTGAAACTATTATTTATAGCTTTTAGATTTTACGTTAAAAAAACTATTGAAACACTAATAAAAACATGTGATGGCGATGAGATTAATTGTTTCCAAACATACACTAAGAATATATCTCTTTCCCAACATAGTAAATATTATCTTTCACAGTGAAGTATTACATATTTAATACATAATTATTTTGCAATATATATATATATATATATATATATATATATATATATATATATATATATATATATATATATATATATATATATATATATATATATATATATATATATATATATATATATATATATATATATATATATATATATATATATATATATATATATATATATATATATATATATATATATATATATATATATATATATATATATATATATATATATATATATATATATATATATATATATATATATATATATATATAATATCATTTGACCTTATTATTAATTATTTATAAAATATGAATACTATTATTTAATATATGTAATATCATTTGAAATAAATATGTACTATAACATTTTTTATATAACATTTTTACTCATAATTGAGTAAAGTAGTAACAGAATGATTCATAATAAAATAATACACATAATGTATATGGTATTGAATTGAAGAACACATAATTAAGATATTAAATATTTATAAATTGATTATAAAAAATTATTTAAAAAACTTGAATGAGACTATTCTTATATATTTTTTAATTTAACTAATAGGAGTTAACAGTTATATCTGGAAATATATTATTATTAAAAAAGAATTAAAATAATTTTAGTTGAATAATCAATTCTTTTGTGTCTTTATTTGTTCGGTTTGTCATCTTATATTTGTTGTTGATCCTCAAGGTTCTTATAAGTGAAAGGAATTATATATCTGTTGTGTATTATTTTATTATTGGGTCTTAATTTCTCATCAGAGTGGCATCACAACTTTTAGTTAAGGGCTATTTTACTTGTTTCAATGATAGAGTCAAATACAAAGACAAAGATGATATTGTTGAATGGTTCTAATTACCATTTATGGAAGGGTGAGATGAAAGACTTACTATTTGTGAAGAAATTGCATTTACCGATTTTTAGTTTCGTAAAGCCAGATTTTGTGTCTGATGAAGAATGAGAGTTTGAACAACAATAGGTATGAGATTTTATTCGACAATATGTAGAAGATAATGTTTATAATCATATTGCTAATGAGACACATGTAAAGACTTTGTGGTAGAAGATAGAGTCTTTGTATGCCTCTAAATCAGGGAATAATAAATTGTTCTTATTGAATAGCTTCATAAGTTTGAAGCATAAGGATGAGACTTCTATTTCAGATCACTTGAGTGAATTTCAAGGGCTCCTTGATCAGATGTCTGGAATGAGTATCAAATTTGATGATGAACTTTTGGGGTTAATGTTATTGTTATCTTTACCAGAGTCTTGGGAGACGTTTCAGGTTTCTATTACAAGTTCTTCTCCTAGAGGTGTTGTTTATTTGAAAATGACTAAGGGTGGTATTCTTAATGAGGAGATGAGAAGGAAGGCACAAGGTTCTTCATCTCAATCCGAGGTACTTGTCACTTAAAATAGGGGGAGAAGTCATAAACAGGAACCAAAAGGTGGTAGAGAGAATAACAGAAGCAAGTCCAAGCCACTATACAATAATATGTAGTGACATTATTGACACAAAACTGGACACATACAAAAATATCGTTATCAGTGGAAAAAGTATAACAAAGGCAAGAAAGGTAAGTCTAAACAAAGAGATCATGAAGATAGTTGACAGTGGTGCTACATTGCATGTTACACCAAGGAATGATTTCTTCAGATCTTATGCTTCTGGTGTCTTTGGAGTGTTAAAGATGAGTAATGACAGTGTACCCAAGGTAATATGTGTTGGTGATTTTTGCTTGCAAACCAACAAGGGAATGCAATTGTTGCTTAGAGGTGTCAAACATGCTTCAGATGTCTGCTTTAATTTGATCTATGTGCATATGCTTAATGACTGTAGTTATGACAATCACTTTGGTTCTGGAAAGTGGAAACTCAACAAAGGTAACTTAGTTGTGGCTAGAGGGGAAAAACTTTCTAAATTGTATTGGATATTTGGTTGCTAGGGACAGTGTGAATGCAATCGACATGGAAGAATCTTTGTGGCACCGAAGACTTAGTCATATTAGAGAAAAAGGGCTAAATGTTTTGGCAAAAAAGGATATTCTTCATGGGTTAAAGAATGCATGTTTGGAGAAATGCTCTCATTACATGGCTGGTAAGCAGACTAGAGTATCTTTCAAGAAACATCCTTCCTCAAGGAAGTCAGAGTTACTTCAATTGGTACATTATGATGTTTGTGGGACATTAAATGTAAAATCTTTTAGTGGTTCACTTTATTTTGTTACCTTTATTGATGATTGTTCCAGAAAACTATGGGTTTATGCCTTGAATACAAAAGACCAAGTGTTGGAGAAGTTCGAAGAATTCCATGCTTTGGTAGAGAGGCAGACAAGTGAGAAGCTGAAATATGTTCATTTTGATAATGATGCCGAGTATTGTGGACCATTTGATGCCTATTGCAAGCAGCATGATATTGCACATGAAAAGACTCATCCTAAAACTCTTCAATTTAATGGTTTAGCAGAGACGACGAATCAAACACTAATTGAGATAGTAAGGTGTATGATCTCTGAAGCTAAGTTTCCAAATCATTATTGGGGTGAGACACTTTACATGACAGTGCATGTTCTTAATCTTACTCCTACTGTTACTTTAAACAGTAAAGTTCCAGACAAGATTTGGTTTGGAAATTATGTCAAGTATGATCATTTGAGAGTCTTTGGTTGTAAGGCTTTTGTACATATTCTAAAGGATGAAAGATCCAAGTTGGATTCAAAGTCAAAACAATGTATATTCATAGGCTATGGGCAAGATGAGTTTGGTTATAGGTTGTATGATCTTGTATGAAAGAAGCTTATCTGAAGTCGCGATGTAGTATTCATGGAAGACCAAAATATTGAAGACAATGATAAGGTAGAGAAGACTACACCCAAGAAAGATATCAGTTTGTCTAATGTTGATCCAATTTGGTTACCTAATCATAATCTAGATGTTATCGATGGTGATGATCATAATGGTGATCCATATTGTTGCACCCCAAAAGTTGCCCTCTTCATTTTTACTTGTATGGATTATGTTTCATCATACATACTCATGGATTTTTGAGATGGGATCAAGGTATTTTGGTTCCAAGTTCTCTACAAATTATGTAATTTGGTTGTATTGACAATCAGTCCAAGATGGCCCTCATATCCTCATTATTTTGATCATCCAAGCTACCAAGGCTTCTTACGCCTCAAGGCATCTCATATGATTCTTTGTTTCACCAGAGGATTTAGGATCTGCAAGTATTGTTCTTGAATCACATTTTTCTTCCATCCATTGGCTCTTGTGCTAGGGAAGTATGTGATTTATTTCTTGATATAAATTCTGAAAGCATTATCTCCATTATGAGTATCATCTCAGTACACTTCCAGTAGTCGATTGAGTTTTATTAGAGGTTTTCTTTTTTAATTCCATTCTCATCTTTTTCAAAGATTCTTCAAGGACAAGATACCATTATTTGGCTCATTGATTAAAGAAATATTAATTGAGGGTTTTATTAAGAGAATTCCATTGGGTCTCTAATAATCAAGAAAGTTATTTTTTTGGGCTACTTGTTAGGCCATTCATATTGAGGAAAAATATTGAAGTATGATATGTAAGAACTTTTGAAAATGTTTGGGCTTTTAGAATGCATCGTGTTGGGATTATAGTTAGAAGTTACCCTTGATTAAAGAAAATCATAAAGAGGTTGAATTTCACATAAAGGATATTGGAGGGAAATTAACTTGTCCATTTGTTTCCTACTTAGAATGTGTGATACGATGGGAGAACTGACATAGGTGTTTTGGCGTTTGATCACAAATGTTGCGGTTAGCAAGAGTCGCTATCGACTTTTCTTTTATCCAAAAGGAAAGGTGAAAAAGCACAGGAAAGACCTTTGAGATGTTTTCTTGAGTTCGGGGGGTAGATTATGAAAAGGGAAGGTATTAGCACCCTTTTCTTCCATGGTTTTCCATGGGCTCTTAGTTACTTGATAGATCACTTGCTTTTGTTTGAAAATGTGCTTTGTGTGGTTTTTGAAAGTTTTTTTGAAAAGAGGCCATTGTTTAGGAAAACTTTGTAATGATTCTCGTTTGTAAGAATGTATACAAAGGTGTTGATCTTTTGAAAATGTTTTCAAATTTGAAAGGTGTTTTGAAAGTGTAGGTGTTTGTTTTGAAAATAGCAAGGATATTTTGGTTTTGAAATTGAGCAAGTAACTAGGAACATTCTACCTACTCAAAAGTCTTTCATGTTTATTTCCTCTTTCCTTTGACATTGTTATCTTACCATTGATTTGGTAAGTAACCCTATCTTTGGATGTTAAAGGGACGGGCGTGGGTCATCGTATAACCATGATTAGCAATGTGGCAAGATATCTTAGCATCTTTTCTTTAGGGACTAAGATCATTTTGAAAGGTAACATAAATAGCGTCATCGAGGGATTATGATCTTGTATTTTGCTTATTTTTGCTAAGATACCTCACATGCATAATATGGTCATTTTTGTAAGGCAACAAAGTGGATTTACCCTAGGGGTGTTTGTGTGCAAGTGTATTAATTTACATGCTTGATTTGTCTTTGATTAGGGTTTGCTATTTGTTGGTTTTAGTCTTTCCATACAAAACCCTAATTACTAGCATTTGTATATAAAGCGATAAATTGCAGAATTTAAAATTACTACGCTATTACATCATTTAGGGGAGGGGGTGTACAAATTACAAATGGGGAATATTGCAAGAAATTAAAACCCTAGTTATCTATTACAATCATATTGAAATTGAATAAATGTACAAGGTGAACAAATAGAAATTCAAGAATGTAAATGTAAAAAGAAATATGATTTTTTGTTTGGTTTTTTCATGAAAAGGGTTTTTTGACCTAATTAATTAAAATAAAATAATTAACTAAAAAATAAAATTAATATTAAGTTAGTAAAATAAATTAATTTAAAGAAAACAAGTTTTTTAGGGTTTTTGTGGATTTAATTAAATTAGTAAATAGAAATAATTAAATAAAAATCCTAAATTCTAAATTGATTTTAATTTACAAGAAAAATAAATAATATAATATAATAATAATTAAAATTAAATTATCTAAGTATTTAAAAAGGTAAGTTTAATTATTAAAGAAAATTTAAAAGAAATGTTTTCATTATTTTATTTTTGTGAAGAAAAAAAAAATATAAAAATGTGAAAATAGTAAATAATTTTTTTTTTTGGGTTTTTATTACTAATAATAAAAATTAATATTAATAATAATAATAATAATAAAAATAAAAAATAAAAAATAAATAAAATGGGCCAGGATGTATGAATAGCAAGACAGGGGGTCCGAATGTAGCAAAAAAAATAAAGCCCAAAGGGGGGGAGGCCCAGCGCTGCAAAACAGAAAAAATGTCAAAAAAAAAAGTGAAAAATGGAAACAGGTCACGCTGGTGCTTGAACCCAAGACCTAAGGGTGACAAACGCGCGCTTTAACCACTGGGGTGGTGATACATCCGTTAACTTATGTCAAACCATAAATATATATTAGAAACTACTTCCTGAAGGCAAACTTCATCTTCAACCTCGCGCCTGGCCAGACCACCTACATCTTGCTCATTTCTCATCCATTTGCAAAAGTGTAAACATGAAACTCGTGGAAAATTTCCTCACGATTTCAGAAACGTAAATCATTAAAACTATAGATCAAAGACAAACATGAATTTTAATGGTCCTAATCTGAACCCTAACTTTTCCAGAAATTTCAATCTTAAAATTCTCTAAGCTCAGACAACATAAATGAAAACTATGGACATGGTTAGCTTCAGGGAAATAATATCTATATTTTTCATTCACAAATTAATCATTAAAGATGCTTGTATGAAGAGTTCCAAGTTAAGGAAACTTACCTCAAAACTGGAAATCATATTCTGAGTTTGAGCACTCCTCAAGGTGTTGTGATGATTAGAATAGCTCCACTGAGGTCCCACGAAGCTAATGTAATGCTTAGTTTGTGCTGGAGGTGGCTGAATCGTGCTGGAGAAGTCCAAGTGCAAAGCTCTGTTTTTGAAAAGGGAGGAGGGTGTTAATGGTGTTACAGTCTTGTAACATGGTGTGGGATGAGTTCTAAATGATGTTTAGAAACTTTAGGAACAAAAAGGCTTGAAAACGCACGAGGGAGATGTGAGTTTTAAACTTTTGGTCAGGTTATGCAAGAATGGAGGTATGTGATACAGTTCTGAGTTCTTGGGAGTTTTGGGGCTCAAGCATGCGTGTGCTTTGTTTCCAAGGACTTGTGTTTCTATATGCAAAAGGTTGGAGTGGTTTTGCATAAAGGATTTATGAGTTATAGAGTTATGGCTAGGTTGCTTGATTTTGAAGAAAAGTGAATGTATGGTTCCAAGATGAAGTACAAGCATTGGCTGAGTGATTGTAAGGCTTGAGACAAACTTTTATTGAGTTGTAGGACGTGTATGATCAGAAGAAAACAATTGCAAGGCTCAAGAACAAGTTTTGTGCATAAAACTACTTTTTCAAAATGCCATTGTGCACTTTCTTCCTAAAATGAATATAAAGCATGGCATTGCATTGAATGATTGAGTTGAGGCCTCTAACAGCTGCGTAAACATTTAATTATGGAGTTCCTAACAAGTTTGAGGTCTTCAAAGCAAAGATTATGCAACATAGGTTTGAGAATTGAATTTTGTTCATCACAAAATTTGCTTTGTAAAAAAAATTGAAACCCCAACTTCCGACCTTCAATTCTCCTTGCTCACAAATGATCTTAACAAGTTCTTGGATATTTTGGAAAGCTTGTAATGTGCTATACAACCCCTCTTTGAATCACTTTTGCAAAATCCAAATGGAACTAGGTGAAACTTGGGTCAGAAGTTAGGTCAAAATCTTGGCCAAAAATGTTCAAAATTTTACTAAGTGTTTAGTTTCAAGACCATGACTTCATGAATTAATAACTTGAGATCCAAGAAATTTTAGGAGAATTTGTGTAAATAAATGTTGTATATTTCATGGAGATCTACAAATTTCATGTTGAAAGTTTCTTTTGAATCATCTTGCATCATGGTGAAAAATTGTCTCAAAGTTTTGAAAAAACATGAAGTTTTCAACACTTAAAAAAATTTCTAAGTTTAAAAACTTTGACTTTTCAAAATGAAATCTTGAATTTTTGATTTCTTGATGAACAAGTTTCATATTTTGAAATGTTTTGATGAATTGTGATCTTTGATACTTGATATTGACCAAAAAGTCATAGTTTGACTTTCCAATATACAATTCTTTTGATCAGTTGACTGAAAATTCATCTGTCAATCAATTGGACTTGAGCAATGTTTTGAGTCATGCCATTAGGTAAAAATTATGCAATTAAACTCTTAAGATCATCTCTCAAACCAAATAACCATTTGCTAGGTCAAAAATAAAAAATTCCCTTTCTCAGTCAAAACCCTAATTTTGACCATTTTGTCCTTTTGATGATTTGATCAAATTTCTTGAGGATTTATGGTCCAAACTTGACCAAGTGATACATATGAGTTCAAATTGTTGATATGGGTCAAATATTATGAAGTTTTACTGTAAATTAGCCACAGTTGACTTTTTTCCCAATACAGCTGATTTTTAGGTCAACTACTTAATTGACTGAGCAAAAATGTGGTCTAAGGCTTGAAACTTGACATGAGTAATCTTGGGGGTCCATAATGATCCATGAAAGTCATATGAGGCATTGAAAGTTCAATTATCCTTGTGCAATCTCAAACCCTAATTTTAGTCATCAGTGTTTAAGGAGGTGTCTTGAGCTGATCAATCCTTGTGCAGTCTTGAGCCAAGAGAGATATTTGTGAGAAAATATTTGATAAGTGAGAGGGAAAATTTTGGGGTACAACAGCTTCCACTGTTCAATCTTCTTAAACCTGAAGAGTTAGATTGGCGGATTTGCCATTCGTGACTTGAAGGTGGAAGATGATTGGACACTAGAGTGCCCAAAAATTTGCACTCGAGGATGTGGTGGTTGACGGTGTATGGAATCGGCTTAAAGATGAAATTTGGAGAGATGATGGAAATTTGTTGGAGATGGGCTTTCAGATGCCATCCAAAAATGATTTTTGGCAGGTGCGGAAGAAGTGTCAGAATAAATCTCTGGTTGATTTATACTGAAATAGTGGATATGTTGGGTTGAGTACCAGAATAATATCCATAAATGGATTGTATTTGACTAGTGTCTAAAAGCTGAAACTGAATGAGTATCAGAATGGAGTCTGTATCTGGAGCGTATCTGAATTGTATCTGAAAGCTGAATCTGAATGAGTATCAGAATGACATCCGTATTTGGAGCGTATCTGAACTGTATCCGAAAGTTGATTCTGAATGAGCATCAGAATGGCGTCCATATCTGGAGCGTATCTGAACTGTATCTGAAAGCTGAATCTGAATGAGTATCAGAATGACATCCGTATCTAGAGTGTATCTGAACTGTATATGAAAGTTGATTCTGAATGAGTATCAGAACGGCGTCCATATCTGGAGCGTATCTGAACTGTATCTGAAAGCTGAATCTGAATGAGTATCAGAATGGTGTCCGTATCTGGAGTGTATCTGAACTGTATCTGAAAGCTGAATCTGAATGAGTATCAGAATGGCATTCGTATCTGGAGCGTATCTAAACTGTATCTGAAAGCTGAATCTGAATGAGTATCAAAATGGCGTCTGTATCTGGAGCACATCTGAACTGTATCTGAAAGCTGAATCTGAATGAGTATCAGAATGGCGTCCATGTCTGGAGCATATTTGAACTATATCTGAAAGAGTGTATGAGAAGAAGCCCGTGTAGGATTGCTTCAGCTAGTCGCGTAGATAATTTTCCTGGCTTGTTTCAGGTATCAATCTCTGACCTTTTGCAAATTGTTGTTGATAGCCATCTGCTGACTGATATTTCCTGAAGAGATGAAAGATTAGTTGTATGCAATGTCATGATGTATTAAATGCACTGTACAATGTTGTTCTAACAAAAAATGAATGAGATTATGTTGTATGTATTCGTGTCATATATGTTTATGACGTATAGATGCGATGTATGGGTATGTAAGCTATGCTGTTGTAATACTGTTGGATTAGGGAAAATAAATCTCTGACTGCTACTGGGGATGTGGAGTGCAAGTCTTCATGTTTTGAAGTGCTGATGAGTTGACGAGCTTCTATTTGTTAGAGAAATAAACTCTGTTGTAAGGGAAACTCCGAGTATCGCGCGTGAAATCCTGTTGGGGAATCCTAAGAAATTGGGCGACTTTTACTCGGGAGTAATAACTGGAAGTTTTATTCTGTCGGGGATGTGAGAGAGTTTGATATCATTAAGTTTCACATTGTGGGGGATTTTATGGAATAGTCTAAAGATATTATCCTATTTCTTAAAGCCATTAGTGATTGTCTTTTATTTTTCTGTTCCTTTTTGTTCATTTGTAAACAGTAGTTACATTCAAATGCATATGTTCAAAAATAAATCATTGGACGTTTTTGTAAACAAAACACAGAAATAAAGAAAAAACATATAGCTTTGCACTTTCAAAGGGATATCTTTGTATTAACTTTGAATAATTACTTTTGTACAATGAGACGATCATTCTAGTAAGAGAATGTCATCGTAAAAAATGGAAATTTGATACAAAGAAAAGATAGCTATGTGCAATAATCCCATGGGTTCCTATTCTTCTATAGCCTTCGTGTATCTGAGCATCTTGTTCATTTGCTGCCTTGTCCGAAGTTGATTGGATTGATTAGACCCTTTGAGTTTGTAAGTCAAAGCCAAAGGTTGTCTATAAGGTGATCAACGGGACATAGTCATACGCTTTAATTCCCTAACTTTTGCCTGGACCGCCCTTTCGGGTTTTCAGTCCACCAGGATACCATTTTTTGCCCAAGTCGCCCTTTCAGGTTTTCAACTTGCCGGGTGTACATATTTTTTGTTTTATCCCTAATTTTTTCCATAACCTTTTTGGTTCGCCGGGATGCCCTTGTTTTTCCTAGGTGTGTCAACCTAGCGGGTCTCTTATGCGTAGTATCTTTTGACTATGTCTGCATTCACAGGGTGTGGCAGGTCGTCGCCATCCATAGTGGTTAAGATCATTGCTCCACCAGAGAATATGCTTTTGATCATAAACGGTACTTCATATGTAGGAGTCCATTTGCCCCTGGGATCACCTTGCGGCAGTATGATGTGCTTGATCACCAGATCCCCGACTTGATACACTTGGCGTCTGACCTTTTTGTTGAAAACCTTGATCATTCATTTTCGATACATTTGACCATGATAGATAGCAATAAGCCTTTTCTCATAAATCAAGTTCAGTTGATCAAGTCGAGTTTGGATCCAATCGTCTTCATTCAACCCCGCATCCTTCATGATCCTCAGAGAAGGGATCTTGACCTCAATAGGAAAGACAACTTTCATGCCATGTACTAGAGAGTGGTGTTGCCCCGGTTGATGTGTGTGATGTGGTACGGTAATCATGGAGATCGAATGGTAGAATCCCATGCCAGTCCTTGTAGGTTACTATCATTTTTTGTATGATCTTTTTAATGTTCTTATTTGCGGCTTCGACGACACCATTCATCTTCGGCCGATAAGGAGATGAATTATGATGCTGGATCTTGAATTTCACACACGATGCAGTGATCATAATATTGTTGAGATTCACACCATTGTCTGTGATGATCCTCTCTGGGATACCGTATCGATAGATGAGATTTTGTTTGATGAACTGGGCGACAACATTCTTGGTAACGGAAGCGAAAGAAGTTGCCTCAACCCACTTCGTGAAATAGTCAATGGCCACCAAGATGAAGCGATGTCCATTAGAAGTTGTGGGCTTGATTTCTCCAATCATATCAATGCCCCACATCGTGAATGGCCAGGGAGCAGTCAGGACATTCAGAGGAACTGGAGGTACATGCACTTTGTCAGTATATATCTGACACTTATGACAAGTTTGAGAATACTGATAGCAATCTGCTTCCATTGTAGACCAGTAATACCCCGCCCTTAGGATTTTCTTAGCCATTGTATGTCCACTAGAATGGGTGCCAAAAGTGCCTTCATGCAGATCAACCATGATCTTTTCTGCCTCAACCTTGTCTATGCAACGAAGCAAAACAGAGTCGTGGTTACGTTTGTAGAGGATGTCATTACTGATGAAGAACTTAGCAGAGAATCTCCTTAATAACTTCTTATCATCAACTAAATCTTCTTCCGGATACTCTTGTGCCTCGAGGTACCTCTTGACTTCATGGAACCAAGGTTAGTCCACTACTTCTTCAGTATTGATCTCGTGACAGTAAGTTGATTCATCCATCCGTTCAATGGTGATCTGGGGAGCCTCGTTACTCCACTTGAGTTTAAACATGGATGACATTGTTGCTAGCGCATCCGCTAGTTGATTTTCTTCTCGCGGGAAATGCTCGAAGGTAATCTTCTCAAAATGTGGGATTAATGTCAACACATGTTCTTTGTAGGGGATAAGGTTAGGGTGCTTCGTGTCCCATTCTCCTTTGATCTGGATGATGACTAAGGCTGAATCTCCAAATACACTTAAGGACTTGATCCCCAAATCCATGGCAGCTTTGAGACCAAAAATGCACGTTTCGTATTCTGCCGTTATTTGTATAGTTGAAGCAGAGTCTTGTAGTAAAGGGAGTGTGACATCCTTCAGGGGATATGAGTACAACACCAATGCCATTGCCGAGTGCATTGGACACCCCATCAAAAACCAGGGTCCATCGAGATCCTTGTTCAGGTCTGTCATAAGGTCTGAATTCTTCACATTTGTTTACCATCATGATGTCCTCATCTGGGAATCAAACTTCATGGACTGATAGTCATCTACAACTTGATGAGCAAGGTGATCGGCTAGAACACTTCCATTTATTACTTTCTGGATAGTGTACTGAATGTCACATTCTTCCAGGATCATCTGCCATCTCGCTATTCTCCCAGAGAGGGCAGGCTTCTCGAATATGTATTTTATTGGATCCATCTTGGATATCAATAAGGTAGTATGAGTCAGCATATACTGTCTTAGCCAGCGAGCAGCCCATGCTAGAGCGCAACAAGTTTTCTCGATCAATGAATATCTTATTTCACAATTGGTAAACTTTTTGCTCAGGTAGTAAATAACATGCTCTTTTTGGCCAGACTCGTCATGCTGCCCCAACACACACCCCATTGAATTTTCTAAAATAGTTAGATACATGATCAAGGGTCTTCCCTCGACTGGTGGCATCAAAACAGGAGGCTCTTGTAGGTACTCTTTGATCTTGTCGAAGGTAGTTTGGCACCCATCATTCCATTTGACTACTTGATCTTTCTTCAGTAATTTGAAGATTGGTTCACAAGTAGCGGTCAAGTGAGAAATGAATCGGGAAATGTAGTTTAGCCGTCCTAAGAATCCTCTGACTTCCTTCTTAGTACGAGGAGCAGACATTTCTTGTATTGCTTTTACCTTGGCAAGATCCACTTTGATACCTTTACCGCTGACGACGAAGCCTAGGAGTTTACCGGACCTCACCCCAAATGTGCATTTATTCAGGTTAAACCTTGTGATACGGTGGGAGAACTGACTAGGGTTTTGCGTTTGTTTTTGCAAATGTTTCGGTTGAGCAAGAGTCGCCACCGACTTTTTATTTTATCCTAAGGAAAGGTTTAAAAAGCACAGCAAAAACCTTTGAGATTTTTCTTGGGTTCGGGGAGTAGATTATAGAAGGGGAAGGTATTAGCACCCCTTCTATCCATGGTTATCCATGGGCTCTTAGGTACTTGCTTAGATCAACTTGCCTTGGTTTTCAATTGTTTGAAATGGTGCTTTGTGTGTGGTTTTGAAAATGTTTTGAAAAAGATGCCTTGTATAGGCTACCCTTGTAACAATTCTTTACTCGAATGTTTTACAAAAGGTGTTTTGTCTTTTTTAAAAAGATGTTTCAAGGTTTTTGAAAGTTTGTTTTGAAAGTGTTTTTGAAGTGGGTTTTGAAATAAGGCAAGTGTTTTCTTGGAAAGTTTGACAAGTACTTAAGAGTTCATCTACCCTAAAATTTTCTCAAAGATTTTTGTTATGTTTTAGACCTTTTGACAATTTTGTTCCACCATTGCATTTGGTGGACAATCTTGTTTTAGGAGATGAAAGGGACGGGCGCGGGTCATCGTTTAGACCATAGTTGCAATAGTGTTAAATGTCTTTGGGCAATTTTCTTTTAAAAGGGACTTGATCATTCATTTAAGCAACATTTTGAGGGACTATGATCATTTGATTGTTTGTTTTACCCAAAGAAATTCAACATGCAATATGGCCCAATTATTTGAAGGCAACAAAGTGGAATACCCTAGGGGTGCAAGTGTGAAATGTGTTGTCCATTTTTTCATGCTCATTTATCTTGTATTAGGTCCAACTACTTTGTTCATTTTTATTCGCATACAAAACCCTAATTCTAGCATAGTATGTTTAGAAAGCGATAAAAGTGCGAAATTTAAAATCCTACGCTATTACAACATAATAATATGGGGAGGGGGGTACAATGTTTCAAATGGGGATATTTAGACAAAAAATTGAATCTAAGCTATTACATCATTTGCCTTGGATATTTACAATATAAATAAATGTATGATTTAAATGGTAAATAAAACAAATATGCAAGAATGTAGAAAAGGAATTTTTACATGTTATGAAAAAGGGTATCATTTATGTAAAATAAAAGAGAAAAATAGAAAGGTATTATTTTTGGAGTGTCTTCAAATTTAGGGCCCAAAACCCTAATTTTTAACCAAAAGGGATATTGATCAATTAATTTATACAATACTTAATATTTACATACAAAATAAAATAAAATATGGTATATTTGTAAAAAAAGGGCATTTTTTTTAGTATTAAATATTAAAAAAATAAAATATGTGCATTTTTTGATATTTTTCTCCCAAGTATATTAATATATCTATTTATTTATGTTATTTATAAAAATTATGTTTTATACACATTAATTAATAATATTCAATATTTAAATAAAAAGTATTTTTTTTGTACAATATTTTCAGGAAGTAAAAATGAGATAAAAGTATGTATAAAAATATATTTTGTATTATCTTAATATTTTAACAAAAAGTATATATATATATATATATATATATATATATATATATATATATATATATATATATATATATATATATATATATATATATATATATATATATATATATATATATATATATATATATTTGTTTATTTATGTACAAAAATAAAGAAACAATTAAACAAATATGCAATAAATTCAAAAAATGATGGAAAAAATATTTTTATGTTTTTAATATGTTGAGGAAAAATAAATGAACCAATCACAAAAAAGCAAAAAGTCAGAATATTAAAAATGAAGCAAATGGACTCAGGGGTGCAAAACAAGAAAAGTGGTGTGAATAAGAAAACTGCTCAGGCCCAGCCCAAGAAGACACCTTCTTCAACCTTCAGCCAAAAATGTCTCAAAAACGCGCGCTTGTAACAGGGATTCAAACATCCTGATTCTTTGAGCTTTTGCACAAACTTTCAACACAAAACATGTCAAGCATGGAATCACGATTTCAAACATATAAACAACATCTCCTAACTCTCAAAAATGAGAGAGAATTTTAACAATCCCAAATCTTAACCTAAGTTTTCTGCCATTTTTAAATCTTAAATTCTCTCAACTCAGGCAAAAGAAATGAAAAGTAAAAGAATGTACATGTTCAGTGGCATGAGTATGACATTATTTATTCACAAACCTAAAGCTAATGATGCCTAATAAGAGAGATACGAGTTCACCAATATACCTGTTCAACTGAAGTTCTAACTGGCAAATGGGGAGCTTACAGTGCAAGATACTGATTGGTATGGCTTCCTTGAGGTGTGGTGATGCTGTTCCAATATCTACTTTGCCTTGAGACACCTTGAACTGAGCTGTAGAACTTCAACTGCAAAATGAAAAAGTGAAAATGGTGGAACTTGTTAGAGGAGTTACAGGTCGTGTTTCAAGGCAGGGTTAGCTTGCATATGTGCTAGGGAATGTGTATGAACTGATTTTGGCAAAAGAGCTTGAAGGAAATGGAAGATAGCACTCAAACTGCAGGCTTTGCCCTGTTTGTGCAGTTTGAGAGTGATTATGGCAATGGGAGTGTTTGAGAGGTGCAAGGGTCGTGTATCAGCTTGGTTATGATCTGTGTAATGTGTTTGATAACTTAGTTCTTGTGTGTCTAAGCTGAGATGGATGTTGTGTGATGTTATGGCACTTTTCTTCACTCTTAAGCAACAAAATGCAACTTGATGGTTTAGGTCAGTAGGGGACCTCTAATCCTGCTGCAAAGCTTCTCTTGATCAGAGCAATTTTGTCCATAATCTTGTGCCAAAGAGATTTAGCTTGTACTTGCTTGATTCACCAATTGGACATAAAGTGAACTTTTGCAAAAATGGATAGTTCACTTTATCTAAAAATGGATTAGGCTTGTGTACAATACTTGAACTCATAGAATAACACTTTGACACAATGAACAAGCATTAAATTATTTAGTGTAACTTGGTTTAAGGATCTGTAATCTAATCTAAAACATGCTGAGTTCAAATTGCAAGGTTATGAACATGTAACTTGGTCATGAACAAAGTGGTTTTTTGCTATATTGTGAAATTCGATTCTCTCTAACCATGAGGTTGTTTGAGAAGTTCTTGGACATTTTGGAAATCTTGGAATGTGTACTACAATCCATCTTTGAAGTGCAAATTGAAATTCCAAGTGGAAGTGTATGGAAAATGGCCTTGAAGTGGGGTAGAAAACCTTGTCAAAATAGGTCAAAAATTCACTAAGTTAAGAATGGTTTAGTGCCCTTATTCAAAAATTTGTAACTTGAGATACAAGCTTCAAATGAGAAAACTTTGTGAATCAAGGTTGTAGATTATGCAACAAGCTACAACTTTCATGTTTTGACTTTTGTTTGAATCCAAATGGATCATGGTAAAAAAGTGGGGCAAAGTTGGAAAAAATTAGGGTTTTTCATAACTTAGAAAAATTCTAAGTTATGAAAAATTCCATTTTAAACCCTAATTTGCATTTTGTGATTTCTTGGTGAACAAGTTTCATGATTTAGCATGCTTTGATGAAAAATGAATCTTGACTCTTGATTTTGACCAAAAAATTCAAAGTTTGACTTTTCAGTACACAATCAAAATTGATCAATTGACTGGGAAATTCAACTGTCATTCCTGTGTACTTGGGATCTTTTGAGTTTGTTGATCATGTCAAGATAATTCCATAGGGTCCTTGAGTCCATGTGTAAGCTTGGTTTGCCATTGGCTAGGTCAAACAGTCAAAAATTACCTTTGTGCAGTCAAAACCCTAAAAATGACCATTTTGCCCTTTTGGTGATCTGATCAAATTTCTTGGGGAATTGTGATCCAAACTTGATCAAATGGTCCATGTAAGTTCATAATGTTGATGTGGGTCAAATTTCATGAGGTTTGACTGTCAATTGGCCACAGTTGACTTTTTCCCCAATACAATTGATTTCTAGGTCAACTGTCCAATTGACTGGGCAAAACTTGGAGTCAAGACTTGAAACTTGATGTGGGTAAACTTGGGAGTCCAATATGAAGCATGAAAGTCATCTTAGGCATTTTAGGTCAAAATATCTTTGTGCAAACACAAACCCTAATTTGAGTCAACAGTGCAAGGAGAGGTCTTGAGCAGATGAAACCCTAACTGGATCTTGAGCTTCAAGGGCTTTGTGGTGAGAAATAAATGAGAAATGGGAGGGCAAATTTTGGGGTACAACAGTTGCCCCTGTTCAATCTTCTTGAATCCGAAGATTTAGATTGGCAAGCTTGCCTTTCGTGACTCGAGGGTAAAAGGAGATTGGACACTAAAGTGCCCGGAAATTTGCACTCGTCAAAGCAATGGATGCGGGAATGGGCTTAGAGATGCCATTTGGAGATGGGCTTAACGATGCCATCTGGGAGAGTGACAGAAATCTTGCCGGGGATGGGCTTAGAGATGCCATCTGGAAGGGAATATCAGGAAGGTGTCCAAGCTTTGGACCATTTCTGAACTGGGGGTCTGAACAAGCAATAGATTGACATCCGTTGTTGGGGAGGAATCCGTAAACTGTTTTCAGAAGTTTGAGAAGAGTCTGAACAAGCGATAGGTTAACATCCGTTACTTGGAGAACCCGTGATCTGTTTTCAGAAAGTTGCATCTGAACAAGTGATAGATTAACATCCGTTGTTGGGAGGAATCCATGAACTGTTTTCAGAAGTCTTGAGAAGGATCTGAACAAGTGATAGGTTAACATCCGTTTACTTGGAGAACCCGTAAACTGTTTTCAGAAATCTTGAAGTTGAATCAGCAATAGAGCCGCATCCGTTGTTGGGAAGCGTCCGTAAACTGTTTTCAAAAAGTTGCATCTGAACAAGTGATAGATTAACATCCGTTGTTGGGAAGAATCCATAAACCGTTTTCAGAAGTCTTGAGGAAGAATCTGAACAAGTGATAGGTTAACATCCATTTAATTGGAGAACCCGTGAACTGTTTTCAGAAATCTTGAAGTTGAATCAGCAATAGAGCCGCATCCGTTGTTGGGAAGCGTCCGTAAACTGTTTTCAAAAGTCTTGAATGATTTTAGTCTGTCGACTGATCTTTCCTGAAAAGGTAAAGAGTTAGTTATATGCAATGTTATGATGCATGATGCAATATACGTGGCGTCAATGTTTATGACATGAATGTGATGAATGCGCATGCAATCTGACGAGCTATCTTGCTGAGGATAAATGAATCCGAGGCGGCTGAAGAAAAAGCATCTTGACTGCTGCCGGGGAAAATAAATCCTTGGCTGCTGCTGGGAAAGAGAATTCCTGATGACTTCTACTGGGGAGTATCAATCTAGTAGACTCATGCTGGGGAGGTAAGACTGAGGATCTTTAACTTGATGGGAAGTAATTCTGGCAATCTCACTGGGAACTCAAGATTTCTCTTCCTAAAACTCTGTGGAGAGAAGGCTCATTAGTCTGGCTCCGCTGGGGATACTGAAACTTAAACTCTGAGGGGAAATGAGTTCTGGAGGATCCTCTGGCTGGGGATAACAAGGATAAGCTCCTCTGGGGATCGCATTGATAAGTTGTGCTGGGAAACTCTTGATGAACTCCGCTGGGGATAGGAAGAATTCTGGCGAATGCGATCTTCTGTGGTTGTTAGCTGAGGATAACCCAGTTATAAGCCTTTGTGAGGAATAAAGTTGAATAAAACTCGGGAGAGACGTCCGTGCTCTACGGGGAATACCTTCCAGAACCTTACTGGGGATAAGCCTCGAGAGTCTGTTGGAGATAAACCTCAAGGTTCACCAGGGATGTGGATTCCAAATCTCTTGGGGGTTTCCTTCGAAAGGGTGTCAAGATATCCATCTGTATCTTCATTCTATCAGTAATCCTCCTCCTTAGGTTCATTTAGGAAGTGATTATGTTTCAAATGCATATGCCTATTTAACAAAACATTGGACGTTTCTCAAAATAAAACAAATAGTGCAAGAGAAAAAGAAAAGGGAAATGACACAAATTTTTGGGAAGAGTATTTGTATTGATTTTCTTTGAGTATATTTGTACAAAGGAGACAATCATCCTAGTAAGAGGACTTTGTCGTAAATATTGAAAGATTTTATACAAAATAAAGGATGGCTATGTGAAATAATTCCATGGGATTCCGTTCCGCTATAGCTTTCACAACTCTGAATATCTGTCCATTCAATGCTTCGTTTGACGATGACTGGATTGATCAGAAGTCTGGAACCGGTTGATGAAGAGATTGTCTTTGAAGTGATCCGACGAGACATAGTCATACGCTTTAATTCCCTAACTTTTTCCTGAATCGCCCTTTCGGGTTTTCGATCCACCGGGAAACCCCTTTTTGCCCAAGCCGCCCTTTCGGGTTTTCGACTTGCCGGGTGTACATATTTTTCGTTTTTATCCCTAATTTTTGCCTGAACCGCCCTTTCGGGTTTTCGGTTCACCGGGATGCCCTTTTTTGCCCAAGCCGCCCTTTCTGGTTTTCGACTTGTCGGGTTATTTTATGCGTAGTATCTTTTGACTATGTCTACGTTCGCAGGGTGCGGCAAATCGTCGCCGTCCATGGTGGTCAGAATCATTGCACCACCATAAAATATGCTCTTGATCACAAATGGTCCTTCATATGTAGGAGTCTATTTGCCCCTGGGATCACTTTGCGGCAAGATAATCCGCTTGATTACGAGATCCCGGACTTGATACACTTGACGTCTGACTTTCTTATTGAAGGCCTTGATCATCCGCTTTTGATACATCTGACCATGGCATATAACAGCAAGTCGTTTCTCGTCGATCAAATTGAGTTGATCCAGTCGGGTCTGCATCCAATCATCTTCATTCAAACCTGCATCCTTCATAATCTTCAGAGAGGGGATTTGGACTTCCATAGGCAAAACAGCTTCCATGCCATAAACCAAAGAAAATGGGGTTGCCCCAGTTGAAGTACGTGTCGTCGTACGGTATCCATGCAGAGCAAACGGTAACATCTCATGCCAGTCTTTGTAAGTGACTGTCATTTTCTGAATGATCTTCTTAATGTTTTTGTTCGCAGCTTCAACAGCACCGTTCATCTTCGGCCGATAGGGAGATGAATTGTGATGATAAATCTTGAACTGTTTGCACAAGGCGGTGATCATTGTATTATTCAGATTTGTACCGTTGTCCGTGATGATCCTGTCTGGAACACCATACCGACATATGAGATTTTGCTTGATAAAACGGGCAACCACATTTTTGGTGACAGAGGCGAAGGAAGCTGCTTCGACCCATTTAGTGAAGTAGTCAATGGCAACCAGGATGAAGCGATGTCCGTTGGAAGCCGTGGGCTTGATCTCTCCAATCATATCAATGCCCCACATTGCAAAGGGCCACAGAGCAGTCAGGACGTTGAGAGGAACCGGAGGGATATGAACTTTGTCAGCATAGACTTGGCACTTGTGGCAAGTACGGGAATGTTGATGGCAGTCAGCCTCCATGGTAGACCAATAATAGCCTGCCCTTAGGATCTTCTTAGCCATTGTATGCCCGCTCAAGTGAGTGCCAAATGTGCCGCTGTGTATATCAGTCATGATCAACTCTGCTTCAGCTTTATCCACACATCGGAGTAATACACAATCATGGCTTCGTTTGTAAAGGATGCCGTTGCTCAGGAAGAACTTAGCAGCGAATTTCCTTAAGAACTTCTTGTCATTCACGGAAGCTCCTTCGGGATAATCTCTAGTCTCGAGATACCTTTTGATTTCATGGAACCAAGGTTGTTCCACTACTTCCTCGGTATTAATCTCGTGGCAATGTGCCGGTTCATCCATTCGCTTGATGGTGATTTGGGGAGCCTCGTTATCCCAGTTGAGTTTAAACATGGAGGACATTGTGGCTAGAGCATCGGCTAGCTGATTCTCTTCTCGCGGGAAATGCTCGAAGGTAATTTGCTCGAAATGCGGCAACAATGTCAGGACATGTTCTTTGTATGGGATAAGATTAGGATGCTTGGTATCCCAGTCTCCTTTGATTTGGCTGATGACCAAAGCCGAGTCCCCAAATACGACCAAAGATTTGATCCCCAAGTCTATAGCAGCCTCGAGACCAAAGATGCAAGCTTCATACTCAGCCATGTTGTTTGTGCAGCTGAAGCAAAGTCGGGCCGTGAAAGGCGTGTGACAACCTTCCGGAGAAATGAGTACTGCGCCAATACCGTTTCCTAGTGCATTTTAAGCACCATCAAAGTACAGGGTCCATCGGGATCCCTTTTCGGGTCCGTCATACGGTCCGTCACTTTCAGCGTTGTCCAAATTCATGATGTCCTCGTCTGGGAAGTCAAATCTCATGGGTTGATAGTCTTCGATAGCCTGATGAGCCAGATGGTCAGCTAGTACACTCCCTTTTATAGCTTTTTGGATGGTGTACTGGATGTCATACTCAGTTAAGATCATTTGCCATCTAGCTATCCTTCCAGATAAAGCGGGCTTCTCGAAGATATACTTGATAGGGTCCATCTTGGAAATTAAGAAGGTAGTATGAGTCAACATATACTGTCTTAGTCGGCGAGCAGCCCATACCAAAGCGCAACATGTTTTCTCGAGCAGTGAGTAGCGAGTCTCACAGTCGGTAAACTTTTTGCTAAGGTAATAAATAGCGTGCTCTTTTCGACCCGACTCGTCATGCTGGCCCAAAACACACCCCATTGAGTTATCCAAGACAGTTAAGTACATGATCAATGGTCTTCCTTCGACAGGTGGCATCAGAATAGGAGGTTCTAGTAAATACTCCTTGATTCTATTAAAAGCGGCTTGGCAGTCGTCGTTCCATTCAACTACCTGATCTTTCTTCAAGAGTTTGAAAATTGGCTCACAGGTAGAAGTCAGATGTGAGATGAATCTGGCAATATAGTTTATGCGCCCCAAGAATCCTATGACCTCTTTTTCAGTGCGGGGAGCAGGCATCTCTTGTATTGCTTTCACTTTTGCCGGATCGAATTCAATGCCTTTGTTGCTTACAATGAATCCCAGGAGTTTACCAGACCTAACTCCAAAAGTGCATTTGCTTGGATTCAGCCTGAGCTTGTATTCTTTTAACCTGGCGAACAGCTTCTCCAAATGCTCAAGGTGCTCTTCCTCCATTTGCGACCGAGCTATCATATCGTCTACGTAGACTTCGATCTCATGATGTATCATGTCGTGAAATAAAGCTACCATGGCGCGTTGATAAGTTGCCCCTGCGTTCTTCAGCCCGAACGGCATCACTTTGTAACAAAAAGTGCCCCATTGCGTGACAAAAGTTGTTTTCTCCATATCCTCGGGAGCCATTTTGATTTGATTGTAGCCCGAGAATCCATCCATGAAGGAAAACACCTTATGCTGAGCTGTATTGTCGATCAAGATGTCAATATGAGGTAGCGGAAAATCATCTTTAGGGCTGGCCCTATTCAAATCCCGGTAGTCCACACACATTCTGACTTTGCCATCTTTCTTAGGTACTGGCACAATGTTAGCGACCCATTGAGGATAGGACGTAACAGCCAGGAAGCCAGCATCGAATTGCTTCATTACTTCTGCTTTGATCTTTTCGGACATGTCAGGCCTCATTCGGCGAACTTTTTGCTTGATAGGTGGACAATCCTCTCTTGTGGGGAGACGGTGAACCACGATGTCTGTGTCTAGACCCGACATGTCTTCATAGGACCAAGCGAAGATCTCAACATACTCATTCAACAACTGTACTAGGCGCTCCTTGACTTTTGGTTCCAGATTGGCACCTACTTGCACCTCCTTCCGGTCCTCCTCGGTTCCCAAGTTAACAGTTTCCAATGGCTCTTCATGCGGTAAGATGGCCCTTTCCTCTTGTTGCAGAAGTCTGGCTAGTTCCCCGGGTACTTCACAACCTTCGTCATCTTCATACTCGGATAGATTGACCAGATCTTCAGAGTTTTTGAAAGATACAGCAGAATAGTCACTCATGGAATCCGGAGTGGATGGGTACCTGCATTGGTGAGTGTGGGTGTGTGTAAGGGATAGCCATCCTTGAAAGAAAATGCAAAAGGAAAGAAAATGAACATAAGCAGTTTATCAAATGAAAAACGTCCAATGAATCATTAAGCATGGCATATGAATATGAAAAATAGTCAAAACCCTTACAAGTGGACCTACATGCCCCGGGCAAGGCAGGAGGTGAAAAGATAGTGTACGGATTGTTTGAAAGTAAAATATTACAGACCAAATAGGAAATGTTTAACAGATAAATTACTGATGAATAAAAGTGATGGGGACAAAGTCTTTAGCCTCCCAATTGCTCAATCCTCCCCTGACAGTTGGATAAATCCACTCTTCAATGTTGCTTTCCTTGTCTTCATCTTCCAGGGCGTTGATTCTGTAAGGAGAAATTTTGATTGGCGCTCTTTCGATCTTTGACTGGCGCATAGCTTTCTGGCCAGCGGCTGTGAAACCTAATCCAAACTTATCAGTCTTATACGGAAAATCGGGTAACTGCCCCCACGCTGAATTCTTCCCTTCTTTGATTGCGGCTCTTGCATCCTCCAGAGATGCCATCCTGGCCATCTGTCTGGGTACCTTAGCTGCCAACTTTGCCACTGCTACCTCAGGAAGAACTTCTTCGAAATGTTGAAACGGCGTCTCAATGAACTCTCCTTCAACCTCCACATACCGGAAAGAATTTAAGTGACTAATCATGTACTCTTCTTCGCCATGGACAGTGATGATCTTTCCCTTGACAGGATACTTCAGCATCTGATGCAAGGAGGAGGTGACTGCCCCAGCATAGTGTATCCAAGGTCTACCCAGCAGGCAGGAGTATGATGGACGGATGTCCATTACATAGAAAGTGGATTTAAACACCTCAGTACCTATCTTGACAGGAATTTCAACTTCTCCATGGACCATTCTTTTCGACCCATCGAAAGCTCTGACGACAATATCACTCGGCTTCAATTCCAAACCTTCGCAATCTAGCCGGTCCAAGGCCTTCTTAGGCAAAACATTCAGTGACGAACCGGTATCAACCAAAACATGTGCCAGGGTGGTCCCGCGACACTCGATTGAAATATGCAAAGCATCATTGTGGTTTCGGCCTTTAGGGGTTAGGTCGGCATCAGAAAAACCTAGTCCATTGTCCGCAGTCAGGCTAGCCACGCAATGTTGAAATTGATCCGCAGAGGTTTCCTGGGGCACATGAGCTACCTTCAGAAACTTAATCAAAGCTTGAGCGTGCGCTTCTGAGCAAAGCAATAGTGCCATCATGGAGATCTTGGAGGGGGTTTGCCCCAACTGTTCCACCACATCGTAATCACTTCTCTTGATTATCCTCAAAATCTCGTCCATTTCTTTCTTGGAGGATTCCGGAATCACCAAGGGTGGAGCCCTCGTCCTGACGGGCTCATCTTGTATTCCCTTTCCTTTATCAGCAATGGCAGGAGAGACAGCACTAGGAACAACAACTTCTTCAATCAAAGGAGTTCTAGCAGAGAGCTTTACTGGTGCGGGGATGACATCTTTAGCTGATGAGGGTCCAAAGACTGCTCTTGGAGGGGCAATCTCTGGAGAAAATATTCTCCCGCTCCTGGTGATTTTACTGGTGCCCGCAATGTTACTAATGCTGGCTTCTTCATCATCCGAACTTTCTTCAATTACTTCGACTTGCTTGATACCATGGTAGTAGATGTCACCACCATAGTTCCAAGGTATCGACTTCTCAGAAACATAGGGAACAGGCCCCGGCATTGTTATCTTCAAAGGTATAGATTTTGCAGCTGGTGTAATCTTAACTGGCTTTTTGACGGCCTTGGAAAGATTGGCGTGAATGGTTATGATTGAGACATTTTCAACATGAACTGGAACAGCAGAAACTTTTTCGAACAAAATTTGTCGGCTATCCATAAGGCCCTGGATGCCTTTCTTTAATAGCGGACAATCAAACGGCAGAGAGTGGCAACAGTAGCAGTCTTCTTTACATCCCGGGAAGATCCCGACCCTTAACAAATTCAACTTAATGGTTAGCAGTGGAGTAGTCAGATCACTGACGTCAGCAACATACAAATCCTCTTCAATGGCATTGATATTTCGGCCATGCTTCGGCATAGGTGCGGATATCACATTGGGTTTCTCTGGAGCATCAAACTCTACCTCCTTAGCCTCTATCAGGTCTTGGATTTTATGCTTGAGTGCCCAACAATCATTGGTGTCGTGTCCAACACTGTCTGAATGGTAGGCGCATTTAGCATTGGCATGATAATGTGGAGAGGACGTATTTACATTCTTTGGCGCCTCCTTGATGGTGGCAAGATTCAACTTCAATAGATGGGGAAGCACTTGCGCTGGAGTCATGTTAATACGGGTGAACTGCCGCTGTGGCCTTTCCACCCGTTGCTGATTTGGTCTGGATTGGTTGTAGCGAGGCTGCTCACTCGGAGTGTTTTGAATCATTACGGCCCCCACAGTTGGCCGACGCTCCATCTTCCCTACTCTTCTCTGAGAATATACCATAGCTGTCTCCTTCTTAAAAGGCTTCTTCTCAACACTTGCAGCAACACCCTTCTGAATCTTTCCTGACTTGATGCCAGCTTCTATTCTTTCGCCAGTTAAGATCAAATCGGTGAACCCTGCGGAAGAGTTACCAATTAAATGATTGAAAAATGGCCCAAATAGGGTTCCAAGAAACATATCAACGAGCTCACAATCGGTTAAAGGAGGCTGCACCCTGCCAGCCAAATCCCTCCATTTTTGTGCATATTCTTTGAATCCCTCACTCGTTCCTAGTGACATACCCTGAAGTTGGGTACGAGTAGGAGCAAGATCAGAATTATACTGGTATTGTTTATAGAAAGCGGTGGCCAAATCTTCCCAATTTCTGACACTGGTTCCTTCTAGCTGATAAAACCACTCCAACTGGGCTCCCGATAGGCTGTCTTGAAAGAAATGAATCCAGAGATTTTTATCTTCCGTATAGGGTTGAATTTTTCTCACGTAGGATCTGAGATGCATTTTGGGACAGGACAGCCCATCATACCTCACAAACACTGGCACTTTGAATTTTGGGGGAATCACAATTCCGGCAACCAAGCCCATGTCTTCAAAATCCAAACCCGGTACCCTTTGCAATTCCATGGCAGCCAATCTGTCTTCTAAACCTTTATATTTGTCATCAGCTGGAGGATACTGCTGGTCAGAATAATCTTCATCCTCTTCAACCTCTTCCTCCTCTGCATCAGACTCGGAAGGCACCGCAACTCGATCTCTTTTACTAGTCCCTTCATTAGAAGTAGGAGGAAATTCAAGCACTCTCTGAGCTTCTCTGTCAAATCTTCTCCCCAAAGTAGCCACTCCGACCCTCTTTTTCTTCTTCACTGAGTCCTTATTCTCCAATTGAGTCTTGATATCCTCTTGACTTTTAACCAAAGTCATCAAAAGTTGCTGGAACTGTGCATTCTGGGCTTGTAGGTCTTTGACTGTTTGCTCGAGATCCATCCTACTGAAATAAACAACAGATAGATAAGGAAACCTGGAGTGAGACCTGCTTATGCACATGATGAATGGTATGCTGATGTATGCAATGCATTCAAGGATTTAGGACATTCAAAATTGTTTCAGACAAAGAAGAACGCACGTCATATTAATAAGAAGAAATTTGTTAGTACATAAATGCCCCATGGGCCAAATGTTACAAAATAAACTTCTCAAGGCAGAAAGACATTGCGCATCCTCTTTAGTGCGATGTAGGTGTTGAGGGCCTCTTGCTCGTGGAGTCGGCGGGTAAGCTCTAGAACCTTCTTTTCACTGGCGTAGTAGCTAGCTTCAAAAGTGTTCCGTTCCTCCTTGAGCTGAATCCAACTTTTCTGCATTTCCTCCCACGATGTAGGCATGTCTGGATGCAGGATGGTGTAGGGAACCTCTCCTTCATTGACGGGCTCTTTAATCACTGGGAGTACATGAGGATAAGGCATCATTAGACTTTGGGCTCGGGCTCATACCCACTTGAGATAGGGCTCAAGAGGGATGGAGTTCTTGTGTCCCAGAGTCTTGCTATCAACCTTGTTGAGTTTTCCCCAAGCTCTGATGAATCTTTGGCGAAGTCCTTGCGCATCGTTGTCGAAGTCAAAAACTAGGCTAGGAACCAACATGTCATGAGGGCCATCCCTCCGTGCATATCCAAATTGCCTCAAAGCTAGGCAAGGGTTGTAGGTGATACCTCCCCTAATTCCAAGTAAAGGAACATTAGGAAATTCTCCGCAACGATCGACGATGATGACATTTTCTCTGGACCGAGAACACCAATGCACATCAGAATGAGTAAGAGTCATCAATCGTTGGGACCACCTTGTACCTTGGTCATTCTTCAAGACAGATTGTGGAAGGTGCGAAATAAACCACCTTGCGAGGATAGGAGTACAGCACATGAGAACACCCCTCTTTCTCATTGTTCGTGTGTAAAATGAGTGAAGGATGTCCCCAAGCAATGATGGTATTGGATTTCTGGACAAGAAGATTTTGACGGCGTTGACATCTACCAATTGGTCAGGATTTGGGAACAAGACCAACCCGTAGATAAGGAGTGCCACAGTTTCTTCAAAGGCTTGTAGGTCCAATGAGTTCCAACATTCTTGTGCCTTCTCAAACAAGAATTTTGCTAAGAATCCTTTGACGCTACTTCTGGTTTCCCAACGCCCCTTGATGTCAGATGGTTGTAGATGTAATGCTCGAGCAACATCTTCCGGCCTTGGTTCCTTTTCCGTACCGTTGAAGGGTAGTTGATTAAGGATAGGGATTCTTAGGAGTTGAGAAAACTCCTCCAAAGTGGGTACCAACTGATAATCAGGGAAAGTGAAGCAGTGGTGAAGAGGGTCAAAGAACTGGAATAGCACTTTCATCATGTCTTCTTCAATGCTGGTGTTGACTAGGCTGAGCAGTCTACCATGTCTTTCACTGAAGGATGAATTTTTCGGAATTCTTGAGGTGAGCTCCTTGAGTTGAGGAGAAATTCTCACAAGGTTGACTTGAATGGTATTTCTGCGAGGAATTTCCATGACCTACAAAACAAGAACAAAGATGAAGATCTAAACCCTTGAAATGGTTAGTGAATGCATATGATGCTTCATGATGTTTATGATGTATGCACAAAACATATGTACAAGCAAATCACACCAAACCCTAGTTTCAGGCTTGCATGGGGTTTCATAGGTAAGTACCCTCTTGAGTGTAGTTGGCTTAAAAACCTGTCCTATAAATAGTAACCGGGTTCTAAGGGGCTCAATATCATTGGATTGTTTTCAATGTTCATTGTTTTGTTTTAGCCACTTAACTAGCGACCAAAATATTCCAAGAAAACAACCCTCAATGAGTGTAGTATCGAGTATCTACCAGCTTCGGACTGCACCAAAGCCGGTCATCTCACTACCCCTAATAAAAGGCCAAGATGGTCAAGTAAGGTTCTAGGTCATTAGTGCTTAGTGACATCACTCAGCGGCCCCGTACTCTCCTTGATTGAACTCAAGGGTTACCGGTACTCACAAATATGTCGCACTAATATAGCTATTGCTTAGACCGTGTCGGTATACCCCGCACAGTTTCCACAACGTATTGCTATCTATGAATGTTTCCCAAAATCCGGGTGGAGGATTGTAAACCCAAACAATAGAGCCAAAGTATAAAGCAAGCAAATCAAACAATTAGTCATGCAAGAGGGTGATCTAAGCCCTAAGGTTACTCCACTTTAAAAATTATCCCCAGCAGAGTCGCTAGTTCTGTGATACGGTGGGAGAACTGACTAGGGTTTTACGTTTGTTTTTGCAAATGTTTCGGTTGAGCAAGAGTCGCCACCGAATTTTTATTTTATCCTAAGGAAAGGTTTAAAAAGCACAACAAAAACCTTTGAGATTTTTCTTGGGTTCGGGGAGTAGATTATAGAAGGGGAAGGTATTAGCACCCCTTCTATCCATGGTTATCCATGGGCTCTTAGGTACTTGCTTAGATCAACTTGCCTTGGTTTTCAATTGTTTGAAATGGTGCTTTGTGTGTGGTTTTGAAAATGTTTTGAAAAAGATGCCTTGTATAGGCTACCCTTGTAACAATTCTTTACTCGAATGTTTTACAAAAGGTGTTTTGTCTTTTTTAAAAAGATGTTTCAAGGTTTTTGAAAGTTTGTTTTGAAAGTGTTTGTGAAGTGGGTTTTGAAATAAGGCAAGTGTTTTCTTGGAAAGTTTGACAAGTACTTAAGAGTTCATCTACCCTAAAATTTTCTCAAAGATTTTTGTTATGTTTTAGACCTTTTGACAATTTTGTTCCACCATTGCATTTGGTGGACAATCTTGTTTTAGGAGATGAAAGGGACGGGCGCGGGTCATCGTTTAGACCATAGTTGCAATAGTGTTAAATGTCTTTGGGCAATTTTCTTTTAAAAGGGACTTGATCATTCATTTAAGCAACATTTTGAGGGACTATGATCATTTGATTGTTTGTTTTACCCAAAGAAATTCAACATGCAATATGGCCCAATTATTTGAAGGCAACAAAGTGGAATACCCTAGGGGTGCAAGTGTGAAATGTGTTGTCCACTTTTTCATGCTCATTTATCTTGTATTAGGTCCAACTACTTTGTTCATTTTTATTCGCATACAAAACCCTAATTCTAGCATAGTATGTTTAGAAAGCGATAAAAGTGCGAAATTTAAAATCCTACGCTATTACAACATAATAATATGGGGAGGGGGGTACAATGTTTCAAATGGGGATATTTAGACAAAAAATTGAATCTAAGCTATTACATCATTTGCCTTGGATATTTACAATATAAATAAATGTATGATTTAAATGGTAAATAAAACAAATATGCAAGAATGTAGAAAAGGAATTTTTACATGTTATGAAAAAGGGTATCATTTATGTAAAATAAAAGAGAAAAATAGAAAGGTATTATTTTTGGAGTGTCTTCAAATTTAGGGCCCAAAACCCTAATTTTTAACCAAAAGGGATATTGATCAATTAATTTATACAATACTTAATATTTACATACAAAATAAAATAAAATATGGTATATTTGTAAAAAAAGGGCATTTTTTTTAGTATTAAATATTAAAAAATAAAATATGTGCATTTTTTTGATATTTTTCTCCCAAGTATATTAATATATCTATTTATTTATGTTATTTATAAAAATTATGTTTTATACACATTAATTAATAATATTCAATATTTAAATAAAAAGTATTTTTTTTGTACAATATTTTCAGGAAGTAAAAATGAGATAAAAGTATGTATAAAAATATATTTTGTATTATCTTAATATTTTAACAAAAAGTATATATATATATATATATATATATATATATATTTGTTTATTTATGTACAAAAATAAAGAAACAATTAAACAAATATGCAATAAATTCAAAAAATGATGGAAAAAATATTTTTATGTTTTTAATATGCTGAGGAAAAATAAATGAACCAATCACAAAAAAGCAAAAAGTCAAAATATTAAAAATGAAGCAAATGGACTCAGGGGTGTAAAACAGGAAAAGTGGTGTGAATAAGAAAACTGCTCAGGCCCAGCCCAAGAAGACACCTTCTTCAACCTTCTGCCAAAAATGTCTCAAAAACGCGCGCTTGTAACAGGGATTCAAACATCCCGATTCTTTGAGCTTTTGCACAAACTTTCAACACAAAACATGTCAAGCATGGAATCACGATTTCAAACATATAAAGAACATCTCCTAACTCTAAAAAATGAGAGAGAATTTTAACAATCCCAAATCTTAACCTAAGTTTTCTGCCATTTTTAAATCTTAAATTCTCTAAACTCAGGCAAAAGAAATGAAAAGTAAAAGAATGTACATGTTCAGTGGCATGAGTATGACATTATTTATTCACAAACTTAAAGCTAATGATGCCTAATAAGAGAGATACGAGTTCACCAATATACCTGTTCAGCTGAAGTTCTAACTGGCAAATGGGGAGCTTACAGTGCAAGATACTGATTGGTATGGCTTCCTTGAGGTGTGGTGATGCTGTTCCAATATCTACTTTGCCTTGAGACACCTTGAACTGAGCTGTAGAACTTCAACTGCAAAATGAAAAAGTGAAAATGGTGGAACTTGTTAGAGGAGTTACAGGTCGTGTTTCAAGGCAGGGTTAGCTTGCATATGTGCTAGGGAATGTGTATGAACTGATTTTGGCAAAAGAGCTTGAAGGAAATGGAAGATAGCACTCAAACTGCAGGCTTTGCCCTGTTTGTGCAGTTTGAGAGTGATTATGGCAATGGGAGTGTTTGAGAGGTGCAAGGGTCGTGTATCAGCTTGGTTATGATATGTGTAATGTGTTTGATAACTTAGTTCTTATGTGTCTAAGCTGAGATGGATGTTGTGTGATGTTATGGCACTTTTCTTCACTCTTAAGCAACAAAATGCAACTTGATGGTTTAGGTCAGTAGGGGACCTCTAATCCTGCTGCAAAGCTTCTCTTGATCAGAGCAATTTTGTCCATAATCTTGTGCCAAATAGATTTAGCTTGTACTTGCTTGATTCACCAATTGGACATAAAGTGAACTTTTGCAAAAATGGATAGTTCACTTTATCTAAAAATGGATTAGGCTTGTGTACAATACTTGAACTCATAGAATAACACTTTGACACAATGAACAAGCATTAAATTATTGAGTGTAACTTGGTTTAAGGACCTGTAATCTAATCTAAAACATGCTGAGTTCAAATTGCAAGGTTATGAACATGTAACTTGGTCATGAACAAAGTGGTTTTTTGCTATATTGTGAAATTCGATTCTCTCTAACCATGAGGTTGTTTGAGAAGTTCTCTGACATTTTGGAAAGCTTGGAATGTGTAATACAATCCATCTTTGAAGTGAAAATTGAAATTCCAAGTGGAAGTGTATGGAAAATGGCCTTGAAGTGGGGTAGAAAACCTTGTCAAAATAGGTCAAAAATTCACTAAGTTAAGAATGGTTTAGTGCCCTTATTCAAAAATTTGTAACTTGAGATACAAGCTTCAAATGAGAAAACTTTGTGAATCAAGGTTGTAGATTATGCAACAAGCTACAACTTTCATGTTTTGACTTTTGTTTGAATCCAAATGGATCATGGTAAAAAAGTGGGGCAAAGTTGGAAAAAATTAGGGTTTTTCATAACTTAGAAAAATTCTAAGTTATGAAAAATTCCATTTTAAACCCTAATTTGCATTTTGTGATTTCTTGGTGAACAAGTTTCATGATTTAGCATGCTTTGATGAAAAATGAATCTTGACTCTTGATTTTGACCAAAAAAGTCAAAGTTTGACTTTTCAGTACACAGTCAAAATTGATCAATTGACTGGGAAATTCAACTGTCAATCCTGTGTACTTGGGATCTTTTGAGTTTGTTGATCATGTCAAGATAATTCCATAGGGTCCTTGAGTCCATGTGTAAGCTTGGTTTGCCATTGGCTAGGTCAAACAGTCAAAAATTGCCTTTGTGCAGTCAAAACCCTAAAAATGACCATTTTGCCCTTTTGGTGATCTGATCAAATTTCTTGGGGAATTGTGATCCAAACTTGATCAAATGGTCCATGTAAGTTCATAATGTTGATGTGGGTCAAATTTCATGAGGTTTGACTGTCAATTGGCCACAGTTGACTTTTTCCCCAATACAGTTGATTTCTAGGTCAACTGTCCAATTGACTGGGCAAAACTTGGAGTCAAGACTTGAAACTTGATGTGGGTAAACTTGGGAGTCCAATATGAAGCATGAAAGTCATCTTAGGCATTTTAGGTCAAAATATCTTTGTGCAAACACAAACCCTAATTTGAGTCAACAGTGCAAGGAGAGGTCTTGAGCAGATGAAACCCTAACTGGATCTTGAGCTTCAAGGGCTTTGTGGTGAGAAATCAATGAGAAATAGGAGGGAAAATTTTGGGGTACAACAAACCTCAACTTATATTTCTTCAGTCTCTCAAACAGTTTCTGCAAATGGTCAAGATGTTCCTCTTCAGTTTGAGATCTGGCTATCATATTGTCCATATAGACCTCTATTTCATGATGTATCATGTCGTGAAATAAAGCTACCATGGCATGTTGATAGGTTGCCCCAACATTCTTCAACCCGAATGGAATAACCTTGTAACAGAATGTTCCCCACTATGTGATAAAGGTCGTTTTCTCCAAGTTCTCAGGCGCCATTTTGATTTGGTTGTAGCCTGAGAAACCATCCACAAATGAGAACACTTTATGCTGTGCGGTATTGTCAACCAGAATATCGATATGGGGAAGTGAGAAATCATCCTTAGGGCTTTCCCTATTAAATTCTTTGTAGTCCATGCACATTCGTACTTTGCCGTCCTTTTTAGGCACTAGAACAACATTGGCGACCCATTGTGGATAGGAGGTGACGGCTAAGAAACTGACGTTGAATTGTTTCATGACTTCAGCCTTAATCTTCTCTAACATGTCTGGTCGCATGCGACAAACTTTCTATTTTACCCGAGGGCAGTCTTCTTTTGTTGGTAGACGATGTACCACGATATCAACATCAAGTCCTGGCATGTCTTCATATGACAAGGAAAAGACCTCAACATAATCATGTAGCAACTGAGTCAGACGCTTCTTGACACTGGGTTCCAGATTGGCACCCACCTTGACTTCTTTCTTATCCTCTTCGGTACCTAGGTTAACTGTGTCCACTAGTTCTTCATGGGGCTGTATGGTCCTTTCTTCTTGTTGTAGTAACCTGGATAGTTCCCCTGGCACTTCACAATCTTCCTCACCTTTGTCTTTGGCTTGATAGATTAGGTTTTCAGAGTCACAATAGGCCATAGCAGAATTTTTACCCATGGGATCCTGAGTGGATGTAGACCTGCATTTTGAATGTGAGTTTGTGTAAGAGTATAGTCATCTTTGAAAGAAACAAAAATGTAAAAAAGAAAGACAAATAGCACAAAATTTGTATGCAAAAACGTCCATGATTCATTGATGACATATGAAAATGAGGTAACAACCCTTACAAATGGACCGTTGTGCCTCGGGTAAGACACAAGGTTTTAAAAGTCTGAACTGTTTAATTATTACAGGTCTGACAAAAATTTAAAGACAATTACTGTTGGATAAAAGTAATTGGGACAAATTCTTTAGCTTCCCAGTTGCTGAGTCCTCCATTGACAATTGGGAAAATCCATTCCTCCATATCGTAGCTGTCCTCATTATCCTCCACTGCGTTGACTCTATGGTTGCTGATCTTCAAAGGTGGTCCCCCGGCACGAGCACATCGTACAACTTTCTGGGCTCCTTAAGTGAAACCTAAACCAAATTTGTCATATTTGTAAGGGATATCTGGGAGTTGGCCCCAAATAGTACACCCACCTTCTTCGATCACTGCCTTGGCATATTTTAGAGAAGATATCTTTAGCGGAGGTCTTGTAATATTTGGGACTTGGGAAACAACCTTGGTGTGATCGGTGGAAATAGAACTGACTGTTTTGGAATGCTGGTTCGCAAAATGTCGCGGTAAGCAAGAGTCGCCACCGTCTTTTATTTTCTCCAACAAGGAAAGGACAAAAGCACAACAAAATTCCTTTTCGAGATGTTTCTCGGTTCGGGAAGTAGATTATAAAAAGGGAAGGTGTTAGCACCCTTTCTATCCGTGGTTATCCACGGGCTCTTAGGTACTTGCTCACTATGTTTTCAAAAGAATTTGCTTTTCTTGTGTTTGTGGGTTTTGAAAAAAGTTTGTTTGAAAACTTCGATTTAACTCTTGTATCTGTCCTCAAGAGTGTATGAAGTGTTATTTGAAAACTTTTGTCAGAAAAATGTAGGTGCGAAAAGTGTTTTTGTTTTGAAAGAGCAAGTACCTGAGAACCTCTACCTACTCAAAAGAAATTAAGTTGTGTAAATGTCCTTTAAACAGTACTATCCCACTATTGAGAAGTAGGTAGCACCGTCGTTGGAGTTATTCAGGTCAATTCGATTATAGGGACATGTGGTCACCAAAGCAATAGTAGGACACCTTAGCGGTAACCCTAATATCCTAGATCCTTTTTATCCGAGGCAACCGTTTCGAGGCAACTTGGATCTTTAGACAAGAGGGCGACCTCTAAAACACCCTATACTCAATGACCACGTCGAGGCAACCAAGTGAGGCGTACCCTAAGAGTGGCATGTGCGAGTGTGTCAGGTTTTAATTAAGTTATCTTTGTACATGTTATGGTGAGCTACGGGTTGATTTTAATTTAAGAGATAAGTCTTGTCATGCATAGCCTAATTAACATACATCTAACAGTTAATAGTTGCGGAAAGTAAATCTACGCTATTACAAGGCGTCAGGTATTTACATCGCCAAAAACAACCCTTGAAAAGTAAATTGCGGAAAATTAAAGAAAGCGATAAAAAGTCCTAATTAAAGCTATTACATCCTCGGAACAAATACATAATATGGATCAAAAATAATATGCGCGAAAGAAAATTGAATCGGAAAAGTTCTTAGGGTTTTGACCCTTTTTGAGAAAGAAGGAAGTTTTTATTATTTGTGAATTAAATTAAATTAAACCTAAAACTAATTAATAAAATAAAAAAGATGTTTTTGAGTTTTTAATGTTTTAAGGAAATAAAATCAAAAGGATTAAAATTGTCAAAAGAAACCCTAATTCTATGTTGATTTTAAATTATTGAGAAAAAGTTAACATTAACCCTAATTAAACTAAATTAATTTATTAGTATTTATTTACAAAAATAACCAATTAAGGGTGAAATTAATTTAAATAATAATAATAAAAAAAATATTATTTTCTGAATTTATTATGAAAAATTAATTTGGTTAATTTAAGTAATAATAATAATTATAGTAAATAATTAGAATAAAAGAAAATAAAAATATAAGAGAAAAGGAATAAACTTGAAGGGGTGTTGGGCCAAATTCTGGAGGTGTTATTGTCAATTGCCAGGCCCATTAACTTCAGCCACGTTTGACTTTGGTGATTGTCTATGGCGCGTGTTGACTGGGAGTATGGTGGTCATCATCTCATGGCCATTAGATTTGAGGATGGAGACACATGGCATCTGGGAATTAGAAGCGTATGGTGTACTCCTTCTTGCAAGCTGCATGTGAACATGTTAAGAAAAATAGAAACAAATATTTTGGGGGACCTGGGATTCAAACCCAGGTCCCAACGTTTCCAAGCCAATGCCTTAACCACTCCAACCACCTGCTTTAATTGTTATTAGGATAGAGATAGAATATTATATTGGGAAACAAATCACTAAGCTGTAAAACACAAAAAAACGCGCGCTTATTTAAACTATCCACTCAGAGGCTAACACCTCATCATCTTCCTCGCTGTACCTGCAAAAAACAATATTAGATAGGGGGGGTTTTTAACCCCCACAAACTACAGCGACGAAAATTAGCGATTAGAGCTACAGCCTACATAAATATTTCGTGATGGGTGATTTGGATTCGTCCGATTCTCAGGATTCCAACCATGTGCCTTAGTGGTCTCAATTTTTCCTGGTTTAGGAATCCCCAATTTCAAAGCTCATGAACCCTAAAATTCAACCATGGCATCTTTGGATTCAGGACATTATAATTCAATTAACCTATACCAATAGCTTCATATGATTCCTATTAACACAAAACAACCAAGAAAATATGTTAAATGCACATGAATTCAACAATACGATTTTGAAAAAAAGCTTCAAACCGTGGTTCTGTGCGTGATGATTCCTTGAGCTATGAAGCTGGAATTTGATTGCCACACGTTCTGGGAACCTCCTGCAGTGTATTAGAATCAACAAATTGCCTTGAATCGCCCTAGAATGCAGAAAACAGTTTTGCAATTTTCTTGAATTTTCTCAATATGCTATGGCCTTTTTTCTGCAGTTTTCTCACGTGTTTTCCATCAGGGTAGCTTGCATATATATAGAGGAATGGAAGTAGGTCAAAATCTTGAGCAAAAATCCATTGAATTGATGATTGAATATTTGATTGAAAATCAAATCTTTTTGCATTTTCATGATTGAAAAAAGTTTCCAATTTTGGAGATTTTTGCATCTTTGATTTGTACACGAAATTACCAGCATATCTTGACCATATTTGCTTCACAAAAAGATTGAAAAACCAAATCTTGTATTTTCCTACAATTTAAATTAATTAAATGAATTAATATTGATTAAAAATCTAATTAATTAATAAAAATAAGAAAATAAATTCAATTAAGCTTGATGGGTCGTGCATAGGTCATGGATGAAGTTTCAAGAAGAGATTTGAGGCCCATTAGCAAAAATAAGGTGTTTTGAGCAAAGTTGACTTTTGCAAATTCCTAAAAGTTTCCCAACTTCTCCAATGAATATCTTGCTCAATTTTGATCATATGAACATGTTCTTGGAGATTTTGGAAAGGTCTTGAAGTCCTCTAACCAATGCCTTTGGTCTCATGTCATTTGGATTTACCAATCTCAAGTTATGGTCTTTGACTTAAAAGGTACATTTGTTGACTTTTGAATTGGACCTATAATGTAGAAATTGATAACTTTTTGTGAGAGCATTTCTTGGATTTGGAGTGTGAAGATGGATTGTAGGAAATGTCATCCTCTTCAAAATTAGCATTGGATGGAATTTTTCTGATGAACCATGAAAAAGTTATGCCCTGGTCAAGATACAGTTGACTTTTCTACTGTCCAAAAATAGTAACTTTTTGCATCTTGATGATTTTTGAGCTATTCTTGTGGAATCATGATCAAGACTTGATCAAATGATGATTGTGGACTCAAAATAAGATGTTGACCAAAAATTATGACTTTTGACTGTGAAATGACCATTTTGCCCTTGTAGTTGACTGTGGGTCAAATGAGGCTTTTGACTGTGCAAATTGGCACTGTGAGTCTTG
Organism: Vicia faba; assembly: GCA_948472305.1. Taxonomy (NCBI): domain Eukaryota; kingdom Viridiplantae; phylum Streptophyta; class Magnoliopsida; order Fabales; family Fabaceae; genus Vicia; species Vicia faba. Next base: position 1,361,994,285 of record OX451736.1, on the reverse strand, counting down.
AAACTTGGCATGTAGGTGCTTGAGAATGTATATAGGAATATGAGACTTGATTGAGCCATTGAAAACCCCAAATTCCTTGAAAGAACCAAAACCCTAATTTCAGCTGGCTTAGGAGGTGGTTTGACTGTACAATCTCTTGAGCAATCTTTGAGCAACTTGAGGATGATTCTTGACAAATCTTGAAGAATATGGGAGGGTAAATTTTGGGGTGCAACAATTGCCCCTGTTCAATCTTCTTAGACCTGAGGATGTAGATTGGCTTGCGTGCCTTTCGTGATCCGAAGGTGGAAGATGATTGAACACTAAAGTGCCCAGAAATTTGCACTCGCATGGTGTAGTATCAACAATGTGATGTCGGGAATGGGCTTACAGATGCCATTTGGAGAGATGATGGATAGGAGGATGGGCTTATAGATGCCATCTGAAGATTTTTTGTTGAGTTGTAACCTGGTAGGTTGAAAGAAGGAACCTGTGTAGGGTTGCCTGATGATGAGTTCGTGTAAAACTGTATCTGAAAGAGAAGGAACCGGTGTAGGGTTGCCTGATGATGAGTCCGTGTAAAACTGCATCTTGGAAGAGAAGGAACCGGTGTAGGGTTGCTTCATGATGGTCAAGTAGATAGTTGTCCTGTCTGGTTTCAGGTATTAATCTACAATCCGTCGTCCACAGATTTTTCTTGGCTTGTTACAGGTATTGATCTGGAACTTGAAAAAGGTTGGCCGATGAGATAGCTGTCCTGGATGGTTTCAGGTATTAATCTATGACCTAAGAAAGAAAGATAGTCTTCCTGGCTTGTTACAGGTATTGATCTTCAATCTCTTCATGTAGATACTTTCCTGGCTGGTTTCAGGTATAAATCTACATTTAGTTCATATAGGTGGTTTTCCTGTCTGGTTTCAGGTGTTAACCTATAGTCAGTCGTCCACAGATATTTCCTGGCTAGTTACAGGTATTAATCCGGAACTTAAGAAGGCTGGTCGAGGAGATAGTTTTCCTGTCTGGTTTCAGGTATTAATCTCTGACTTGAGAAAGAAAGATAGTTTCCCTGTCTGGTTTCAGGTATTGATCTTCAATCTTTCAATGTAGATAACTTTCCTGTCTGGTTTCAGGTATAGATCTACAATTAGTCATCCACAGATATTTCCTGGCTAGTTACAGGTGTTGATCCGGAACTTAAGAAATTGATGGTAATCATCTTTGGATTGACCTTTTCCTGAAAAGGCAAAACATTAGTTACATGCAATGTCATGATGTATGAAATGCATGATGTTCTCAAAATGAGATCGTATGATATGATACATATATGCATGTATCATGATGTATGAAAATGTGATGTGTTAGCTGGGGAAAATAAATCCCGGATAGCTGCTGGAGAATGATGTTGAATTCTTCGTTTCCACTGGGGATGATGAACGAAGATGATTGCACGAATAAACTTGTAGGAGAGGATGACTCCATTGGGGAATTAACCTGGTGAAGAGATTACTCTGTGGGAAGAGATGCTTTGCTGAGATTTTAACGATAACTCCGCTGGGGATTCCGTTGATAAGCTCTGTTGGGGATTTTGATGATGAACTCCGCTGGGGATAGAAAGAACTTCGCTGGGGATGATCTTTCCGTTGCAACAACTTGCTGAGGATGACCCAGTTAGACTCTGGTGGAGGATAACCTTCTGAATTTGGCTGAGGAGATGCATTTGTACTCTGCAGGGGACGAGCTTCCAAAATCTACTGGGGAAGATGATTCAACTCCGGCGGGGAAGCTTTTTAGACTGTACCGGGAAATGGCTCCATTGGGGGTATCTTGTATTCCGCCGGGGAACAATCTTATATTTTTGTCGAGGAATATTAAGGCTGCCGGGGATGCTTGCTGAGGAATATCTATATACTCTGCTAGGGAATAGTAAGATCTTCTGGGGATACCCAACTTTTTCAGGACTGATGGTAGACCAACTCTGCTTGGGGGAGAGTATTGCTGACTTGCTGGGGATACTGTGTCCTTGATAGGAGACCAACTCTGCTTGGAGAGAGTATTGCTGAATCTTGCCTTACTCTGCGGGGAGTGAAGGTATCTTGGTCAAATTCTTCAGCTGGACTTACCTTGGTACCTTGGTGGACAAAGTAACTAGATCGCTTAGACAATTCTTATTGCCCCTACTTCCGATGTCACCTGTAATTAGTCCTTTGTTTCGTATGCAAATATTTGTGATAAGCAATTAATGTCAAATGCATATATCAAAAATGAACATTGGACGTTCTTTGCAAAACAAAACAGATAAAGGAAAAACAATTTGCAATTTGTCTGAAAAATGAACTTGTATTGATTTTGAAATTTGCCTGTAAATAAGCGTTTTTGTACAAGAGGCTGACGTCCTAGTAAGAGAACGCCGCCGAACAAAATAGAGTTTATACAATTTGTGAAAAGAAAACAAAACAGCTATGTGAAAAATCCCACTGGGTTCCAACTCTGCTATCGCCTTTATGTCTTCAAGCGTCTCATCACTTTGCTGCTTAGTTGGAGATGAATCTGATTGATTGGTGCCGTCCGAGCCTGATGGTTGATACCGAAGTCTGGATGCAGGATGATCCAATGAGACATAGTATTACGCTTATCCCTAACTTTTGCCTGGACCGGCCTTTCGGGTTTTCAGTCCACCGGGATACCCATTTTTGCCCAAGCTGCCTTTTCAGGTTTTCGACTTGCCGGGTGTACAGTTTTTTTTTTCATCCCTTACTTTTGCCCGAACCCTTTTGGTTCGCCTGGAAGCCCTTATTTTTGCCTAGGCCAGTCGACCTAGCGGGTCTTTAATCACGCGTAGTATCTTTTTACTATGTCTGCATTGGCGGGGTGAGGAAGGTCGTCACCATCCATGGTGGTTAGAATCATCGCTCCTCCTGAGAAGATACTCTTAACCACAAATGGCCCTTCGTACGTAGGGGTCCATTTTCCCCTGGGATCACCTTGAGGTAGGATGATGCGCTTGATTACCAGGTCCCCGACTTGATACTCTTGTCGTCTGACTTTCTTGTTAAATGCCTTGATCATCCATTTTTGGTACGTCTGACCATGACAAATAGCGGTGAGTCTCTTTTCGTCGATTAAGTTTAGTTGATCAAGCCGAGTCTGGATCCAGTCGTCTTCGCTCAAACCTGCATCCTTCATTATCCGGAGAGAGGGTATCTGAACTTTGATGGGTGAGACTGCCTCCATGCCATAGACCAAGGAAAAGGGTGTTGCCCCTGTTGACGTCCGTGCTGAGGTACGGTACCCATGAAGAGCAAATGGTAACATCTCGTGCCAATTTTTGTAGGTCACTGTCATCTTCTGCACAATCTTCTTAATGTTCTTATTAGCTGCTTCTACAGCCCCATTCATCTTCGGCCGGTAGGGAGAAGAGTTGTGGTGCTGTATCTTGAATTGCTCGCAGAGCTCAGTGATCATCTTGTTGTTAAGATTGGTACCATTATCCGTAATGATCCTTTCAGGTACACCGTATCGACAGATCAGGTTGTGCCGAATGAACCGTGCCACTACGTTCTTGGTTACGGTGGCAAAGGAAGCTGCTTCAACCCACTTCGTAAAGTAATCAATTGCTACCAGGATGAAGCGATGCCCGTTGGATGCCGTAGGTCTGATCTCGCCGATCATATCAATGCCCCACATTGCAAAAGGCCAAGGTGCTGTCAAGACGTTCAAAGGAACTGGAGGAATGTGCACCTTATCAGCATAGATCTGGCACTTGTGACATGTCCGAGAATGTTGATAACAGTCGGCTTCTATTGTGGACCAGTAATATCCTGCCCGAAGGATTTTCTTTGCCATGGTATGTCCACTGGAATGCGTTCCGAAGGTACCTTCATGCAGCTCTGCCATGATCCTTTCTGCTTCAATTTTATCCATACAACGCAGTAAGGTTGAATCATGGTTTCGTTTGTAGAGAATGTTATTGCTGAGGAAGAACTTTACCGCGAACCTTCTCAGAAACTTCTTGTCATTAACAGATGCACCCTCGGGGTATTCTTGAGCTTCAAGGTACCTCTTCACTTCATGATACCAAGGCTTTTCTGTTACCTCTTCGGTCTCAAGATCACAGCAATGTGCCGGTTCATCCAATTTCCAAATAATGATCCGGGGAGCCTCGTTGTCCCATTTGACTTTGAACATAGAAGACATTGTAGCTAGCGCGTCTGCCAACTGATTCTCCTCTCTTGGGAAGTGTTCAAAGGTTATCTCCTCGAAATGGGGAATCAATGTCAATACATACTCCTTGTAAGGAATAAGATTTGTGTGTTTCGTATCCCACTCGCCTTTGATCTGACTGATCACAAGAGAGGAATCTCCGAAGACACTCAGAAACTTGATCCTTAGGTCAATTGCAGCTCGAAGACCCATGATGCATGCTTTATACTCTGCCATGTTGTTGGTGCAGTTGAAACATAGTCGGGCGGTAAGTGGAGTATGAGAGCCTTTTGGAGATATGATCACAACGCCAATACCATTACCCAAAAGCATTTGAGGCTCCGTCAAAGTGCATAGACCATCGGGATCCTTCCTCAGGTCCTTCATCCGGTCCAGGTACTTCATAATCAGTTACTACCATGATATTCTCGTCTGGAAATTCAAAGTTCATAGATTGGTAGTCATCCACTGCCTGATGTGCCAAATGGTCTGCCAACACACTTCCCTTGATTGCTTTTTGAGTCGTGTACTGGATGTCATATTCGGTCAAGATCATCTGCCATCTTGCTATTCTTCCGGACAAGGCAGGATTTTCGAAGATGTACTTGATTGGATCCATTTTTGAAATCAACAGAGTAGTGTGAGTCAACATATACTGTCTCAGCCGGTGAGCATCCCATACCAAAGCGCAACAAGTTTTCTCGAGCAGCGAGTATCGGGTCTCACAGTCGGTAAACTTTTTGCTAAGGTAATAAATAGCGTGCTCTTTTTGGCCAGACTCGTCATGCTTCCCTAGCACACACCCCATTGAGTTGTCCAGTACTGTCAAGTATAAGATTAGAGGTTTCCCTTCAACCGGTGGCATAAGAATGGGTGGCTCTTGGAGATACTCTTTGATTCTTTCGAAAGCGGTCTGACATTCATCGTTCCAACGTACTACTTGATCTTTCTTTAGTAGCTTGAAGATCGGTTCACAGGTAGCAGTTAGATGTGAGATGAATCGGGCAATGTAGTTCAGCCGTCCTAGAAAGCCTCTGACTTCTTTTTCTATCTTGGGAACTGGCATCTCTTGTATGGCTTTCACTTTGGCAGGGTCTACTTGAATACCTTTGTCGCTCACGACGAAGCCTAGCAGTTTTCCAGATCTCACCCCGAAGGTGCACTTGTTCGGGTTCAACCTCAGCTTGTACAACTTCAACCGGTCAAACAGTTTCTGTAGATGGTCAAGGTGTTCCTCCTCAGTTTGGGACCTTGCAATCATATCTTCAACGTATACTTCGATTTCATGATGGATCATATCATGAAACAGAGCAACCATGGCGCGCTGATACGTTGCCCCAGCGTTTTTCAACCCAAAAGGCATGACCTTGTAACAGAAGGTGCCCCACTGAGTAAAAAAAGTGGTCTTCTCCATGTCTTCGGGAGCCATCTTGATCTGATTATAACCGGAGAAACCGTCCATGAAGGAGAATACCTTATGCTGAGCAGTGTTGTCAACCAGAACATCGATGTGAGGCAGAGGGAAGTCCTCCTTAGGGCTCACCCTATTCAAATCCCTGTAATCAACACACATTCGGACCTTACCATCTTTCTTCGGCATTGGAACCACATTGGCAACCCACTGAGGGTAAGAAGTCACTGCTAGAAAACCGGCGTCAAATTGTTTCATAACCTCAGCTTTGATTTTCTCGGACATCTCTGGACGCATACGGCGAACCTTCTGTTTTACCGGAGGGCATTCTTCCTTGGTAGGCAGGTGATGAACCACAATTTCAGTATCCAACCCAGGCATATCTTCGTAAGACCAGGCAAAGATTTCCACGTAGTCATGCAGCATCCGAATCAACCGTTGTTTCACACTAGACTCCAGATTGGCACCAATCTTGACTTCCTTTTGTCTGTCTCAGTACCCAGATTTACCGTTTCCACTAGCTCTTCATGTGGCTGAATGGCCCTCTCTTCCTGGAGTAGCAGTCTTGCAAGCTCACCAGGAACTTTGCAATCATCATCACCTTCGTCTTCGGCTAAGTTGATCGGATTTTCGAAGTCATAACTGGCAGTAGCAGAGTCGTTACCAGTGAGATCCAGAGTGGATTGGGACCTATATATGTGAGTGTGTGTAAATAGCTGTTTTGCAATATATAATAAAGAAAGACAAGGAGCGCAAGATTTGAAATGCAAAAAACGTCCAATGCTTTTATTAATGATATATGAAAATGACACACAAAAGCCCTCACAAATGAAGCCACGGTGCCCCGGGTAAGACACCGGGCCATAAAGTTTCATAATTTTGTTTGTTACAAATTCAAAACAAAGGAGTTCATTACTGAGTCACAAAAGTAATAGGGATGAAGTCTTTCGCTGTCCAGTTGTTTGGTCCACCGTTGGTCGTATGGTAGATCCAGCTGTCGAATTCAGATTCCTCCACGTTGTCTTCAATGGCATTTACTCCCGAGTTGCTGATGAACACATGAGGTCTTCCAATCATTGCCTTACGAACAGCCTTCTGAGCTTCTGCAGTGAAACCCAAACCAAACTTGTCAGTCTTCTGAGTGAAATCAGGAAGTCAGCCCCAGTTCGCGCACTCACCCTTCTCAATAACAGCCCGGGCATCCTTTAAGGAAGCCATCTTCAAAGGAGAATCTTCAATCACAGTTTCAGCTGATGCCAGTGTCTGAGGAACCTCTTCAAAGTGTTGAAATGGGGTCTCAATGAACTCCCCATCCATTTCTATGTACCGGAACGAGTTGAGATGGCTGACCATATACTCTTCCTCCCCCTGAACTGTCACAATCTTCCCTTTGACCAGGTATTTCAGTTTCTGATGTAGTGTGGAGGTCACAGCTCCAGCCTTATGGATCCATGGACGACCCAGCAAACAAGAATAGGAAGGTCAAATATCCATCACGTAGAATGTAGAATCGAAGACCTGAGAACCAACTCTGATTGGAATATCAACCTCGCCATGCACCATTCTTTTAGACCCATCAAAGGCCCGGAAAACAATGTTACTTGGCTTTAGCTCCAAACCCTCGCAATCCAGCCTGTCTAGAGCTTTCTTGGGCAAGACGTTCAATGAAGACCCAGTGTCAACCAACACATGTGCAAGAGTAGTGCCTCTGCATTCAATGGAGACATGTAGGGCGTCGTTATGGTTCTTCCCTTTAGCAGTCAGATCGGCGTCGGAGAAACCCAAACCATTATCATCAGTTAGGTTGGCCACACAATCGGTAAACTGATTAGCTGACGTCTCTTGTGGCACGTGGGCAGTCTTCAGGAAGGTAATCAGAGCCTTGGCATGGGCCTCTGAACACAATAACAGCGATAACATAGAAATTTTAGATGGGGTGTGCCCCAGCTGCTCAACTACATTAACATCACTCTTCTTGATAATCTTAAGAATCTCTTCCATTTCCTGTTTGGAAGCTTCAACATTGATGGTCTTTGGTGCCTCCGTCTGGGCAGGCATATCAGTAGCGACCCCTTTGCCCCGAGCGTCAGATGACTCGACAGCAAGGGTAGAAATAGGAACTTGATCAGGAAGGGAAATAGGTACATTTGCAGGTGTGATGACAATAGGTCTCTGGATAGTTGGCGGTGCAATATCTGGTGAGAAAAGTCTACCGTTGTGGGTGACTTTGGCAGGCCCGGTGATGTTGCTGATGCCGGTACTAGTATCAAACTCCTGTTTAACTCCAAGCACATAAACATCTGCCCCATAGTGCCAAGGGACAGCTTTGTCGGATGTATAGGGGATGGGCCCCGGAACAGTGATAGTTATGGGTGCAATCTTCTGAACAGGCGCAATTTTGACAGGCTTCCTCGGGGGAGCCTTGGGAGAATTGTTGAAAATGGTGACAATGGAAATTTCTTCAGTAGGGGTAGCAGGAACAACAATCTTCTCAAACAGGATTTCTTTATTATCCATCAGGTTTTGGATACCTGACTTCAAAGATGGAAAACCAGTAGGTGAAACGGAACACAAATGGCAACCTTCACTACATCCCGGAAATAAACCAGCTAGAAACAAGTTCCTCTTGACGGTCATTAGCGGAGTAACAATATCATCTACAGAGGCTACAAACAGGTCTTCCTCTACAGCATTCACTCCATGCTTGGGCATGGGAGCAGTCACAACATTGGGCCTTTCGGGCGCCTCGAACTCTATCTCTTTAGCATCAATTAGATCTTGAACCTTATTCTTCAGAGCCCAACAATCATCCGTAGTATGCCCCGGGCTATCAGAGTGATAAGCGCAGCGGGTGTTAGGATTGTACTTTGGGGATGTGGTGTTTACAACCTTCAGAGCTTCTTTTATAGTCACCAGATTGGTTGTCAGTAACTGCGGAAATATATGGGACAAGGTCATGCTGAGCCGAGTGAACTGCCTTCTGGGTCTCTCACCCCTTTGTTGGTTATGATGCTGAGGAGCAGCAATAAGTTTTAAAATTACCACCGCATTGACAGCTTGGCGGCGTTCCGGTCTATTCTGTCTCCTTGAGCCATACACAGCACTGGATTCCTTCTTGAAGGGCTTCTTCTCAGTGCTCGAGGATACACCTTTATGTATCTTCCCAGACTTGATACCAGCTTCTATTCTCTCACCAGTTAAGATAAGTTCTGTAAACCAGGCAGAAGAATTTCCAATCAAATGGTTGAAGAACGGACCAGACAGGGTCCCCAAGAACATATCAACAAGCTCACGGTCAGTCAGAGGTGGCTGCACCCTTCCAGCCAGGTCTCTCCACTTTTGAGCATACTCCTTAAATCCTTCACTCGTCCCTAGTGACATACCCTGGAGTTGGGTACGCGTAGGAGCGAGGTCGGAATTATACTGATACTGCTTATAGAACGCAATAGCCAAATCCTCCCAGTTAGGAATATTGGCTCCATCCAGCTGATAGAACCATTCGAGTTGAGTCCCTGAAAGACTATCCTGGAAGAAATGGATCCACAAATTCTTGTCAGCTGTATAAGGTTGGATCTTCCTTACATACGACCGGAGGTGCAGCTTAGGACAGGAAGCTCCGTCGTATTTGGCAAAAGCAGGTGCCTTGAACTTGTGGGGAATCACCACCCCAGAGGATAAGCCTAGGTCTCCAAAGTCCAATTAAGCGGTCCTCCAGCTGTTTGTACCTGTCCTCAGCAGGAGGGTACTGTTCATCATTATAATCCGTCTCGTTGTCGGAGACCACGGGACTAGGAACCCTTCTCTCTTGGGGACTGTCTTTCCCTACATAGGAAGTAGTCAGATCAACCTCATTTTGTAGTCCATTCCCAAATCTGCGTCCAGTGTTGAACAAGACAGTCCTCTTTTTCTTCTTCTTCAGAATCAGAGTCTTCAACTCCTGTTGACCCTAGGCTAGGCTCATAACCAACTCCTGGAACTGGGCATTCTGGGCCTGGAGGGCCTTGATAGCTTGTTCAGTAGTAGGTTCAGAAGACATGATGATTGCTGAAATAAACAGCGAAGAAGATAAGTGACCTGTAAAAAAGGGGTACCTGTTATGCATATGATGGAATGAAATGCGTATGATTTATGTTTTCAAAGACAATCAGGATTCAACTTTGTAGACAAAAAGGAAACACACTTTATTAGATTCAACTTTAGAATTTAAATTGTTCAACAAATTGCTCTTAGGCATTACAAAAATGGAAAATACTGAAAAGTAAATAAAAGCTGTAAAAGAAACATTCAAGTGCCCATCAATGCTCCCATGGCCTCTTCTTCTCAGTACGGATATAGTCATTCAAGATTTGCTCGTTCTCCAGTTGCTTAGTCAGCTTCTGGATTTTCTGTTCTTGTTCGTTGAACCTTTCCCGATAAGAATCCCGTTCTTCCTGCAGTTGCACCCAAGACCTCTTTAGTGTACCAATATCAGTGGGTATCTGAGGATGGAGAACAGTTGGAGGAACCCCGTCTTTATCAGGAACTTCAAGAGTAATAGCTCTGACAGCTTCGTATGGCATACCTAACTTCTGAGCACGGATGCGGACCCATCTGAAGTAGGATTCCATTGGTAGAGAAGTCTTCGGTCCCAACTCATGTGGGTCAGCTTTGTGAATTCTATCCCAAGCCCGGATGAATCTACGACGCAGCTCGTCACTATCTACCTGAAACTCAAAACTGATGTGAGGTATCAACATCTCATGAGGCCCTACTCTTCTGGCTCTTCCAAACTGACGGAGAGCTAGACAGGGGTTATAAGAGATTCCTCCCTGGGTACCGATCAATGGAACATTAGGGTACTCTCCGCAACGATCAATAACGGTCACCTCATCTAAACCTCTGAGAGTCCAAATGATGTCATTATCAGTAAGAGACATTATCCTATGAGCCCAGCCTCTTCTTTCTTTATTCTTCAGGACGAACTTAGGGAGGTGCGAAATAAACCACCTCACCAATAAAGGAGCACAACACCACAAAGTTCCCCGTCTTTGGGCAGTACGAGCATAGAGTTATTGCAGGATATCACCCAAGAGAGTGGGTACAGGGTTCCGAGAGATGAAGATTCTTATGGCATTGACATTAACAAAGGTATCAGGATTTGGAAACAATACTAGACCATATATTAAGAGAGCCAGAATGTCTTCGTACGCCCTAAAGTCTAAGTCATTCCAGAAACTATTAGCTTTGCCAATCAGAAACTTATCCAAAAAGCCCTTAACTCCACTTCTAGTCTCCCAGTTAGCCATTACCTCTTCTTTGGTCGAGGGAAGGGTTGCAGTAATCTCTTCAGGCCTAAGAGTCTTTTCCCAACCAGTGAATGGAGTCTGTTCCAAAACAGGGATACCAAGTAAATCAGAGAATTCTTCCAGGGTAGGGACCAGCTGGAAGTCTTGAAAGGTGAAGCAATGGTATAGCGGATCATAAAACTGGGCCAGGACGCTCACCAATTGTTGGTCCCACTTTGAAGTGACTAAACCGAGAAGAGAACCACGCCTCTTGATGAAGGAAGTAGTGTTTGGAATCCTGTCAACCAATTCTGTAAGCAAAGCAGGTGGTTGAACAAAGTTGAGCCGGATAGTATTCCTTCGCACGGGCATCATGATATCCTACAAAACAGAGCAAAGATGAAACCCTCTTGTCTTTGAAATGGGTTAGTCCTTATGCAGGATGCATGCAATGGTATGATGGTATGATGTTATGATAAAGGCACACCACAAGTATTCACAAAAGGCAAACATGGTAAGGCACACAAGTCACACAAGAGCCCTTAGATTTCAGGCCAGCATGAAGTTTAGGTACTACCCTCTTTCAGTTTCAATTGGTTAAGACCTGTCCTAAAAATAGTAACCGGGTTCTAGAGGATCTCAATATCACTGACTACCCTCAATCGGTCATAACTCCAGCTTAGCAACCTTTTCTTGCAGCCGGAACCATCGCGAGAGTTTAGCCTCAATGAGTGTAGCATACTGCTACTGTTCTATGGCCAAGTTGGTCAATTTAAGGTTCTAAGGTCAGTTGGTGCTTAATGACCCCTCAGAAGACCCATATTCTCCTCGTTCCAACACAAGGGATATCGGTACAGACCAAGGTGTCACACCAACGTAGCTACTGTTTCACCCGTGTCGGTCTACGCCGGACAGGTCCCTCGCAGTTTATTGCTACTTACCTAAAGGGTATCCCCCAGATCCGGGTTAGGATCTATGAAACTCCAATGCAGGCCCACAAATATAAATCATACAAAGCATGCAATTGAAAACATAGAATGATCTAATCCTAAGGAACACCTCACTTATTAATTCCCCAGCAGAGTCTCCAGTTCTATGATCGGTGGAAATAGAACTGACTGTTTTGGAATGCTGCTTCGCGAAATGTCGCGGTAAGCAAGAGTCACCACCATATTTTATTTTCTCCAACAAGGAAAGGACAAAAGCACAACAAAATTCCTTTTCGAGATGTTTCTCAGTTCGGGAGGTAGATTATAGAAAGGGAAGGTGTTAGCACCCTTTCTATCAGTGGTTATCCACGGGCTCTTAGGTACTTGCTCACTATGTTTTCAAAAGAATTTGCTTTTCTTGTGTTTGTGGGTTTTGAAAAAAGTTTGTTTGAAAACTTCGATTTAACTCTTGTATCTGTCCTCAAGAGTGTATGAAGTGTTATTTGAAAACTTTTGTCAGAAAAATGTAGGTGCGAAAAGTGTTTTTGTTTTGAAAGAGCAAGTACCTGAGAACCTCTACCTACTCAAAAGAAGTTAAGCTGTGTAAATGCCCTTTAGACAGTACTATCCCACTATTGAGAAGTAGGTAGCACCGTCGTTGGAGTTATTCGGGTCAATTCGATTATAGGGACATGTGGTCACCAAAGCAATAGTAGGACACCTTAGCGGTAACCCTAATATCCTAGATCCTTTTTATCCGAGGCAACCGTTTCGAGGCAACTTGGATCTTTAGACAAGAGGGCGACCTCTAAAACACCCTATACTCAATGACCACGTCGAGGCAACCAAGTGAGGCGTACCCTAAGAGTGGCATGTGCGAGTGTGTCAGGTTTCAATTAAGTTATCTTTGTACATGTTATGGTGAGCTACAGGTTGATTTTAATTTAAGAGATAAGTCTTGTCATGCATAGCCTAATTAACATACATCTAACAGTTAATAGTTGCGGAAAGTAAATCTACGCTATTACAAGGCGTCAAGTATTTACATCGCCAAAAACAACCCTTGAAAAGTAAATTGCGGAAAATTAAAGAAAGCGATAAAAAGTCCTAATTAAAGCTATTACATCCTCGGAACAAATACATAATATGGATCGAAAATAATATGCGCGAAAGAAAATTGAATCGGAAAAGTTCTTAGGGTTTTGACCCTTTTTGAGAAAGAAGGAAGTTTTTATTATTTGTGAATTAAATTAAATTAAACCTAAAACTAATTAATAAAATAAAAAAGATGTTTTTGAGTTTTTAATGTTTTAAGGAAATAAAATCAAAAGGATTAAAATTGTCAAAAGAAGCCCTAATTCTATGTTGATTTTAAATTATTGAGAAAAAGTTAACATTAACCCTAATTAAACTAAATTAATTTATTAGTATTTATTTACAAAAACAACTAATTATGGGTGAAATTAATTTAAATAATAATAATAATAATAAAAAATTATTTTCTGAATTTATTATGAAAAATTAATTTGGTTCATTTAAGTAATAATAATAATTATAGGAAATAATTAGAATAAAAGAAAATAAAAATATAAGAGAAAAGGAATAAACTTGAAGGGGTGTTGGGCCAAATTCTGGAGGTGTTATTGTCAATTGCCAGGCCCATTAACTTCAGCCACGTTTGACTTTGGTGATTGTCTATGGCGCGTGTTGACTGGGAGTATGGTGGTCATCATCTCATGGCCATTAGATTTGAGGATGGAGACACATGGCATCTGGGAATTAGAAGCGTATGGTGTACTCCTTCTTGCAAGCTGCATGTGAACATGTTAAGAAAAATAGAAACAAATATTTTGGGGGACCTGGGATTCAAACCCAGGTCCCAACGTTTCCAAGCCAATGCCTTAACCACTCCAACCACCTGCTTTAATTGTTATTAGGATAGAGATAGAATATTATATTGGGAAACAAATCACTAAGCTGTAAAACACAAAAAAACGCGCGCTTATTTAAACTATCCACTAAGAGGCTAACACCTCATCATCTTCCTCGCTGTACCTGCAAAAAACAATATTAGATAGCGGGGTTTTTTAACCCCCACAAACTACAGCAATGAAAAATAGCGATTAGAGCTACAACCTACATAAATATTTCGCGATGGGTGATTTGGATTCGTCCGATTCTCAGGATTCTAACCATGTGCCTTAGTGGTCTCAATTTTTCCTGGTTTAGGAATCCCCAATTTCAAAGCTCATGAACCCTAAAATTCAACCATGGCATCTTTGGATTCAGGACATTATAATTCAATTAACCTATACCAATAGCTTCATATGATTCCTATTAACACAAAACAACCAAGAAAATATGTTAAATGCACATGAATTCAACAATACGATTTTGAAAAAAAGCTTCAAACCGTGGTTCTGTGCGTGATGATTCCTTGAGCTATGAAGCTGGAATTTGATTGCCACACGTTCTAGGAACCTGCCGCAGTGTATTAGAATCAACAAATTGCCTTGAATCGCCCTAGAATGCAGAAAACAGTTTTGCAATTTTCTTGAAATTTCTCAATATGCTATGGCCTTTTTTCTGCAGTTTTCTCACGTGTTTTCCATCAGGGTAGCTTGCATATATATAGAGGAATGGAATTAGGTCAAAATCTTGAGCAAAAATCCATTGAATTGATGATTGAATATTTGATTGAAAATCAAATCTTTTTGCATTTTCATGATTGAATAAAGTTGCCAATTTTGGAGATTTTTGCATCTTTGATTTGTACACGAAATTGCCAGCATATCTTGACCATATTTGCTTCACAAAAAGATTGAAAAGCCAAATCTTGTATTTTCCTACAATTTAAATTAATTAAATGAATTAATATTGATTAAAAATCCAATTAATTAATAAAAAATAATAAAATAAATTCAATTAAGCTTGATGGGTCGTGCATAGGTCATGGATGAAGTTTCAAGAAGAGATTTGAGGCCCATTAGCAAAAATAAGGTGTTTTGAGCAAAGTTGACTTTTGCAAATTCCTAAAAATTTCCCAACTTCTCCAATGCATATCTTGCTCAATTTTGATCATATGAACATGTTCTTGGACATTTTGGAAAGGTCTTGAAGTCCTCTAACCAATGCCTTTGGTCCCATGTCATTTGGATTTACAAATCTCAAGTTATGGTCTTTGACTTAAAAGGTACATTTGTTGACTTTTGAATTGGACCTATAATGTGGAAATTGATAACTTTTTGTGAGAGCATTTCTTGGATTTGGAGTGTGAAGATGGATTGTAGGAAATGTCATCCTCTTCAAAATGAGAATTGGATGTAATTTTTCTTATGAACCATGAAAAAGTTATTCCCTGGTCAAGATACCGTTGACTTTTCTACTGTCCAAAAATAGTAACTTTTTGCATCTTGATGATTTTTGAGCTATTCTTGTGGAATCATGATCAAGACTTGATCAAATGATGATTGTGGACTCAAAATAAGATGTTGACCAAAAATTCTGACTTTTGACTGTGAAATGACCATTTTGCCCTTGCAGTTGACTGTGGGTCAAATGAGGCTTTTGACTGTGCAAATTGGCACTGTGAGTCTTGAAACTTGGCTTGTAGGTGCTTGAGAATGTATATAGGCATATGAGACTTGATTGAGCCATTGAAAACCCCAAATTCCTTGAAAGAACTAAAACCCTAATTTCAGCTGGCTTAGGAGGTGGTTTGACTGTACAATCTCTTGAGCAATCTTTGAGCAACTTGAGGATGATTCTTGACAAATCTTGACGAATATGGGAGGGAAAATTTTGGGGTGCAACACTTGGTTACTGCCACGGTTGGTGGGACTTCCTCGAAATGCTGAAACAGAGTTTCAATGAAATCACCATCCAATTCCACGTATCTGAAGGAGTTTAAGTGATTGACCATATGTTCCTCTTCTCCATGGATAGTAATGATTTTCCCTTTGGTTGGGTATTTCAGCATTTGATGTAATATACAGGTGACAACACCAACATTGTGAATCCATGGTCGACCCAATAAGTAGGAATAGGAAGGGCGAATGTCCATCACGTAAAAAGTTGAATCAAAGGTTTGAGTTCCAACTTTTATGGGGATGTCTACCTCCTCATGCACCATTCTCTTTGAACCGTCAAAGGCCCTTACCACTATGTTGCTGGGTTTTAAGGTCAAACCTTCACAGTTAAGTCTATCAAGAGCCTTCTTAGGCAGCACATTCAAAGACGAACCGATATAAACCTAAACATGGGCCAAAGTTATTCCCAGGCATTCGACAGAGCCATGAAATTCCTCTTTGTGTCTCCTCTCTCTAGGTGTCAAGTCAGCATCAGAAAAGCCTAAACCATTGTCAGCGGTTAAATTGGCCACGCAGTCTTGGAACTGAGCAACAGAGGTTTCTTGTGGTACATGGGCAGTTTTAAGAAATTTCACCAAGGCCTTCGCACGAGCCTCAGAGCATAACAATAAAGCCAGCATGGAAATCTTTGACGGAGTCTTCCCTAGCTGTTCGACTATGTTTTAGTCACTTCTCTTTATAATTTTCAGAATCTCTTCCATCTTCTTTTGGGAGGCCTCAGGGATAGATGCTGATTGCGCCTTCATTCAGACAGGCTCAACCAAAATGCCTTTTCCCCAAGTCTCGGTAGACTCGGCAGTATGAGTGTCTGCAGGGGTAACCATAGGGGTTGTAGTAGTAGTAGTATCAACAGGAACATAAACAGGGATGATCACAGGACTGGGAACAGTCTTCGAAGGAGAAATCTCTGAGGAGAATACTCTGCCACTTTGAGTTATCTTACTGGTTCCCGCAATGTTGCTGATGTCGGGGTCAGTCTTCTCAAAAATTGAGTCTTCATCAGCCAACCAAACTTGCTTGACACCGTGATAGTAGACGTCGCCCTCATAGTTCCATGGGACAGTTTTATCTGATGAGTACGGGATTGGACCTGGCATAATAATTATCAGTGGAGCCACTTTAGGAACAAATGTAATCCTAACGGGTCTTTTGGTGGAGACCCTGGAAGGATTGGCGGAAATGGTTACTATTGAAACATATTTGTAAGAAATGGTTGGAACGAGAGTCTTTTCAAACAAAATATCTTTGTCATCCATTAGGCGTTGTACACCTGCTTTCAATAAATGACAACCAGTTGGTAGGGATAAACAAAAGTGGAAGCCTTCATCACAACCCGGAAATAAACCGGCCTTCAATAGGTTCTTATTGACAGTCAGGAGAGGAGTAACAAGTTCATCAACAACAATAACAAACATATCATCTTAAATAGTGTTAACACCATGGCCATGCTTGGGCATAGGAGCGGTGATAACATTTGGGATCTCAGGAGCATCAAAATTAATTTCTTTTGCTTCAAGAAGGTCTTGCACCTTATTTTTCAAAGCCCAACAATTGTTGGTACCATTGCCTGGGCTTTCTGAATGGTAAGCACAACGAGCATTAGGATGGTAGTAAGGAGAGGTTGTGTTAGGATTCTTCAGAGCTTCCTTCAAAGTTACCATATTAGATCTCAACAAATGTGGGAGGACTTGAGATAGTGTCATATTAATCCGGTAAATTGTCTTACTGGTCTTTCTGTTCTAGGCTGATTGCTCATTTGTTGAGTAGGCGCATGCTTAGGGATCATGACAACCCCTACCATTGGTCGGTGTTCAGTTCTATCTTGATTCCTTTGAGGATAGATAGCACAAATTTCTTTCTTCCCAATAAATGGTTTTCTTACAGCAGCGGAGGATGCATCCTTTTGAATCTTCCCACTCTTAATCCCAGCTTCCACTCTTTCCTAGGTCAAGATCAATTCAGTGAAGCATGCTGAAGAGCTTCCAATTAGATGATTAAAGAAAGGACCAGACAGGGTACCCGAAACATATCTACTAGCTCTCTTTCGGACATGGGAGGCTTGACTCTTCTTGCTAAGTCTCTCCATTTCCGAGCGTAGTCTTTGAAACCTTCACTTGAAACCATAGCCATACTCTGGAGTTGAGTACGGGTAGGAGCAAGGTATGTGTTGTACTAATACTGTTTATAAAAAAGCAGCAGCAAGGTCTTCCCAATTATGGATATTGGCCCTTTCTAGTTGATAGAACCAATCAAGCTGAGTTCCGGATAGACTGTCTTGAAAGAAGTGTACCCACAAATCTCTGTCAACAGTGTGAGGCTGTATCTTCCTCACATAAGATCGAAGATGCATCTTGGGACACGAAACCCCGTCGTACTTAGCGAACACTGGTGCCTTAAATTTTGGTGGAATAACAATCCCAAATACCAA
Source organism: Vicia faba (assembly GCA_948472305.1). Classification (NCBI taxonomy): domain Eukaryota; kingdom Viridiplantae; phylum Streptophyta; class Magnoliopsida; order Fabales; family Fabaceae; genus Vicia; species Vicia faba. The sequence continues at coordinate 1,361,976,205 of OX451736.1, read as the reverse complement.
ACCCATCTCTTCAAAGTCCAGCCCAGACACCTTCTGAATTTCCATTTCATTTAGACGTTCTTCCAGATATTTGTATTTGTCATCGGCAGGAGGATATTGCTCTTCAGAGTAATCTTCTTCTTCTTCTTCCTCTTCAGATTCTGGTTGGGCAACCTCTTCCTTGCCTTTCCCTTCTTGATTATCCTTTTCACCAGATGACGTTGCAAAGTCTAGGGTCCGTCGGGCTTGTCCTTGGAACCTTCTTCCCATATTCAGAACTCCAGTTACTTTCTTTTCTTTCTTCTTCTTTTCTTCAACCAGCAAAGTTTTCAAATCTTCTTGTCCTTTGGCTAGAGTCAAGAACATCTGTTGAAACTGAGCATTCTGTGCCTGGAGGTCTTTTACTGTCTGCTCGAGATCCATCTTACTGAAATAAACATTAGAAAGATGAGGAGACTTGTTGTAAGAAACCTGCTTATGCTATGATGAATGGTAAATGCATATGCAATGATTTCAAGGAAATTAGAGATTTAAATTTTCTTTAGACCAAAAAGGAACACACATTATATTAATAAATTAAAGTTTGAGTACATTATTCCTCTTTGGACTAACAAAGAAATACAAAAACTCTAAGATAAAAAAGTTGTACGCATCCTCTTTGGTGCAATGTAGGCAATCAGATTCCGCTCCTCATGAAGCTGCTTGGTAAGTTCCAGGACCTTCTTCTTGCTGGCATAGAATTAGGCCTCAAAAGTGTCTCGCTCCCCTTTAAGCTGTATCCAATCCCTTTGCAAGTCTTCGAGAGAGGTGGGCATGTTAGGATGAAGGATTGTGTACGGGACATCTCCTTCCATAATAGGCTCTATAATAACTGGGAGAATAGAGAGATAAGGCATCATAAGACTTTGAGCACGAGCTCGTACCCATTTGAGATAAGGCTCAAGAGGGATGTAATTCTTGTGCCCTAGTGTCTTGCTATCAACTTTATGTACCATGCCCCAAGCTCTCGTGAACCTTTTGCGGTAATCCTGAGCATCATTCTCGTAGTGGAAGGCGATTCCTTGAATAAGTGCATCATGATGACCATCCCTTCTTGCGTATCCAAACTGTCGTAGTGCCAAACAAGGATTGTAAGTGATTCCTCCTCTAATGCCTAAGAGAGGGACATTATGGAATTCACCACAGCGATCGATAATGGTAACATTCTCCGAGGACCGGGGACACCAATGAATGCCTGAATGTGACAGAGTCATCAGCCTTTGAGACCATCTCAAACCTTGTTCATTCTTCGATACGGATCGGGGTAGGTGCGAAATAAACCACCTAGCCAAAATAGTTGTGCAACATAGAAGGGTTCCTCTCCTCTTTATAGTGTGAGTATGCAACGAATGTAGGATATCTCCAAGCAAAATAGGTACTGGGTTACGTGACAGGAAAATCTTAACCGCATTCACGTCTATGAGCTGGTCCAGATTAGGAAACAGTACTAAACCATAGATGAGAAGGGCTAACAACTCTTCAAAAGCTTATAAGTCCAAGGTATCCCATAAATGGTGAGCTTTCTCGAACAAGAACTTAGCCAAAAAACCTTTGACACCTCTCCTGGTTTCCCAATTTGCTACTACGTCAGACCGCTGTAAGGACAAAGCTTTGGCAATATCTTCAGGTTTAGGGTCTCTTTCCATACCATTGAAAGGTACCTCATTAAGAATAGGCACTCCCAATAGCAGAGAAAACTCTTCCATAGTAGGCACTAACTGGTAATCCGGGAAAGTGAAGCAGTGATGGAGAGGGTCAAAGAACTGAAAGAGCACTTTTAACATTTCTTCATCAGGGTTTGAAGTGACCATGCTGAGAAGTCTACCATGTCTTTCTGTGAATGGAGAGCTTTCGGGAAGCCTTGATGCTAAATCCTTAAGCTAAGGAGGTACTTTTACCAGACTGATTTGGATAGTGAATTTGCGAGCGAGAGCCATGTCCTACAAAACAAGACAAAAATAAACCCTAAGAATCCTTGAAATGGTTAGTATGACATGCTATGTTATGATGTCAAGACTATGCTCAGATATAGTAGATATAGCTAGCACAAGCAAATCACACAGAGACCTTAGGTTTAAGGCTTGCATGGGTTTTAAGGTGATACCCTCTTGAAGTTGGATTGGTTCAACCTGTCCTAAATATAGTAATCGGGTTTTAAGGGATCTCAATATCATCGGTCTTTCCCCCAATTCTCGTTCCGATAGTCAATTGACTTGCCACCAAACAAAATTCAAGGGTCAAACCTCAATGAGTGTAGTATCGAGTATCAACCGACTTTGGGTTTACACCAAAGACAACTATCTCACTACGTCCTAAAAGCCAAGTTAGTCAATTAAGGTGCTAAAGTCAGTTGACGCTTTATGACACCACGCGGTGGCCCCATATTCTCCTTGATTTACTCAAGGGCTACCGGTACACACCAAAGTATTGCATCAATGTAGCTACTATTTCAACCATGTTGATATATCCCGCACAGTTCCCTCATATTTTATTGCTACTTACCTAAGAAAGATGCCCCAAATCCGGGTGTAGGATTAAAACAAACCCAAACAAGGAACCATAATGTAAAGCATGCAAGTCAAACAAAGAAAGCAAATAAATGTGATCTAGCCCTAAGGTAACCCCACTTTTATAAATGTCCCCAGCAGAGTCATCGGTTTTGTGATACGGTGGGAGAACTGACTTGGGTGTTTTGGCGTTTGATCGCAAATGTTGCGATTAGCAAGAGTCGCCACCGACTTTTCTTTTATCCAAAAGAAAAGGTGAAAAAGCACAGGAAAGATCTTTGAGATGTTTTCTTGAGTTCGGGGGGTAGATTATGAAAAGGGAAGGTATTAGCACCCTTTTCATCCATGGTTTTCCATGGGCTCTTAGTTACTTGCTAGATCACTTGCTTTTGTTTGAAAATGTGCTTTGTGTGGTTTTTGAAAGTATTTTTGAAAAGAGGCCATTGTTTAGGCAAACTTTGTAATGATTCTCGTTCGTAAGAATGTATACAAAGGTGTTGATCTTTTGAAAATGTTTTCAAATTTTAAAGGTGTTTTGAAAATGTAGGTGTGATCGGTGGAAATAGAACTGACTGTTTTGAAATGCTGGTTCGCGAAATATCGCGGTAAGCAAGAGTCGCCACCGTCTTTTATGTTCTCCAACAAGGAAAAGACAAAAGCACAACAAAATTCCTTTTCGAGATGTTTCTCGGTTCGGGAGGTAGATTATAGAAAGGGAAGGTGTTAGCACCCTTTCTATCTGTAGTTATCCACGGGCTCTTAGGTACTTGCTCACTATGTTTTCAAAAAGAGTTTGCTTTTCTTGTGTTTGTGGGTTTTGAAAAAGTTTGTTTGAAAACTTCGTTTTGACTCTTGTATCAGTCCTCAAGAGTGTATGAAGTGTTGTTTGAAAACTTTTATTTGAAAAAGTGTAACTGCGAAAAGTTGTTTTTGTTTTGAAAGAGCAAGTACCTGAGAACCTCTACCTACTCAAAAGGAATTAAGCTGTGTAAATGTCCTTTAGACAGTACTATCCCACTATTGAGAAGTAGGTAGCACCGTCGTTGGAGTTTTCGGGTCAATTCGATTATAGGGACATGTGTGGTCACCAAAGCAATAGTAGGACGCCTTAGCGGTAAACCTAATGTCTTAGATCTTTTTTTTATCCGAGGCAACCGTTTCGAGGCAACTTTGATCTTTAGACAGGAGGGCGACCTCTAAAACACCCTATACTCAATGATCACGTCGAGGCAACCAAGTGAGGCGTACCCTAGGAGTGGCATGTGCGAGTGTGTCAGGATTCAGTTAATATTATCTTTGCACATTTTATGGTGAGCTACGTTTTGATTTTAATTTCAGAGATAAGTCTTGTCATGCATAGCAGTTAATAATTGCGGAAAGTAAATTGCGGAAAGTAAAACTACTCTATTACAAGGCGTCGGGTATTTACATCGCCAAAAACAACCCTTGAAAAGTAAATTGCAGGAATTTAAAGAAAGCAATAAAAAGTCCTAAATAACGCTATTACATCCTCGGAGCAATTACATAAATATGGATCAAAAAATAATATGCGCGAATAAAAATTGAATCAGAGAAGTCCTTAGGGTTTTGACCCCTTTTTTGAGAAAGAAGGAGTTTTTGGTCTTTTTTTTTTTGCATTTAATTAAACCTAATTCTAATTAATTAAATAAAAGAAATATTTTTGGTTATTTTTATATGTTTTTAATGAAAATAAAATAAAAAGGAAAATATGATTAAAAGTTGTCAAAACCCTAATTCTATGTTAATTTTATTTATTGTGAAAAAGTCAAAATTAAACTTAATTAAACTAAATTAGTCATATTAGTATTTATTTACAAAATAATAAACTAATTAAGGGTGAAATTAATTTAAATAATAATAATAATAAAATATTGTTTTCTGAATTTATTATGAAAATAATTAATTATGTTAGTTAAATAAATATAATAATAATAATAATTAGTAAAAGAATTAAATAAATAAATAGAAAATATAAAGAGAAAAAGGAAAAGAACCCAGGGGGGTGTTGGCCAGCTTTGGAGGTTTGTTAGCAATTCTGGCCCGTTAATCTCTCAAGCTTGTTTGACTTCTGGGATCGTCCAGGGCGTTGGTTGACTGGGAGTATGGTAGTCACTCATCTTTGGCCTTCAGATCTGCTTTGCAAGCCACTTGGCGCTTGGATGTTTGATATGCATGGTGGGTACCCTTTTGGAAAGCTACACAAGAACATATTAAGAAAAATAGCATAAGAGTTTGGGTGGACCTGGGATTCGAACCCAGGTCCCAATGATTCCCAGCCAGCACATCAACCACTACGCCATTTGCCTGCTTTTGTTAATATAATGACAAGTGAATATAATATATAAAAAATTAGTTCATCTACTGTAACACAAAAACACGCGCGTATTTTTCAAATGGTCTAATGATATGCCAACATGTCTTCATCTTCCTCCTTTGTACCTGCAAAACACAAACAGATAGCGGGGGTTTTTAACCCCCACAAAACATGATGACGAAAAATAGCGATTAGCCCTACAGGCTACATAAATATTTCGTGATGGTTGCTTTGGATTCGTCTTGACCTAACGAATTCAGTCATGGGTCTTATGAGGCTCAATTTTTCCTGTATTAAGAATCCCCAAATTCCAAGCTCAGGAACCCTAGAATTCATCCATGGCAATTTATGATTCTGTGCATTATAATTCAATTAAACTATGCCAATAGCTTCATATGGATTCAAGCAATATAAAACAATAAAAAAATCACGTTAAATGCTCATGAATTTAGAGTTACGATTCTGAAAATAATGTGCAAACCGTGGGTCTGTTCTTGATGATTTCTTGAGCTTTAGCACGTGAATTTGATTGCTACATGTTCCTCACACTTCCTGCAATGTGTTTGAATTAACAAAAGTCCTTGAATTGGCCTGGAATATAGAAAGAAGTTTTCAAGTTTTCTTGAATTTTCTTGAATTGGTTATGGCTTTTTCTGCAGTGCTTTCACGTGTGCATGATTAGGGTTGGCTTGTGTATATATAGAGGAAGGGAATTAGGTCAGAATCTTGCACAAAAATCCCTTGGAATGATGATTGAATATTTGATTGAAAATCAAATATTTTTGAATCTTCATGATTGGAAAAAGTTGCCAATTTTGGATATTTGGTATCTTTGACTTGGTGCACGAAATTGCCAGCCTTTTTAGGTCATCTTTGATTCACAAAAAGATTGAAAAATCAAATATTTGTATTTCCTACAATTTAAATTAATTAAATGAATTATTATCAATTAAAAAATCCAATTAATTAATAAAAATAAGAAAATAAATTCAGTTAGGCTTGATGGGTCGTGCATAGGCCATGGATAAAGTTTCAAGAAGAAATTTGAGGCCCATTAGCAAAAACAAGGTGTTTTGAGCAAAGTTAACTTTTGCAAATTCACAAAAATGTCCCAACTTCTCCAATGCATATCCTGCTCAATTTTGATCATATGAACATGTTCTTGGACATTTTGGAAAGCTCTTGAAGTCCTCTAACCAATGCCTTTGGTACCATGTCATTTGGATTTACCAATCTCAAGTTATGGTCTTTGACTTAAAATGCATTTTTGTTGACTTTTGAAATTGACCTATAATGTAGAAATTGATAACTTTTTGTGAGAACATTTCTTGGACTTGGAGTGTGAAGATGGATTGTAGGAAATGTCATCCCCTTCAAAATGAGCATTGGATGGGATTTTTATGATGAAACATGAAAAAGTTATTCTCTGGTCAAGATACAGTTGACTTTTCTTCTGTCCAAAAATAATAACTTTTGCATCTTGATGATTTTTGAGCTATCCTTGTGGAATCATGATCAAGACTTGATCAAATGATGATTGTGGACTCAAAATAATATGTTGACCAAAAATTCTGACTTTTGACTGCAAAATGACCATTTTGCCCTTGCAGTTGACTGTGGATCAAATGAAGCTTTTGACTGTGCAAATTGGCATTGTGAGTCTTGAAACTTGGCATGTAGGTGCTTGAGGATGTATATAGGCACGTGAGACTTGATTGAGCCATTTAAAACTTCCAATTCCTTGAAAGAACCAAAACCCTAATTTCAGCTGTCTTAGGAAGTATTTGGACTGTGCAATCCTTGAGCAATCTTGAATAATTTAAAGATGATTCTTGATAAACCTTGAAGAATATGGGAGGGCAAATTTTGGGGTACAACAGTTGCCCCTGTTCAATCTTCTTAGACTTGAGGATGTATATTGGCTTGCGTGCCTTTCGTGATCCAAAGGTGGAAGATGATTGAACACTAGAGTGCCTAGAAATTTGCACTCGCATGGTGTAGTATCAGCAATGTGATGTCGGGAATGGGCTTACAGATGCCATTTGGAGATATGATGGATAAGAGGATGGGCTTATAGATGCCATCTAGATATGTGACAGAATCTTGTCGGGAATGGGCTTATAGATGCCGTCTGGAAATGTAGTGGGTAGTTGTGGAGATGGGCTTAAAGATGCCATCTGAAGATTGTAACTTAGTAGGTTGAAAGAAGGAACCTGTGTAGGGTCGCCTGATGATGGTCGAGTAGATAGTTGTCCTGTCTGGTTTTAGGTATTAATCTATAATCCGTCGTCCACAGATATTTCCTGGCTAGTTACAGGTGTTGATCTGGAACTTGAAAAAGGTGGGTCACGGAGATAGTTTTCCTGGCTGGATACAGGTATTAATCTCTGACTTGAGAAAGAAAGATGATTTCCTGGCTAGATATAGGTATTGATCTTCAATCTCTTCATGTAGATAACTTTCCTGGCTAGATACAGGTATCGAATCTACAATCAATCGTCCGCAGATATTTCCTGGCTAGATACAGGTGTCGATCTGGAACTCAAAAGGTTGGTCGAGATAGCTTTCCTGGCTGGATACAGGTGTAGATCTCCGACCTGAGAATGAAAGATAATTTCTTGTCCTGTTACAAGTGTTGATCTTCAATCTCTTCATGTAGATACTTTCCTGGCTAGATACAAGTATAGATCTACAATCAATCGCTCACAGATATTTCCTGGCTAGATACAGGCGTTGATCTGGAACTTAAAAAGTTTGGTCGAGATAGCTTTCCTGGCTGGATACAGGTGTATACCTCTGACCTGAGAATGAAAGATAATTTCCTGGCCTGTTACAAGTGTTGATCTTCAATCTCTTCATGTAGATACTTTCCTGGCTAGATACAGGTATAGATCTACAATCAATCGCTCACAGATATTTCCTGGCTAGATACAGGCGTTGATCTGGAACTTAAAAAAGTTTGGTCGAGATAGCTTTCCTGGATGGATACAGGTGTAGACCTCTGACCTGAGAATGAAAGATAATTTCCTGGCCTGTTACAGGTGTTGATCTTCAATCTCTTCATGTAGATACTTTCCTAGCTAGATACATGTATAGATCTACAATCAATCGCTCACAGATATTTCCTGGCTAGATACAGGCATTGATCTGGAACTTAAAAAGTTTGGCCGAGATAGCTTTCCTGGCTGGATACAGGTGTAGACCTCTGACCTGAGAAAGAAAGATGGTTTCCTGGCTAGATACAGGTATTGATCTTCAATCTCTTCATGTAGATAACTTTCCTGGATAGATACAGGTATCGAATCTACAATCACTCGTCCACAGATATTCCCTGGCTAGATACAGGTGTTGATCTGGAACTCAAAAAGGTTGGTTGAGATAGCTTTCCTGGCTGGATACAGGTGTAGACCTCTGACCTGAGAAAGAAAGATGGTTTCCTGGCTAGATACAAGTATTGATCTTCAATCTCTTCATGTAGATAACTTTCCTGGCTAGATACAGGTATCGAATCTACAATCAACCGCTCACAGATATTTCCTGGCTAGATACAGGTGTTGATCCGGAACTTAAAAAAGGTTGATGGTAATCATCTTTTGATTGACCTTTTCCTGAAAAGGCAAAACATTAGTTGTATGCAATGTCATGATGTATGAAATGTATGATGTCATGATGCTCTCGAAAATAAATGAGATTGTGTCGTATGCACTTTATCATGTATGTAAATAGGTGATATGAACAGTGAAATGTTTATGAATGTATTTTCGTCTGGGAAAATAAATCCTTGACGAATGTCGGGAGCTTGTTAAACCCTGGGCTGATGTTGAAGAGTAGAGTCCTTCATTTCCGTTGGGGATGATGGATGAAGATGATTGCAAGAATAAACCAGTAGGAGAAGATGACTCCGTTGGGGGATAAACCTGGTGAAGAGATTACTCTGCGGGGAATTACTCTGTGGGAAGAGATGCTTTGCTGAGATTTTTAACGATAACTCCGCTGGGGGCTCTGTTGATAAGTTTCGTTGGGGATTTTGATGAACTCCGCTGGGGATAGGAAGAACTTCGCTGGGGACGGTCTTTCCGTTGCAACTTGCTGAGGATAACCCAGTTAGACTCTGGTGGGGGGTAACCTCTGAATATGGCTAGGGAGAGAGATTTGTACTCTGCAGGGGACAAGCTTCCAGAATCTACTGGGTAAGATGATTCAACTCTCCTGGGGAAACTTTTTGGACTGTATTGTGGAAATGGCTCTACTGGGGGTATCTTGTATTCCGCCGGGGAGCAATCCTATATTTCTGTTGAGGAATATTAAGACTGCCGGGGATGCTTGTTAAGGAATATCTGTATACTCTGCTAGAGAATATTAAGATCTTCTGGGGATACTCAACTTCTTCGCGGCTGAACGTAGATTAACTCTGCTTGGGGAGAGTATTGCTGACCTGCTGGGGATACTGTGCCTTTTTAGGGATGATGGGAGACCAACTCTGCTTGGGGAGAGAATTGCTGATTCTTGTCTTACTCTACAGGGAGTGAAGGTGTCTTGGTCATATTCTTCAGCTGAACCTACCCTGGTACCTTGGCGAGCAGAGCAGCTTGTACAGTTCGGACAATTCTTATTGCCCCAGCTTCTGTGGGAGAAGGTACCTGTGGAGGTGCTTGATAACTGCTGATTGACAAATCTTCTTCTGGTAGGCAAGTGACGAGATGACGGGACATAGTCGTACGCTTTGATCCCTAACTTTTGCCTGGACGCCCTTTCGGGTTTTCTGTCCATCGGGATACCCTTTTTTGCCTAAGCCGCCTTTTCAGGTTTTCGACTCACCGGGTGTACAGATTTTTTCATTTTCGTCCCTTATTTTTGCCCGAACCCTTTTGGTTCGCCGGGAAGCCCTTATTTTTGCCTAGGCCAATCGACCTAGCGGGTCTTTGATTATGCACATTATTTTCTGACTATGTCCATGCTCTCAGGATATAGGGAGGTTGTCACTGTCAGTAATGTAGTGTTGCCATACTACCAGAAGATCTTCGTTTGATCATGCAAGATTCGTTGCTGGAATTCATGTCCAATGCCCCAAGTGACTCAGGAGGAGATTTGCCCCTGGCTATCTGGCATCTTGAGAGATTCCTTGAATCTTGACTTGACTGCCCCAGATGATGGACAATGATCTTGCCGTGCCCCTTGATTGGAAGTGTTTCTTCCACTTGAGGTGACCCTTTTTATTGAAAAGGTTTTTTTTTGTTCACTAGATATTCATCGTGCGAGTTTCTCTGCTGTTCGAACAAATAGTCATATGCAAACAATATTATTTTAAGAATGCAAAGCTTATGTCTGTTTTGAGATTTTTGAAAATGCAGTTTTCAATAAAGCAAGTGAATTTTTGTAAAATGTGATGTCAACTCAGGATTTTACAGCAAGCCCTACAGGAGTCAGGATACCTTTTGTAACAGTATGTTTTCGAACTAACCAATGCTTCAGCTAGGACTTTTAAGGGTTATAACGTGGTCTGGTTCACGGTTTAAGAAACAAAGGATAAAGGCTCAAATTTTATTTGTACCCATCCGTTCTTCGTGATGTTCTTCGATCCTAAACTCAACTAATCATGCATTTAGATCCTATTTGAATCTTTGCTCTGATATTCCGGTGATGGTTCGGATACTGATAGTTTATTTTGAATAGGCAGTCATTTCTTTTTTGTTGAGGGTTGCAGGACCTCTTTCTTTTCGATTTTATTATCCCTGTCTTTTTGCCTGAACTGTTTCTTTTGTGATTACAGTCAACGGGATGCCCCAGTTTTTGTGTAAGTCTCCTTCATAGGTTTTGACTTAATGGGCTTTTATTTCTAAGAGATAATGACTGCCTGTCTTTATGATTATACGGAACCAACACCGTCTTATGTCTCGGAAGGACTTCTTTGGTGTCATTCATTGTGCACTTGGATCAACTGAGAGAACTACCCTGCCCCAGGTTATAATTAAGGGTTTTAATTTGTGAAAAGAAAAACTCCAACTTCTTTGGCTCAAAGGGGTTGACGAGGGATTATCTTCCTTATAACTCCACTGTTTAGGATTTGAAACAATGCCTATACCTCATCAACGGGGTCTATTCAAAAGCATACTGTAAAGATCGTGGTATCGTTTTCGTCATCCTCCCTCAAAAGGTTTAGCATTTTTTAATCGAGAGTTTAACATCACAAAAAATGAAAGCAATTTGAATATAGTGGATACAAATGGATTGATTCAAAACAGACATATGCGATGCATTAATGAAATAAAAAGGTTTTCCATGACAATAATTGTTTGAATAAGCAAAGAAAAATACAACTTCAGAATTCAAATGAACAAAAGTTTCTTAGTTTGGACTAGTCATCTCAGATGGAGAATTCTCAGCGGAAGATTTTCATCTCACCATCCGGCATGAACTCCAGCACCCTCCCGTCAATCAAGTCTTGGATCTTGTTCTTCAGACTCCAACAGTTGTCGGTGTCATGTCCCGGACCGTCAGAGTGGTATGCACACCTTTCATAGGGATGATAGGTAGGAGCAGAGGTGTTGGGATTCCAGGGAGGATCCTTTAAAGCAATCAGATTGACCTCCAACAAGCATTTCAGTATGAGAGATGATGGTATATCAGTCTCCGAGAAATGCCTTCCAGGCGTATTTCGCTTACGCCGATTACCCTGTTGATGCTGGCGAGGTTGATGCTGGGCTTGTGACCCTGAAGCAAGCTGAGGAGCTTTTCCCTTGTCTTCTTGCCCCACAGGTGGTTGAATGATGGCTTGATCTTCAACCCTAGTTGTTGGCCTCACTCGGTTATTTTGAAGCAGCTTGTTGACGAGGACCCTGAGCTCTTCTTGTCTTTGAGCTAAGTCTTGAATGAGAGCCATCTGCCCCAGCATCTCGGTTCTCATTGCATCTACCTCAGCTTGCAGATGTTTCAGCCGTTCGTCCTTATCGTCTTCAGGACTTTTCTTGACCAAATTCCCCATGAGGAGTGTTCTCAACTCTTCCTGCCCCTTGGATAGGCTTAGGAAGATTTCCCTGAACTGAGTCTCTTGAGTATGCAGATCTAGTTGTCTTGTTGGAAAGCCATTGCTGAAATAAACAGCGAGAACATGAGAGACCTGTACTGGGAGACCTGTTATGCAATGATATGTATGTATGCAATGTTTTCAAGGATCTCGTGGGGTAAACAAAGAAACTGTTAGAGTTTGAATCTGGTAGCTTGATTGAAGGAGCTTCATGTTGCTGAGAGTCCTTCTTCAAGAGTCAAGCTCACCATATCGAGTGGGTCATAGCCCCTGACTCAAGTTATCGTGCTTGGATTTCTGGACAACCTTGGTTAGAGGAAAATAAATCCCCTTTGCCCCTTGCTAGACATTTGGTCCATCATGACCTGCATCACAAACCCTTGAGATCCTTGAAATGGTTAAGGGAATGCTATGGTATGATGTTATGATGTGTATGCTATGCGTGAAGTGATGTAAGTAAGCCCTGTTATAAGTCTAGATTAAGGACTGTAAACAAAACCTGCAAGGAACCCATGTTGTCAGATGACAAGAATATGCAAGTAGTTCAAGTTTGAGGGCACACAAGTCACACATATAGCCTTAAGTTTAGGCTGGCATGGAGTTTAGGTAAGTACCCTCTTGAAGTTAGTTGGCTCAAAACCTGTCCTATAAATAGTAACCGGGTTCTAAGGAGTTCAATATCATTGGATTGTTTTCTATGTTCATTGTTTTGATTTAGCCACTTAATTGGCGACCAAAATATTCCAAGAAAACAACCCTCAATGAGTGTAGTATCGAGTATCTACCAACTTCGGACTGCACCAAAGTCGGTCATCTCACTACCCCTAAAGAGGCCAGGATGGTCAAGTAAGGTTCTAAGGTCAGTTGATGCTTCACGACACCACGCGGCGGCCCCTACTCTCCTTGACTTGACTCAAGGGTTACCGGTACTCACCAAAGTGCCACATCAACATAGCAACTGCTTTAACCATGTCGGTATACCCCACACAGTTCCCTCACAGTTTGTTGCTACTTATAAAAGGGTATCCCCAGATCCAGGTTAGGATCTATGAAACTCCGATATAAGCCCACAATATTAAAGCATTCAAGGCATACAATTGAAAACATAGTGATCTAATCCTAAGGTACACCTCACTTATTAATCTTCCCCAACAGAGTCGCCAGTTCTGTGATCGGTGGAAATAGAACTGACTGTTTTGAAATGCTGGTTCGCAAAATGTCGCGGTAAGCAAGAGTCGCCACCGTCTTTTATGTTCTCCAACAAGGAAAGGACAAAAGCACAACAAAATTCCTTTTCAAGATGTTTCTCGGTTCGGGAGGTAGATTATAGAAAGGGAAGGTGTTAGCACCCTTTCTATCTGTGGTTATCCACGGGCTCTTAGGTACTTGCTCACTATGTTTTCAAAAAGAGTTTGCTTTTCTTGTGTTTGTGGGTTTTGAAAAAGTTTGTTTGAAAACTTCGTTTTGACTCTTGTATCAGTCCTCAATAGTGTATGAAGTGTTGTTTGAAAACTTTTGTTTGAAAAAGTGTAAGTGGGAAAAGTTGTTTTTGTTTTGAAAGAGCAAGTACCTGAGAACCTCTACCTACTCAAAAGGAATTAAGCTGTGTAAATGTCCTTTAGACAGTACTATCCCACTATTGAGAAGTAGGTAGCACCGTCGTTGGAGTTTTCGGGTCAATTCGATTATAGGGACATGTGTGGTCACCAAAGCAATAGTAGGACGCCTTAGCGGTAACCCTAATGTCTTAGATATTTTTTTATCCGAGGCAACCGTTTCGAGGCAACTTTGATCTTTAGACAGGAGGGCGACCTCTAAAACACCCTATACTCAATGACCACGTCGAGGCAACCAAGTGAGGCGTACCCTAGGAGTGGCATGTGCGAGTGTGTCAGGATTCAGTTAATATTTTCTTTGCACATTTTATGGTGAGCTACATTTTGATTTTAATTTCAGAGATAAGTCTTGTCATGCATAGCAGTTAATAATTGCGGAAAGTAAATTGCGGAAAGTAAAACTACGCTATTACAAGGCGTCGGGTATTTACATCGCCAAAAACTACCCTTGAAAAGTAAATTGCGGGAATTTAAAGAAAGCAATAAAAAGTCCTAATTAACGCTATTACATCCTCGGAGCAATTACATAAATATGGATAAAAAAATAATATGCGCGAATAAAAATTGAATCGGAGAAGTCCTTAGGGTTTTGACCCTTTTTTGAGAAAGAAGGAGTTTTTGGTCTTTTTTTTGCATTTAATTAAACCTAATTCTAATTAATTAAATAAAAGAAATATTTTTGTTTTTTTTTTTATGTTTTTAATGAAAATAAAATAAAAAGGAAAACATGATTAAAAGTTGTCAAAACCCTAATTCTATGTTAATTTTATTTATTGTGAAAAAGTCAAAATTAAACTTAATTAAACTAAATTAGTCATATTAGTATTTATTTACAAAATAATAAACTAATTAAGGGTGAAATTAATTTAAATAATAATAATAATAATAAAATATTGTTTTCTGAATCTATTATGAAAATAATTAATTATGTTAGTTAAATAAATATAATAATAATAATAATTAGTAAAAGAATTAAATAAATAAATAGAAAATATAAAGAGAAAAAGGAAAAGAACCCAGGGGGGTGTTGGCCAGCTTTGGAGGTTTGTTAGCAATTCTGGCCCATTAATCTCTCAAGCCTGTTTGACTTCTGGGATCGTCCAGGGCGTTGGTTGACTGAGAGTATGGTAGTCACTCATCTTTGGTCTTTAGATCTGCTTTGCAAGCCACTTGGCGCTTGGATGTTTGATATGCATGGTGGGTACCCTTTTGGAAAGCTACACAAGAACATATTAAGAAAAATAACATAAGCGTTTGGGTGGACCTGGGAGTCGAACCCAGGTCCCAATGATTCCCATCCAGCACATCAACCACTACGCCATTTGCCTACTTTTGTTAATATAATGACAAGTTAATATAATATATAAAAATTAGTTCATGTACTGTAACACAAAAACACGCGCATATTTTTCAAATGGTCTAATGATATGCCAACACGTCTTCATCATCCTCCTTTGTACCTGCAAAACACAAACAGATAGCGGGGGTTTTTAACCCCCACAAAACATGATGACGAAAAATAGCGATTAGCCCTACAGGCTACATAAATATTTCGCGATGGTTGCTTTGGATTCGTCTTGACCTAACGAATTCAGTCATGGGTCTTATGAGGCTCAATTATTCCTGTATTAAGAATCCCCAAATTCCAAGCTCAGGAACCCTAGAATTCATCCATGGCAATTTATGATTCTGTGCATTATAATTCAATTAAACTATGCCAATAGCTTCATATGGATTCAAGCAATATAAAACAATAAAAAATCACGTTAAATGCTCATGAATTTAGAGTTACGATTCTGAAAATAATGTGCAAACCGTGGGTCTGTTCTTCATGATTTCTTGAGCTTTAGCACGTGAATTTGATTGCTACACGTTCCTCACACTTCCTGTAATGTGTTTGAATTAACAAAAGTCCTTGAATTGGCCTGGAATATAGAAAGCGGTTTTCAAGTTTTCTTGAATTGGTTATGGCTTTTTCTGCAGTGCTTTCATGTGCGCATGATTAGCGTTGGCTTGTGTATATATAGAGGAAGGGAATTAGGTCAGAATCTTGCACAAAAATCCCTTGGAATGATGATTGAATATTTGATTGAAAATCAAATATTTTTGAATCTTCATGATTGGAAAAAGTTGCCAATTTTGGAAATTTGGTATCTTTGACTTGGTGCACGAAATTGCCAACCTTTTTAGGTCATCTTTGCTTCACAAAAAGATTGAAAAATCAAATCTTTGTATTTCCTACAATTTAATTAATTAAATGAATTATTATCAATTAAAAAAATCCAATTAATTAATAAAAATAAGAAAATAAATTCAATTAGGCTTGATGGGTCGTGCATAGGCCATGGATAGAGTTTCAAGAAGAAATTTGAGGCCCATTAGCAAAAACAAGGTGTTTTGAGCAAAGTTGACTTTTGCAAATTCACAAAAATTTCCCAACTTCTCCAATGCATATCCTGCTCAATTTTGATCATATGAACATGTTCTTGGACATTTTGGAAAGGCCTTGAAGTCCTCTAACCAATGCCTTTGGTCCCATGTCATTTGGATTTACCAATCTCAAGTTATGGTCTTTGACTTAAAATGCATTTTTGTTGACTTTTGAAATTTACCTATAATATAGAAATTGATAACTTTTTGTGAGAACATTTCTTGGACTTGGAGTGTGAAGATGGATTGTAGGAAATGTCATCCCTTTCAAAATGAGCATTGGATGGTATTTTTCTGATGAACCATGAAAAAGTTATTCCCTGGTCAAGATACAATTGACTTTTCTTCTGTCCAAAAATAATAACTTTTGCATCTTGATGATTTTTGAGCTATCCTTATGGAATCATGATCAAGACTTGATCAAATGATGATTGTGGACTAAAAATAAGATGTTGACCAAAAATTCTGACTTTTGACTGCAAAATGACCATTTTCCCTTGCAGTTGACTGTGGATCAAATGAAGCTTTTGACTGTGCAAATTGGCATTGTGAGTCTTGAAACTTGGCATGTAGGTGCTTTAGGATGTATATAGGCACATGAGACTTGATTGAGCCATTGAAAACTTCCAATTCCTTGAAAGAACCAAAACCCTAATTTCAGTTGTCTTAGAAAGTATTTGGACTGTGCAATCCTTGAGCAATCTTGAATAATTTGAAGATGATTCTTGACAAACCTTGAAGAATATGGGAGGGCAAATTTTGGGGTACAAAAGTAGGTGTTTGTTTTGAAAATAGAAAGGATATTTTGGTTTTGAAATTGAGCAAGTAACTAGGAACATTCTACCTACTCAAAAGTCTTTCATGTTTATTTCCTCTTTCCTTTGACATTGTTATCTTACCATTGATTTGGTAAGTAACCCTATCTTTGGATGTTAAAGGGACGGGCATGGGTCATCGTATAACCATGATTAGCAATGTTGCAAGATATCTTAGCATCTTTTCTTTAGGGACTAAGACCATTTTGAAAGGCAACATAGATAGCGTCATCGAGGGATTATGATCTTGTATTTTACTTGTTTTTGCTAAGATACCTCACATGCATAATATGACCATTTTTGTAAGGCAACAAAGTGGATTTACCCTAGGGGTGTTTGTGTGCAAGTGTATTGATTTACATGCTTGATTTGTCTTTGATTAGGGTTTGCTATTTGTTAGTTTTAGTCTTTCCATACAAGATCCTAATTACTAGCATTTGTATATAAAGCGATAAATTGCAGAATTTAAAATTACTACGCTATTACATCATTTAGGGGAGGGGTGTGCAAATTACAAATGGGGAATATTGCAAGAAATTAAAACCCTAATTATCTATTACAACCATATTGAAATTGAATAAATGTACAAGATGAACAAATAGAAATTCAAGAATGTAAATTTAAAAAGAAATATGATTTTTTGTTTGGTTTTTTTATGAAAAGGGTTTTTTTGACCTAATTAATTAAAATAAAATAATTAACTAAAAAAATAAAATTAATATTAAGCTAGTAAAATAAATTAATTTAAAGAAAACAAGTTTTTTTAGGGTTTTTGTGGATTTAATTAAATTAGTAAATAGAAATAATTAAATAAACATCCTAAATTCTAAATTTATTTTAATTTACAAGAAAAATAAATAATATAATATAATAATAATTAAAATTAAATTATCTAAATATTTAAAAAGGTAAATTTAATTATTAAAGAAAATGTAAAAGAACTGTTTTCATTATTTTGTTTTTGTGAAGAAAAAAAATATAAAAATATAAAAATGTGAAAATAATAAATAAAAATGTTTTTTTTTGGGTTTTTATTACTAATAATAAAAATTAATATTAATAATAATACTAATAATAATAATAATAAAAATAAAAAATAAAATAAAAAATAAAATGGGCCAGGATGTATGAATAGCAAGACAGGGGGTCCGAATGTAGCAAAAAAAATAAAGCCCAAAGGGGGGGAGGCCCAGCGCTGCAAAACAGAAAAAATGTCACAAAAAAAAGTGAAAAATGGAAACAGGTCACGCTGGGGCTTGAACCCAGGACCTAAGGGTGACAGACGCGCGCTTTAACCACTGGGGTGGTGATACATCCGTTAACTTATGTCAAACCATAAATATATATTAGAAACTGCTTCCTGAAGGCAAACTTCATCTTCAACCTCGCGCCTGGCCAGACCACCTGCATCTTGCTCATTTCTCATCCATTTGCAAAAGTGTAAACATGAAACTTGTGGAAAATTTGCTCACGATTTCAGAAACGTAAAGCATTAAAACTATAGATCATAGACAAACATGAATTTTAATGGTCCTAATCTGAACCCTAACTTTTCCAGAAATTTCAATCTTAAAATTCTCTAAGCTCAGACAACATAAATGAAAACTATGAACATGGTTAGCTTCAGGGAAATAATATCTATATTTTTCATTCACAAATTAATCATTAAAGATGCTTGTATGAAGAGTTCCAAGTTAAGGAAACTTACCTCAAAACTGGAAATCATATTCTGAGTTTGAGCACTCCTCAAGGTGTTGTGATGATTAGAATAGCTCCACTGAGGTCCCACGAAGCTAATGCAATGCTTAGTTATTGCTGGAGGTGGCTGAATCGTGCTGGAGAAGTCCAAGTGCAAAGCTCTGTTTTTGAAAATGGAGGAGGGTGTTAATGGTGTTACAGTCTTGTAACAGGGTGTGGGATGAGTTCTAAACGATGTTTAGAAACTTTAGGAACAAAAAGGCTTGAAAACGCACGAGGGAGATATGAGTTTGAAACTTTTGGTCAGGTTATGCAAGAATGGAGGTATGTGATGAAATTCTAAGTTATTTGGAGTTTTGAAGCTCAAGCATGCATGTGTTTTGTTGCCAAAGACTTGTGTTTCTATATGTAAAAGGTTAGAGAGGTTTTGCACAAAGGATTTGAGTTATAGAGTTATGGCTAGGTTGCTTGATTTTGAAGAAAAGTGAATGTATGGTTCCAAGATGAAGTACATGCATGGGATGAGTGATTTTAAGGCTTGAGACAAACTTCTCTTGAGTTATAGGACGTGTAAGATCAGAAGAAAACAACTGCAAGGCTCAAGAACAAGTTTTTTTTTGCATAAAGCTACTTTTTCAAAATGGCATTGTGCACTTTCTTCCTAAAATGGATATAAAGCATGACATTGCATTGAATGCTTGAGTTGAGGCCTCTAACAACTGTGCAAGAATTTAATTATGGAGTACCTAACAATTTTGATGCCTTCAAAGCAAATATTATGCAACATAGGTTTGAGATTTAAATTTTGTTCATCACAAAATTTGCCTTTAAAAACAACTTGAAACCCCAAATTCTGACCTTCGATTCTCCTTGCTCACAAATGATCTCAAGGAGTTATTTGACATTTTGGAAAGCTTGTAATGTGATCTACAACCCTTCTTTGCATAACTTTTTGAAAATCGAAATGGAACTAGGTGAAACTTGGGTCAGAAGTTAGGTTAAAATCCTGGCCAAAAATGTTCAAAATTTCACTAAGTGTTTAGTTTCAAGACCATGACTTCATGAATTAATAACTTGAGATCCAAGAATTTTTAGGAGAAGTTGTGTAAATAAATGTTGTACATTTCATGGAGATCTACAACTTTCATGTTGAAAGTTTCTTTTGAATCATCTTGCATCATGGTGAAAAATTGGCTCAAAGTTGTGAAAAAACATGAAGTTTTCAACACAGAAAAATTTCTGAGTTTGAAAACTTTGACTTTTCAAAATGAAATCTTGACTTTTTGATTTCTTGATGGACAAGTTTCATATTTTGACATGTTATAATGAAATTTTATCTTTGATACTTGATATTGACCAAAAAGTCAAAGTTTGACTTTCCAGTATACAGTTGACTTTTGATCAGTTGACTGAAAATTCATCTGTCAATCAATTGGACTTGAACAATGTTTGGAGTCACGCCATTAGGTTAAAATGATGCAATTGAACTCTTAAGATCATGTCTAAAACCAAATAACCATTTTCTAGGTCAAAAATAAAAAAATTCCCTTTCTCAGTCAAAACCCTAATTTTGACCATTTTGCCCTTTTGATGATTTGATCAAATTTCTTGAGGATTTATGGTCCAAACTTGACCAAGTGATACATATGATTTCAAATTGTTTATATGGGTAAAAAATTATGAAGTTTGGCTGTAAATTGGCCACAATTGACTTTTTCCTCAATACAACTGAATTTTAGGTCAACTGCTTAATTGACTGAACAAAAATGTGATCCAAGGCTTGAAACTTGACATGAGTAATCTTGGGGGTCCATAATGATCCATGAAAGTAATATGAGTCATTTAAAGTTAAATTATCCTTGTGCAATCTCAAACCCTAATTTTAGTCATCGATGTTTAAGGAGGTGTCTTGAGTTGATCAATCCTTGTGCAGTCTTGAGCCAAGAGAGATCTTTGTGAGAAAATATTTGATAAGTGAGAGGGCAAATTTTGGGTACAACAGAATGTTTTGACATTTTGTAAAGTTTAGAGGTGAGGAAGAATTTGAAGATTTTGTGCTAAGATCCATATCATTATCAATTTCAATGGAAAATTCTATAGGTTTCATAATGTTTTCACACAAGGCTTACAAAGAAAATTACATTGTTTCTAAGTTTGTTTCATTACAAGGCTTAAAACAAAAGATTTTGAGAATTTAAAAGTTCAAGTGGTTAAATATGCTTTCATTCATATTTCTTCAAGATTCAAACTCCTAAAGTTCTTAAAAATTACAAGCCTTTCTTTTTACAAGACCAAACCAAAGAGATTTCTAAGCTCTTAGATCCTATAATATTCTATGTGATTTCAAAATCTTCATACTTCATGATTTCCTTACAAGGACTCTTCCATGGCAGCCACGGTTTCCTTCAAGTCCTTTGCCCCATTTTCTCCATCCTCACCATTATTGTCGTTCATGAAACAAAATAAAAGGAAATTGGTTAGAAAAAAGAATGAAGCATTGAAACTTAAACAAAAAGCTTTCACAGAAAGAGGTTTTAAATATCATCATTAGGTCTTTTGTAGGAGTCATTGTGATACGGTGGGAGAACTGACTATGGTTTTGCGTTCATTTTCGCAAATGTTTCGGTTGAGCAAGAGTCGCCACCGAATTTTTATTTTATCCTAAGGAAAGGTTTAAAAAGCATAGCAAAAACCTTTGAGATATTTTCTTGGGTTCGGGGAGTAGATTATAGAAAGGGAAGGTATTAGCACCCTTTCTATCCATGGTTATCCATGGGCTCTTAGGTACTTGCTTAGATCAACTTGCCTTGGTTTTCAATTGTTTGAAATGGTGCTTTGTGTGTGGTTTGAAAATGTTTTGAAAAAGATGCCTTGTCTAGGCTACCCTTGTAACAATTCTTTATTCGAATGTTTTACAAAAGGTGTTTGTCTTTTTGAAAAGATGTTTCAAGGTTTTTTTGAAAGTTGTTTTGAAAGTGTTTGTGAAGTGTGTTTTGAAAAATAGGCAAGTGTTTTTGTTTTGCAAGTTGACAAGTACTTAAGAGCTATCTACCCTAAAGTTCTCAAAGATTATTGCTATGTTTTAACCCTTTTAACAATTTTGTTCCACCATTGCATTTGGTGGACAATCTTGTGTTAGGATGTGAAAGGGACGGGCGCGGGTCATCGTTTAGACCATAATTGCAATGGTGCCAAGTATCTTTGGGCAATTTTCCTTTAAGGGACTTGATCATTTTTAGGAAACTTTTCGAAAGCGTCATCGAGGGACTATGATCATTTGATTTGTGTTTTGTTTTTGCCCAAAGAGACCTAACATGCAATATGGCCCATTTATTGAAGGCAACAAGTGGAATACCCTAGGGGTGCAAGTGTGATATGTGTTGTCCATTTTCATGCTTGATTATCTTGAAATTAGGTCAAACTATTTTTGTTCTTTTTATTTGCATACAAACCCTAATTCTAACATGGTATATTTAGAAAGCAATAAAGTGCAAAATTTAAAGCTCCTAAGCTATTACAACACAATATGGGAAGGGGGGTACAAATGTTCAAATGGGGGGTATTTGACAAGGAATTTAAACCTAGCTATTACATCAATTTGGAATTATTTACAAGATATTTAATTGCACAAATTAAATGGAAATAAAATAAATATGCAAGATGCAAAAAGGTTTTTTATATGTATGAAAAAGGGTTTTTTATATGTCAAATAAACAAAATAAAAAGTATTATTTTTTTTGGAGTTTTTTTATGTTTAGGGTAAAACCCTAATTTTTTAAATAAAAGTATTAATTATTTAATATGTACCATATTTATTTATTATATACAAAAATAAAATAAAAATGAAGTATATTTATAAGAAAGGTATTTTTAATGTCAAATATTAAAAAAATGAAAAATGTATATATTTTGTATTATTTACTAAATATTCTAATATATATATATATATATATATATATATATATATATATATATATATATATATATATATATATATATATATATATATATATATATATATATATATATATATATATATATATATATATATATATATATATATATATATATATATATATATATATATATATATATATATATATATATATATATATATATATATATATATATATATATATATATATATATATATA
The DNA here is from genome assembly GCA_948472305.1 of Vicia faba. NCBI lineage: Eukaryota > Viridiplantae > Streptophyta > Magnoliopsida > Fabales > Fabaceae > Vicia > Vicia faba. Next base: position 1,361,953,608 of record OX451736.1, on the reverse strand, counting down.
TATATATATATATATATATATATATATATATATATAAATATATATATATATATATATATTTGTATTATTTTCTAAATATGTATTATATATACAAAGTAATAATATTTAATATTTATAAAAAAGGTAGATTTTATATAAAATATTTTCAGAAGATAAAAATAAAATAAAAATCAAAAAATGAATGCGTTTACATTATTTTTTCTAGTTATTCTAAATAATAATATTATGTACTTATTTACATACAAATATCAATATAATCAAATAAATGCCTAAAAAATATAAAAATGGTGTAAAAAATGTTTTTTATGTTTTTAATATTATGAGGAAAAATAAATAAGTCAGGAATAAAAAACAAAAGTCAAAAAATCATAAAAATAAGCCAAATGGGCCTAGGGGGTGTCAAAGTAAAAATAGTGTAAAAAGAAATAGCAAATCAGGCCCAGCCCATGAAGACCTTCTTCAACCTCCAGACTGTTCTTGTTCAAAAACGCGCGCTTGGTACATGAATTCAAACATCCTGATTCCTTGAGTTTTAACAAAAACTTACAACACCAAAAATGTTAAGCATTGAATCACGAATCCAGACATATAAAGAACTCATCCTAACTCTCAGAAATGAGAGAGAATTTCTTCTCCCCCAATTCCTGACCTAGTTTTTCTTCCATGTTCAGACTTAAAATTCTCTAAGCATACATAATATAAATGAAATCTAACCACATGGGCATGTTCAGGGCTATGAATGTGACATGTTTTCTTCACAAACCTAAAGCTAACAATGCCTATATTGAGAGATAGAACTTCATGAATATACCTGTTCAGTTGGAATCGTGCCTTGCAATGGAGGAGCTTTCAGGGTAAAATGATGATTTGTACAGCTTGCCTGAAGTGTAGTGATGCTATTCCAATGCTTGGAGTGTTTTGAATCGTGCCAAATCAAGCTGCAGAAGTCCACCTGCAAGATAGAAAAATGGAAATGGAAAATGGTGTTATGGCTGTTACAGTCTCAGTTCAAGGTTTGGAATAGTTTATGTGGATATTATGGAATGTGTTTGAAGTGTTTTTAGCAAGAATGCATGGAAGGTTTGAGCTATGGAACTCAAACTGCAGGGATGCCCTGTTTTGGGCAGTTCAATGGTGATTCTGAGTTTTGGAAGGCAATGGAGGTGGTTGACTCGTGTTCTAGCTCAGTTAGGGTGTTTAGAAAGTGTACAAAGTTTTTGCTTAAGCTTCTTTGTGCTGAGATGAAAGTTGTCATGTGATATGCTATGTTTCTTACACTTTAAGCAACAAATGTCCAAGTTGGTTTTTAGACAGGTAGAGGCCCCCCTAATGTGCTGCAAATCTTGGCATTGATCAGTGTAATTAGCTCCTAAACTTGTGCCAAAGAGATTTCAAATTTACTTCTTGGATTTGCATTTTGACATAAAGTTCACTTTTGCAAAAATGGTTAAAGTGCTTTATCTATTTTGGGATTAAACCATTATGCAATGCTTGAACACATAGAATATGGTCTTGGCACAAAGAGTTTGCATTAAATTTATGAGTGTTGGATGGTTTAGAGGCCTGTAATCAACGAAAGCATGCTGATTTGAAAATTGCCTAAGTGTATGAACATGGAAATTGGCCATAACAAAAGTGAGTTTTTCCCATATTGCAAAATTCGATTCTCCCTAACCATGAGGTTGTTTGATGAGTTCTTGGACATTTTGGAAAGCTTGGAATGTGTACTACAATCCATCTTTGAAATAAAAATTGAAATTCCAAGTGGAAGTATATGAAAAATGGTCTTGAAGTTAGGTAAAAACCTTGCCTAAAATAGGTCAAATTTTCTCTAAGTTAAGAATGGTTTGGTACCCTTGTTCCAAAACTTGTAACTTGAGATACAAGCTTCTTTTGGGAAAACTTTGTGAATCAAAGTTGTAGATTATGCAATAGGCTACAACTTTCATGTTTTGACTTTTGCTTGAATCCAAATGAATCTTGGTGACAAAGTGGGGCAAAGTTAGGAAAAAATTAGGGTTTTTCATAACTTAGAAAAATTCTAAGTTATGAAAAATCTTCATTTCAACCCTAATTTGCAATTCTTGATTTCTTGATGAACAAATTTCATGATTTGTCATGTTCTGATGAAAAATGAATCTTGACACTTGATTTTGACCAAAAAGTCAAAGTTTGAGTTTTCAGTATACAGTCAAAATTGATCAATTGACTGGGAAATTCAACTGTCAATCTTGTGCATTTGGGATCTTTTGAACTTGTTGAGCATGTCAAGACAATTCCATGGGGTCCTTGAGTCCATATGTGAGCTTGGTTTTCCATTGGCTAGGTCAAACAGTCAAAAATTGCCTTTGTGCAGTCAAAACCCTAAAAATGACCATTTTGCCCTTTTGGTGATCTGATCAAATTTCTTGTGGAATTGTGATCCAAACTTGATCAAATGGTCCATGTGAGTTCATAATGTTGATGTGGGTCAATTTTCATGAGATTTGACTGTCAATTGGCCACAGTTGACCTTTTCCCCAATATAGATGATTTCTAGGTCAACTGTCCAATTGACTGGGCCAAATTTGGAATCAAGACTTGAAACTTGGTATGGATAAACTTGGGAGTCCAACATGAAGCATGAAAGTCATCTTAGGCATTTTAGGTCAAAACATCTTTGTGCAAACACAAACCCTAATTTGGGTCAACAGTGCAAGGGGAAGTCTTCAGCAGGTGAAACCCTAACTGGATCTTGAGCTTCAAGGGCTTTGTGATGAGAAATCATTGAGAAATGGGAGGGAAAATTTTGGGGTACAACAGTTGCCCCTGTTCAATCTTCTTGAATCCGAAGAGTTAGATTGGCAAGTTTGGCTTTCGCGACTCGAGGGTAAAAGGAGATTGGACACTGGAGTGCCCTTAAATTTGCACTCGTCAAAGCAATGGATGCGGGAATGGGCTTAGAGATGCCATTTGGAGATGGGCTTAAAGATGCCATCTGGAAGAGTGACAGAATCTTGTCAGGGATGGGCTTAAAGATTCCATCTGGAATGAGTATCAGGAAGGTGTCCATGCTTTGGACTATCTCTGAACTGGGGGTCTGAATAAGCAATAGATTGACATCCGTATCTGGAGGCATCCGTAAACTGTTTTCAAAAGTTGCATCTGAACAAGCGATAGATTAACATCCGTTGTTGGGAAGAATCCATAAACTGTTTTCAGAAGTCTTGAGAAAAAACTGAACAAGTGACAGGTTAACATCCGTTACTTGGAGAACCCGTGAACTGTTTTCAGAAACCTTGGAGTTGAATAAGAAATAGAGCAGCATCCGTTGTTGGGAAGTGTCCGTAAACTGTTTTCAAAAGTTGCATCTGAACAAGCGATAGATTAACATCCGTTGTTGGGAAGAATCCATAAACTGTTTTCAGAAGCCTTGAGAAGAAACTGAACAAGTGACAGGTTAACATCCGTTACTTGGAGAACCCGTGAACTGTTTTCAGAAACCTTGGAGTTGAATAAGCAATAGAGCAGCATCCGTTGTTGGGAAGCGTCCGTAAACTGTTTTCAAAAGTTGCATCTGAACAAGCGATAGATTAACATCCGTTGTTGGGAAGAATCCATAAACTGTTTTCAGAAGCCTTGAGAAGAAACTGAACAAGTGACAGGTTAACATCCGTTACTTGGAGAACTCGTGAACTGTTTTCAGAAATCTTGAAGTTGAAGAGGAACCGGTGTAGGGTTTCCTGATGATGAGCTCGTGTAAAAACTGCATCAGGATGAATCTGGAATAAGCATTAGAATGTTGCCATGTCTGGGTCACATCTGAACTATTCCTGGAAAGAATCTCGGCAGATAATGATTTTTGTCTGTCGACTGATCATACCTGAAAAGGTAAAGAGTTAGTTATATGCAATGTCATGATGCATGATACAATGTATGTTATATGATATGAATGTGAATGAATGTGCATGTAACCTGGAGAGCTGTCTTGCGGAGGATAAATGAATCCGAGATGGCTGAAGATAAAAGCATCTTGACTACTGCCGGGAAGAATAATTCCTGGTTGTTGCTGGGGAATAAGGAGCTTGGGTTGTATACCAATCTTCTGGGGAATCCTTGTCTTGAGGAGATCTTCATTGGAGAATCTTGAATATATAATGAGGAACTGAGAACTGAGAGTCTTCAAATTTGCTTGGGGAATACCAGTCCTTCAAACATCGAGGGGCCTTAGAACCACTTGCGGGGACTTGGAATTTCCTTGGTGACTTGCAAGGTAAAAGAATTTCTGATGATTTCTACCGGGGATTTTAGAACCTGGTAGACTTAAGCTGGGGAGATAAGACTGAGAATCTCTTGTTCAGTGAGAAGCATTTCTGTGGGGAAAAGGTTCACTAGTCTGGCTCCGCTGGGGATAGATAGTTTGAAGTTTTAGCTCTGCTGGGGATACTGGAATTTAGTTCTGAGGGGAATTGAGTTTTGGAGGATTCTCTGGCTGGGGATAACAAAGATAAACTCCTCTGGGGATTGTATTGATAAGTTATGCTGGAGAACTTTGATGAACTCCGCTGGGGACAGGAAGAAATTTTGCCGAGTGAGATCTTCCGTGGCAATAAGCTGAGGATAAACCAGCTATAAGCCCTTGTGAGGAATAACTTTGAATAAAGCTTGGGAGAGACGTCCGTACTCTGCAGGGGATAAGCTTCCAGAATCTACTGGGGATAAGCTTCAAGACTTGCTGGGGATATGGATTCCAAATCTCCTGGGGACTTCCTTTGAAAGGGTATCAAGATATCCAACTGCACCTTCAACCTATCAGTAATCCTCTTTCTGGATTTATAAGGAAATGATTATGTTCAAATGCATATGCCTATTTAACAAAACATTGGACGTTTCTCAAAATAAAACAATTAGTGTAAGAGAAAAAGAAAAAGGAAATGACACAAATTTCTGGGAAAAGTATTTGTATTAACTTTCTGAGTATATTTGTACAAAGGAGACAATCATCCTAGTAAGAGGATTTTGTCGTAAATATTGAAAGATTTATACAAAATAAAGATGGCTATGTGAAATAATTCCATGGGATTCCATTCCGCTATAGCCTTCACAACTCTGAATATCTGTCCATCCAATGCTTCGTTTGCCGATGACTGGATTGATCAGAAACCTGGAACTGGTTGATGAAGAGATTGTCTTTGAAGTGATCCGACGAGACATAGCCATACGCTTCAATTCCCTAACTTTTGCCTGAATCACCCTTTCGGGTTTTCGATCCACCGGGAAACCCCTTTTTGCCCAAGCCGCCCTTTCGGGTTTTCGACTTGTCGGGTGTACATATTTTTTTTGTTTTTATCCCTAATTTTTGCCTGAACCGCCCTTTCGGGTTTTCGGTTCATCGGGATGCCCATTTTTTGCCCAAGACGCCCTTTCAGGTTTTCGACTTGTCGGGTTATTTTATGCGTAGTATCTTTTGACTATGTCTGCGTTCGCAGGGTGCGGCAAATCGTCGCCGTCCATGGTGGTTAGAATCATCGCACCACCAGAAAATATGCTCTTGATCACAAATGGTCCTTCATATGTAGGAGTCCATTTTCCCCTGGGATCACTTTGCGGCAAGGTAATCCGCTTGATTACGAGATCTCCGACTTGATACACCTGACGTTTGACTTTCTTATTAAAGGCCTTGATCATCCGCTTTTGATACGTCTGACCATGGCATATAGCAGCGAGTCGTTTCTCGTCGATCAAATTGAGTTGATCAAGTCGGGTCTGCATCCAATCATCTTCATTCAAACCCGTGTCCTTCATAATCCTTAGAGAAGGAATCTGAACCTCCATAGGCAGGACAGCCTCCATGCCATATACCAAGGAAAATGGGGTTGCCCCTATTGAAGTACGTGCCGTTGTACGGTATCCATGTAGAGCAAACGGTAACATCTCATGCCAGTCTTTGTAAGTGACTGTCATTTTCTGAATGATTTTCTTAATTTTTTTGTTCGCAGCTTCAACAGCACCGTTCATCTTCGGCCGATAGGGAGATGAATTATGATGATAAATCTTGAACAGTTCGCACAAAGCGGTGATCATCGTGTTATTCAGATTTGTACCGTTGTTTGTGATGATCCTGTCTGGAACATCATACCGGCATATGAGATTTTGCTTGATAAAGCGGGCAACCACATTTTTAGTAACAGAGGCGAAGGAAGCTGCTTCGACCCATTTGGTGAAATAGTCAATGGCAACCAGGATGGAGCGATGTCCGTTGGAAGCCGTGGGCTTGATCTCTCCAATCATGTCAATGCCCACATTGCAAACGGCCAAGGAACAGTCCGAACGTTGAGCGGAACCGGAGGGATATGAACTTTGTCAGCGTAGACTTGACATTTGTGACAAGTACGGGAATGTTGATGGCAGTCAGCTTCCATGGTAGACCAGTAATAGCCTACCCTTAGGATCTTCTTAGCCATTGTATGCCCGCTCAAGTGAGTGCCAAATGTGCCGCTGTGTATCTCAGTCATGATCAACTCTGCTTCAGCATTATGTACGCATCAGAGTAATACACAATAATGGCTTCGCTTGTAAAGGATGCCGTTGCTCAGGAAGAATTTGGCAGCAAATTTCCTTAAGAACTTCTTGTCATTTACCGAAGCTCCTTCGGGATAATCTCTAGTCTCGAGACACCTTTTAATTTCATGGAACCAGGGTTGTTCCACTACTTCTTCAGTATTAATCTCGTGACAATTGCAGGTTCATCCATTCGCTCGATGGTGATTTGGGGAGCCTCGTTATCCCAGTTGAGTTTAAACATGGAGGAAATTGTAGCTAGAGCATCTGCTAGCTGATTCTCTTCTCGCGGGAAATGCTCGAAGGTAATTTGCTCGAAATGAGGCAACAATGTCAAGACATGTTCTTTGTATGGGATAAGATTGGGATGCTTGGTATCCCACTCTCCTTTGATTTGACTGATAACCAAAGCCGAGTCCCCAAATACGATCAAAGATTTGATCCCCAAGTCTATAGCAGCCTTGAGACCAAAGATGCAAGCTTCATACTCAGCCATGTTGTTTGTGCAGCTGAAGCAAAGTCGGGCCGTGAAAGGTGTGTGACAACCTTCCGGAGAAATGAGTACCGCACCGATATCGTTTCCAAGTGCATTTGAAGCACCATCAAAGTACAGGGTCCATCGGGATCCCTTTTCGGGTCCGTCATACGGTCCGTCACTTTCAATGCTGTCCAAATTCATGATGTCCTCGTCTGGGAAGTCAAATCTCATGGGTTGATAATCTTCGATAGCTTGATGAGCCAGATGGTCAGCTAGTACACTCCCTTTTATAGCCTTTTGGGTGGTGTACTGGATGTCATACTCAGTTAGGATCATTCGCCATCTGGCTATTCTTCCAGATAAAGCAGGCTTCTCGAAGATATACTTGATAGGATCCATCTTGGAAATCAACAAGGTAGTATGAGTCAACATATACTGCCTTAGTCGGCGAGCAGCCCATACCAAAGCGCAACAAGTTTTCTCGAGCAGTGAGTAACGAGTCTCACAGTCGGTAAACTTTTTGCTAAGGTAATAAATAGCATGCTCTTTTCGACCAGACTCGTCATGCTGGCCCAAAACACACCCCATTGAGTTATCCAAGACGGTCAGATACATGATCAATGGTCTTCCTTCGACGGGTGGCATCAGAATAGTAGGTTCTAGCAAATACTCCTTGATCTTATCAAAAGCAGCTTGGCAATCGTCGTTCCATTCGACTACCTGATCTTTCTTCAAGAGTTTGAAAATTGGCTCACAGGTAGAAGTCAGATGAGAGATGAATCTGGCAATATAGTTCAAGCGCCCCAAGAACCCTCTAACCTCCTTTTCAGTACGGGGAGCAGGCATCTCTTGTATTGCTTTCACTTTTGCTGGATCGACTTCAATGCCTTTGTTGCTTACAATGAATCCTATAAGTTTACCAGACCTAACTCCAAAAGTGCACTTACTTGGGTTCAGCCTGAGTTTGTATTCTTTCAACCTGGCAAACAGCTTTTCTAGATGTTCAAGGTGCTCCTCCTCTGTTTGTGACCGAGCTATCATATCGTCTACGTAAACTTCAATCTCATGATGTATCATATCATGAAACAAAGCTACCATGGCGCGTTGATAAGTTGCCCCTGCGTTCTTCAGCCCGAACGACATCACCTTGTAACAGAAAGTGCCCCATTGTGTGACAAAAGTTGTTTTCTCCATATCCTCGGGGGCCATTCTGATTTGATTGTAGCCCGAGAATCCATCCATGAAGGAAAACACCTTATGCTGAGCTGTGTTGTCGATCAAAATGTCAATGTGTGGAAGCGGAAAATCATCTTTGGGGCTGGCCCTATTCAAATCCCGGTAGTCCACGCACATCCTGACTTTGCCATCTTTCTTAGGTACTGGCACGATGTTAGCGACCCATTGAGGATAGGACGTAACAGCCAGAAAGCCAGGGTCGAATTGCTTCATCACTTCTTCTTTAATCTTTTCAGACATGTCAGGCCTCATTCGGCGGACTTTTTGCTTGATCGGTGGACAATCCTCTCTTGTGGGGAGGCGGTGAACCACGATGTCTGTGTCTAAACCCGGCATGTCTTCATAAGACCAAGCGAAGATTTCAACATACTCATTCAACAACTGTATCAGGCATTACTTGACACTTGGTTCCAGATTGGCACCCACTTGCACCTCCTTCCGGTCTTCCTCGGTCCCTAAGTTGACAGTTTCCAATGACTCTTCTTGCGGTAAGATGGCCCTTTCCTCTTGCTGTAGAAGTCTGGCTAGTTCCCCTGGTACTTCACAACCTTCGTCATCTTCATACTCGGCTTGATTGACCAGATCTTTAGAGTTATTGAAGGATATAGCAGAATCGTCACCCATGGAATCCGGAGTGGATGGGTACCTGCATTTGTGAGTATGGGTGTGTGTAAGGGATAGCCATCCTTAAACAAAAAATGCAAAAGGAAAGAAAATGAACACAAGCAGTTTATCAAATGAAAAACGTCCAATGAATCATTAAACATGGCATATGGATATGAAAAACAATCAAAACCCTTACAAATGGACCTACATGCCCCGGGCAAGGCATGAGGTGAAAAGATAGTGTACGGATTGTTCGAAAATAAATATTACAGACCAAATTGGAAATGTTTGACAGATAAATTACTGATGAATAAAATTGATGGGGACAAAGTCTTTTGCCTCCCAGTTGCACAATCCTCCTTTGACAGTTGGGTAAATCCACTCTTCGATGCTGCTCTCTTTGTCTTCATCCTCCAAAGCGTTGATTCCGTAGGGAGAAATTTTGACTGGCGCTCTTTCAATCTTCGAACGGCGCATAGCTTTCTGGCCCGCGGTAGTGAACCCTAATCCAAATTTGTCTGTCTTATGTGGAATATCAGGCAACTGCCCCCATGCTGAATTCTCCCCTCCTTTATTGCGGCCTTTGCGTCCTCCAGAGATGCCATCCTGGCCATCTGCCTCGGTGCCTCAGCTGCCAACTTTGCTACTGTTACATCAGGAAGGACTTCTTCGAAATGCTGAAAAGGCGTTTCAATGAACTCCCCCTCTACCTCCACATACCGGAAGGAGTTCAAGTGGCTGATCATGTACTCCTCTTCGCCATGGACGGTTATGATCTTCCCCTTGACAGGGTACTTCAACATCTGATGACTGCCCCAGCATGGTGTATCCAAGGCCTACCCAACAAGCAAGAGTATGACGGACGGATGTCCATCACATAGAAAGTAGACTTAAACACCTCGGTGCCCACCTTGATGGGAATATCAACCTCCCCATGGACCATTCTCTTCGAACCATCGAAAGCTCTGACAACAATATCACTCAGTTTCAACTCCAACCCTTCACAATCTAGTCGGTCCAAGGCCTTCTTAGGCAGTACATTCAGTGACGAACCGGTGTCGACCAAGACATGTGCGAGAGTAGTTCCTCGGCACTCGACTGAAATGTGAAAAGCATCATTGTGGTTTCTACCTTTAGGGGTTAGGTCGGCATCAGAGAAACCTAATCCATTGTCCGCAGTAAGGCTAGCCACACAATTTTGAAATTGATCTGCAGAGGTTTCCTGGGGCACATGGGCTGCCTTCAGGAATTTTATCAGAGCCTTAGTGTGCGCTTCCGAGCAAAGTAGTAGTGCCAGCATGGAGATCTTTGAGGGGGTTTGCCCCAGCTGTTCTACCACATCGTAATCACTCCTTTTGATTATCTTCAAGATCTCATCCATTTCCTTCTTGGAGGTTTCCGGGATGACCAAGGGTTGAGCCCTCGTCCTGACGAGCTCATCTTGGATTCCCTTACCTTTATCAGCAGCGGTAGGAGGGACAGTACTAGGAACAACAACATCTTCAATCAACGGGGTTCTAGCGGAGAGTTTTATTCGTGCAGGGATGACCTTGTCGGCAGATGAGGGTCCAAAGATTGCTCTTGGAGGGGCAATCTCTGGAGAAAATATTCTCCCGCTCTGGGTGATTTTGCTCGTGCCTGCAATGTTTCCAATGCTGGCTTCTTCATCATCCGAACTTTCTTCAGTTATTTCGATTTGTTTAATACCATGGTAGTAGACGTCACCGCCGTAGTTTCATGGTATTGACTTCTCAGAAACATAGGGGACAGGCCCTGGCATTGTTATCTTCAAAGGAACAGATTTCGTAACTGGTGTAATCTTAACAGGCTTTTTGACGGCCTTGGAAAGATTGGCGTGAATGGTTATGATTGAGACATCTTCAGTATGGGTTGGAACAGCAGAAACTTTTTCAAACAAAATTTGTCGACTATCCATTAGGCCTTGGATGCCTTTCTTCAGTAACGGACAATCAAACGGTAGAGAGTAACAACAATAGCAATCTTCCTTACATCCCAGGAAGATCCCGGCCCTTAACAGATTCAACTTGATGGTTAACAATGGAGTTATCAGATCATTGACATCAGCAACATACAAATCTTCTTCAATGGCATTGACATTTCGGCCGTGCTTCGGCATGGGGCAAATATCACATTAGGCTTCTCCGGAGCGTCAAACTCCACCTCCTTCGCCTCTATCAGGTCTTGGATTTTATGCTTGAGTGCCCAACAATCATTGGTGTCGTGCCCGACATTGTCAGAATGGTAGGCGCATTTAGCATTAGGATGTTAATGCGGAGAGGACGTATTCACATTTTTTGGTGCCTCTTTGATAGTGGCGAGATTCAACTTCAACAGATGGGGAAGCACTTGCACTGGCATCATATTAATGCGGGTGAACTGCCGTTGTGGCCGTTCCACCCGCTGTTGATTTGGTCTGGACTGGTTATAGCGAGGCTGCTCACTTGAAGAGTTTTGAATCATTACGGCCCCCACAGTTGGCCGACGCTCAGTCTTCCCTGCTCTTCTTTGGGAGTATACAACAGCCATTTCCTTCTTGAAAGGTTTCTTCTCAACACTTGCAGCGGAACCTTTTTGAATCTTCCCTGACTTGATGCCAGCTTCTATTCTTTCGCCTGTTAAGATCAGATCGGTAAACCCCGCGGAAGAGTTACCAATTAGATGATTGAAAAATGGCCCAGATAGGGTCCCTAGAAACATATCAACAAGTTCACGGTCGGTTAAAGGAGGCTGCACCCTGCCAGCCAAATCCCTCCATTTTTGTGCATATTCTTTGAATCCTTCGCCTGTTCCAAGTGACATACCCTGAAGTTGGGTACGCGTAGGAGCAAGGTCAGAATTGTACTGATATTGTTTGTAGAAGGCGGTGGCCAAGTCTTCCCAGTTTCGGACGCTGGTTCCCTCTAGCTGATAAAACCACTCCAGTTGAGTCCCAGAAAGGTTGTCTTGAAAGAAATGGATCCAAAGGTTCTTATCTGCCGTATAAGGTTGGATCTTTCTTACGTAGGACCTGAGATGCATTTTTGGACAGGACAGCCCATCATACCTCACAAAAACTGGCACTTTGAACTTTGGGGGAATCACAATCCCGGCAACTAAACCCAAGTCTTCGAAATCTAAACCCGGCACCCTTTGTAGCTCCATGGCGGCCAACCTGTCTTCTAAACCTTTGTATTTATCATCAGCTGGAGGGTATTGTTGATCAGAGTAGTCTTCATCCTCTTCAACCTCCTCTTCTTCCACATCGGACTCGGAAGGTACCGCAGCCCCACCTCCTTTACTGGTCCCTTCATCAGAAGTAGGAGGAAATTCAAGCACTCTCCTGGCCTCTCCGTCAAATCTTCTCCCTAAAGTAGCCACCCCGAGTCTCTTTTTCTTCTTTTTCACTTGGTCTTTATTCCCCAGCAAGGTCTTGAGATCCTCCTGACCCTTAGCCAAGGTCGTCAGGAGTTGCTGGAACTGTGCATTTTGAGCTTGTAGGTCTTTGACTGTTTGCTCGAGATCCATCCTACTGAAATAAACAGCAGACAGATAAGGAAACCTGGAGTGAGACCTGCTTATGCACATGATGAATGATATGCTTGTGTATGCAATGCATTCAAGGATTTAGAACATTCAAAATTGTTGCAGACAAAGAAGAACGCACGTCATATTAATAAGAAGAAACTTGTTAGTACATAAATGCCCCATGGGCCAAATATTACAAAAACTTCTCAAGTTAAAAAGACATTGCGCATCCTCTTTGGTGCGATGTAGGTGTTGAGGGCCTCTTGCTCATGGAGTCGGAGGGTAAGCTCTAGAACCTTCTTCTCGCTAGCGTAGAAGCTGGCTTCAAAAGTGTTCCGTTCATCCTTGAGCTGAATCCAACTCTTCTGCATTTCCTCCCATGATGTAGGCATGTCAGGATGTAGGATGGTGTAGGGAACCTCTCCTTCCTTAACAGGCTCTTTAATCACAGGGAGAATATGAGGATAAGGCATCATTAGACTCTGGGCTCGGGCTCATACCCACTTGAGATAAGGCTCAAGAGGGATGGAGTTCTTGTGTCCCAGTGTCTTGCTATCAACCTTGTTGGGCCTCCCCCAAGCTCTGATGAATCTTTGGCGAAGTCCTTGCACATCGTCGTCGAATTCAAAAACTAGGTCAGGAATCAACATGTTGTGAGGGCCATCCTTCTGTGCATATCCAAATTGCCTCAAAGCTAGGCAAGGGTTGTAGGTGATACCTCCTCTGATTCCAAGTAAAGGAACATTAGGGAACTCTCCACAATGATCGACGATGATGACATTTTCTCTGGACCGAGAACACCAATGTACATCAGAGTGAGTAAGAGTTATCAATCGTTGGGACCACCTTGAGCCTTGGTCATTCTTCAAGATAGATTGTGGAAGGTGCAAAATAAACCACCTTGCAAGGAGAGGAGTACAGCACATGAGAACACCCCTCTTTCTCATTGTTCGTGTGTAAAATGAGTGAAGGATATCCCCAAGCAATGTTGGTATTGGATTTCTGGACAAGAAGATTTTGACGGCGTTGACATCTACCAATTGGTCATAATTTGGGAACAAGACCAACCCATAGATAAGGAGTGCCACAATTTCTTCAAAGGCTTGTAGGTCAAATGAATTCCAACAATCTTGTGCCTTCTCAAACAAGACTTTTGCTAAGAATCCTTTGACGCCGCTTCTGGTTTCCCAATGCCCCTTGATGTCGGATGGTTGTAGATGTAATGCTCGAGCAACATCTTCAGGCTTTGGTTCCTTTTCCGTACCGTTGAAGGGTAGTTGATTAAGGATAGGAATTCTCAGGAGTTGAGAAAACTCCTCCAAAGTGGGTACCAACTGATAGTCAGGGAAAGTGAAACAGTGGTGAAGAGGGTCAAAGAACTGGAATAGCACTTTCATCATGTCTTCTTCAATGTTGGTGTTGACTAAGCTGAGCAGTCTACCATGTCTTTCACTGAAGGATGAGCTTTCCGGAATTCTTGAGGTGAGCTCCTTGAGTTGAGGAGAGATTCTCACAAGGTTGACTTGGATGGTTTTTCTGCGAGGAATTTCCATGACCTACAAAACAAGAACAAATATGAAGATCTAAACCCTTGAAGTGGTTAGTGAATGCGTATGATGCTTTATGATGATTATAATGTATGCACAAACATATGTACAAGCAAATCACACCAAACCCTAGTTTCAGGCTTGCATGGGGTTTCATAGGTAAGTACCCTCTTGAGTGTAGTTGGCTTAAAAACTTGTCCTATAAATAGTAACCGGGTTCTAAGGAGCTCAATATCATTGGATTGTTTTCATTGTTCATTGTTTTGGTTTAGCCACTTAACTAGCGACCAAAATATTCCAAGAAAACAACCCTCAATAAGTGTAGTATCGAGTATCTACCAACTTCGGACTGCACTGTGATACGGTGGGAGAACTGACTAGGGTTTTGCGTTTGTTTTCGCAAATGTTTCGGTTGAGCAAGAGTCGCCACCGACTTTTTATTTTATCCTAAGGAAAGGTTTAAAAAGCACAGCAAAAACCTTTGAGATTTTTCTTGGGTTCGGGGAGTAGATTATAGAAAGGGAAGGTATTAGCACCCTTTCTATCCATGGTTATCCATGGGCTCTTAGGTACTTGCTTAGATCAACTTGCCTTGGTTTTCAATTGTTTGAAATGGTGCTTTGTGTGTAGCTTTGAAAAGGTTTTGAAAAAGATGCCTTGTATAGGCTACCCTTGTAACAATTCTTTACTCGAATGTTTTACAAAAGGTGTTTGTCTTTTTGAAAAGATGTTTCAAGGTTTTTTTTGAAAGTTGGTTTTGAAAGTGTTTGTGAAGTGGGTTTTGAAATAAGGCAAGTGTTTTCTTAGAAAGTTGACAAGTACTTAAGAGTTTATCTACCCTAAAGTTTTCTCAAAGATTTTTGTTATGTTTTAAACCTTTTGACAATTTTGTTCCACCATTGCATTTGGTGGACAATCTTGTTTTAGGAGATGAAAGGGACGGGCGCGGGTCATCGTTTAGACCATAATTGCAATAGTGTTAAATGTCTTTGGGCAATTTTTTTTAAAAGGGACTTGATCATTCATTTAGGCAACATTTTGAGGGACTATGATCATTTAATTGTTTATTTTTTTACCCAAAGAAATTCAACATACAACATGGCCCAATTATTTGAAGGCAACAAAGTGGAATACCCTAGGGGTGCAAGTGTGAAATGTGTTGTCCATTTTCATGCTCATTTATCTTGTATTAGGTCCAACTATTTTGTTCATTTTTATTTACATACAAAACCCTAATTCTAGCATAGTATGTTTAGAAAGCGATAAAGTGCGAAATTTAAATTCCTACGCTATTACATCACAATAATATAGGGAGGGGGGGTACAATGTTTCAAATGGGGATATTTAGACAAGAAATTGAATCTAAGCTATTACATCATTTACTATGAATATTTACAAGATAAATAAATGTATAATTAAATGGTAAATAAAACAAATATGCAAGAATGCAAAAGGAATTTTTATATGTATGAAAAAAAAGTATTATTTATATAAAATAAAACAAGAAAATAAAAAGGTATTATTTTTGAGGTATTTTCAAATTTAGGGTAAAAACCCTAATTTTTAATCAAAATGGATATCAATTAATTAATGCAAATAATATTTATGATTTACATGCAAAAATATAATATAGTATATTTGTAAAAAAAAAGGTATTTTTTAGTATTAAATATTAAAAATAAAATATGTACATTTTTTTGGTATTTTTATTCTAAATACATTAATATATATATATATATATATATATATATATATATATATATATATATATATATATATATATATATATATATATATATATATATATATATATATATATATATATATATATATATATATATATATATATATATCCTTATTATTTACTAAATAAATATCATATGTATATAAATAATAATAATTAATATTTATATAAAAAAAAAATATGTTTTGTATAAAATATTTTCAAAAGGGAAAATGTAATAAAAATCAGAAAAAACAAATATATTTGTATTATTATTTTCTATTTATCCTAAATACTATATATCTATATTTATGTATAAATAACTCTTATAAACAAATAAAATGCCAAAAAATAGAAAAATGGTATAAAAATATATTTTTTATTTTTTTATATTATAAGCAAAAATAAATAAGTCAACATGAAAAAGAAAAATCAAAGAAATCATGAAAATCAAACAAATGGGCTCAGGGGGTGTGAACTTAGAAATGTGGTGTGAAAAGAAAATGCAGCACAAGCCCAACCCAGATCACTTCTTCTTCAACCTCTGAACAAAAAACGCGCGCCTGCAAGCTTCATTTGAATATCCTGATTCTTTGATTTTTTGAACAAACTTCCAACACAAAAGATGTTAAGCATGAAACCACGATTCCAAATATATAAAGAACATCTCCTAACTCTAAAAAATGAGAGAGAATTTTAACAATCCCAAATCCTAACCTAAGTTTTCTGCCATTTTCAAACCTTAAATTCTCTCAACTCAGGCAAAAGAAATGAAAAGTAAAAGAATGTACATGTTCAGTGGCATGAGTAGGACATTGTTTATTCACAAACTTAAGGCTAATGATGCATAATAAGAGAGATACGAGTTCACCAAGATACCTGTTCAGCTGAAGTTCTATCTTGCAATGGGGGAGCTTTCAGTGCAAGGTGATGATTGGAAAAGCTTCTTTGAGGTCCAGGGATGCTATTCCAAGCTTTACTTTGTCTTGAAACTCCTTGTATCGAGCTGTGGAACTTCAACTGCAAAATGAAAAAGTGAAAATGGTGGAACTTGTTAGAGGGATTACAGGTCGTGTTTCAGGTCATGGTCAGCTTGCATAGATGCTAGAGGATGTTTATGAACCGGTTTGGGCAAGAAAGCTTGAGAGAAATGGGAGATAGCACTCAAACTGCAGGCTTTTTCCTGTTTGTGCAGTTTGAGAGTGATTATGGCAATGGGAGTGTTTGAGAGGCGTTAGGGTCGTGCAATAGCTTGGTTATGATCTTTGGAATGTGTTTGCAATCTTTGCTTAAGGGTTTCTTGACTGATATGAGAGATGTGTTATGTTATGGCACTTTTCTTCACTCTTAAGCAAACAAAAACAACTTGGTCTTTTAGGCAAGTAGGGGACCTCTAATGAGCTGCATAAACTCTCCTTGATCAGAGTGATTTGTCCATAATCTTGTGCCCATTAGATCTTGCTTGTACTGCTTGGATTTGTAATTGGACATAAAGTGAACTTTTGCAAAAATGGATAGTTTGCTTTATCTATAAATGGATTAAACCTTCATGTAATGTTAGAACACAAAGAACATGGTCTTGGCACAAAGAATATGCATTAAATTTATGAGTGTAATTGAGATAAGAGGCCTGTAATCAAGGGGCATGCTGAGTTTTGAAAATGCATAGTGTTATGAATCATGTTTTGGTCAAGAACAAAAGTGAATTTTTACCATATTGTGAAATTCAATTCTCTCAAGTTATGAAGTTTTTTGATGAGTTCTTGGATATTTTGGAAAGCTTGGAATATGTAATACAATCCATCTTTGAAATGCAAATTGAAATTCCAAGTGGAAGTGTATGGAAAATGGCCTTGAAATGGGGTAGAAAACCTTGTCAAAATAGGTTAAAATTTCACTAAGTTAAAAATGGTTTAGTGCCCTTATTCAAGAATTTGTAACTTGAGATACAAGCCTCAAATGGGAAAAATTTGTGAATCAAAGTTGTAGATTATGCAACAAGCTACAACTTTCATGTTTGTACTTTTGCTTGAATCCAAATGGATCATGGTGAGAAAGTGGGGCAAAGTTGGGAAAAAATTAGGGTTTTTCATAACTTAGAAAAATTCTAAGTTATGAAAAATTCTAATTTCTAACCCTAATTTGCATTTTGTGATTTCTTGGTGAACATGTTTCATGATTTGGCATGTTTTGATGAAAAATGAATCTTGACTCTTGATTTTGACCAAAAAGTCAAAGTTTGACTTTTCAGTGTACAGTCAAAATTGATCAATTGACTGAGAAATTCAACTGTCAATCTTGTGTACTTGGGATCTTTTGAGTTTGTTGAGCATGTCAAGATAATTCCATGGGGTCCTTGAGTCCATGTGTGAGCTTGGTTTGCCATTGGCTAGGTCAAACAGTCAAAAATTGCCTTTGTACAGTCAAAACCCTAAAAATGACCATTTTGCCCTTTTGGTGATCTGATCAAATTTCTTGGGGAATTGTGATCCAAACTTGATCAAATGGTTCATATGAGTTCATAATGTTGATGTGGGTCAAATTTCATGAGGTTTGACTGTCAATTGGCCACAGTTGACTTTTTCCCCAATACAGTTGATTTCTAGGTCAACTGTCCAATTGACTGGGCAAAACTTGGAATCAAGACTTGAAACTTGATATGGGTAAACTTGGGAGTCCAATATGAAGCATGAAAGTCATCTTGGGCATTTTAGGTCAAAGCATCTTTGTGCAAACACAAACCCTAATTTGAGTCAACAGTGCAAGGAGAGGTCTTGAGCAGATGAAACCCTAACTGGATCTTGAGCTTCAAGGGCTTTGTGGTGAGAAATCAATGAGAAATGGGAGGGCAAATTTTGGGGTACAACAGTTGCCCCTGTTCAATCTTCTTGAATCCGAAGAGTTAGATTGGCAAGTTTGCCTTTCGTGACTCGAGGGTAAAAGGAGATTGGACACTAGAGTGCCCGAAAATTTGCACTTGTCAAAGCAATGGATGCGGGAATGGGCTTAGAGATGCCATTTGGAGATGGGCTTAACGACGCCATCTGGGAGAGTGACAGAAATCTTGTCGGGGATGGGCTTAGAGATGCCATCTGGAAGGGAATATCATGAAGGTGTCCAAGCTTGGGACCATCTCTGAACTGGGGGGTCTGAACAATCAATAGATTGACATCCGTTGTTGGGAGGAATCTGTAAACTGTTTTCAGTGGTTTGGAGAAGAAGCTGAACAAGCGATAGGTTAACATCCGTTTACTTGGAGAACCCGCGAACTGTTTTCAGAAATCTTGAAGTTGAATAAGCAATAGAGCAGCACCCGTTGTTGGGAAGCGTCCGTAAACTGTTTTCAAAAGTTGCATCTTAACAAGTCGATAGATTAACATCCGTTGTTGGGAAGAATCCATAAACTGTTTTCAGAAGTCTTGAAGAAGAATCTGAACAAGTGACAGGTTAACATCCGTTTACTTGGAGAACCCGTGAATTGTTTTCAGAAATCTTGAAGTTGAATAAGCAATAGAGCAACATCCGTTGTTGGGAAGCGTCCGTAAACTGTTTTCAAAAGTTGCATCTGAACAAGTCGATAGATTAACATCCGTTGTTGGGAAGAATCCATAAACTGTTTTCAGAAGTCTTGAAGAAGAATTTGAACAAGTGACAGGTTAACATCCGTTTACTTGGAGAACCCGTGAACTGTTTTCAGAAATCTTGAAGTTGAATAAGCAATAGAGCAGCATCCGTTGTTGGGAAGCGTCCGTAAACTGTTTTCAAAAGTTGCATCTGAACAAGTCGATAGATTAACATCCGTTGTTGGGAAGAATCCATAAACTGTTTTCAGAAGTCTTGAAGAAGAATCTGAACAAGTGACAGGTTAACATCCGTTTACTTGGAGAACCCGTGAACTGTTTTCAGCAATCTTGAAGTTGAATGATTTAGTCTGTCGACTGATCTTTCCTGAAAAGGTAAAGAGTTAGTTGTATGCAATGTTATGATGCATGATGCAATATACGTGACATCAATGTTTATGACATGAATGTGATGAATGCGCATGTAAACTGACGAGCTATCTTGCTGAGGATAAATGAATCCGAAGTGGCTGAAGATAAAAGCATCTTGACTGCTGCCGGGGAAAATAAATCCTTGGCTGCTGCTGGGGAAGAGAATTCCTGATGACCTCTACTGGGGAGTATCAATCTAGTAGACTCATGCTGGGGAGGTAAGATTGAGAATCTTCAGCTTGATGGGAAGTAAATCTGGCGATCTCACTGGGGAACTCAAGATTTCTCTTCCTAAAGCTCTGTGGGGAGAAGGCTCATTAGTCTGGCTCCGCTGGGGATATTGAAAATTTGCACTCTGAGGGAAATTGAGCTCTGGAGGACTCTCTGGCTGGTGATAACAAAGATAAACTCCTCTGGGGATCATATTGATAAGTTGTGCTGGGAAACTCTTGATGAACTCCGCTGGGGATAGGAAGAATTCTGGCGAGTGCGATCTTCTGTGGTTGTTAGCTGAGGATAACCCAGTTATAAGCCTTTGTGAGGAATAACTTTGAATAAAACTCGGGAGAGACGTTCGTGCTCTGCGGGGAAATACCTTCCAGAACCTTACTGGGGATAAGCTTCGAGAGTCTGCTGGAGATAAGCCTCAGAGTTTGCTAGGGATGTGGATTCCAAATCTCTTGGGGGGTTTCCTTCGAAAGGGTGTCAAGATATCCATCTGTACCTTCATCCTATCAGTAATCCTTTTTCTTAGGTTCATTTAGGAAGTGATTATGTTTCAAATGCATATGCCTATTTAACAAAACATTGGACGCTTCTCAAAATAAAACAAATAGTGCAAGAGAAAAAGAAAAGGGAAATGACACAAATTTTTGGGAAGAGTATTTGTATTGATTTTCTTTGAGTATATTTGTACAAAGGAGACAATCATCCTAGTAAGAGTACTTTATCGTAAATATTGAAAGATTTTATACAAAATAAAGGATGGCTATGTGAAATAATTCCATGGGATTTCGTTCCGCTATAGCTTTCACAACTCTGAATATCTGTCCATTCAATGCTTCGTTTGACGATGACTGGATTGATCAGAAGTCTGGAACTGGTTGATGAGGAGATTGTCTTTGAAGTGATCCGACGAGACATAGTCATACGCTTTAATTCCCTAACTTTTGCCTGAATCGCCCTTTCGGGTTTTCGATCCACCGGGAAACCCCTTTTTGCCCAAGCCGCCCTTTCGGGTTTTCGACTTGCCGGGTGTACAGATTTTTTCGTTTTTTATCCCTAATTTTTGCCTAAACCGCCCTTTCGGGTTTTCGGTTCACCGGGATGCCCATTTTTGCCCAAGCCGCCCTTTCGGGTTTTCGACTTGTCGGGTTATTTCATGCGTAGTATCTTTTGACTATGTCTGCGTTCGCAGGGTGCGGCAAGTCGTCGCCGTCCATGGTGGTCAGAATCATTGCACCACCAGAAAATATGCTCTTGATCACAAATGGTCCTTCATATGTAGGAGTCCATTTGCCCCTGGGATCACTTTGCGGCAAGATACTCCGCTTGATTACGAGATCCCCGACTTGATACACTTGACGTCTGACTTTTTTATTGAAGGCCTTGATCATCCGCTTTTGATACGTCTGACCATGGCATAAAGCAGCAAGTCGCTTCTCGTCGATCAGATTGAGTTGATCAAGTCGGGTCTGCATCTAATCATCTTCATTCAAACCTGCATCCTTCATAATCCTTAGAGAAGGGATCTGGACTTCCATAGGCAAAACAACTTCCATGCCATAAACCAAAGAAAATGGGGTTGCCCCAGTTGAAGTACGTGTCGTCGTACGGTATCCATGCAGAGCAAACGGTAACATCTCATGCCAGTCTTTGTAAGTGACTGTCATTTTCTGAATGATCTTCTTAATGTTTTTGTTCGCAGCTTCAACAACACCGTTCATCTTCGGCCGATAGGGAGATGAATTGTGATGATAAATCTTGAACTGTTCGCATAATGCAGTGATCATTGTGTTATTCAGATTTGTACCGTTGTCCGTGATGATCCTGTCTGGAACACCATACCGACATATGAGATTTTGCTTGATAAAGCGGGTAACCACATTTTTAGTCACAGAGGCGAAGGAAGCTGCTTCGACCCATTTAGTGAAGTAGTCAATGGCAACCAGGATGAAGCGATGTCCATTGGAAGTCGTGGGCTTGATCTCTCCAATCATATCAATTCCCCACATTGCAAAGGGCCACGGAGCCGTCAGGACGTTGAGAGGAACCGGAGGGATATGAACTTTGTCAGCATAGACTTGACACTTGTGGCAAGTACGGGAATGTTGATGGCAGTCAGCCTCCATGGTAGACCAATAATAGCCTGCCCTTAGGATCTTCTTAGCCATTGTATGCCCGCTCAAGTGAGTGCCAAATATGCCGCTGTGTATATCAGTCATGATCAACTCTGCTTCAGCTTTATCCACACATCGGAGTAATACACAATCATGGCTTCGTTTGTAAAGGATGCCGTTGCTCAGGAAGAACTTAGCAGCGAATTTCCTTAAGAACTTCTTGTCATTTACGGAAGCTCCTTCAGGATAATCTCTAGTCTCGAGATACCTTTTGATTTCATGGAACCAAGGTTGTTCCACTACTTCTTCGGTATTAATCTCGTGGCAATGTGCCGGTTCATCCATTCGTTTGATGGTGATTTGGGGAGCCTCGTTATCCCAGTTGAGTTTAAACATGGAGGACATTGTGGCTAGAGCATCGGCTAGCTGATTCTCTTCTCGCGGGAAATGCTCGAAGGTAATTTGCTCGAGATGAGGCAACAATGTCAGGACATGTTCTTTGTAGGGGATAAGATTAGGATGCTTGGTATCCCAGTCTCCTTTGATTTGGATGATGACCAAAGCCGAGTCCCCAAATACGATCAAAGATTTGATCCCCAAGTCTATAGCAGCCTTGAGACCAAAGATGCAAGCTTCATACTCAGCCATGTTGTTTGTGCAGCTGAAGCAAAGTCGGGTCGTGAAAGGAGTGTGACAACCTTCCGGAGAAATGAGTACTGCGCCAATACCGTTTCCAAGTGCATTTGAAGCACCATCAAAGTACAAGGTCCATCGGGATCCCTTTTCGGGTCCGTCATACGGTCCGTCACTTTCAACATTGTCCAAATTCATGATGTCCTCGTCTGGGAAGTCAAATCTCATGGGTTGATAGTCTTCGATAGCATGATGAGCCAGATGGTCAGCTAGTACACTCCCTTTTATAGCTTTTTGGGTGGTGTACTGGATGTCATACTCGGTTAAGATCATTTGCCATCTAGATATCCTTCCAGATAAAGCGGGCTTTTCAAAGATATATTTGATAGGATCCATTTTGGAAATCAACAAGGTAGTATGAGTCAACATATACTGCCTTAGTCGGCGAGCAGCCCATACCAAAGCGTAGCAAGTTTTCTCGAGCAGTGAGTAGCGAGTCTCACAGTCGGTAAACTTTTTGCTAAGGTAATAAATAGCATGCTCTTTTCGACCAGACTCGTCATGCTGGCCCAAAACACACCCCATTGAGTTATCCAAGACGGTCAAATACATGATCAATGGCCTTCCTTCGACGGGTGGCATCAGAATAGTAGGTTCTAGCAAATACTCCTTGATTCTATCAAAATCAGCTTGACAATCGTCGTTCCATTCCACTACCTGATCTTTTTTCAAGAGTTTGAAAATTGGCTCACAGGTAGACGTCAGGTGCGAGATGAATCTGGCAATATAGTTTATGCGCCCCAAGAATCCTCTAACCTCCTTTTCAGTACGGGGAGCAGGCATCTCTTGCATTGCTTTTACTTTTGCCGGATCGACTTCAATGCCTTTGTTGCTTACAATAAATCCCAGGAGTTTACCAGACCTAACTCCAAAAGTGCATTTACTTGGATTCAGCCTGAGCTTGTATTCTTTTAACCTGGCAAACAGCTTCTCTAAATGTTCAAGGTGCTCTTCCTCTGTTTGTGACTGAGCTATCATATCGTCTACGTAAACTTCAATCTCATGATGTATCATATCATGAAATAAGGCTACCATGGCGCGTTGATAAGTTGCCCCTGCGTTCTTCAGCCCGAACGGCATCACCTTGTAACAGAAAGTGCCCCATTGTGTGACAAAAGTTGTTTTCTCCATATCCTCGGGAGCCATTTTGATTTGATTGTAGCCCGAGAATCCGTCCATGAAGGAAAACACTTTATGCTGAGCTGTATTGTCGATCAAGATGTCAATATGAGGTAGCGGGAAATCATCTTTAGGGCTGGCCCTATTCAAATC
Organism: Vicia faba; assembly: GCA_948472305.1. Taxonomy (NCBI): domain Eukaryota; kingdom Viridiplantae; phylum Streptophyta; class Magnoliopsida; order Fabales; family Fabaceae; genus Vicia; species Vicia faba. The sequence goes on along the minus strand of OX451736.1, from coordinate 1,361,929,657 downwards.
CCGGTAGTCCACACACATCCTGACCTTGCCATCTTTCTTTGGTACTGGCACAATGTTAGCGACCCATTGAGGATAGGACGTAACAGCCAGGAAACCAGCATCGAATTGTTTCATTACTTCTGCTTTGATCTTTTCGGACATGTCAGGCCTTATTCGGCGAACTTTTTGCTTGATTGGTGGACAGTCTTCTCTTGTGGGGAGACGGTGAACCACGATGTCTGTATCTAAACCCGGCATATCTTCATAGGACCAAGCGAAGATTTCAACATACTCATTCAACAACTGTATCAGGCGTTCCTTGACTTTTGGTTCCAGGTTGGCACCCACTTGCACCTCCTTCCGATCCTCCTCGGTTCCCAAGTTAACAGCTTTCAATGGCTCTTCATGCGGTAAGATGGCCCTTTCCTCTTGTTGCAGAAGTCTGGCTAGTTCCCCGGGTACTTCACAACCTTCGTCATCTTCATACTCGTCTAGATTGACCAGATCTTCAGAGTTATTGAAAGATACAGCAGAATAGTCACCCATGGAATCCGGAGTGGATGGGTACCTGCATTGGTGAGTGTGGGTGTGTGTAAGGGATAGCCATCCTTAAACAAAAAATGCAAAAGGAAAGAAAATGAACATAAGCAGTTTATCAAATGAAAAACGTCCAATGAATCATTAAACATGGCATATGAATATGAAAAATAGTCAAAACCCTTACAAGTGGACCTACATGCCCCGGGCAAGGCAGGAGGTGAAAAGATAGTGTACGGATTGTTTGAAAGTAAAATATTACAGACCAAATAAGAAATGTTTAACAGATAAATTACTGATGAATAAAAGTGATGGGGACAAAGTCTTTAGCCTCCCAATTGCTCAATCCTCCTCTGACAGTTGGATAAATCCACTCTTCAATGTTGCTTTCCTTGTCTTCATCTTCCAGGGCGTTGATTCTGTAAGGAGAAATTTTGACTGGCGCTCTTTCAATCTTTGATTGGCGCATAGCTTTCTGGCCAGCGGCTGTGAACCCTAATCCAAACTTGTCAGTCTTATGCAGAAAGTCGGGTAACTGCCCCCATGCTGAATTCTTCCCTTCTTTAATTGCGGCCCTTGCATCCTCCAGAGATGCCATCCTGGCCATCTGTCTCGGTGTCTCAGCTGCCAACTTTGCTACTGCTATTTCAGGAAGGACTTCTTCGAAATGTTGAAACGGTGTCTCAATGAACTCTCCTTCAACCTCCACATACCGGAAAGAATTTAAGTGGCTAATCATGTACTCTTCTTTGCCATGGACAGTGATGATCTTTCCCTTGACAGGATACTTCAACATCTGATGCAAGGAGGAGGTGACTGCCCCAGCATGGTGTATCCAAGGTCTACCCAGCAGGCAGGAGTATGATGGACGGATGTCCATTACATAGAAAGTGGATTTAAACACCTCAGTACCTATCTTGATGGGAATTTCAACCTCTCCATGGACCATTCTCTTCGACCCATCGAAAGCTCTGACGACAATATCACTCGGCTTCAATTCCAACCCTTCGCAATCTAGCCGGTCCAAGGCCTTCTTAGGCAAAACATTCAGCGACGAACCGGTATCAACCAAAACATGTGCAAGGGTGGTTCTGCGACACTCGATTGAAATATGCAAAGCATCATTGTGGTTTCGGCCTTTAGGGGTTAGGTCGGCATCAGAAAAACCTAATCCATTGTCCGCAGTCAGGCTAGCCACGCAATGTTGAAATTGATCCGCAGAGGTTTCCTGGGGCACATGAGCTGCCTTCAGAAACTTAATCAAAGCTTTAGCGTGCGCTTCTGAGCAAAGCAATAGTGCCAGCATGGAGATCTTGGAGGGGGTTTGCCCCAACTGTTCCACCACATCGTAATCACTTCTCTTGATTATTCTCAAAATCTCGTCCATTTCTTTCTTGGAGGTTTCCGGGATCACCAAGGGTTGAGCCCTCGTCCTGACGGGCTCATCTTGTATTCCCTTTCCTTTATCAGCAATGGTAGGAGAGACAACGCTAGGAACAACAACTTCTTCAATCAAAGGAGTTCTAGCAGAGAGTTTTACTGGTGCAGGAATAACTTCTTTAGCTGATGAGGGTCCAAAGACTGCTCTTGGAGGGGAAATCTCTGGAGAAAATATTCTCCCTCTCCTGGTGATTTTGCTAGTGCCCGCAATGTTACTAATGCTGGCTTCTTCATCATCCGAACTTTCTTCAATTACTTCGATTTGCTTGATACCATGGTAGTAGATGTCACCACCATAGTTCCAAGGTATCGACTTCTCAGAAACATAGGGAACAGGCCCTGGCATTGTTATTTTTAAAGGAACAGATTTTGCAGCTGGTGTAATCTTAACTGGCTTTTTGACGGCCTTGGAAAGATTGGCGTGAATGGTTATGATTGAGACATTTTCAACATGAACTGGAACAGCAGAAACTTTTTCGAACAAAATTTGTCGGCTATCCATAAGGCCTTGGATGCCTTTCTTTAATAGCGGACAATCAAACGGCAGAGAGTGGCAACAGTAGCAGTCTTCTTTACATCCCGGGAAGATCCCTGCCCTTAACAAATTCAACTTAATGGTTAGCAGTGGAGTAGTCAGATCACTGACGTCAGCAACATACAAATCCTCTTCAATGGCATTGACATTTCGGCCGTGCTTCGGCATAGGTGCAGATATCACATTAGGCTTCTCTAGAGCGTCAAACTCTACCTCCTTAGCCTCTATCAGGTCTTGGATTTTATTCTTGAGTGCCCAACAATCATTGGTGTCGTGTCCAACACTGTCTGAATGGTAGGCGCATTTAGCATTGGCATGATAATGCGGAGAGGACGTATTCACATTCTTTGGCGCCTCCTTGATGGTGGCAAGATTCAACTTCAATAGATGGGGAAGCACTTGCGTTGGAGTCATATTAATATGGGTGAACTACCGTTGTGGCCGTTCCACTCGTTGCTGATTTGGCCTGGATTGGTTGTAGCGAGGTTGCTCACTCGGAGTGTTTTGAATCACTACGGCCCCCACAGTTGGCCGACGCTCCATCTTCCCTGCTCTTCTTTGAGAATATACCATAGTTGTCTCCTTCTTAAAAGGCTTCTTCTCAACACTTGCAGCAACACCCTTCTGAATCTTTCCTGACTTGATGCCAGCTTCTATTCTTTCGCCGGTTAAGATCAAATCGGTAAACCCTGCGGAAGAGTTACCAATTAGATGATTGAAAAATGGCCCAGATAGGGTCCCAAGAAACATATCAACGAGCTCACGATCGGTTAAAGGAGGCTGCACCCTGCCAGCCAAATCCCTCCATTTTTGTGCATATTCTTTGAATCCCTCACTTGTTCCTAGTGACATACCCTGAAGTTGGGTACGAGTAGGAGCAAGATCAGAATTATACTGGTATTGTTTGTAGAAAGCGGTGGCCAAATCTTCCCAATTTCTGACACTGGTTCCTTCTAGCTGATAAAACCACTCTAACTGAGCTCCCGATAGGCTGTCTTGAAAGAAATGAATCCAGAGATTTTTATCTGCCGTATAGGGTTGAATCTTTCTCACGTAGGACCTGAGATGCATTTTGGGGAAGGACAGCCCATCATACCTCACAAACACTGGCACCTTGAACTTTGGGGGAATCACAATCCCGGCAACCAAACTAAGTCTTCAAAATCCAAACCCGGTACTCTTTGTAATTCCATGGCAGCCAATCTATCTTCTAAACCTTTGTATTTATCATCAGCCGGAGGATATTGCTGGTCAGAATAATCTTCATCCTCTTCAGCCTCTTCTTCCTCCGCATCAGACTCGGAAGGCACCGCAACTCGATCTCTTTTACTAGTCCCTTCATCAGAAGTAGGAGGAAATTCAAGCACTCTCCGAGCTTCTCTGTCAAATCTTCTCCCCAAAGTAGCCACCCCGATCCTCTTTTTCTTCTTCTTCATTGGGTCCTTATTCTCCAATTGAGTCTTGATATCCTCTTGACTTTTAACCAAAGTCATCAGGAGTTGCTGGAACTGTGCATTCTGAGCTTGTAGGTCTTTGACTGTTTGCTCGAGATCCATCCTACTGAAATAAACAGCAGACAGATAAGGAAACCTGGAATGAGACCTGCTTATGCACATGATGAATGGTATGCTGATGTATGCAATGCGTTCAAGGATTTAGAACATTCAAAATTGTTTCAGACAAAGAAGAACGCATGTCATATTAATAAGAAGAAATTTGTTAGTACATAAATGCCCCATGGGCCAAATGTTACAAAATAAACTTCTTAAGGCAGAAAGACATTGCGCATCCTCTTCGGTGCGATGTAGGTGTTGAGGGCCTCTTGCTCGTGGAGTCGGCGGGTAAGCTCTAGAACCTTCTTTTCACTGGCGTAGTAGCTAGCTTTAAAAGTGTCCCGTTCCTCCTTGAGTTGAATCCAACTTTTCTGCATTTCCTCCCACGATGTAGGCATGTCTGGATGTAGGATGGTGTAGGGAACCTCTCCTTCATTGACGGGCTCTTTAATCATAGGGAGAACATGAGGATAAGGCATCATTAGACTTTGGGCTCGGCCTCGTACCCACTTGAGATAGGGCTCAAGAGGGATGGAGTTCTTGTGTCCCAGAGTCTTGCTATCAACCTTGTTGAGTTTTCCCCAAGCTCTGATGAATCTTTGGCGAAGTCCTTGCGCATCGTTGTCGAAGTCAAAAACTAGGCTAGGAATCAACATGTCATGAGGGCCATCCCTCCGTGCATATCCAAATTGCCTCAAAGCTAGGCAAGGGTTGTAGGTGATACCTCATCTAATTCCAAGTAAAGGAACATTAGGAAATTCTCCGCAACGATCGACGATGATGACATTTTCTCTGGACCGAGAACACCAATGCACATCAGAATGAGTAAGAGTCATCAATTGTTGGGACCACCTTGTACCTTGGTCATTCTTCAAGACAGATTGTGGAAGGTGCGAAATAAACCACCTTGCAAGGATAGGAGTGCAGCACATGAGAACACCCCTCTTTCTCATTGTTCGTGTGTAAAATGAGTGAAGGATGTCTCCAAGCAATGTTGGTATTGGATTTCTGGACAAGAAGATTTTGACGGCGTTGACATCTACCAATTGGTCAGGATTTGGGAACAAGACCAACCCGTAGATAAGGAGTGCCACAATTTCTCCAAAGGCTTGTAGGTCCAATGAATTCCAACATTCTTGTGCCTTTTCAAACAAGAATTTTGCTAAGAATCCTTTGACGCCGCTTCTGGTTTCCCAATGCCCCTTGATGTCGGATGGTTGTAGATGTAATGCTCGAGCAACATCTTCCGGCTTTGGCTCCTTTTCCGTACCGTTGAAGGGTAGTTGATTAAGGATAGGGATTCTTAGGAGTTGAGAGAACTCCTCCAAAGTGGGTACCAACTGATAATCAGGGAAAGTGAAGTAGTGGTGAATAGGGTCAAAGAACTGGAATAACACTTTCATCATGTCTTCTTCAATGTTGGTGCTGACTAGGCTGAGCAGTCTACCATGTCTTTCACTGAAGGATGAATTTTCCGGAATTCTTGAGGTGATATCCTTGAGTTGAGGAGAGATTCTCACAAGGTTGACTTGAATGGTATTTCTGCGAGGGATTTCCATGTCCTACAAAACAAGAACAAAGATGAAGATCCAAAACCCTTGAAATGGTTAGTGAATGCATATGATGTTTTATGATGTTTATGATGTATGCACAAAACATATGTACAAGCAAATCACACCAAACCCTAATTTCAGGCTTGCATGGGGTTTCATAGGTAAGTACCCTCTTGAGTGTAGTTGGCTTAAAAACCTGTCCTATAAATAGTAACCGGGTTCTAAGGAGCTCAATATCACTGGATTGTTTTCAATGTTCATTGTTTTGGTTTAGCCACTTAACTAGCGACCAAAATATTCCAAGAAAACAACCCTCAATGAGTGTAGTATCGAGTATCTACCAACTTCGGACTGCACCAAAGCCGGTCATCTCACTACCCCTAATAAAAGGCCAAGGTGGTCAAGTAAGGTTCTAGGTCATTAGTGCTTAGTGACATCACTCAGCGGCCCCGTACTCTCCTTCATTGAACTCAAGGGTTACCGGTACTCACAAATATGTCGCACTAATATAGCTATTGCTTAGACCGTTTCGGTATACCCTGCACAGTTTCCACAACGTATTGCTATCTATGAATGTTTCCCAAAATCCGGGTGGAGGATTGTAAACCCAAACAATAGAGCCAAAGTATAAAGCAAGCAAATCAAACAATTAGTCATGCAAGAGGGTGATCTAAGCCCTAAGGTTACTCCACTTAAAAAATTGTCCCCAGCAGAGTCGCCAGTTCTATGATACGGTGGGAGAACTGACTAGGGTTTTGCGTTTGTTTTCGCAAATGTTTCGGTTGAGCAAGGTCGCCACCGACTTTTTATTTTATCCTAAGGAAAGGTTTAAAAAGCACAGCAAAATTCTTTGAGATTTTTCTTGGGTTCGGGGAGTAGATTATAGAAAGGGAAGGTATTAGCACCCTTTCTATCCATGGTTATCCATGGGCTCTTAGGTACTTGCTTAGATCAACTTGCCTTGGTTTTCAATTGTTTGAAATGGTGCTTTGTGTGTAGCTTTGAAAAGGTTTTGAAAAAGATGCCTTGTATAGGCTACCCTTGTAACAATTCTTTACTCGAATGTTTTACAAAAGGTGTTTGTCTTTTTGAAAAGATGTTTCAAGGTTTTTTTTGAAAGTTGGTTTTGAAAGTGTTTGTGAAGTGGGTTTTGAAATAAGGCAAGTGTTTTCTTGGAAAGTTGACAAGTACTTAAGAGTTTATTTACCCTAAAGTTTTCTCAAATATTTTTGTTATGTTTTAAACCTTTTGACAATTTTGTTCCACCATTGCATTTGGTGGACAATCTTGTTTTAGGAGATGAAAGGGACGGGCGCGGGTCATCGTTTAGACCATAATTGCAATAGTGTTAAATGTCTTTGGGCAATTTTTTTTAAAAGGGACTTGATCATTCATTTAGGCAACATTTTGAGGGACTATGATCATTTAATTGTTTGTTTTTTTACCCAAAGAAATTCAACATACAACATGGCCCAATTATTTGAAGGCAACAAAGTGGAATACCCTAGGGGTGCAAGTGTGAAATGTGTTGTCCATTTTCATGCTCATTTATCTTGTATTAGGTCCAACTATTTTGTTCATTTTTATTTACATACAAAACCCTAATTCTAGCATAGTATGTTTAGAAAGCGATAAAGTGCGAAATTTAAATTCCTACGCTATTACATCACAATAATATAGGGAGGGGGGGTACAATGTTTCAAATGGGGATATTTAGACAAGAAATTGAATCTAAGCTATTACATCATTTACTATGAATATTTACAAGATAAATAAATGTATAATTAAATGGTAAATAAAACAAATATGCAAGAATGCAAAAGGAATTTTTATATGTATGAAAAAAAAAGTATTATTTATATAAAATAAAACAAGAAAATAAAAAGGTATTATTTTTGAGGTATTTTCAAATTTAGGGTAAAAACCCTAATTTTTAATCAAAATGGATATCAATTAATTAATGCAAATAATATTTATGATTTACATGCAAAAATATAATATAGTATATTTGTAAAAAAAAAGGTATTTTTTAGTATTAAATATTAAAAATAAAATATGTACATTTTTTTGGTATTTTTATTCTAAATACATTTATATATATATATATATATATATATATATATATATATATATATATATATATATATATATATATATATATATATATATCCTTATTATTTACTAAATAAATATCATATGTATATAAATAATAATAATTAATATTTATATAAAAAAAAATATGTTTTGTATAAAATATTTTCAAAAGGGAAAATGTAATAAAAATCAGAAAAAACAAATATATTTGTATTATTATTTTCTATTTATCCTAAATACTATATATCTATATTTATGTATAAATAACTCTTATAAACAAATAAAATGCCAAAAAATAGAAAAATGGTATAAAAATATATTTTTTATTTTTTTATATTATAAGCAAAAATAAATAAGTCAACATGAAAAAGAAAAATCAAAGAAATCATGAAAATCAAACAAATGGGCTCAGGGGGTGTGAACTTAGAAATGTGGTGTGAAAAGAAAATGCAGCACAAGCCCAGCCCAGATCACTTCTTCTTCAACCTCTGAACAAAAAACGCGCGCCTGCAAGCTTCATTTGAATATCCTGATTCTTTGATTTTTTGAACAAACTTCCAACACAAAAGATGTTAAGCATGAAACCACGATTCCAAATATATAAAGAACATCTTCTAACTCTAAAAAATGAGAGAGAATTTTAACAATCCCAAATCCTAACCTAAGTTTTATGCCATTTTCAAACCTTAAATTCTCTCAACTCAGGCAAAAGAAATGAAAAGTAAAAGAATGTACATGTTCAGTGGCATGAGTAGGACATTGTTTATTCACAAACTTAAGGCTAATGATGCATAATAAGAGAGATACAAGTTCACCAAGATACCTGTTCAGCTGAAGTTCTATCTTGCAATGGGGGAGCTTTCAGTGCAAGGTGATGATTGGAAAAGCTTCCTTGAGGTCCAGGGATGCTATTCCAAGCTTTACTTTGTCTTGAAACTCCTTGTATCGAGCTGTGGAACTTCAACTGCAAAATGAAAAAGTGAAAATGGTGGAACTTGTTAGAGGGATTACAGGTCGTGTTTCAGGTCATGGTCAGCTTGCATAGATGCTAGAGGATGTGTATGAACCGGTTTGGGCAAGAAAGCTTGAGAGAAATGGGAGATAGCACTCAAACTGCAGGCTTTTTCCTGTTTGTGCAGTTTGAGAGTGATTATGGCAATGGGAGTGTTTGAGAGGCGTTAGGGTCGTGCAATAGCTTGGTTATGATCTTTGGAATGTGTTTGCAATCTTTTCTTAAGGGTTTCTTGACTGATATGAGAGATGTGTTATGTTATGGCACTTTTCTTCACTCTTAAGCAAACAAAAGCAACTTGGTCTTTTAGGCAAGTAGGGGACCTCTAATGAGCTGCATAAACTCTCCTTGATCAGAGTGATTTGTCCATAATCTTGTGCCCATTAGATCTTGCTTGTACTGCTTGGATTTGTAATTGGACATAAAGTGAACTTTTGCAAAAATGGATAGTTTGCTTTATCTATAAATGGATTAAACCTTCATGTAATGTTAGAACACAAAGAACATGGTCTTGGCACAAAGAATATGCATTAAATTTATGAGTGTAATTGAGATAAGAGGCCTGTAATCAAGGGGCATGCTGAGTTTTGAAAATGCATAGTGTTATGAATCATGTTTTGGTCAAGAACAAAAGTGAATTTTTACCATATTGTGAAATTCGATTCTCTCAAGTTATGAGGTTGTTTGATGAGTTCTTGGACATTTTGGAAAGCTTGGAATGTGTACTACAATCCATCTTTGAAATGCAAATTGAAATTCCAAGTGTAAGTGTATGGAAAATGGCCTTGAAATGGGGTAGAAAACCTTGTCAAAATAGGTTAAAATTTCACTAAGTTAAAAATGGTTTAGTGCCCTTATTCAAGAATTTGTAACTTGAGATACAAGCCTCAAATTGGAAAACTTTGTGAATCAAAGTTGTAGATTATGAAACAAGCTACAACTTTCATGTTTGGACTTTTGCTTGAATCCAAATGGATCATGGTGAGAAAGTGGGGCAAAGTTGGGAAAAAATTAGGGTTTTCCATAACTTAGAAAAATTCTAAGTTATGAAAAATTCTAATTTCTAACCCTAATTTGCATTTTGTGATTTCTTGGTGAACAAGTTTCATGATTTGGCATGTTTTGATGAAAAATGAATCTTGACTCTTGATTTTGACCAAAAAGTCAAAGTTTGACTTTTCAGTGTAAAGTCAAAATTGATCAATTGACTGGGAAATTCAACTGTCAATCTTGTGTACTTGGGATCTTTTGAGTTTGTTGAGCATGTCAAGATAATTCCATGGGGTCCTTGAGTCCATGTGTGAGCTTGGTTTGCCATTGGCTAGGTCAAACAGTCAAAAATTGCCTTTGTACAATCAAAACCCTAAAAATGACCATTTTGCCCTTTTGGTGATCTGATCAAATTTCTTGGGGAATTGTGATCCAAACATGATCAAATGGTTCATATGAGTTCATAATGTTGATGTGGGTCAAATTTCATGAGGTTTGACTGTCAATTGGCCACAGTTGACTTTTTCCCCAATACAGTTGATTTCTAGGTCAACTGTCCAATTGACTGGGCAAAACTTGGAATCAAGACTTGAAACTTGATATGGGTAAACTTGGGAGTCCAATATGAAGCATGAAAGTCATCTTGGGCATTTTAGGTCAAAGCATCTTTGTGCAAACACAAACCCTAATTTGAGTCAACAGTGCAAGGAGAGGTCTTGAGCAGATGAAACCCTAACTGGATCTTGAGCTTCAAGGGCTTTGTGGTGAGAAATCAATGAGAAATGGGAGGGCAAATTTTGGGGTACAACATGCACCAAAGCCGGTCATCTCACTACCCCTAATAAAAGGCCAAGATGGTCAAGTAAGGTTCTAGGTCATTAGTGCTTAGTGACATCACTCAGCGGCCCCGTACTCTCCTTGATTGAACTTAAGGGTTACCGGTACTCACAAATATGTCGCACTAATATAGCTATTGCTTCGACCGTGTCGGTATACCCCGCACAGTTTCCACAACGTATTGCTATCTATGAATGTTTCCCAAAATCCGGGTGTAGGATTGCTAACCCAAACAATAGAGCCAAGATGTAAAGCAAACAAATCAAACAATTAGTCATGCAAGAGGGTGATCTAAGCCCTAAGGTTACTCCACTTTTAAATTTCTCCCCAGCAGAGTCGCCAGTTCTTTGATACGGTGGGAGAACTGACTATGGTTTTGCGTTCGTTTTCGCAAATGTTTCGGTTGAGCAAGAGTCGCCACCGACTTTTTATTTTATCCTAAGGAAAGGTTTAAAAAGCACAGCAAAAACCTTTGAGATTTTTCTTGGGTTCGGGGAGTAGATTATAGAAAGGGAAGGTATTAGCACCCTTTCTATCCATGGTTATCCATGGGCTCTTAGGTACTTGCTTAGATCAACTTGCCTTGGTTTTCAATTGTTTGAAATGGTGCTTTATGTGTGGTTTGAAAATGTTTTAAAAAAGATGCCTTGTCTAGGCTACCCTTGTAACAATTCTTTACTCGAATGTTTTACAAAAGGTGTTTGTCTTTTTGAAAAGATGTTTCAAGGTTTTTTTGAAAGTTGTTTTGAAAGTGTTTGTGAAGTGTGTTTTGAAAAATAGGCAAGTGTTTTTGTTTTGCAAGTTGACAAGTACTTAAGAGCTATCTACCCTAAAGTTCTCAAAGATTATTGCTATGTTTTAACCCTTTTAACAATTTTGTTCCACCATTGCATTTGGTGGACAATCTTGTGTTAGGATGTGAAAGGGACGGGCGCGGGTCATCGTTTAGACCATAATTGCAATGGTGCCAAGTATCTTTGGGCAATTTTCCTTTAAGGGACTTGATCATTTTTAGGCAACTTTTCGAAAGCGTCATCGAGGGACTATGATCATTTGATTTGTGTTTTGTTTTTGCCCAAAGAGACCTAACATGCAATATGGCCCATTTATTGAAGGCAACAAGTGGAATACCCTAGGGGTGCAAGTGTGATATGTGTTGTCCATTTTCATGCTTGATTATCTTGAAATTAGGTCAAACTATTTTTGTTCTTTTTATTTGCATACAAACCCTAATTCTAACATGGTATATTTAGAAAGCAATAAAGTGCGAAATTTAAAGCTCCTAAGCTATTACAACACAATATGGGAAGGGGGGTACAAATGTTCAAATGGGGGGTATTTACAAAGGAATTTAAACCTAGCTATTACATCAATTTGGAATTATTTACAAGATATTTAATTGCACAAATTAAATGGAAATAAAATACATATGCAAGATGCAAAAAGGTTTTTTATATGTATGAAAAAGGGTTTTTTATATGTCAAATAAACAAAATAAAAAGTATTATTTTTTTTGGAGTTTTTTATGTTTAGGGTAAAACCCTAATTTTTTAAATAAAAGTATTAATTATTTAATATGTACCATATTTATTTATTATATACAAAAATAAAATAAAAATGAAGTATATTTATAAGAAAGGTATTTTTAATGTCAAATATTAAAAAAATAAAAAATGTATATATTTTGTATTATTTACTAAATATTCTAATAAGTATATATATATTTGTATTATTTTCTAAATATGTATTATATATACAAAGTAATAATATTTAATATTTATAAAAAAGGTAGATTTTATATAAAATATTTTCAGAAGATAAAAATAAAATAAAAAACAAAAAATGAATGTGTTTACATTATTTTTTCTAGTTATTCTAAATAATAATATTATGTACTTACTTACATACAAATATCAATATAAACAAATAAATGCCTAAAAAATATAAAAATGGTGTAAAAAATGTTTTTTATGTTTTTAATATTATGAAGAAAAAAAAATAAGTCAGGAATAAAAAACAAAAGTCAAAAAATCATAAAAATAAGCCAAATGGGCCTAGGGGGTGTCAAAGTAAAAATAGTGTGTAAAAAGAAATAGCAAATCAGGCCCAGCCCATGAAGACCTTCTTCAACCTCCAGACTGTTCTTGTTCAAAAACGTGCGCTTGGTACATGAATTCAAACATCCTGATTCCTTGAGTTTTAACAAAAACTTACAACACCAAAAATGTTAAGCATTGAATCACGAATCCAGACATATAAAGAACTCATCCTAACTCTCAGAAATGAGAGAGAATTTATTCTCCCCCAATTCCTGACCTAGTTTTTCTTCCATGTTCAGACTTAAAATTCTCTAAGCATACATAATATAAATGAAATCTAATCACATGGGCATGTTCAGGGCTATGAATGTGACATGTTTTCTTCACAAACCTAAAGCTAACAATGCCTATATTGAGAGATAGAACTTCATGAATATACCTGTTCAGTTGGAATCGTGCCTTGCAATGGAGGAGCTTTCAGGGCAAAATGATGATTTGTACAGCTTGCCTGAAGTGTAGTGATGCTATTCCAATGCTTGGAGTGTTTTGAATCGTGCCAAATCAAGCTGCAGAAGTCCACCTGCAAGATAGAAAAATGGAAATGGCAAATGGTGTTATGGCTGTTACAGTCTCAGTTCAAGGTTTGGAATAGTTTATGTGGATATTATGGAATGTGTTTGAAGTGTTTTTACCAAGAATGCATGGAAGGTTTGAGCTATGGAACTCAAACTGCAGGGATGCCCTGTTTTGGTCAGTTCAATGGTGATTCTAAGTTTTGGAAGGCAATGGAGGTGGTTGACTCGTGTTCTAGCTCAGTTAGGGTGTTTAGAAAGTGTACAAAGTTTTTGCTTAAGCTTCTTTGTGCTGAGATGAAAGTTGTCATGTGATATGCTATGTTTCTTACACTTTAAGCAACAAATGTCCAAGTTGGTTTTTAGACAGGTAGAGGCCCCCCCTAATGTGCTGCAAATCTTGGCATTGATCAGTGTAATTAGCTCCTAAACTTGTGCCAAAGAGATTTCAAATGTACTTCTTGGATTTGCATTTTGACATAAAGTTCACTTTTGCAAAAATGGTTAAAGTGCTTTATCTATTTTGGGATTAAACCATTATGCAATGCTTGAACACATAGAATATGGTCTTGGCACAAAGAGTTTGCATTAAATTTATGAGTGTTGGATGGTTTAGAGGCCTGTAATCAAGGAAAGCATGCTGATTTGAAAATTGCCTAAGTGTATGAACATGGAAATTGGCCATAACAAAAGTGAGTTTTTCCCATATTGCAAAATTCGATTCTCCCTAACCATGAGGTTGTTTAATGAGTTCTTGGACATTTTGGAAATATTGGAATGTTTACTACAATCCATCTTTGAAATGCAAATTGAAATTCCAAGTGGAAGTATATGAAAAATGGTCATGAAGTTAGGTAAAAACCTTGCCTAAAATAGGTCAAATTTTTTCTAAGTTAAGAATGGTTTGGTACCCTTGTTCCAAAAATTGTAACTTGAGATACAAGCTTCTTTTGGGAAAACTTTGTGAATCAAAGTTGTAGATTATGCAATAGGCTACAACTTTCATGTTTTGACTTTTTCTTGAATCCAAATGAATCTTGGTGAGAAAGTGGGGCAAAGTTAGGAAAAAATTAGGGTTTTTCATAACTTAGAAAAATTCTAAGTTATGAAAAATCTTCATTTCAACCCTAATTTGCAATTCTTGATTTCTTGATGAAAAAATTTCATGATTTGTCATGTTTTGATGAAAAATGAATCTTGACACTTGATTTTGACCAAAAAGTCAAAGTTTGACTTTTCAGTATACAGTCAAAATTGATCAATTGACTGGGAAATTCAACTGTCAATCTTGTGCATTTGGGATCTTTTGAACTTGTTGAGCATGTCAAGACAATTACATGGGGTCCTTGAGTCCATATGTGAGCTTGGTTTGCCATTGGCTAGGTCAAACAGTCAAAAATTGCCTTTGTGCAGTCAAAACCCTAAAAATGACCATTTTGCCCTTTTGGTGATCTGATCAAATTTCTTGTGGAATTGTGATCCAAACTTGATCAAATGGTCCATGTGAGTTCATAATGTTGATGTGGGTCAATTTGCATGAGATTTGACTGTCAATTGGCCACAGTTGACCTTTTCCCCAATACAGCTGATTTCTAGGTCAACTGTCCAATTGACTGGGCCAAATTTGGAATCAAGACTTGAAACTTGGTATGGATAAACTTGGGAGTCCAACATGAAGCATGAAAGTCATCTTAGGCATTTTAGGTCAAAACATCTTTGTGCAAACACAAACCCTAATTTGGGTCAACAGTGCAAGGAGAAGTCTTGAGCAGGTGAAACCCTAACTGGATCTTGAGCTTCAAGGGCTTTGTGATGAGAAATCATTGAGAAATGAGAGGGAAAATTTTGGGGTACAACAGTCATATATAAGGGTGTTTTTTCGCTCATGTTCATCAACAACCAAGGCCTCATACTTTATTTCAAAAAAGTTAGAATTCAAGAGTTAATCATGGGTCTTTTCTTCTCCTGTTGCAAATCACAAAAAGCCTTTGCTTTTTGGTTCACAAGGGAGGTATTAAAAGAGAGAATTTTTTTTGCAAATTCAATAAAAGGTCAAAACATCACAAGTCCAACATACAACATTTTAACAAGCAACATAATCGAAATCACAAGCTCCATCCCAAAGCAATATATCAGAAAATTATAAAAAATCATAAATGGAAACAAGTCTGAAGCATATCAGAAATTACAAACGTATCAGATTTGTCAAGCCCACAAAGATCACAAACAACAAGTATCACAGTCTGGAAAATCTGAGTTATAAAGTTCCCAGCCCAACAACAAAACAAAGGAAAAAAACAGAAGTTCAGTCAAAACAAGAAAACATAGCAGAAAAATTGCGCAACCGAACATCACAGTAAATTCACATGGTAGAAAAGTAACACATCCATTCAGAAACAGGAAAATATCAGGATGAAATAGAAAGAAAAACGAGATGAAAAATTCAGAAATAGCTAGCTCAACAAATTAACCAAAAGCATTCAAAGCAAGTTTCATTTTAAATCGAATCCTCACCATCCATTGATATAGCAAACTCTCGCAGTGAAGAGCTCAGATCAAATCAAGTTTTAACCGTTTCTTTAACAAAATTACAGAAATATATAATAGAATTTCTCACTCGAGATTTCTCATTCTCCAATTTCTGGAAGAATCAAAGAAAAATCTCCACAAAATTCTCTCTGCTCTCTCAACTTCATGATTCATTTTTATTATTCATAGAAAAAACCATAACTATCATCATCTTCTTAAACTACGAACCCTTCAGATTAGAGAAAGAAGAAGAGAAAAGGAGAATCAATATTTGAATTCAAATTCGGAAGGATCTCACCGAGAAAGTCAAGGAGGAAAAATAACCCATGTAGCAGCTGTTGCACCCCAATTTCCCCCCCTAAGATCCCTTCATCATACCATATTGTTTCAATCACCACAAAATCACATTAGGTATTTTGGTTCTTCTCCCTATCTTTAGCTTTGCTCTTTGAGGAGTTACCAAGCACCTTGACTTGTTTGCTTTTATGATCATAAATATTGTACTTTAATTTTTCTCTCTAATTAACAAAATGCAATATTGGTTTGTCTTACTTGTTAATAATGTAGATAAAGGCAATGAGGTTTATCAAGTTGCTTCATGGGTTCATGAGTTTATTTCCATGCCCTAGTCAAAAGCTTAAGAGATTAAAACCTCACCATTGAAGTTATTTTGAAGTTGGTATGAAATTGGTTTTGGTGGCCATAGATCCTCATCATCATCCTCAACAATTTCTATTCACAAAGGAAGAATATTGGCACAAAAAGTTTGTTCAAACTTGGCAAAGTTCCACCAAGCATTCTCTTGATCTAGAGGCTAGGGTTTTGGACTTCAAAGGGGCATATCTTGCTCATCTTTTGGTATTTTTGAGTGATTCCAAAAAAAATATTCTCTTCAATAAGTTAACAACAAATAACTTCAAAAGTTCTAAGGAGTTTTCATGTGGAAGGAACTTGGTGAAGAAGAAAGATTACAAGTCATCCAGATGAATCCCTAATTTTCCATATGTGACCTCAAATGGTCATAACTTGGTCAATTTTTATCACCTTGAGCCCATTCTTTTTCCATGATGATCTTAAGGATGTTTACTTCATGCCTTCATTTATGTGCAAAGTGAGAAAATGGATGGAAGTTGCCTTAAGAATGCAAAAGATTATAGGTCATTTCATGATTTTTGGCCAACTTCAACAAGTGATAACTTGCTCAATTTTTGGAGATTTTGAGTGGTTCAAATTGCAAAATGTCATTTAAGAGATTTAATTCATTCCATATTTTTTGGTCAAGAGCAAATTCTAAGTGGAAGGCCATGTTTGGACGCAAGAGATTATATGTCATTTTTAAAGAAGAATTTCAAATATTTCTAAGTATGGAAAGTCAACTCTTTTTCTTCAACTTTGACTCCATGTAATTTTCAGCTCAAGTCTCCATTTGATTCCATTCTTTTTCCATTGCAAAGCTTTTTACCTCATCTTTCTAAAGCATCAAGAATTTTGCCCTAAGACTCCCTGAGGTGGAAATGCCATTGGGTTGAACTTGGTAACTTGGAACTGAAGTTTCGCCATAAGTCAGAATTTGAAATCCATGTTTTGGCCTTTAAACATCAAATTAGCACGTGTTTGTGATCTAAACATGTTTAACCAAGTTGCCAAAGTGGATTAGAGCCTTGAAACACGAGGATTAGATAAGTTTTGATGCAAATCAGATCACACTTTGCTCGTGCATCAGGTTCACACGATTTCCCTCCAATTTGCATCATTCCACACGCTTGAGCATCCCATTTGATTCCCTATAAATAGAGGGTCATTCCCCATTCAATTTCCCAAGCTTAGATAGCCAGAATCACCCTGCCAAACTTGCTTCACAACTCAGAATTCAGCTACTTCGAATCCTATTCTCAAGCCTTTTTCAATCCATTTCCTTCATCAATTCACCTTCCTTGATCTTCCCTGAAGCTAACCATATAATCACATTCAAGAATAGTGCCCTATATTGCTCCATAGAAGTCCAGTTTCAGAGCTCTGCAACTCAACTTCAATAGGTAGATTCCTTCATTAATTATTCAAAACTTTGGTATCATTGTGTTTCTCTCATTGCCCTGATCCTAGTTGCAACACTTACTTTTATCTGGAAGCACGTTTTGACCATGAATTTTCAAATCCCTTTACAAAACTTTCTTTCCAAATTGCTTGAGTTACAATTTATATAAATATGGCGCGAGGGTATGGTTGTCTTCATGTTGAAGAGGCGAAGCGAATGGCATAGGCCTGAGCTTCTAATTTCATAGTTTGAGAGACCTGCAATTCGTGAGGGCTGGAGGTTGAAGATGACAACGTGTCACCTTCTAACCAATGAAAGCGTGCCATTTGTTTTTTTTAAAATCTGATTTATTAATGATTCTGTAAATTATTCACTAAAGACCATGATATGCACAGCGCGCCAGATCCTTTGGATTTGATTACTAACGCGTTTTGACTCTCATCCAATGGTCCACATCTTTTTCTTTTATTTTCTTTTTCTGATTTTTATATTTTAATTGTTTTAAATTTCAAAAAATCATAGAAAATTCATTTTTAGTCCAAAAAATCCAAAACAATTATGAAAAATATTTTTGATTATTCTCTTTCTGATTTTTATTTTTTCATAATTTAATTTCGTGTTTTGGTATTTTTTTATGAATTTTACACTTATTTGATTTATTTAAAATGTTTAAAAATACTTTTACACATTTTTAAATTCTGAAAAAAATTATGGAATGATCCAATGATATTTTGACAAATATTGGTGACCTTATTTTATTTTTTGTTTCTGACTTTACTATTTTTTACTATTTTTTTTTATTTTACCCATTTATTTTAATTTTTAAAAATAGTTATTGACTTTTAGAAATTCCCAAAAAAATTTGTATAATTACTTAACCTATTTTCTGATTTTTCTATGGTCTTATTTTTCATTTCTTGATTAATTTGAATATAATTGACATTTTCCTTATTATTTTTCCATTTTTTAAACCATTTTTAAACCCTTTAATGCATATATTAAATATATTATTATTTTTTGTGAATATTTTCTGGCTGTCTTGGGTTAATTTTTTGATCATGGCTTTATTAACATCATTGGATCCATGGTGTTGAGTTTAACTCCACAAAAGATGGATGAATGATTTTAATAATAGTTTGATTAAATGTTAATTCAAATGTGGTTTTTCGTTTTACCCTAATTCCTCTTCATCTCATCCCCTTCTCATTGCACTAAATGTTGTTGGAGCATGATCTCTATATCATGTCTCAAAACAAATGGTGCATAGATTGCTATTGACCGGCCTCAAAATAGGTGCGACATCTATATAAGTCCACTTACAATTGCTTAACATAGCGCTAAATTTTGTCCCGATTCAAATAAATGATCGTTCGTGGCCCAAACTTATGACTTTAAGCCCAAGTATGTTAATTTGATCTCTTTGATCCAATAACCTTGAGATTCATTGTGTGGAGGCTTTGGTTCTACCAATCCTCTAATGGATCTACAACAATTTTGGTCAATGCATATCACTTAAACAACGTTGATCATTAAATGGTACTTGTGAGAATTTTAAATGGATGATATACTTGACAAAAAGCAAATGCAACTTGTTGTGTGGAGGCTTTGGTTCTACCAATCCTCTAATGAGTTCCAAATGCAAGTTTCAAGATGGTCATCCAACTAACCACTAATTATTGACTTGTTTATTTTATGATTTATTCTTTTTATGCTTTATGTACTATTTATTTTTTTAGCATTTTTATATTTCATGCCATTTTCATCTTTGCTCATTTGAGCATTTATATTCTTGTCATTTTTACTTTGCTCACTTGAGCTTTTCTTTTTTCTTTTCCTAAGATACTTAATAATCAACTTAAACCCTAAAAAACTCTAATTGGTACTTGGACTATTTGTTTACTATCCTTGGCATTATGGAGCAGGGGACGTTTTTTGGACTTAGGATTAGAAACCTTGGCCTATCTTGGAGACCTTGTGATCTTATATGATTATTTTGTCTGGAACTCTTGAGGTTTACCTCAAGACATTGGGTTGCTTGTTTGTTTTTGTGTGCAGGTTTTTGTGATTGCATCCTTTGTTTGTAATCTGGAATTCACCTGTATACATCTGTTACTCTGCCCAATTTTTGTGAAGACTTAATCCATTTGAAGAGGTCTAGTATCTTTTCTTGCTTGGTTTCAATCCAAAGAATTGGAATTCTATCTTGACTCATAATGTCAAGTTTTGGCTTCTTGTTGGTTAGATGGTTCTTATCCTTAGCTTTTACATTATTCTTTAGGATATCCCCTTCTTCTCCTCCCATCTTCTTTAATTTTAAAAGTCTTCTCCCTCCCTTTTTTGAAAACTCTTCACATTTCTAAACTTGAAGCATTTTGATAATAAACTTGGACTTATATCCATGCATTTTCAAACATTTTCATAAATAAACCTCAATCAATTTAATAATACTTTGAAATTTTTTTTATGAGAAGACTAAAAGTCAACCAATCTCATTTCAAACCATTTTGCCACTTTGGCTTTTCCCCTTAAAATTTTATTAAATGATTAGGCTCTTGTCAATCCTTGTAGTGATGCAAACAACTATACTTCTATAATATGTAGTGAAGAGAGATATTTTCCACTTGGGTGTTGAGTGAGGCATTGTTGATTTTAAAATCTAAGCCATATCCTCCACTTTGAGATGATGCAAATTCTCCTTTCTCATGATTGTGGATAGTAAGTATGTTTTTCTACACGGACAATGACGATGATGTCTTATCTCTTAAAATTAACCAACAAACTTTGTGTTTTAAATTTTAAAAAGAGGAACTACGTGTACCCTGATCCCATATTGCACGAAAGGTGGTACGTAGGCACTAAGGGTTCGCAACCACGGCGGGTGCAAAAATCATTTAAAAAAACATATTTCTCTTATCACCTCCACCATCCATTTTATATATAACACATTTTTATAGCCAAAATTTCCAGATTTTACAAAGAGGTTCCTATGGAGTACCGTAGATGTTTAGGGTGCTAATACCTTCCCTTTGCATAACCAACCCCCTTACCTTGAATCTTTCCCCCTTTTTGGGTTATTCTCTCTTTTCCCATTCCTTTGGAAACAATAAAGCGCGGTGGCGATTTTTATTTTTGATTTGTATAAAGTCTAGTCAATCCAATGGCTTAGTCTTGAACATTTCTACCGCTACAAAAAATGGCGACTTCACTGGGGAAAGATTGACCTCTTGCTGGTCCATCCCTAAGTGGGTTAGGCCTATCTTTTTTTATTGTCTGTATATGTGTTATATTTTGTATATATGTTTGTTTGGACTTTCCTGGTTTTCAGGGTGCTTAGTGATTACTCATAAGTTCTATACCGGGACTTGGGCAAACTTTAAGATAGGACATTCGATATAGTCATGTTAACTTTGAGGGAGTAATCCCAAAAAAGGAGGCATGAGATCCTCCACTCTGTGGAGGCCCCTTTGACTTTAGTGTCGTTTACCGAGTAATCGGGAAGTCGTACTGCTTTCGACCTGGGAGCCTGCTGAAACTGAGGACCGTAGAATACCAAACCCATCTTGGCCTTTTAGGTGTAGTGCGGAAGCTATGACGGAGTAATCCGGAAATAGTTGTCATGCGATACTACGCTCGGACGAGTCTTTCTTGAGAATATTACTAATTACCGAGTTAATCGGGAAGTTGGTAATATCTGAAGGAAGGATGTAGACTCTGGGAACCTCTAGAACCTTGTTCGGCAGGTGATAACTCTTAGACCAACACCTTATGGGTAGTACGTTCGACCTCATGCTCGTGACGTTGAACCTATGAACCCTATATGTGTGATCTTGTGTGTGATTGTTGCATCATGCATCCATGCACTCATAAGCATCTTTTGAAGAAAACAATATTTCAAGGGATTCAGAGGTTGACTATTTGTGAATATCTCAGGTACTTTTAACCATGGATTCTGGAAAGAGAAAGACCGGGAAATACAGTTTCAAGGATCCCAAGATAGATGTGCTGGTGAGTCTGATTCCAGAGATTGAGTGTCCTGCAGACTTTCGGAAGAAGTATGGATCCATTATTCCTCTCATGAAGCTGAAGATGAAGGAGGGTATTCTCTCGACCTTGGTACAGTTCTATGATCCGATGTATCACAGATTTACTTTTCCCGATTATCAGCTGATGCCTACACTAGAGGAGTATTCTCATCTATTGGATTTATCTGTTACTGATCGTGTTCCTTTTACTGGTTTGGAGGGCGAGCCAAAACCACATGAGATTTCTGCTTTGATTCATCTGGGGAAGTCTGAGGTGGAAGCCCATATGACTACTAAAGGAGGGATTAGAGGTTACCAGCTCAGTTCTTATTGGAGAAAGCTCGTTACTTTTCCAGAATGAAGAGTACGGTTTCCTTTGAGGCCATCTTTGCTTTACTTGCTTATGGATTATTCTTATTTCCTAATGTGGACAAGTTTTTCGACTTTAACGCTATCAGGATTTTCATAATTTGACACCCAGTTGCTACACTGTTGGGCGAGGTTTATTACTATGTTCATCTTCAGAGTTCTTATCATGGAGGAATGATTATCTGTTGCACGCCTCTGTTGTACTGGTGGTTCATCTCTCATATGCCTCAGTCTGATGCTTTTTGGGATGTCAAGAAGGAACCTCATTGGGCTCCTAAGATCATGGCACTTACTCACTCGAATATTGATTGGTATCATCGAGCTCATCAGAATGTGGAGATTATTGACAGTTGTGGTAGTTTCCCCAATGTACCTTGTTGTACCCCAAAATTTTCCCTTTCATTTTATCAAGATTTCCCCTCACAAGACCCTTTGGACTCAAGACAGAATTAGGGTTTGCTCTGCTCAAGACATCTCCTTGCACTGTTGACCTGAAATTAGGGTTTGAGTTTGCACAGGGATTTTTGGACTTCCAATGCTCAATGTGACTTTCATACTTCATGTTGGACTCCTAAGATTGACCATACCAAGTTTCAAGCTTTAAATAAAATTTTTGCCCAGTCAATTGGACAGTTGATCTAGAAATCAGCTGTATTGGGGAGAAAGTCAACTATGGCCAATTTACAGTCAAACCTCATAATTTTTTATCCACATCAACATTATAGACTCATATGAACCATTTGATCAAGTTTGGACCACAACTCCTCAAGAAATTTGATTAGATCACCAAAAGGGCAAAATGGTCATTTTTAGGGTCTTGACTGTAGAAGGGAAAATTTATGATTTTTAACCTAGCCAATGGCAAATTAGGTTCAAGCATGGATTCAAGGACTCAATGGAAGCATCTTTACCTATTCACAAGGTTCAAAAGATCTCAATTGCATTGGATTGACAGATGAATTTTCCAATCAACTGATCAAAAATCAATTGTACACTGAAAAGTCAAACTTTGACTTTTTGGTCAAAATCAAGTGCCAAGAGTCATTTTTCATCAAGATGTGTAAAAACATGAAACTTGTTCATCAAGAAACCTAGTTTTACAAATTAGGGTTTAAAATGGAAAATTTTGATAACTTAGAAATTTTCTAAGTTATGAAAATTTCTTATTTTTTCCCGACTTTGCCCAACTTTTTCACCATGATGCAATTGGATTCAAAGAAAACTTCCAACATGAAAATTGTATTTCTCCAGAAAATTTACAACTTTGATTCACAATGTTTTCCTAAAAGATGCTTGGATCTCAAGTTATGATTTTATGAACAAGGGTCCAAGTGGAATCTCAAAATGCATTTCAAATATGGATTGTAGAGCATGTTACAGGCTTTCCAAAATGTCCACGAACTCTCCAAAATCATTTGTGGTTAGGGAGAATCGAAAGTTTGAAAATGGCAAATCATCACTTTTGTCCATGGCATTTTTTATGTTGATACAAGTTGCAATTTTGTCCAAACCTTGCTTGTACTTGTTTACAGGTCCTTAAACCCTTCCACACTCATAAATTAAATGCAAACACATTGGATTTAGGCTTTGTTCTGATCAATGAAGCATTATACAAAGGTTTAATCCATTTTTGGCAAAAAGATAACAATGCCATTTTGATAAAGGTTGCTTTATGCAATTTTGTTTCTCTTGAGCTGTGAACCCAATCCTTTGCAGCAAACTAACTCCACAAACTTAGGGCAAAGTACACCAACTATCAGCATGCTTGAAGCTAGCCTGTACAGGCTATAGCATTGTCAAAATCACCTTTTACTTCAAAACCAAGCAAGTGTGCAAAATCGCCACAACTCTTGTATCTGTTATAACCAAGCTTGGTAAACATTTCAAACAAGTTTCTCACATTAAACTAAGCTAGAAACACGAGCTGACAACCTCTCAAACACCCTTGTACACCAAAAACCCCCATTTTATGCCAAAACAGGGAAGGCTCTGCAAATCACAAGCCAAATCACAATCCACTCATGCGTTTTGCTTGCAATCAGTTCCAACACACTCCATACTACATACCTAAACTGTCCCAACCATTCCCAAGTCACTGTAACTCCATTTACACACATCACAATTTTTGTTTTGAAGCTTTGCATGTTGAGTTCTATAGAGACATCCAGGCCATTTCAAAGCAAGCTAAGCATTGGGAAAGGTCCAAGGAACTTCAAGCAAGCTCAAAAGAACCTCAAGCCTCACTGAAAGTTGCTGCATTGCCATACTCAAGCTTGACTGAAATAGGTAAAGTTCAAACTTCTATCTCTCTATTTAGGAAACATTAGGCTTAGGTTTGTGAATAAAAAATGTAGTCCTCACTGCCCTTGAGTTGTACATATGCTTAGAATTCATTTATGTTAACTGAGCTAGGAGTATTTGATGTTTGAACATTCTGAAAAAACTAGGTCAAGATTTAGGGCCAAAGAAATTCTATCTGGTCTTTGAGAGTTAGATTAAGTTTTTTACATGGTTAGAATTGTGTGATCATGATCTATAACTTTCATGTTGCGAGTTTTTGTTTTTAAGCACAAATGCAGGAGTTAGCAGTTTGAACATGGCGCACACTTTTGTTGTTTCTGGAGGACAGGGACGAAGATGAATGTGGGCTGGGCCTAACTTGGCTTGCTTTTTGCACCCCCTGCTTGCTCTTTGCACCTCCTTGGCCCATTGATTTTATTTTTCTATATTTTCCATTTTCTATTTTCATTTCTGACTTTTATTATTTTTTTCTAAATATAAAAAAATTACCAAAAAATATTTTCTTAAATTTTCACATTTTATTTTATTTTTTTATTTTATTTTTGGCATAATATTTAGTTTATTAGGTTTAATATATTTATTTTCTTAAATAAAAACTTATAATTAATACAGAAAAATATTATATTATATTTTTATTATTTATACACTTAAATAATATTTCCTTACATATTTTATTTTTTAACATTTTGTATACATTTTATTTTATTTTCTTGTACATAAATAAATAGTTATAATATATATACTTTTTCTTAAAACAAATTATGGTTTCCATCCTTAATAAAAATAATCTTTTATTTTCTTATTTTTGATACATTAAATAATTTATTTTTACATACATAAAAATAATACCAAAACATATTTGCATATTTATGTTAATTACACATTTAAATATTTGTCAATTTATCATTTGTACAATGAGTTCAATTTGATTGTAATAGTTGACTTAGGGTTTTATTTTCTTGCAAATATCCCCCTATCCAAACTTGTATCCCCCTCCCCATAATCATGTTGTAATAGTCGTAGATTTACTTTTTACGCACTTTATAGCTTTCAAATATGCCATGATAGAAAGATTAGGGTTTTATGCAAATATCCGAAAATCAAAGAAAATAGCTTGACCTAATACAAGACAAAAATGCATGAAAATGACAACATAATGCACACAAGCACCCCTAGGGTTTCATCCACTTGTTGCCTTAAAAATGGTCATGGTATGCATGCTAGGTATCTTGGCAAAAAAAAATCAAAACAAAAGATCATAGTCCCTCGATGAAGCTATCTTGGTTGCCTATACAAAAATGATCTAGTCCCTAAAAAAAACTTGCTAAGATACTTAGCACAATTGCTATCATGGTCATACGATGACCCGCGCCTGTCCCATTTATCATCCAAGCACAAGTTTGTTTACCAAATACAATGGTAAAACAACAATGACAAAGGGTTAAAAATGTGTAGGAAAGACTTTTGAGTAGGTCGGGTAGATGCTCCTGGTTACTTGATCAAACTTGCAAACATCCTTGATATTTTCAAAAACACACAACACAATTTCAAAACATTTTCCCAAAACAAACTTTCAAACATTGAAACATCTTTTCAAAAGACAAACACCTTTGTATACATTCAAACAAGAATCACTACAAAGGTTGCCCAGACAAAGGCCTCTTTTTAAAATATTTTCAAAACCACACACAAAGCACCATTTCAAACAATTGAAAAGCAAAAGCAAGTGATCTAAACAAGTAACTAAGAGCCCATGGGAAACCATGGATGAAAAGGGTGCTAGCACCTTCCCTTTTCATAATCTATGCCCCGAACCCAAGAAAACATCTCAAAGGTCTTTCTTGTGCTTTTTGACCCTTCCTTTGGATAAAATAAAAAGTCGGTGGCGACTCTTACTAAACCGAAACATTTGCAAACACAAACACAAAACCTCAAGTCAGTTCTCCCACCGTATCACAGAAGTGGCGACTCTGCTGGGGATACGCTTAATTAAAGTGGGGTTACCTTAGGGTTTAGATCACCTTTATATGCTTATCTTGTTTGCTTTGATTGGTTTACATTTGGTTCTATTGTTTGGGTTTGAAATCCTCTACCCGGATTTGGGAAACATTCATAGGTAAATAGAAATACATTATGGAAACTGTGCGGGGTATACCGACGTGGTTGAAGCAATATCTATATTAGTGCGACATATTTGTGGGTACCGGTAGCCTTTAAGTTAATCAAAGAGAATACGGGGCCGCTGAGTGATGTCATGAAGCACTAATGGACTTTTAGAACCTTTACTTGACCATCTTGGCCTTTTAAGGGGTAGGTAGATGACCGGCTTTGGTGCAGTCCGAAGTTGGTAGATACTCGATACTACATTCATTGAGGGTTGTTTTCTTGGAATATTTCGGTCGCCAGTAAAGTGGCTAAACTGAAACAATGAACACAGAAAATAATCCAGTGATATTGAGCTCCTTAGAACACGGTTACTATTTATAGGACAGGTTGAGCCAACTAAACTTCAAGAGGGTACTTACCTATGAAACCCCATGCAAACTTGAAACTAGGAACTTGTGTGATTTTCTTGTACATATACTTGTGCATAACATCATGGATATCATGAAGCATCATATGCATCCACTAACCATTTCAAGGATTTTGGATCTTCATCTTTGTTCCTGTTTTGTAGGTTATGGAATCACTTCGCAGGAAAACAATCCAAGTCAACCTTGTGAGAATTCCTCCTCAACTTAAGGAGCTTGCTTCCAAGATTCCAGAGTATTCTTCATTCACCGAGAGGCATGGTCGTCTTCTCAACTTAGTCAACACCAACACTGAGGAGGACATGGTGAAAGTTCTCTTCAAGTTCTTTGACCCCCTACACCACTGCTTCACATTTCCTGATTACCAGCTTGTGCCTACTTTGGAGGAATTTTCTCAACTCCTGAGGATTCCTATTCTCCATCAACTACCCTACAACGGTACAGAAAGAGATCCAAAGCCTGAAGTTGTTGCTCAAGCCCTACACTTGCAACCATCTGATGTCAAAGGTCATTTGGAAACCAGAAGTGGTATCAAGGGTTTCTTGTCAAAGTTTCTGTTTGAGAAAGCTCAAGAATGCTGGAAATCATTGGACTTACAAGCTTTTGAAGAGATTGTGGCTCTTCTCATCTATGGGTTGGTATTGTTCCCAAACCCTGATCAACTTATAGATGTGAATGCTGTCAAGATTTTCATGTCAGGGAATCCTGTGCCTACTTTACTTGGGGATATCCTCCACTCATTTCAAACTCGAACAATGAGGAAAAGAGGTGTTCTCATGTGTTGCACTCCTCTTCTAGCAAGGTGGTTTACTTCTCACATTCCCCAATCAGTCTTGAAGAATGAGCAAGGTTTGAGGTGGTCACAATGATTGATGACTCTTACACATTCAGATGTTCATTGGTGTTCTCGATCCAGAGAAAATGTTATCATCATTGATCGTTGTGGGGAATTCCCTAATGTACCACTACTTGGCATTAGGGGAGGCATCACCTACAACCCCTGCTTGGCTCTGAGACAGTTTGGGTATGCCCGAAGGGATGGCCCATATGACATGCTGATTCCAGACTTGGTTTTTGACTTCGACAACGACGCTCAAGGACTTCAACAAAGGTTTATCCGAGCTTGGAGGATGCCCAACAAGGTAGACAGTAAGACCTTGGGACACAAGAATTCCATCCCCCTTGAGAATTACCTCAAGTGGGTACGAACCCGCTCCCAGAGTCTTATGATGCCTTACTCCTACATACTTCCTATGATCAAAGAGCATGTTACGGAAGGAGAGGTTCCATACACCCTCCTACATCCTGACATGCCAACATCATTGGAATATTTACAAAGGAGTTGGATACAGCTCAAGGGAGAACGCGATACATTTGAAGCCCAATTCTACGCCAGTGAGAAGAAGGTTTTAGAACTTACTCGTAAACTTCACGAAAAGCAGACTCTCAACACCTACATTGCACCAAAGAGGATGCGCAACGTCTTTTTACATTAGAATTTTGTATTATTTTTCCCATGGGGCATTTATGTACTAACAAATTATATCTTATTAATATGACGTGTGTTTCTTTTTTGGTTTAAAACAAATTTGAATTTCTGATTCCTTGAATGCATTACATGAATACATTTCATTCATCATATGCATAAACAGGTCTTCACACCAGGTTTACTTATCTCTCTGCTATTTATTTCAGCAAGATGGATATAGAGCAGACAGTCAAAGATTTGCAAGTGCAGAATTCACAGTTCCAACAACTACTCATGACCTTGGCAAAGGGCCAGGAGGATCTTAAAGCTCTGTTAAAGAAGGAAAAGGAGAAAAAGAAAAAGAAAAGAGTTGGTGTGGCTACTTTGGGTAGAAGATTTGAAGGTCAAACCAGAAGGGTCATGGATTTCCCCTCAACATCTGATGAAGGGGTAGGAAAAGGAAAGGGAGCTGCAGTACCATCTGAGTCTGAGGAAGAAGAAGAGGAGGAGGATGAAGACTATTCTGAACAGCAGTACCCTCCTGCAGATGATAAGTATAAAAATCTGGAAGAACGTCTGACAGCCATGGAGGTACAGAGGGTGCCTGGGCTGGACTTTGAAGAGCTGGGTTTGGTTTCTGGGATTGTCATTCCCCTCAAGTTTAAAGTGCCCCTTTTTGCTAAGTACGATGGGTTGTCTTGCCCAAAGATGCACCTACGGTCCTACGTCAGAAAAATTCAACCTCATTCTTCTGACAAGGACCTGTGGGTCCACTTTTTTCAGGATAGTTTGTCGGGGACACAATTGGATTGGTTCTACCAGCTTGAGAGGTATGATGTGCACAATTGGGAGGATCTGGCTGCTGCCTTCTACAGACAGTATCAATATAATGCAGACTTAGCACTAACCCATACTCAATTACAGAGTATGGGCATGGTCTCAAATGAAGGTTTCAAGGAGTATGCCCAGAAATGGAGGGACTTGGCTGGAAGGGTGCAACCACCATTATCTGAGAGAGAGCTTGTGGATATGTTTTTGGGGACCCTGTCAGGTCCATTCTTTAATTACTTGATCGGAAGTTCGTCTGCGGGGTTCACCGAGTTAATTCTGACTGGTGAAAGAGTTGAAGCCGGAATCAAGAGTGGTAAAATTCAGAAAGACACATCTACTCCCGCTGCCATCAAAAAGCCTTTTCCAGCAAAGAAAGAAGTATCAGCTGTCTACTCTCAAAGAAGTCAGGGAAGGGTTGAGCACCGGCCAGCGATGGGGGCCGTAATGATTCAGAAGTTTGCAGCTGATCCGCCTAGGAATAATCAACCCAGAACCAACCAAGCAAGGGTGGAAAGGCTTGCACGGCAATACACTCGGATAAACATGACTCTCGCTCAGGTTCTACCCCATCTCTTGAAGTTAAATATTGCAACCTTGAAAGAGTCACCGAAGAATCCGAATACAACTTCACCACACTACCATCTCAACGCCAAGTGTGCTTATCATTCGGACAACTTGGGGTACGACACCAACAATTGTTAGGCCCTCAGGAATAAGATCCAGGATTTAATAGACGCTAAGGAAGTGGAATTCGACGCCCCTGAAAAGCCAAACATGATCTCTGCTCCAATGCCAAAGCATGGCCACAATGTCCATGTTGTTGAAGAAGATCTGTATATTGCTACTGTTGATGATTTGATGACTCCGTTACCGATAATCAAGATAAATTTGTTGAAGGCTGGGATTTTCCCAGGATGTGAAAAAGATTGCTACCTTTGTTCATCCTTACCAACCAACTGTCCGTTGTTGAAGTTAGGCATCCAACGCCTAATGGATAATCAAGAAATCCTTTTTGAAAAGACTCCTGTTACACCAACTTCTGTCAATGATGTTTCGATAATTACCATATCCGCCAATCTTTCCAAGGTCTCCAAAAGACCTGTTAAGATTACATCCGAACCAAAGATTGTACCTCTGAAGATAACTATGTCGGGGCCTATCCCGTACAAGTCCAACAAATCAATACCGTGGAACTATGGGGGAGAGATCTTCTACCACGGTGTTAAACAGATTGAATCAATTGAAGAAAGTTCCGATGAAGAAACTCTTGACATTGGAAATATGGCTGGAATGAGTAAAATCACCCGCAGCAGAATAATTTTCTCTCCGGAGATTGCTCCTCTAAGGGAAATCTCCGGACCCTCAAATTCTCCTAAGGTTATCCCTGTGCCGGTCAACATATCTGTGAGAACTCCAGTTATTGAAGAAGTTGTGACTCCTGTGGTTGTACCCTCTGCTGTTGCTGCTGATAAAGGGAAAGGGATCCAAGAAGCGCCCGTCAGGACGAGGGCTCAGCCTTTGGTCATCCCTGAGACCACTCAAAAAGAAATGGAGGAGATTTTGAAAATAATTAAGAAGAGCGACTATGATGTTGTGGAACAACTGGGGAAAACCCCCTCAAAAATCTCTATGCTGGCCCTGTTGCTCTGTTTCGAAGCTCATGGCAAAGTTTTGATCAGATTCTTGAAGACGACCCACGTGCCACAGGAAACATCCGCGGACCAGTTCCAGGAATGTGTAGCTAGCCAAACTGCAGACAATGGTCTAGGGTTCTCCGATGCCGATTTAACATCTAAGGGGAGAAAGCATAATGACGCTCTGCATGTCTCGGTGGAATGCAGAGGGACTACTCTAGCTCACATTCTGGTTGATACTGGATCGTCTTTAAATGTCTTGCCGAAGAAAGCATTGGACAGATTGGACTGTGAAGGTTTAACCCTGAAGCCCAGCAATATCATTGTCAGAGCCTTTGATGGTTCTAAAAGGATGGTCCACAGGGAGGTGGACATCCCGATTAAAGTAGGAACTGAAACCTTCAACTCCACATTTTATGTGATGGATATCTGTCCCTCCTACTCTTACTTGTTGGGAAACGTTGGATTCATAACGTTGGGGCCGTCACTTCTTCTTTGCACCAAATGCTCAAGTACCCGGTCCAGGGGAAAATTATAATTGTTCATGGCGAGGAGGAGTATATGATAAGCCATCTAAATTCATTCCGCTATGTTGAATTGGATGGTGAATTCATCGAGACCCCCTTTCAGCACTTTGAAGAGGTTTCTCCTGAAGTTGCAGCAACCAAGACAGTGTCTTATGTACCTTTGATTACCAAACCTGTGCCTCGAATGTCATCCCTCAAAGATGCGAAGGCTGTGATTGAAGAAGGAGGAAGCACAATATGGGGTCAGCTACCAGACTTTCCTTTCAAATCTGATAAATTCGGCTTGGGTTTCACTGCTTCTGCTCAAAAGGCTGTACGCCGCTCCCGGGCTGGAGGGCCACCAGTGAAGATCACCCATCATGGAGTCAATGCTTTGGAGGATGGTGAAGAGGAGAGAAACTTTGAAGACTGGATTTTCCCTACTGTGGACGGAGGACTAAACAAATGGGAGGCAAAGGACTTTGTTCCCATTACTTTCATAAATCAGTAATTTATCTTTCAAACATTTTTGTTGGTCTGTAATAATTCTTAAACAATTCTTACACTTTTTGCCTTGTGCCTAACCTGAGGCATATAGGTCCATTTGTAAGGGTTTTATTTTTCATCTTCATATGCCATTTTAATGAATCATGGACGTTTTCACATATAAACTTTTGTGTTCATTTTATTTCTTTTTACATTTTATTTGTTTAAAGGTGGCTATCCCTTACACACACCCACACTCACAAATGCAGGTACCCTTCCATTCCGGATTCCATGGGTAACAATTATGCTATGGCCTTCAGTGGCTCTGAAGATCTGGTCTACCATGCCGAATACGAAGGTGATGAAGACTGTGAAGTGCCGAGAGAATTGGCTAGACTGCTACAACAGGAAGAAAGGGCTATTCTGCCCCATGAAGAGTTGTTAGAGACAATCAACCTAGGTATTGATGAAGACAGAAAAGAAGTCAGAGTGGGTGCCAACCTAGAGAAAAGTGTCAAAGAATGCCTAGTTCAGGTGTTAAATAAATATGTTGAGATCTTTGCATGGTCCTATGAAGACATGCCGGGACTCGATACAGATATTGTGGTTCACCGTCTCCCTACGAGAGAAGACTGTCCACCAATTAAGCAGAAAGTCCGCTGAATGAGGCCCGATATGTTTGAAAAGATCAAAGCCGAAGTGGTGAAGCAGTTCAATGCTGGGTTTCTTGCTGTTACTTCCTATCCACAGTGGGTTTCTAACATTGTGCCCGTGCCTAAGAAGGACGACAAAGTGAGAATGTGCGTGGATTACAGAGACTTAAACAGGGCTAGCCCTAAAGGTGACTTTCCACTACTGCACATTGACATCTTGGTTGACAATACAACTCAGCACAAGGTATTTTCTTTCATGGATGGATTTTCAGGGTACAACCAGATCAAAATGGCCCCTGAAGACATGGAGAAAACTACTTTTGTTACACAGTGGGGTACCTTATGCTATAAAATGATTCCATTCGGTCTGAAGAATGCCGGGGCAACCTATCAGCGCGCCATGGTAGCTTTGTTTCATGATATGATACATCATGAGATTGAAGTCTACGTAGATGACATGATAGCCCGTTCACAGACAGAAGAAGAACACCTCGACCATTTGCAAAAGTTGTTTGTCAGGTTGAAGGAATACAAGCTCAGACTGAACCCTAACCAGTGCACTTTCAGAGTCAGGTCCGGTAAACTCCTGGGTTTCATAGTCAGCAACAAAGGCATTGAGGTTGATCCTGCCAAAGTCAAAGCTATACAAGAAATGCCTGCCCCTCGCACTGAGAAGGAGGTCAGAGGTTTCTCGGGACGCCTAAACTACATTCCAAGGTTCATTTCTCACCTAACATCTACCTGTGAGACAATCTTCAAGCTGTTGAAGAAAGATCAGGTGGTTAAATGGAATGATGACTGTCAAGTTGCTTTTGATAAAATCAAGGAATATTTGCTAGAACCTCCTATCTTGATGCCTCCCGTCGAAGGAAGACCGCTTATCATGTATCTGACGGTCTTAGAGAATTCAATGGGGTGCGTACTGGGCCAACATGACGAGTCTGGCTGAAAAGAGCATGCCATTTATTACCTTAGCAAAAAGTTTACCGACTGTGAGACCCGATACTCACTGCTCGAGAAAACTTGTTGCGCTTTGGTATGGGCTGCATACCGGCTAAGGCAGTATATGTTGACTCATACCACTCTATTGATCTCTAAGATGGATCCGATCAAGTACATCTTTGAGAAGCCTGTTTTATTTGGAAGAATAGCAAGGTGGCAGATGATCCTGACCGAGTATGATATACAGTACACGACCCAAAAAGCTATAAAAGGGAGTGTGCTAGCCGATCATCTGGCCCATCAAGCTGTCGAAGATTACCAATCCATGAGGTTCGACTACCCCGACGAGGATATCATGACTTTGGATAACATTGAAGACTTCAAACCATATGACGGACATGAACAAGGATCCCGATGGACCCTGTACTTTGATGGTGCTTCTAACGCACTTGGCAACGGTATTGGTGCTGTACTTATCTCTCCCAAAGGTTACCATACACCTTTCACCTCCAGACTCTGCTTCAGCTATACCAATAACATGGCCGAGTATGAAGCTTGTATCTTTGGTCTCAAGACTGCTATTGACATGGGAATCAAATCTTTGATTGTATTTGGGGACTCAGCTTTGGTTATCAGTCAAATCAAAGGAGAGTGGGATACTAAACATCCAAACCTCATCCCTTACAAAGAACATGTCCTGATATTGTTACCACATTTCGAGCAGATTACCTTCGAGCACTTCCCGCGAGAAGAAAATCAGCTAGCAGATGTGCTAGCTACAGTGTCATCCATGTTTAAACTTGACTGGGATAATGAGGCTCCCCAAATCACTATTGAACGGATGGACGAACCTGCACATTGTCACAAGATTAATACCGAAGAAGTAATGGACCTACCTTGGTTTCACGAAGTCAAAAGGTATCTCGAAGCACAAGAATACCCTGAAGGAGCTTCGGTCAACGACAAAAAGTTCTTCAGGAGATTCTTTACCAAATTCTTCCTGAGAAATGGTATCTGTGATCGGTGGATCTGGAACTGACTGTTTAACGCTGGTTCGCGAAATGTCGCGGTAAGCAAGAGTCGCCGCCGTCTTTTATTTTCTCCAACATGGACAGGACAAAAGCACAGCAAAATTCCTTATGAGATAGTTTCTCTGTTCGGGAGGTAGATTTATAGAAAGGGAAGGTGTTAGCACCCTTTCTATCCATGGTTATCCATGGGCTCTTAGATACTTGCTCATTTGTGTTTTCAAAAGTGTTTGCTTTTCATTTGTGAGTGAGTTTGAAAAAGTTTCGTTTAAAGATTTCAGATCGACTCTTGTATCAGTCCTCAAGAGTGTTTGAAAAATTGTTTTGAAAGCTTTTTGAAAAGTGTCGGTGTGAAAAGGTTTTGTTTTGTTTTTAAAAGAGAGAGCAAGTATCTACGAGTCATCTACCTACCCTAAGGAATTAGGCTGTGTAAATGTCCTTAAGGTAGTGCCATCCCACCATTGAGAGATAGGTAGCACCACCGTTGGAGGTGTTCGGGTCAATTCGTTTGTTAGGGACAGTGTGGTCACCAGAGCAACGGTAGGACACCTTAGAAGCTACCCTTATGCCATAGATCATGGACATAAGGACTTACTAAAACGTCCTATATTCGACGACCACATTTCGAAGGTAAGGCAACAGTGAGGCGTACCCTAAGAGTGGTGTGTGAATTTGTGTGTTATTTTCAGTTATGTTTATTTTTGATCATGTATCATGGTGATCTACGCTTGTTTTTATTTTAGGCCATACATTCTTTCATGCAAAGTTTAGCAGTTTTAAGAGTGCGGAAATTTAAATGCGGAAAGTAAAATCCTACGCTATTACAAGGCGCGGGTCTATACATCGCCAAATTAACAAAGACCCGTTTTAATAAAAGTGCGGAAAGTAAAACCTAGTTACTATTACATGGCTTGAACAGTTAAATAATATTCGCAAAGAAAATAAATAAGAATAAATGCGCGAAGAGAAATTAGAATCGAATGTTCGAGGGCGTTGAACCCTTTGAAATTAAATTGAAATTAGAAAAGCTAATTAATTATTAAATAAAAGAAAAGAAATGTTTTTTAGGTTTTTGTATTTAATGAAATAAGAAAATTAAAATTAAAATTAAAAGAAACCCTAATTCTAAGTTATTTTTAATTATTAATGAAAAAAATATTAAAGTTTAACCTAATTTACTAAATATTTATTATACATGTTTATTTACAAAAATATTTAATAATTAATAATAATAACAATGATGTTAAAATTATTTATTAAAAAAAATGATGAAAAGTTAAAAAACCCTAATTTCTACATATTTTAATTTGTTAAGAAAAATATTAAAGTTTTGAAACCTAAATTAATCTAATTAATTGTTTAAAGTTTATTTACAAAATAAATTAATAATGAAATTAATATTAATAACAATAAACATTTTTTTTTGATTTTTCTGTATTTTATATTGTGAAAATTAATTTATGTGGATTAAATAAAAACAATCAAAAACAATTAAAAGAATTAAGAAAGAAAATCAAATAAAAAATAAAAAAATGTGCAAACCACGGGGGGTATTCAGACCCCAAAGGGAGGTTTTTATGAGAAATCTGGCCCATTGAATCAAGGCCATGTTTGACTTTCCAGGGTAGAATGCATGTTCATTGACTAACGTGCATGGTAGACGTCCCCTTATAGCCTTCAGACTGAAACTCATGGACGCGTGGCAGGCATGGATGTGAAGGCGTATGGTGAACCTTGGATGAAGCGCTGCGTGGAAACATGTTATGGAAAAAATCATGAAACATGATAGGGGACCTGGGAATCGAACCCAGGTCCCAGTACCTGCATGACAACTCAACTGCCAACTGAACCAACACGCGTGTTTGTACTATGAGTGGAACACAAATAATATGTATGAAAAAAAACAACGTTATCCTGAAACAATCAAAAACGCGCTAATATTCAAATTATCCAACCACGTCTGGACACGCTAGCATCTTCTTCCTTTTGTTCCTGCAAATAATACCAAATAGCGGGGGTTTTAAACCCCCACTAAACTCAACCAGAAAAAATAGCGATTAGCTCCTGGGTTAACATAAAAAAGGCGCGAGGTGTGGATTAGTCTTGTCTTGAAGTCACGATTTTAATGGCGTAGGTTTGAATGTCCAATTTTACCACATGAGGGAAACCCTAATTCAAAACTTCTGAAACCCTAAAACACGTCCATGGCAGATCTGGCTACAGGCAGTGTTATTTCAATTAATTACTACCAATGGCTTCAGAACATCAATATTAGCAAGAATCAATGTTTAAAACTCATGCATAATGTATGTAAATTAAAAAACGATTAGGGACAAGTTCAAGAAAAGTGTGATGTCGTTCTACCAATTCTTTGAGTGTAAAGGCGTGTTCTTGATTGCAACACGTTCCTAGCAATGTCAGGAAGACAATGGAAGGCTTCTTGTGCTTTGAAACGAGCTCTAGGTATGAAATCAGTTTTCAACCTTTTTTCCAAAAATTTGCAATTTGGTTCTCCCTTTTCTCAGCAGCTTTTGTGTGTGTTAGGATTAGGTCACGTTGTGTATAAGTA
Source organism: Vicia faba (assembly GCA_948472305.1). Taxonomy (NCBI): domain Eukaryota; kingdom Viridiplantae; phylum Streptophyta; class Magnoliopsida; order Fabales; family Fabaceae; genus Vicia; species Vicia faba. The sequence goes on along the minus strand of OX451736.1, from coordinate 1,361,892,612 downwards.
TCTGAATGCCATTAGGTCAAAACCAAGCCCAAAGATCCATTGATTTAATGATTCAATATTTGATTTTGTTCACATCTTTTTTCAATCTTTTTGCCATGGAAAACTTGCCAAATTGGAAGATTTTGTTCCCTTGAGAAGGTGCACGAAATATTTAGCTCATAATGGAAGGATTTGCTGCACAAAAAAGTTTTAAAACCATTGTTTAGTATTTTTCTCATAATTAAATTTAATTAAATGAATTAATAAGATTAAAAATTCAATTAATTAATTAAAAATAAGAAAATAACTCCCTTTTAGCTTAATGGGTCGTGCATAGCCTTTGGGTAATGATTCATGGAAGAATTTGTGGCCCATTAGCATTTTTGAAGCCTTTGAAGCAAAGTTGACTTTTCAAAATTCCCAAAAATTTCCTAACTTCTACAAGGCATATCTTGCTCAATTTGTGAAGCTATGAACATGTTCTTGGACATTTTGGAAAGGTCTTGAAGTCCTCTAACCAATGCCTTTGGTCCCATGTCATTTTGATTTAACAATCTCAAGTTATGGTCTTTGACTTAAAGTGCCTTTTTGTTGACTTTTGAAAATGACCTATAATGTTGAAATTGATAACTTTTTGTGAGAGCATTTCTTGGACTTGAAGTGTGAAGATGAGTTGTAGGAAATGTCCTTCTCTTCAAAATGAGCTTTGGATGGAATTTTTATGATAAACCATGTGGGAGTTATGCCTTGGTCAATTTGCAGTTGACTTTTTCAGTTGTCCAAAAATAGAAACTTTTGCATCTTGAGACTTTTTGAGCCGTACTTTGAGAATCATGATCAAGAATTGACCAAATGATGTTTGTGGCTTCAAAATAAGATGTTGACCAAAAATTTTGACTTTTGACTGTCAAATGACCATTTTGCCCCTGCAGTTGACTGTAGAGCAATTAGGGTTTTTCACTGTGCAATTTGATGCTGTGAGTCTTGAAACTTGGCATATGGATGCTTGACAATGTATGTAGGAATGTGGGACTTGATTGGACCCTTGAAAACTTCAATTTCTTTGCAAGAACCAAAACCCTAATTTTGACTGTGTTAGGAGGCCATTGGACTGTGCAACCTTTGAGAGATTTTGAATCATCTAGAGATTGATATTGACAAATCTTGAAGAATATGGGAGGGAAAATTTTGGGGTACAACAGTTGCCCCTGTTCAATCTTCTTAGACCTGAGGATATAGATTGGCTGGCGTGCCTTTCGTAATCCGAGGGTAGAAGATGATTGAACACTAGAGTGCCCAGAAATTTGCACTCACATAGTAGAGTGTCAGCAGTATGATGTAGGGAATGGGCTTACAGATGCCATTTGGAGAGATAATGGATAGGAGGATGGGCTTATCGATGCCATCTGGAAGTGTGACAGAACTTTGTTGGGAATGGGATTATAGACGCCATTTGGAGACTGTTGGTATATGGATGGGCTTATAGATGCCATCGGGAGGTTGTCGATCGCGTAAGAGTTTCCTTAGCGAGAACTTGCGTACCTGAGAAAGAAAATAATTACCTGGAATTTTACAGGAGTTGATCTTCAAACTCTTTATGTAGATGTGCCCTGGCTGGATACAGGAATCGAATCTTTAAACTCTTCAGACGTGCCCTGGCAAGATACAGGAATCGAGTCTGGTAATGTTAGTCGTCAACAGATACACCCTGGCAAGATACAGGAATCGGATCCTCAAACTCTTCAGATGTGCCCTGGCAAGATACAGGAATCGGATCCTCAAACTCTTCAGATGTGCCCTGGCAAGATACAGGAATCGAGTCTGGTACTGTTAGTGGTCAACAGATACACCCTGGCAAGATATAGGAATCGGATCTTCGAACTCTTCAGACGTGCCCTGGCAAGATACAGGAATCGAGTCTGGTAATGTTAGTCGTCAACAGATACACCCTGGCGAGATACAGGAATCGGATCCTCAAACTCTTCAGACGTGCCCTGGCAAGATACAGGAATCGAGTCTGGTAATGTTAGTCGTCAACAGATACACCTTGGCAAGATACAGGAATCAGATCTTCGAACTCTTCAGACGTGCCCTGGTAAGATACAGGAATCGAGTCTGGTAATGTTAGTCGTCAACAAATACACCCTGGAAAGATACAGGAATCGGATCTTCGAACTCTTCAGACGTGCCCTGGCGAGATACAGGAATCGAGTCTGGTAATGTTAGTCGTCAACAGATACACCCTGGCAAGATACAAGAATTGGATCTTCGAACTCTTCAGACGTGCCCTGGCGAGATACAAGAATCGAGTCTGGTAATGTTAGTCATCAACAGATACACCCTGGCAAGATATAGGAATCGGATCTTCGAACTCTTCAGACGTGCCCTGGAAAGATACAGGAATCGAGTCTGGTAATGTAGTCGTCAACATATACACCCTGGCAAGATACAGGAATCAGATCTTTAGTTGCGACCGTTGATAGTAATCATCTTTGTACTGAGTTTTGTCCTGAAAAGACAAAACGTTAGTTGTATGTGATGTCATGATGTATGACATGCGTGATGTTCTCAGAATAAATGAGATTGTATGTTCATGATGCGTATGTGCATGCTATAAGGCATGAAGATGTGATGTTTATGAGCGTATTTTTGTCTAGGAAAATAGATCCTTGACGACTGCCGGGAGATTGAATCCTGGGCTGATGTGGAAGAGTAGAGCTTTTTGTTTCCGCTGGGAATGATGGTTGCAAGAATACCGGTAGGAGAAGATGACTCCGTTGAGGAATAAACTTGGCGAATAGATTACTCTGCGGGGAGTGAACTCTGTGGGAAGAGAGGTACTTTGCTGAGGTTGATGATAACTCCGTTGGGGATACCATTGTTATGTTATGTTGGAAGATTGATGAACTCCGCTGGAGGATAGGAAGAACTTCGCCGAGGACGATATTTCCGTGGTAATTGGCTGAGGATAACCCAGTTATATCCTGGTGGGGAAGTAACCTTTGAATAAAGCCGGGGGCGCGTTCGTGTTCTACAGGGGACAAGCTTCCAGAATCTACTAGGGATAAGCTTTAAGACCTGTTGGGGAGATGGATTCCACTTTCCTGGGGAAACCTTTTAGATTGGACTCTCCTGGGGAAAATTTTAAGATATACTGGGGAAGTGGCTCCGCTGAATGTCTGGTATACCGCCAGGGAACAATCTTAGATCAAGACTGCCGAGGATGCTTGTTAAGAATGTTTGTATATTACGCTGAGGAATGTTGAGATCTGCTGGGGATACCCAACTTCCTTAAGACTGACAGTATAACTTTGCTTGGGGAGAGTATGTTGACTTGCTGGCTCACTCTCTGGGGAGTTAAGATATCTTGGTTATGTTCTTCAGCTGTACTTACCTTGGTACCTTGGTGGACAGAGCAATTAGATTGCTTAGACAACTCATTATTGCCCCTGTTTCTAAGGTTACCTGTAATTAATCCTTTGTTTCGTATGCAAATATTTATGAGTTAGCAATTAGTGTCAAATGCATATATCACAAATTGAACCTTGGACGTTCTTCGCAAAACAAAACAGAAAAAGGAAAAACAAATGGCAATTTGTCTGAAAAGTGAATTTGTATTGATTTTTGAATTGCTTGTGAATAGGCGTTTAGATACAAGAGGCTGACGTCCTAGTAAGAGAACGCCGCCGAACAAAAGAGTTTATGTAATTTTGTACAAAAGGAAAACAAAACAGCTATGTGAAAAGAGTAATCCCACCGGGTTCCAACTCTACTATCGCCTTTATATCTTTGAGCGTCTCATCACTTGGCTGCTCAGTTGACGATGAAGCTGATTGATCGATGCCGTTTGAACCTGATAGTTGATACCGGATTCTAGATGCAAGGTGATCCAATGAGACATAGTATTACGCTTTAATCCCTAACTTTTGCCTGGACCGCCCTTTCGAGTTTTCAGTCCACCGGGATACCCATTTTTTCCCAAGCCGCCTTTTCAGGTTTTCGACTTGCCGGGTGTACATATTTTTTCATTTCATCCCTCATTTTGCCTGAACCCTTTTGGTTCGCCGGGAAGCCCTAATTTTTGCCTAGGTATGTCTACCTAGCGGGTCTTTTATCATGCGTAGTATCTTTTTACTATGTCTGCATTAGCAGGGTGAGGAAGGTCGTCACCATCCATGGTAGTTAGAATCATGGCTCCTCATGAGAACACATGTTTAACCACAAATGGCCCTTCGTATGTAGGGGTCCATTTGCCCCTGGGATCACTCTGAGGAAGGATTATGCGTTTGATTACCAGGTCCCCAACTTGATACTCTTGTGGTCTGACCTTCTTGTTAAATGCCCTGATCATCCATTTTTGATACGTTTGACCATGACAAATAGCAGCGAGTCTCTTTTCGTCGATTAGATTTAATTGATCAAGTCGTGTCTGGATCCAGTCATCTTCGCTCAGATCTGCATCCTTCATTATCCGGAGAGAGGGTATTTGCACTTCAATCGGTAAGACTGCTTCCATGCCGTAGACCAAGGAAAAGGGTGTTGCCCCGGTTAACGTTCTTGCTGAGGTACGGTACCCATGAAGAGCGAATGGTAACATCTCGTGCCAATCTTTATAGGTCACTGTCATCTTCTGCACACTCTTTTTGATATTCTTGTTAGCTTCTTCGACAACCCCATTCATCTTCGGCCGGTAAGGAGAAGAGTTGTGGTGCTGTATCTTGAATTGCTCGCAGAGCTTAGTGATCATCTTGTTATTGAGATTGGTACCGTTGTCTGTAATGATTCTTTTTGGGACGCCGTATTGACAGATCAGGTTATGCCGAATGAACCGTGCCACAACATTCTTGGTTACCGTAGCATAAGAAGCTGCTTCAACCCACTTCGTAAAGTAATCGATCGCCACCAGGATGAAGCGATGCCCGTTGGATGCCGTAGGTTTAATCTCACCGATCATATCTATACCCCACATTACGAAAGGCCAAGGTGCTGTCAAGACATTCAGAGGAACTGGAGGAACGTGCACCTTATCTGCATATATCTGGCACTTATGACATGTCCGAGAGTGTTGGTAACAGTCGGCTTCCATTGTGGACCAGAAATATCCTGCCCGAAGGATTTTCTTTGCCATGGTGTGTCCACTGGAATGTGTTCCGAAGGTACCTTCATGTAGCTCTGCCATGATCCTTTCTTCTTCAGTCTTATCCACACAGCACAATAAGATCGAATCATGGTTTCGCTTGTACAGAATGCCATTGCTGAGGAAAAACTTTGCTGCGAACCTTCTCAGAAACTTTTTGTCGTTGACAGATGCACCTTCATGGTATTCTTGGGCTTCCAGATACCTCTTCACCTCATAGTACCAGGGTTTTTCAGTCACTGTCTCAGTCTCAAGATCACAACAGTATGCAGGTTCGTCCAGTTTCCAGATGATGATCCGGGGAGCCTTATTGTCCCACTTGACTTTGAACATAGAAGACATCGTAGCCAACGCGTCTGCCAACTGATTCTCCTCTTTTGGGAAGTGTTCAAAAGTTATCTCTGTGAAATGGGGGATCAATGTCAACACACATTCTCTGTAAGGAATAAGGTTTGGGTGTTTCGTATCCCACTCGCCTTTGATCTGATTGATCACGAGAGCGGAATCCCCGAAGACACTCAGAAACTTGATCCTTAAGTCAATCGCAGCTTGAAGACCCATGATGCACGCCTCATACTCCGCCATGTTGTTGGTGCAGTTGAAACATAGCCGGGCAGTGAGTGGAGTATGAGTGCCTTGAGGGGATATGATCACAGCGCCGATACCGTTACCCAAAGTGTTGGAGGCTCCGTCAAAGTGCATAGACCATCGGGATCCTTCCTCAGGTCCTTCATCTGGTCCAGGTACTTCACAATCAGTCACAATCATGATGCTCTCGTCTGGAAACTCAAAGTTCATTGACTGATAGTCATCCACTGCCTGGTGTGCCAAGTGGTCTGCCAATACACTTCCTTTGATAGCTTTCTGAGTCGTGTACTGGATGTCGTATTCTGTCAAGATCATTTGCCATCTTGCTATTCTCCCAGACAGAGCAGGCTTTTCGAATATGTACTTTATCAGATCCATTTTTAAAATCAACAAAGTAGTGTGAGTCAGCATATACTGTCTCAGCCGGCGAGCAGCCCATACCAAAGCGCAGCAAGTTTTCTCGAGTAGTGAGTATCGGGTCTCACAGTCGGTAAACTTTTTGCTAAGGTAATAAATGGCATGCTCTTTTCGGCCAGACTCGTCATGCTGCCCCAGCACACATCCCATTGAGTTGTCAAGTACTATCAGGTATAGTATTAGAGGTCTCCCTTCAACCGGTGGCATAAGAATGGGTGGTTTTTGGAGATACTCTTTGATTCTGTCAAAAGCAGCCTGACATTTATCGTTCCAACGTACTACCTGATCTTTCTTCAGCAGCTTGAAGATTGGTTCACAAGTAGCAGTTAGGTGCGAGATGAATCGGGCAATATAATTCAGACGTCCTAGAAAACCTCTGACTTCTTTCTTTGTCTTGGGAACTGACATCTCTTGAATGGCTTTAACCTTGGCAGGGTCCACTTGAATACCCTTGTCACTTACGACGAAGCCTAGCAACTTTCCAGATCTTACCCCGAAGGTGCACTTGTTCGGGTTCAATCCCAGCTTGTACAACTTCAGACGGTCAAACAGCTTCTGTAGATGGTCAAGGTGTTCCTCCTCAGTTTGAGACCTTGCAATCATATCATCGACATACACTTCAATCTCATGATGGATCATGTCATGAAATAAAGCGACCATGGCACGTTGGTAGGTTGCCCCAGCATTTTTCAACTCGAATGGCATGACCTTGTAGCAGAAGGTGCCCCACTGAGTAACAAAGGTAGTCTTTTCCATGTCTTCAGGAGCCATCTTGATTTGATTATAACCTGAAAAACCATCCATGAAGGAGAACACCTTGTGCTGAGCAGTATTGTCAACCAGAACATCGATGTGAGGTAGGGGGAAGTCATCCTTGGGGCTGGCCCTATTCAGATCCCTGTAATCGACACACATTCTGACCTTACCATCTTTCTTTGGCACTGGAACCACGTTGGAAACCCACTGAGGGTAAGAAGTCACTGCAATAAAACCGGCATCGAATTGCTTCATAACCTCAGCTTTGATCTTCTCGGACATCTCTGGACGCATACGGCGGACCTTTTGCTTAACCGGAGGGCAGTCTTCCTTGGTAGGCAAGTGATGGACTACAATGTCGGTGTCCAACCCAGGCATGTCTTCGTAAGACCAGGCGAAGATCTCCACATAATCATGCAACATCTGAACCAACCGTTGTTTTACGCTGAGCTCCAGATTGGCACCGATCTTAACTTCCTTTCTCTCTGCCTCAGTACCCAGATTTACCGTTTCCACTGGCTCTTCATGTGGCTGAATGGCCCTCTCTTCTTGGAGTAACAGTCTTGCAAGCTCACCAGGCACTTCGCAATCATCTTCACCTTCGTCTTTGGCTAAGTTGATCAGATTTTCGAAGTCATAACTGGCAGTAGCAGAGTCGTTACCAGTGAGATCCAGAGTGGATTGAAACCTGTATAGGTGAGTGTGTGTAAATATAGCTGTTTTGTAATATATAAAGAAAGAAAGAAAGAAAGGGAGCACAAGATTTGAAATGCGAGAAAACGTCCAATGTCTTTATTCATGATATATGGAAATGACAGTTAATAAGCCCTCACAAATGAAGCCACGGCGCCCCGGGAAGACACCGGGCCATAAAGTTTCAATTTATTGTTCATTACAAATTAAAAATAAAGGAATTCATTACTGCGTAACAAAAGTAACAGGTATGTGATCTTTTGTGGTCTAATTGGTCAGTCCACCGTCAGTCGTCGGGTAGATCCAGCTATCGAACTCTGATTCCTCCACATCGCCACCATCCCTGATAGCATTCACTCCATGGTCAGGTAGGGGAGATGCACCACATTAGGCTTCTCAGGTGCCTCAAACTGAACCTCTTTCGCGTCGATAAGGTCCTGAACCTTATTCCTTAGGGCCCAGCAATCATCAGTAGAATGCCCCGGGCTATCAGAATGATAAGCGCAGCGGGCATTTGGATTATACTTAGGAGATGCAGTATTCACAACCTTCGGAGCCTCTCTGACGGTCACCAAGTTGGTCGAATGCAGTTGCGGTAAAATCTGTGACAAGGTCATACTCAGCCGAGTGTATTCTCTTCTGGGTCTCTCAGCCCTTGGTTGGTTAGGTTGCCGAGGAGCGGCAGCAGGCTTAGCAATCACCACCGCGTTGACAGTTTGGCGGCGTTCTGGTTTATCTTGCCTCCTAGGCCCATACACAACACTGGCTTCCTTTTTAAAAGGTTTCTTCTCAGAACTTGAGGACGCACCTTTCTGAATTTTCCCTGATTTCATGCCAGCCTCTATCCTTTCCCCAGTCAGAATGAGATCTGTGAACCCTGCAGATGAATTGCCAATGAGATGATTGAAGAACGGCCCGGATAGGGTCCCCAAGAACATATCTACCAATTCACGGTCGGTTAATGGTGGCTGCACCCTGCCAGCCAGGTCCCTCCACTTCTGCGCATACTCTTTAAAACCTTCTCCCGATCCTAGCAGCATACCCTGGAGTTGGGTACGTGTAGGAGCGAGGTCGGCATTATATTGATACTGCTTGTAAAAAGCAGTAGCCAACTCCTCCCAGTTACGCACCTTGGTTCCATCCAGCTGATAGAACCATTCGAGATGAGTCCCTGAAAGACTCTCTTGGAAGAAGTGGATCCACAAGTTCTTGTCCATAGTATACGGCTGAATCTTCCGCACATAAGATCTGAGATGTAGCTTAGGGCAGGACGCCCCGTCATACTTTGCGAAAGATGGTGCTTTGAACTTGTGTGGGATGACCACACCAGAAGATAAACCCAAGTCTCCGAAATCCTAACCAGGCACTTGTTGAATTTCCATGGCATTCAGACGGTCTTCCAACTGCTTGTACTTGTCTTCAGCTGGAGGATACTGTTCCTCGTTAAAATCAGTCTCGTTGTCAGAGACCACCGGACTTGGAGCCCTTCCCCCCTGGGGACTATCTTTGCCTACAGAAGAACCAGCTTGATCAACCTCATTCTGCAGCGTGTTACCAAACCTCCGGCCAGTGTTGAATAGAACCGTTCTCTTCTTCTTCTTCTTCTTCTTAACCAGCAGGGCCTTCAACTCTTCTTGACCTTGGGCCAGACTCATAATCAGCTCTTGGAATTGGGCGTTCTGAGCCTGAAGGGCCTTGATGGACTGCTTGGTAGATGATTCAGGGTTCATGATGCTGAAATAAACAGCGAAGAACATTAAGCAACCTGAAAAGAAGAGTACCTGCTATGCACATGATGCATGATATATGTTTATGCAATGCATTCAAGGGTTCGAAAGTTCAAATTTGTTGTAGACAAAAAGGAACACACGTTATCATTAAGAAAATAATTGTTCAGTACATCAGGGCCTCATGGGAAAAACATTACAAAAGTGAATCAATCCCAGAAGACACTACGCGTCCTCTTTGGAGCTATGTACGTGTTGAGATTCCTTTCCTCGTGCAGTAGGCGGGTGAGCTCCAAGACCTTCTTCTCACTAGCATGTAGACTGGACTCAAGAGAATTCCGTTCTTCCTTAAGCTGGATCCACCTCTTCTGCATTTCTTCCCAGGATGTAGGCATGTCAGGATGTTGAATGGTGTAGGACACCTCTCCCTCCAAAACTGGCTCTTTGATCACAGGGAGAACATGAGGATATGGCATCACTAACTTCTGGGAGCGGGCTCGTACCCACTTGAGATAAGGTTCCAACAGGATGGAGTTCCTGTGCCCCAGTGTCTTGCTGTCTATCTTATTGGGCATTCTCCAAGCTCTGATAAATCTCTGGCGAAGTCCTTGTGCATCATTGTCGAAGTCAAAAACTATGTCAGGAATTAACATGTCATGAGGGCCGTCCCTCTGAGCATAACCAAACTGTCTCCAAGCCAGACACGGGTTGTAAGTAATACCTCCTCTGATTCCAAGTAAAGGAACATTAGGAAACTCCCCGCAACGATCAATGATAGTGACATCTTCTCTGGACCGAGAACACCAATGTATATCAGCATGTGTAAGAGTCATTAATCGTTGTGACCATCTCAAACCCCCGTCATTCTTCAAGACTGATTGTGGAAGGTGCGAAATAAACCACCTTCCCAGGAGAGGAATGCAGCACATAAGAACACCTCTTTTTCTCATGGTTCGAGTGTAACATGAGTGAAGGATGTCCCCAAGCAAAGTAGGTATAGGATTCCTGGACATGAAGATCTGGACAGCACTGATATCTATAAGCTGATCAGGATTCGGGAACAAAGCCAATCCATAGACAAGGAGGGCCACAACTTCTTCAAAGGCTTGCAGGTCAAGGGAGTTCCAACATTCTTGGGCCTTCTCAAACAGAAACCTAGCCAAGAACCCTTTGATACCACTTCTAACTTCCCAATGTCCCTTGATATCAGATGGTTGTAGGCGTAGTGCTTTAGCAATCTCTTCAAGTTTGGGTTCCTTTTCCGTACCGTTGTAGGGTAGTTGACTAAGGATAGGGATCTTCAGAAGCCGGGAGAACTCTTCCAATGTAGGCACCAGTTGATAATCCAGGAAAGTAAAGCAATGGTGCAGAGGGTCAAAGAACCGGAACATGACCTTTATCATATCTTCCTCAATGTTGGTGTTGACCAAGCTGATGAGTCTTCCATGTCTCTCACTGAAAGAAGAGCTCTCAGGAATCCTGGATATAAGCTCCTTAAGCTGAGGAGGGATCCTTACAAGGCTGATCTGAATTGTCTTTCTGCGAATAGTTTCCATGTCCTACAAAACAAGAACAAAGATGAAGATTCGAACCCCTGAAATGGTTAGTCAATGCATATGATGCTGTATGATGTCATGATGCTATGATTAAACACACCACAAATATTCACAAAAGCAAACCTGGTAAGGCACACAAGTCACACCACAGCCCTTAGAGTTTAGGCCAGCATGGGGTCTGGGTGTTATCCTCTTGAAGTTGGTGGGCTCAACATGTCCTATCAGAAGTAACCGGGTTCTAAGGGTCCCAATATCACTGGACTGTTTTCATTGTTCATCGTTTCGATTTAGCCACTAAACTGGCGACCGAAATATTCCAAGAAAACAACCCTCAATTGAGTGTAGCATCGAGTATCAACCAACCTCGGACTGCACCAAAGTTAGTTATCTCACTACCCTAAAGAAGCCAAGATGGTTCAATTAAGGTTCCTAAGGTCAGTTGATGCTTCACGACACCACGCGGCGGCCCCGTACTCTCCTTGACTGAACTCAAGGGTTACCGGTACACACCAAAGTGCCACATCAATGTAGCAGATTGCTTCAACCATGTCGGTATACCCCGCACAGTTCCCTCACAGCCTTGTTGCTACTTTCTAAGAAGGTATCCCCAGATCCGGGTTAGGATCTATAGAACTCCCGAGACAGTCCCAGAATAATAAAGCAAACAAGCACAACAATTGAAAACATAAGTCTGAGCTATCCTAAGGTACACCTCACTTTAAGTTAATGTCCCCAGCAGAGTCGCCAGTTCTGTGATCGGTGGATCTGGAACTGACTGTTTAACACTGGTTCGCGAAATGTCGCGGTAAGTAAGAGTCGCCACCGTCTTTTATTTTCTCCAACATGGACAGGACAAAAGCACAGCAAAATTCCTTATGAGATAGTTTCTCGGTTCGGGAGGTAGATTTATAGAAAGGGACGTTGTTAGCACCCTTTATATCCATGGTTATCCATGGGCTCTTAGATACTTGCTCATTTGTGTTTTCAAAAGTGTTTGCTTTTCATTTGTGAGTGAGTTTGAAAAAGTTTCGTTTAAAGATTTTAGATCGACTCTTGTATCAGTCATCAAGAGTGTTTGAAAAATTGTTTTAAAAGCTTTTTGAAAAGTGTCGGTGTGAAAAGGTTTTGTTTTGTTTTTAAAAGAGAGAGCAAGTATCTACGAGTCATCTACCTACCCTAAGGAATTAGGCTGTGTAAATGTCCTTAAGGTAGTGCCATCCCACCATTGAGAGATAGGTAGCACCACCGTTGGAGGTGTTCGGGTCAATTCTTTTGTTAGGGATAATATGGTCACCAGAGCAACGATAGGACACCTTAGAAGCTACCCTTATGCCATAGATCATGGACATAAGGACTTACTAAAACGTCCTATACTCGACGACCACGTTTCGAAGGTAAGGCAACAGTGAGGCGTACCCTAAGAGTGGTGTGTGAATTTGTGTGTTATTTTCAGTTATGTTTATTTTTGATCATGTATCATGGTGATCTATGCTTGTTTTTATTTTAGGCCATACATTCTTTCATGCAAAGTTTAGCAGTTTTAAGAGTGCGGAAATTTAAATGCGGAAAGTAAAATCCTACGCTATTACAAGGCGCGGGTCTATACATCGCCAAATTAACAAAGACCCGTTTTAATAAAAGTGCGGAAAGTAAAACCTAGTAACTATTACATGGCTTGAACAGTTACATAATATTCGCAAAGAAAATAAATAAGAATAAATGCGCAAAGAGAAATTAGAATCGAATGTTCGAGGGCGTTGACCCCTTTTGAAATTAAATTGAAATTAGAAAAGCTAATTAATTATTAAATAAAATAAAAGAAATGTTTTTTAGGTTTTTGTATTTAATGAAATAGGAAAATTAAAATTAAAATTAAAAGAAACCCTAATTCTAAGTTATTTTTAATTATTAATGAAAAAAATATTAAAGTTTAACCTAATTTACTAAATATTTATTATACATGTTTATTTACAAAAATATTTAATAATTAATAATAATAACAATGATGATAAAATTATTTATTAAAAAAAATGATGAAAAGTTAAAAAACCCTAATTTCTACATATTTTAATTTGTTAAGAAAAATATTAAAGTTTTGAAACCTAAATTAATCTAATTAATTGTTTAAAGTTTATTTACAAAATAAATTAATAATGAAATTAATATTAATAACAATAAACATTTTATTTTATTTTTCTGTATTTTATATTGTGAAAATTAATTTATGTGGATTAAATAAAAACAATCAAAAACAATTAAAAGAATTAAGAAAGAAAATCAAATAAAAAAAAATGTGCAAACCACGGGGGTATTCAGACCCCAAAGGGAGGTTTTTGTGAGAAATCTGGCCCATTGAATCAAGGCCATGTTTGACTTTCCAGGGTAGAATGCATGTTCATTGACTAGCGTGCATGGTAGACGTCCCCTTATAGCCTTCAGATTGAAACTCATGGACGCGTGGCAGGCATGGATGTGAAGGCGTATGGTGAACCTTGGATGAAGCGCTGCGTGGAAACATGATAGGGGACCTGGGAATCGAACCCAGGTCCCAGTACCTGCATGACAACTCAACTGCCAACTGAACCAACGTGCGTGTTTGTACTATGAGTGGAACACAAATAATATGTATGAAAAAAAACAACGTTATCCTGAAACAATCAAAAACGCGCTAATATTCAAATTATCCAACCACGTCTGGACACGCTAGCATCTTCTTCCTTTTGTTCCTGCAAATAATACCAAATAGCGGGGGTTTTAAACCGCCACTAAACTCAACCAGAAAAAATAGCGATTAGCTCCTGGGTTAACATAAAAAAGGCGCGAGGTGTGGATTAGTCTTGTCTTAAAGTCACGATTTTAATGGCGTAGGTTTGAATGTCCAATTTTACCACATGAGGGAAACCCTAATTCAAAACTTCTGAAACCCTAAAACACTTCCATGGCAGATCTGGCTACAGGCAGTGTTATTTCAATTAATTGCTACCAATGGCTTCAGAACATCAATATTAGCAAGAATCAATGTTTAAAACTCATGCATAATATATGTAAATTAAAAAACGATTAGGGACAAGTTCAAGAAAAGTGTGATGTCGTTCTACTAATTCTTTGAGTGTAGAGGCGTGTTCTTGATTGCAACACGTTCCTAGCAATGTCAGGAAGACAATGGAAGGCTTCTTGTGCTTTGAAACGAGCTCTAGGTATGAAATCAGTTTTCAACCTTTTTTCCAAAAATTTGCAATTTGGTTCTCCCTTTTCTCAGCAGCTTTTGTGTGTGTTAGGATTAGGTCACGTTGTGTATAAGTATCTGAATGCCATTAGGTCAAAACCAAGCCCAAAGATCCATTGATTTAATGATTCAATATTTGATTTTGTTCACATCTTTTTTCAATCTTTTTGCCATGGAAAACTTGCCAAATTGGAAGATTTTGTTCCCTTGAGAAGGTGCACGAAATATTTAGCTCATAATAGAAGGATTTGCTGCACAAAAAAGTTTTAAAACCATTGTTTAGTATTTTTCTCATAATTAAATTTAATTAAATGAATTAATAAGATTAAAAATTCAATTAATTAATTAAAAATAAGAAAATAACTCCCTTTTAGCTTAATGGGTCGTGCATAGCCTTTGGGTAATGATTCATGGAAGAATTTGTGGCCCATTAGCATTTTTGAAGCCTTTGAAGCAAAGTTGACTTTTCAAAATTCCCAAAAATTTCCTAACTTCTACAAGGCATATCTTGCTCAATTTGTGAAGCTATGAACATGTTCTTGGACATTTTGGAAAGGTCTTGAAGTCCTCTAACCAATGCCTTTGGTCCCATGTCATTTTGATTTAACAATCTCAAGTTATGGTCTTTGACTTAAAGTGCCTTTTTGTTGACTTTTGAAAATGACCTATAATGTTGAAATTGATAACTTTTTGTGAGAGCATTTCTTGGACTTGAAGTGTGAAGATGAGTTGTAGGAAATGTCCTTCTCTTCAAAATGAGCTTTGGATGGAATTTTTCTGATAAACCATGTGGGAGTTATGCCTTGGTCAATTTGCAGTTGACTTTTTCAACTGTCCAAAAATATAAACTTTTGCATCTTGAGACTTTTTGAGCCGTACTTTGAGAATCATGATCAAGAATTGACCAAATGATGTTTGTGGCTTCAAAATAATATGTTGACCAAAAATTTTGACTTTTGACTGTCAAATGACCATTTTTCCCCTGCAGTTGACTGTAGAGCAATTAGGGTTTTTCACTGTGCAATTTGATGTTGTGAGTCTTGAAACTTGGCATATGGATGCTTGACATTGTATGTAGGCATGTGGGACTTGATTGGACCCTTGAAAACTTCAATATCTTTGCAAGAACCAAAACCGTAATTTTGACTGTGTTAGGAGGCCATTGGACTGTGCAACCTTTGAGAGATTTTGAATCATATGGAGATTGATATTGACAAATCTTGAAGAATATGGGAGGGAAAATTTTGGGGTACAACAGTATCCTATACAAGCGCAATCATGATTTCATTCTGCTCCGTTGTGTGGACAAGGTTGAGGATGAGCAGATCATGGCTGAACGACACAATGGTACCTTTGGAACTCACTCTAGCGGACATACGATGGCTAAAAAGATTCTACGGGCAGGCTATTATTGGTCTACCATGGAAGCTGATTGTCATCAACATTCTCGTACTTGTCAAAATGTCAAATCTATGCGGACAACGTACACATACCTCCTGTTCCTCTGAATGTCTTAACAGCTCCTTGGCCGTTTGCGATGTGGAGAATTGACATGATTGGAGAGATCAATCCTACCGCATCCAATGGACATCGCTTCATCCTGGTGGATATTGATTACTTTACCAAATGGGACGAAGCAGCTTCCTTCGCCTCCGTCACAAAGAATGTGGTTGCCCGCTTCATCAAGCAGAACCTTATTTGCCGGTATGGTATCCCCGGCAGGATCATCACTGACAACGATACAAACCTGAACAACACTATTATCACCGCCTTGTGCGAGCAGTTCCAGATTCAACATCACAATTCATCTCCCTATCGGCCAAAGATGAACGGTGATGTCGAAGCTGCAAACAAAAATATCAAGAAAATTCAAAAGATGACAGTCACCTACAAGGACTGGCATGAGATATTACCGTTTGCTCTACACGGGTACCGTACCACAACGCATACATCAACTGGGGCAACACCTTATTCTTTGGTATACGACATGGAAGCTATTTTTCCTATCGAGGTTCAGATTCCCTACTTGAGAATCATGAAGGATGCTGGTTTGAGTGAAGACGATTGGATTCAGACTCGACTTGATCAAATTAACTTAATTGATGAAAAGCGATTTACTGCTGTTTGCCACGGTCAGACATATCAAAAACGGATGATCAAGGCTTTCAACAAGAAAGTCATGCGTCAGGTATATCAAGTCAGAGATCTTGTAATCAAGCGGATCATCTTGCCGCAAAGTGATCCCAGGGGAAAATAGACTCCTACTTACGAAGGACCATTTGTGATCAAAAACATCTTTTCTGGTGGGGCAATGATCCTGACCACCATGGACAGCGACGACCTGCCACACCCTGCGAACGCAGACATAGTCAAAAGATACTACACATAAACGACCCTGCAAGTTGACAACCCGAAAGGGAGACTTGGGCAAAAATGGGCATCCCGGTGAATCGAAAACCCGAAAGGGAGGTTCAGGCAAAAATTAGGGATAAATAAAAAATCTGTACACCCGGCAAGTTGAAAACCCGAAAGGGCGACTTGGGCAAAAAAGGGTTTCCCGGTGGATCGAAAACCCGAAAGGGCGGTCCAGGAAAAAGTTAGGGAATTAAAGCGTATGATTATGTCTCGTCGGATCACTTTAAGGACAATCTCTTCACAGACAAGCTCCGGGTTTCTGATCAATCCAATCATCTTCGGACGAAGCAGCGAATGAACAAGATATCCAGAGTTACGAAAGTTATAGCAGAATGGGAACCCCATGGAATTTTTACACATAGTCATTTTTCTTTGTATAAATTTTTCTCAATTTTTATGACAATATTCTCTTACTAGGATGTTTGTCTCCTTTGTACAAAATACTTACACAAAGTTAATACAAAGATACTTCAAAGTGCAGAAAACTATTTGCCTTTTCTTTTTCTTTACACTTGTGTCTTATTTGAAAACGTCCAATGATTTATTAAATAAGCATATGCATTTGAATATAACCACTGATTACAAATAAACAAAATGTGAAAGAATAATTACTGACAGGTTGAAAGGATAGGAAAATGTCCTTAGGCTATTCCAAGAGAAATCCCCTGCAGTACATCATCTAGATCACCAGCGGAGCTAAAATCTTGAAATACATATCCCCAGTGGAATTAAATTTCAAAATCCTCGCCAGAGTTAAACTTCAAACTCCCAATTCCCGGCGGAGTTATATTTCAAACCTTTAATTCTCATCAGAGTTAAGTTTTCAAACTCCCAATCCCCAGCGGAGCAAAACTTTGGGTCATAAATCTCCAGCAAAGATGAAACCTTCTTCCCCAGCGAAGTCAAATTTCGAACTACCA
The DNA here is from genome assembly GCA_948472305.1 of Vicia faba. Taxonomy (NCBI): domain Eukaryota; kingdom Viridiplantae; phylum Streptophyta; class Magnoliopsida; order Fabales; family Fabaceae; genus Vicia; species Vicia faba. The sequence continues at coordinate 1,361,875,198 of OX451736.1, read as the reverse complement.
ATCCCCAGTGGAAACCATTCAGTGTTCCCCAGATTCCCCAACAAGTTGTCTTAAAGTCTGAGAATCAACCAGATAACAGTTAACTTTTATCTCTAAACTCTGGATAATTCCCCAGTAGATTGGCATACAACCCAAACTCCTGAACTTTTTCCAAACAGGAATAAACTTTTTCCCCCAGAGTCTTGAACTTACCCTCCAGCAGGATAGCTTACTCTCCAGCAGTATAGCTACTCCCCACAGAGTTTCTTACTCCTCAACAGAATGAAGATTCTCATTCTTAACTCCCCAGTTTGAAGTCCCCAAGGATTCAAATTCCCCTAGCAGATTGAAGATTCTCATTCTGAGTTCCCCAGCAAAGCTTACAGGATTTTCATTACTCCCAGCATGAATTTGTCAGAATACTTAATCCCCTGCAGATCGAAGATTCTCTTTCTCACTTCTCCAGTAAAGCCCCCAAGGTTTCAACTTCCCCAGGAGATCGAAGTTTCTCATTCTTAATTCTCCGCAGAAGCCATCAAAGGCTTCCTTATTCTTCAGCAGATCAAGGTTTTTCCTTTTTTTAATCCCCGATAGAGATCATCAGGAGTTTCCTTATTCCCCAGCCGAGTAAAGATTCCCATTGGTGTAATATCCAACCATAGTCATCAAAGTTCTATGAATTCCCCAAGCAGGTTTCTCAAGTAGACTTGAAGGATCCCTCTATCACCAGGAAAGTCATAAAGGATTCTCACATCCCCACAGAAGTTGTCAAGATTTTTGATAATCCCTGCAAGTTGCCAAGGATTTTTTATCCCCAACAGTTGGTCCAAGGATTTCTCATCCTCAGCAATTAAGGATTTTTAATCTCCAGCAACGGTCAAGGATTTATTTTCCCTGACAGCAGTCAAAGACTTTATTATCTCCAGCCATCAAGGATTTATTTTCCTCATCAATACAGCTAATCATCTTACATACGCATACATTACATTCACATATCATAAACATTGATAAAACACATCTTATTGCATCATACATTTCATGCAACATAAATTTGTGTTTCAATTAACATTTTACCCTTTTCAGGATAAGATTAAAAGCTATCTTTAAAAAATATTCAAAGGTTTCAGATACAGTACAGATACACTCCAGACACGGAAGTCATTCTATTACTCATTGAGAATTTCAAGTCAAGATAGACTCCAGACACGGAAGTCATTCTGTCAATTATTCAGATCCCAGTTACAGTACGGATACACTCCAGACACGGAAGTCATTCTGCTACTCATACAGATCTCAACTTCAGATACAGTCCAGATACGCTCCAGACACGGAAACCATTATGTCACTCATTTAAACTTTTTCCCCAGCCCAGAGATGCCCCCAGACACGGACGTCATTCTGTCGCTTATTCAGATTTCAGATTCAGATACAATAAAGATACACTCCAGACACGGAATTCATTCTGATATTCATTCAAGAATCAAATACAGTTACAGCTCGTATACGCTCCAGATACGGATGCCATTCCCTTGCTCATACAAATTCAGTCTCCAGATACAACTCATATATGTTCCAGATACGGATACCATTCTGATGTTCATTCTCCTGATTTTCAACAAACAGTCTTGGATGGCATCTTTAAGCCTATCTACAGCAAGATTCTATCATCTCCAAGTGGCATCTTTAAGCCCATCCCCTCAATATTTTGACGAGTGCAAATTTACGGGCACTCTAGTGTCCAATCATCTTTTACCTTCGAGTCACGAAAGGCAAACTCGCCAATCTAACTCTTCAGGTTCAAAAAGATTGAACAGGGGCAGCTGTTGTAACCCAAAATTTTCCCTCTCATTTTATCAAGATTTCCCCTTACAAGACTCTTTGGACTCAAGACAGAATTAGGGTTTGCTCTGCTCAAGACATCTCCTTGCACTGTTGACCTGAAATTAGGGTTTGAGTTTGCACAAGGATTTTTGGACTTCCAATGCTCAATGTGACTTTCATACTTCATGTTGGAATCCTAAGATTTCCCATACCAAGTTTCAAGCTTTAAATCAAATTTTTGCCTAGTCAATTGGACAGTTGACCTAGAAATCAACTATATTGGGGAGAAAGTCAACTATGGCCAATTTACAGTCAAACCTCATAATTTTTTATCCACATCAACATTATAGACTCATATGAACCATTTGATCAAGTTTGGACCATAGCTCCTCAAGAAATTTGATCAGATCACCAAAAGGGCAAAATGGTCATTTTTAGGGTTTTGACTGTAGAAGGGAAAATTTATGATTTTTAACCTAGCCAATGGCAAATTGGGTTCAAGCATGGATTCAAGGACTCAATGGCAGCATCTTGACCTATTCACAAGGTTCAAAAGTTCTCAAATGCATTGGATTGACAGATGAATTTTTCAGTCAATTGATCAAAAATCAACTATACACTGAAAATTCAAACTTTGACTTTTTGGTCAAAATCAAGTGCCAAGAGTCATTTTTCATCTAGATGTGTAAAAACATGAAACTTGTTCATCAATAAACCTAGTTTTGCAAATTAGGGTTTAAAATGGAAAATTTTCATAACTTAGAAATTTTCTGAGTTATGAAAATTTCTTTTTTTCCCCCAACTTTGCCCAACTTTTTCACCACGATGCAATTGGATTCAAAGCAAACTTCCAACATGAAAGTTGTAGTCCTCCAAAAAATATACAACTTTTTTTCACAAAGTTTTCCCAAAAGATGCTTGGATCTCAAGTTATGATTTTATGTACAAGGGTCCATGATACTTTTAACTTAGTGAAATTTTGCCCTAGTTTAGGCAAGATTTTGACCTATCTTCATGGCAATATTTCACATAGTTCCAAGTGGAATCTCAAAATTAATTTCAAAGATGTATTGTAGAGCATGTTACAAGATTTCCAAAATGTCCAAGAACTCTCCAAAATCATTTGTGTTTAGGGAGAATCAAAAGTTTGAAAATGGAAAATCATCACTTTTGTCCATGGAATTTTTTATGTTGATACAAGTTGCAATTCTGTCCAAACCTTGCCTGTACTTGTTTACAGGTCCTTAAAACCTTCCACACTCATAAATTAAATGCAAACACATTGGGTTAAGGTTTTGTTCTGATCAATGAAGCATTATACAAAGGTTTAATCCATTTTTGGCAAAAAGATAACAATGCCATTTTGATAAAGGTTTCTTTATGCAATTTTGTTTCTCTTGAGCTGTGAACCCAATCCTTTGCAGCAAACCAACTCCAGAAACTTAGGGAAAAGTACACCAACTATCAGCATGCTTGAAGCTAGCTTGTACATGCCATAACATTGTCAAAATCACCTTTTACTTCAAAACCAAGCAAGTGTGCAAAATCACCACAACTCTTGTATCTGTTATAACCAAGCTTGGTAAACATTTCAAACAAGTTTCTCACATTATACTAAGCCAGAAACACGAGCTGATAACCTCTCAAACACCCTTGTACACCAAAAACCCAATTTTCTGCCAAAACAGGGAAGGATCTGCAAATCACAATCCACTCGTGTGTTTTGCTTGCAATCAGTTCCAATACACTCCATACTACATACCTAAACTATCCCAACCATTCCCAAGTCACTATAACTCCATTTACACACATAACCATTTTTGCTTTGAAGCTTTGTAGGTTGAGTTCTATAGAGACATCCAGGCCATTTCAAAGCAAGCTAAGCATTGGGAAAGGTCCAAGGAACTTCAAGTAAGCTCAAAAGAACCTCAGGCCTCATTGAAAGTTGTTGCATTGCCATACTCGAGCTTGACTGAAACAGGTAAAGTTCAAACTTCTATCTCTCTATTTAGGAAACATTAGGCTTAGGTTTGTGAATAAAAAATATAGTCCTCATTGCCCTTGAGCTGTACATATGCTTAGAATTCATTTATGTTAACTGAGCTAGGAGTATTTGATGTTTGAACATTCTGAAAAAACTAGGTCAAGATTTAGGGCCAAAGAAATTCTCTCTAGTCTTTGAGAGTTAGATTAAGTTTTTTACATGGTTAGAATCGTGTGATCATGCTCTATAACTTCCATGTTGTGAGTTTTTATTTTTAAGCACAAATGCAGGAGTTAGCAGTTTGAACATGGCGCGCGTTTTTGTTGTTTCTGGAGGACAGGGACGAAGATGAATGTGGGTTGGGCTTGACTTGACTTGCTTTTTGCACCCCCTGCTTCCTCTTTGCACCTCCTTGGCCCATTGATTTTATTTTTCTATATTTTCCATTTTCTATTTTCATTTATGACTTTTGTTATTTTTTTCTAAATATAAAAAAATGACCAAAAAATATTTTCTGAAATTTTCATATTTTATTTTATTTTTTTATTTTAATTTTGGCATAATATTTAGTTTATTAGGTTTAATATATTTTTTTTCTTAAATAAAAACTTATAATTAATACAAAAAAATATTATATTTTTATTTTTATTATTTATACACTTAAATAATATTTCCTTACATATTTTATTTTTTTAACATTTTTTATATATTTTATTTTATTTTCTTGTACATAAATAAATAATTATAATATATATACTTTTTCTTAAAACAAATTAGGGTTTCCACCCTTAATAAAAATAATCTTTTATTTTCTTATTTTTGATACATTAAATAATTTATTTTTACATACATAAAAATAATACCAAAACATATTTGCATATTTATGTTTTAATTGCACATTTAAATATTTGTCAATTTATCATTTGTACAATGAGTTCAATTTGGTTGTAATAGTTGACTTAGGGTTTTATTTTCTTGCAAATATCCCCCTATCTAAACTTGTATGCCCTCCCCATAATCATATTGTAATAGTCGTAGATTTACTTTTTACGCAATATATAGCTTTCAAATATGCCATGATAGAAAGATTAGGGTTTGTATGCAAAAATCCAAAATCAAAGCAAATAGCTTGACCTAATACAAGACAAAAAGTGCATGAAAATGACAACACAGTGCACACAAGAACCCCTAGGGTTTCATCCACTTGTTGCCTTAAAAATGGCCATGGTATGCATGCTAGGTATCTTGGCAAAACAAAATCAAAACAAAAGATCATAGTCCCTCGATGACGCTATCTTGGTTTCCTATACAAAAATGATCTAGTCCCTCAAAAAAAAATTGCTAAGATACTTAGCACAATTGCTAATATGGTCATCCGATGACCCGCGCCTGTCCCGTTTAACATCCAAGCACAAGGTTGTTTACCAAATACAATGGTAAAACAACAATGGCAATGGGTTAAAAATGTGTAGGAAAGACTTTTAAGTAGGTAGGGTAGATGCTCCTAGTTACTTGATCAAACTTGCAAACATCCTTGCTATTTTCAAAATCATACAACACAATTTCAAAACATTTTCCCAAAACAAACTTTCAAACATTGAAACATATTTTCAAAACACAAACACCTTTGTATACATTCAAACAAGAATCACTACAAAGGTGGCCCAGACAAAGGCCTCTTTTCAAAACATTTTCAAAACCACACACAAAGCACCATTTCAAACAATTGAAAAGCAAAAGTAAGTGATCTAAACAAGTAACTAAGAGCCCATGGAAAAACATGGATGAAAAGGGTGCTAGCACCTTCCCTTTTCATAATCTACCCCCCGAACCCAAGAAAACATCTCAAAGGTCTTTCCTATGCTTTTTGACCCTTCCTTTGGATAAAATAAAAAGTCGGTGGTGACTCTTGCTAAATCGAAACATTTGCAAATACAAACGCAAAACCTCAAGTCAGTTCTCTAACTGTATCACATACCTCTTCTTGGTACAAAGGGAGGAATTAACTATTACCCTGTTCTTGCACGGCGACAGCTTGGATATCCGATGAGGGATAAACCGAACAGTATTCATTTGAGTATTTTCTTTCTGAAGGAAGGAGAAGACCACAGGGAAGCTAGGGAGCAGATTGTGAAGGCCTGGCGTCACATTCATAAGAAGAGTAGGAAGGATTTGGGACCTAGGGGTGCTGTTTCTTTGGAGCCATATCTTCAGTGGGTCCGATCGAGAGCCATGCAGTTGAAGATGCCGTATACTCGGGAGACACCCATGCCTGATCTGTTTGTGAAGACCACTCCTCCTTTATTATATGATCTAGAAGAACTGCAACTCGCTTTGGTTAGGATGCAACAGGAAAGGGATGCTTGGAAGAACAAGTTCCAGACTTTAGAGAGTTCCTACAAGGCAGACTTGAAGGCGAAAGATGATTTGATCGAGATCCTTGAAAGTCGAGCGGTGGAGTCTATGGAGAGGCAAGGGGATTTATTTTCTCCTAAGCCTCAAAAAGGTGCTGATTTCTCACTTCCTACTTCAGATGATTGGAAGGAGGTTGCCATCAGACAGGTGGAAGAAAACCAGAGGTTGAAGGCTCAGATTGCCAGGTTCACAGGGAAGCGCCAGCGTACAGACTAATCTCTATCAGTTTCTTTCTCTCGGGATTTTTAGATTGAATTTTCATCTTGTACTTGGGATCATTGAAACTTGTAATCCATTTTGGAGTTGTTATAATAAATTTTTTTTAGTATTTCAAATGCGTTATTATTTTGATGTTTGCAATATGTCTATAAATCTTAAATCCCTTGAAATATTAAATGATGGAATGAAAATAATCATGTGCATTGCATGACATGCATCATATTGCACATATTTCTTGCATTTATTATGCATATCCAGGTGCCTTACCCAACTTCTTTACTTCGTTCAGCAAGCTGACTCATCACTACAACACTCGGGCTAACTTCAAAAAGAAGATGGACAATTTGGAACAGGAGAATCGCGAGCTACATGAAGAAGTTTCTGCTTTGAAGGCTGGCTTGGCCAATTTGACTACTCTGATGGAAGCTCTGGTGGTTGCTCATAATCATCCACCGAGTGTTCAACCTCAACCAACAAGGGCAAGTGCTGAAGTTCCTGTTGTTCCTGTATCCGCTACTCCGACTGTTGTTCAGAACTGTATGCCTCAGGGATATCCGTGGGGAATGCCAGAGAATTTTGCACCCGAAGGTTTCAATTTGGGTCCCCAGGATGCTCCAGTGGTTCCAAATGTTGTTACTCCAGCACCTCTTGTGGTGCATACTGTTCCTGCTGCACCTCCTTCGGTGAATTTGGTCCCGTTTGTTAATGAAGATGTGTGTCGTCCCTTCCCTCCGCCGAGTGAAGATTTGGATCTTTATGACAGAATGGATGATTTCCATGAGCAGTTTGAAAGAATGCAAAGAGAGATGAATGCTCTTAGGGGAAAAGAGTTATTTGGGCAGAACGTGAATGAGCTGTGTTTGGTCCCGAATGTTAAAGTGCCTGCTAAGTTCAAGGTCCCTGAGTTTGAGAAGTACAAGGGCAACACTTGCCCTCGTGGTCACTTGGTGATGTATGTAAGGAGAATGTCAACTCACACTGATGATCAGCGTCTGCTGATTCACTTTTTCCAGGATAGTCTGACCGGCGCAACGTTGAAATGGTACATGAGTTTAGACAGTGCCAACATCCATACCTTTAATGATTTGGGAGAAGCATTCATAAAACAATACAAGTACAATGTGGACATGGCACCCGATCGTGACCAGCTTAGGGCCATGGTTCAGAAATACAGATAATCATTCAAAGAGTATGCGCATATATGGCGTGAAGTGGTTGCACAAGTGATTCCTCCCATGGAGGAGAAAGAAATGACTAAAATTTTCCTGAAGACGCTAGGTGCTTTCTACTACGAAAGAATGGTAGCAAGTTCCCCAAGTGATTTTACAGAGATGGTAGGAATGGGTGTCCACCTAGAATAGGTAGTAAGAGAAGGCCGTTTGACAAATGGTGAAGGATCCGGAGGTGTGAAGAAACCCGCTTATGGGTTTACAAAGAAGAAAGAGGGGGATACCAATGCTATCATACAAGAGAGGAGAGTGAATGCTCCTAGAAGGTGTTTTCAGCGTCACCAGCAAGTTGCTTCAGTGACTCCTGTTATGAATGTCGCTCCAACTACCGTTGCTTATCAAAGACAACCCCAACAGGGGAACCAAGGGAATAGTCAGAGAAGGGAGAACTATGACCCCATTCCCATGAATTATGCAGAACTACTACCAGCATTGATTCAGAAGAAGTTGGTCCAGACACGAACACCTCCCGCTGTACCATCACCATTTCCTTGGTATTACAAAGTAGACCAGACATGCACCTTTCATTAGGGAGCACCATGGCATGGTGTTTAAAATTGTTATCCTTTGAGGATTGAAGTGTAAAGGTTGGTGAAGTCAGGAATTTTATCTTTCAAAGACATGGGACCTAACGTGAAAGACAATCCTCTACCCAAGCACGGGGGAGTGAGTGTTGTGAATATGGTGGTCGGTTGTCCAGGTGACTTCCAGATTTTTGACATTAATCTGGTTAGAGGGGATTTGGTAAAGATGCATGCAGACCTATGTGAATTCAGTTATTATACGCACGACCACACCGATTGTGCTGTTTGCAGTACAAACATCCAGGGTTGCGAGAAGATAAAGGCTAACTTACAGGAGATGATGGACGAAGGTTTAATCCATATAATTAGGCCTAGGGTAGAATATGAGGAGGAAGTGAATATGGTTTCTGGATGTCCGGGTGAATTCAGAATTTTTGAAGTAGAACATTTGAATGAAGATCTCGTACAGTTGCATGCCACTTTCTGCCATATTGCTGGACAAGTGGAACACCAATACAGGTCTTGCTTAGTTTGCTGTCAAGACCCCCGGGGATGTTCTATTTTAAGGGAGGGTGTTCAATTTCTGTTAGAAAATGGGACTATTAAGATCGCAGGATAAAGAGATGATTATCACGAGATTGATATGGCTGAAGTTTGTTTGATGAAAGAAGAGTCAGAGGAAGAGTATGCCTCCGCGGATGAGTATTTCTCTTCAGACGAAGATTTGTTTGCCATAAATGACCTTTTGAGGGCTGATTGTGTTGAGGAAGGTGTAAACGTCATTGTACCTTGTTTTGGTGCACCCGCTCATCTTGAGGTGGAGTACCATAGCAAACCAGTTGTTACCCCATTGGTAATTAGTCTGCCAGGACCTGTTCCCTATAAATCAGATAAGGCTGTGCCTTACAAATACAACGCTACAATCTTAGAAGATGGGGTGGAAGTTCCCATCCAGCCCATGCCAGATGTTGGAAATATAGATGATAATAACAGGGTGACCTGTAGTGGCTGTGTGTTGGCGCCGGTTATCCGAAGAGATGTTGTTGTTGGAAAGAAAATTGCTGAGAATGATGAGCCTAAGAAGGCTACATGAGAGACTAGCGGGGCCACATTAGAGAAAGAAGTGGATGATATCTTGAAGATAATTAAGATGAGCGACTACAAGATTGTAGATCATCTATTGCAGACTCCTTCAAGGATATCCATCCTGGCATTACTGATGAATTCCTCCGCTCATAGGGAATCACTGATGAGAGTACTAGAACAAGCTTTTGTAGAGAATGACATGCCGTTAGATCAATTCAGAAGCGTAATTGGAAACATTAAGTCAGGTAACAACTTGAGTTTCTGCGATGATGAGTTACCAGATGAAGGGAGGAATCAAAACTTGGCCCTCCACATATCCATGAACTGCAAGAATGACTCGCTATCTAATGTGCTAATTGATAATGGATCCGCATTGAATGTTATATCAAGAAGTACCCTCATGAAGTTGAAGTATCAAAGAACTCCTATGCGCCCGAGTGGCATCATTGTGAAGGCTTTTGACGGGTCTAGGAAATCTGTCATCGGTGAAGTGGACTTACCCATCCATATAGGACCACATTTGTTCTTGATGACTTTCCAGGTAATGGACATTATTCCCGCGTATAGTTGTTTGCTAGGGCGGCCATGGATACATGAAGTAGGGGCTGTCACTTCAACTGTGCATCAGAAGCTAAAATTTGTGTGTTAAGGGAAGGTAGTGATCATAAATGGGGAGCAGGCGTTGTTGATATCCCATCTATCCTCTTTCAGTATTTTAGAAGCGGATGAGGCTGCTGTTGGAACCCAGTTCCAAGCCCTATCCATTAACAACATAAGGAAAAATGAGAGTTTTGTGGTCTCACTGAAGGATGCGCAACAGCTTGTGCGCAATGGTCATAATGCAGTTTGGGGATGACTTGTGGATCCACCCGTAAAAAAAACAGAGCTGGTTTGGGTTTCTCTTTGAGGAATGGCAAAAGAGAAAGTTTGAAGTCAAAGTCTTCTGTGAACAATTATCATGATGTTTTCCGCAGCGGAGGCTACCTCCATCCGATTGTTTCTGGAGTTAATGATGTTGAAGAGGATGAAGCAGAGCAGGAAGTACCTAATTATGTCACGCATGGAGTCCGAGTTCAGAACTGGGTCACCATTGATGTTCCTTCTTGCATACATATTTCAAAGTAATTTGTTTTGTTAATCTGTCTCTTTCTTTTGAAAAGCTTTCACTCTGCCCAAGGTGGAAGTATTAATGTTGTAGGGCTTATCTGTTTGCTATAATTTATAAGATCATTAATAAAGGTTATCTTTGCTTCCAAAATTATGTCTTTTATTTTCTGCCTTTTTCTTGGGAAATGGTAATAAAAAAAGCCTTTCAAAATAAATAATAACTGAAAATTAATCTGCATGATCACTTGTTATATGTGTCAGTTTCTAAAAGCAATCATAAATCACATGTGCAGATTAATTAAAAAACCCGTTGAATTCAATGACCTTGCACCCTCTCCCAACTTTGATTATCCTGTGTTTGGGGTTGAAGAAGAAGATTATGATGAGATTCTAGAAGAGGTCTCACGGTTGCTTGAGCACGAGGAGAATACCATTCAGCCATATAAAGAGCCTTTGGAAGTGGTTAATTTGGGATCAGAAGAAGATCCGAAGGAGGTTAAGATTGGAGCATCGTTGCATCCTAATGTGAAGAGTGGGTTGATTGAGCTGTTGAAAGAGTATGTGGATATTTTTGCGTGGTGTTATCAAGATATGCCTGGTCTAGATACAAACATTGTCGAGCATCGTTTGCCGTTGAAGCTAGAGTGTCCGCCAGTTAAACAAAAGTTGAGAAGAACCCATCCAGATATGGCAATAAAGATCAATGAGGAGGTCCTAAATCATATTAATGTTGGTTTTCTTGTGACGTCAGTGTATCCTCAATGGATTGCCAATATTGTCCTAATACCGAAAAAAGACAAAAAAGTACGCATGTGCGTAGATTATAGAGGTCTAAATAAAGCTAGTCCAAAAGATGATTTTCCATTGTCTCACATTGACATGTTAGTGGATAGCACAACAAAATTTAAGGTATTCTCGTTCATGGATGGATTTTCCGGGTATAATCAAATAAGAATGGCTCCAGAGGACATGGAAAAAACATCATTTATCACACACTGGGGAACATTCTATTACAGAGTGAAGCCCTTCGGGTTGAAGAACCCTGGTGCAACATACCAGAGGGCTATGACAACCCTATTCCATGATCTGATGCACAAAGAGATCGAAGTATATGTTGATGATATGATTTCCAAATCCCAAAGTAAAGAAGGGCATATAGAAGATTTGTTGAAGTTGTTTCAGCGTTTGAGGAAGTATCATCTCTGCTTGAATCCAAATAAATGCACATTCGGAGTTAGATCGGGGAAATTGTTGGGTTTTATTGTTAGCCGGAAAGGAATTGAAGTTGACCCTGACAAAGTCAAGGCAATTCAGGAAATGCCAGCACCAAGAACTGAAAAGCAAGTCAGGGGTTTCCTCGGGCGTTTGAATTATATCTCCAGATTTATTTCCCACATGACTGCAACGTGTGAACCAATCTTTAAGTTGTTAAAGAAAGAACAGGGTTGTGTATGGACAGATGACTGCCAAAGGGCATTTGAAAGTATTAAAGAGTATCTGCTTGAACCTCCTATCTTGCTCCCTCCTGTAGAAGAAAGACCGTTGATTATGTATCTAACAGTGTTAGATAAATCTATGGGTTGTATTCTGGGACAACAGGATGAAACGGGAAAGAAAGAGTTTGCCATTTATTATCTCAGCAAAAAGTTCACTGATTGTGAGTCGCGGTATTCTATGCTAGAAAAAACATGTTATGCTTTGGCCTGGGCGGCAAAGCGTTTACGGCAGTATATGTTAAATCATACCACTTGGTTGATCTCCAAAATGGACCCAATCAAGTATATTTTTGAAAAGCCTGCTCTTACTAGGAGAATTGCCCGCTGGAAGATGTTGTTATCTGAATATGATATCGAGTACCGCACTCAAAAGGCTATTAAAAGTAGTGTGTTGGCAGATTATCTTGCTCACCAGCCGGTGGAAGATCATCAGTCCGCAGAATATGAATTCCCCGATGAAGATGTGATGTTCTTGAAAGTGAAAGATTATGATGAACCATTGCCCGAGGAGGGCCCCGACCCTGAATCTCGTTGGAGTATGGTATTTGATGGAGCTGTGAATGCTTATGGTAAAGGAATTGGTGTTGTGATTGTTACTCCTCATGGATCGCATATTCCTTTTACTGCGAGGTTAACATTTGATTGCACTAATAATATGGCGGAATATGAGGCTTTTATCATGGGTCTTGAGGAAGCTATTGATCTCAGAATCAAGATTCTAGATGTGTATGGTGATTCAGCTTTGGTAATAAATCAGATTAAAGGAGATTGGGACACTCGTCACCCTGGCTTGATCCCTTACAAAGATTATGCTAGAAGATTACTTCCCTTCTTCAATAAAGTTGAATTCCATCATATTCCTAGGGATGAAAATCAAATGGCAGATGCTCTGGCAACTCTGGATTCCATGTACAAAGTAAATGCTTGGAATGATATACCCCGAATTACAGTTCGACGGCTAGATAGGCCCGCTCATGTGTTTGTGACAGAGGAGGTAGCAGATGAAAAACCTTGGTATTATGATATCAAACATTTTCTTCAGACTAAGGAATACCTGTTTGGTGCGTCAAAGAAAGATAGAAAGACACTGAGAAGATTGGCAGGCAGTTTCTTCCTCAGTGAAAATGTGTTATACAAGAGAAATTTTGACATGGTCTTGCTCAGATGCGTGGATAGACACGAAGCAGACATGTTGATGCATGAGATTCATGAAGGTTCATTTGGCACTCATGCTAATGGACATTCAATGGCTAAAAAGATGCTAAGGGCAGGTTATTATTGGTTGACAATGAAATCCGATTGATACAAATTTGCAAAGAAGTGCCATAAATGCCAGATTTATGCAGATAAGATCCATGTGCCTCTGACACTTCTCAATGTGATTTCCTCCCCATGGACTTTCTCTATGTGGCGTATTGACATGATCGAGATGATAGAACCCAAGGCTTCGAATGGACACTGTTTCATCTTGGTAGCAATTGACTACTTTACCAAATGGGTAGAAGCTGCTTCATATGCCAATGTTACCAAACAGGTGGTTGTGCGTTTCATCAAGAACAATCTTATATGCCACTATGGTGTGCCAAACAGAATCATCACTGACAATGGCTCAAATTTGAACAACAAGATGATGACAGAACTGTGTGAAGAATTCAAGATTTTCCATCATAATTCATCTCCATACAGGCCAAAGATGAATGGGGCTATTGAAGCTGCTAATAAGAATATCAAGAGAATTATCCAAAAAATGGTTGTCACTTATAAGGATTGGCATGAAATGCTCCCTTTTGCTCTGCATGGATATCGAACATCTGTTCGCACTTCAACATGAGCAACCCCGTTTTCCCTAGTGTATGGAATGGAAGTTTTACTCCCTATTGAGGTAGAGATTCCCTCGCTGCGTGTGATAATGGAAGCCAAATTGTCGGAGGCTGAATGGGTTCAGAACAGGTTGACCAATTGAATTTGATTGAAGAGAAGAGAATGACAGCTTTGTGTCATGGGCAATTATATCAGAAAAGAATGAAGAAAGCATTTGATAAAAAGGTCAAACCTCGTGATTTTAGAGAAGGCGACCTCGTGCTCAGGAAGATCATGTCTTTCAACACTGATTCTAGGGGCAAGTGGACTCCCAATTTTGAAGGCCCATATGTTGTCAAGAAATCCTTCTTTGGTGGTGCACTAATTCTTGAAACTATGGATGGCGAGGAGTTCCCACGTCCCATGAATGTTGATGCAGTCAAGAAATACTTCGCCTAAAGAAATAAAAGAACATCTCGCTAAGTTGAAAACTCGAAAGGGCGGCTTAGGAAAAAAGGAGCGTCTCGGTTGGCCAAAAACCCGAAAGGGAGGTCTAGAAAAAAATTAGAGACATAAACAGAATAAATTTCCCGCTAAGTTGAAAACCCGCAAGGGCACCTTAGGCAAAAGTTAGGGATTTTCTTGGCAATTAACTACGTCAGACGAGACTTGATCGTTGAAGCAACAATCTTCTCAGATCCTCGCCATACTTCAATGAAAGCTACTGCTCAGGATTTCAAAAGTTGCTAGGGGGGATAGTGGTCATTGTATCTCAATGTATCTTTTTCATTATGTATTACCATTTCCCAAACTTTGTAATCATCCATGGAGTCTCGCCATTCACAGACTACCATTCTATTAATGAAATTCGAGCTTTTGCCCAATTCTTTGTGTTCTTATTTTTATTTAGCTTGCAAAGACTTCAGTTATTACTGATAATAATTGTTAAAGCAAAGAGATTAAAAAGGAAAATTGACTTTTCAAAAGAAAAGAGAAGAGATCTTTACAATTCAATTTACTTTGGGATTTGTGTTGAAATAATGACAACAAAAATGGTGATCCCAAGAATGAACAAACTCCATTTGTTTTAAGAAGATTTACTCCCTTCATGAAGGTTTTCTCAGGTCATTTTGCTGGTGTGCAATCTTTGTTGTTTCTCAGATAGTTAAAGACGATATCAGTGGGTACAAGGTACAATATTGGGTTGGTGATCCCATTATCCCCAGTCAAGTCTTGATTCGCTTTTGATTTTGGGTTTGCATGTTCAGAAGCCTCTGTCCCAGTTTCCCCAGCAAAGTTTTCCCTCATATGATGAAAGGTTTTATTCCATTGGTGTGCTGAGATGTCGCTCTTTTTACAGTATCGGCACTAGTTTTGAGTTCTTGATTTCTCAGGAAGATTATCCCAAGGCATCTCTTGTAGGAATGAATATTCATGTAAAGTTTCAGTCCGCAGTTTTTTCTCTCCAGGGAGGTAGGCTCGAATCCCCCCAGTGAGACTTGGTTGTTTCGGCGTCAGTCTGCTTTATTTGAGGTTGGTCTTGCAATCTCCAATAGGCATGTTGCTTTTGGAAAACTGTTTCTACGATGAAACCGGAAGAAGGATGTTCTATGCCGGTGTCTGTTTGATTTAAGCTGCATTCAGATTTTGTTTCCTCTCAGTGAAGTTAACCTAATAGGTTTGGTTTCCACAATCGCTTTTAACTTTCCTGGATTGATCTTTCTGGTTGAAGCTTAGCCCAATGTTGTTAGTAACTGAGGCGGTTTCGTTTGTCTGCACTGATTATGTATCATTTTTATCAACATATGCACAATAGCACTCATACATTCATACATACATCATGCATTGCTAAAATAATCATTCATTGACATTGTGTTTTGACCTTTCCTGCAGCGTTCTTTGCTTAGTTGAATTTGGTCTTTCCTCTTGAGTTTATTTCTCAAAGGATGAATATGCTTTGGTCGTCTTGCTCCGGTATATTTCTGAATTGGATTTGTGGTTGCATGACGATATCATTTATTATGGATTTTTGAAAACTTTGAGTTTTTGCTTGTGCATTTATTTTGCACAAGAAGACTTTATCTCCTCAGCGAGAATATCATGGCATTTCTCTGGGAAGTCATATTTATATCCATAGAAAGTCTTTTCTCTTTGCATTTCCCCATTGATAATAAGTGGAAGTCTCTTTATTTGAGACAGGTTACATATTACCCTTTCAAGGCATATCTCCTTGGTTAAAGAAGAAGTTGAGACCCGTTCTTGGAAGAACACCAGAATTCTGGGAAAATTTGATATGCTATTATTTTTCTCTTTCTACCTTTAGTGAACGTTGGTAGTACATCGGTAATGAACGTCAGTGTTTGTTATCTTTTTGCTATCTTCAGTGAACGTTGATAGTTCATCATCAGTGAACGACAGTGATATGATATTTTTCTCTTTCTACCTTCAGTGAACGTTGGTAGTACATCGACAATGAACGTCTGTGTTTGTTATCTTTTTGCTATCTTCAGTGAACGTTGGTAGTTCATCGACAGTGAACGTCAGTGTTTGTTATCTTTTTGCTATCTGCAGTGAACGTTGATAGTTCATCGTTAGTGAACAATGGTGATATGATATTTTTATCTTTCTACCTTCAGTGAACGTTGGTAGTACATCGGCAGTGAACGTCGGTGTTTGTTATCTTTTTGATATCTTCAGTGAACGTTGATAGTTCATCGTCAGTGAACGGAGGTGATATTATATTCTTTCTCTTTCTACCTTCAGTGAACGTTGGTAGTACATCGGCAGTGAACGTCAATGTTTGTTATCTTTTTTCTATCTTCAGTGAACGTTGATAGTTCATCGTCAGTGAACGGAGGTTGTATGATATATTCAGTGAACGATGGTAGTACATCGTCAGTGAACATCGATGCTTGTTATCCTCCTCTCTGATTCTTTTCTCATGGTTTACCAGTGATTTATTTTCTTGGTGGGATTGCTCTTTTTCTTCTTCATTTTGTGTTGCCTCCCCAATGCTACTTTGCATCTCGTTTGTTCCATTCATATGCATTCATATGCATAAACATTTGCATGGCATCTTAGGGCCAAAAACAGGGTTTATTTTATATTTAAGTGTCTTCGATTACATCGATACGAAGATTTTAACCTTCGTATCTCTGGATAGAAGAAACTTAAATAAGGGCAGCTGTTGTACCCCAATTTTTCCCCTAAGATCCCTTCATCATACCATATTGTTTTAATCACCACAAAATCACATTAGGGATTTTGGTTCTTCTCCCTATCTTTAGCTTTGCTCTTTGAGGAGTTACCAAGCACCTTGACTTGTTTGCTTTTGTGATTATAGATATTGTACTTTAATTTTTCTCTCATTAAAAAAATGAAATATTGGTTTGTCTTACTTGTTAATAATGTAGGTAAAGGCAATGCGGTTTAGCAAGTTGCTTCATGGGTTCATGAGCTTATTTCCATGCCCTAGTCAAAATCTTGAGAGATTCAAACCTCACCATTGAAGTTGTTTTGAAGTTGGTATGAAATTGGTTTTGGTGGCCATAGATCCTCGTCATCATCCTCAACAATTTCTATTCACAAAGGAATAATATTGGCACAAAAAGTTTGTTCAAACTTGGCAAAGTTCCACCAAGCATTCTCTTGATCTAGAGGCTAGGGTTTTGGACTTCAAATGGGCATATCTTGATTATCTTTTGGTATTTTTGAGTGATTTCAAAAACATTCTTCTCTTCAATTATTTACAAACAAATAACTTCAATAGTTCTAAGGAGTTTTCATGTGGAAGGAACTTGGTGAAGAAGAAAGATTACAAGTCATCCAGATGAATCCCTAATTTTCCATATGTGACCTCAAATGGTCATAACTTGGTAAATTTTTATCACCTTGAGCCCATTATTTTTCCATGATGATCTTAAGTATGTTTAATTCATGCCTTCTTTTATGTGCAAAGTGAGAAAATGGATGCAAGTTGCCTTAAGAATGCAAAAGATTATAGGTCATTTCATGATTTTTGGCCAACTTCAACAAGTCATAACTTGCTCAATTTTTGGAGATTTTGAGTGGTTAAAATTGAAAAATGTCATTCAAGAGATCTACTTCATTCCATCATTTTTGGTCAAGAGAAAATTCTAAGTAGAAGGCCATGTTTGGATGCAAGAGATTATAGGTCATTTTTAAAGAAGAATTTGAAATATTTCTAAGTATGGAAAGTCAACTCTTTTTCTTCAACTTTGACTCCATGTAATTTTCATCTCAAGTATCCATTTGATTCCATTATTTTTCCATTGCAAAGCTTGTTACCCCATCTTTCCAAAGCATCAAGAATTTTGCCCTAAGATTCCCTGAGGTGGAAATGCCATTGGATTGAACTTGGTAACTTGGAACTGAAGTTTCTCCATAAGTCAGAATTTGAAATCCATGTTTTGGCCTTTAAATATCAAATTAGCACGCATTTGTGCTCTAAACATGTTTAACCAAGTTGCCAAAGTGGATTAGAGCCTTGAAACGCAAGGATTAGATGAGTTTTGATGCAAATCAGATCACACTTTGCTCGTGCAACAGGTTCACATGATTTCCCTCTAATTTGCATCATTCCACACGCTGAGCATCCTATTTGATTCCCTATAAATAGAGGGTCATCCCCAATTTAATTTCCCAAGCTTAGATATCCAGAGTCATCCTGCCAAACTTGCTTCACAACTCAGAATTCAGCTACTTTGAATCCTATTCTCAAGCATTTTTCAATCCATTTTCTTCATCAATTCACCTTCCTTGATCTTCCCTGAAGCTAACCATATAATCACATTCAAGAATCGTGCCCTATATTGCTCCATAGAAGTCCAGTTTCAGAGCTCTGCAACTCAACTTCAAATGGTAGATTCCTTCATCAATTCTTCAAAACTATGGTATCATTGTGTTTCTCTCATTGCCCTGATCCTAGTCGTAACACTTACTTTTATCTAGAAGCACATTTTGACCATGAATTTTCAAATCCCTTTTCAAAACTTTCTTTCCAAATTGCTTGAGTTACATTTTATATAAATATGGCGCAAGGGTATGGTTGTCTTCGTCTTGAAGAGACGAAGCGAATGGCATAGGTCCGAGCTTCTGATTTTACAGTTTGAGAGACCTGCAATTCATGAGGGCTGGAGGTTGAAGATGACCAACGTATCACCTTCTAAACAATGAAAGCGTGCCATTTGTTTTTTTTTCAAAAATCTGATTTATTAATGATTATGTATATTATTCACTAAAGACCATGATATGCATAGCACGCCAGATCCTTTGGATTTGATTACTAACGTGTTTTGACTCTCATCCAATGGTCCACATCTTTTTCTTTTATTTTCTTTTTCTGATTTTTATATTTTAATTGTTTTAAATTTCAAAAAATCATAGAAAATTCATTTTGAGTCCAAAAAATCCAAAACAAATTATGAAAAATATTTTTGATTATTCTCTTTTTGTTTTTTATTTTTTCACAATTTAATTTTGTGTTTTGGTATTTTTTTTATGAATTTTACACTTATTTGATTTATTTAAAATGTTTAAAAAATACTTTTACACATTTTTAAATTCTGAAAAAAAATTATGGAATGATCCAATGATATTGTGACAAATATTGGTGACCTTATTTTATTTTTTGTTTCTGACTTTACTATTTTTTACTATTTTTGTTTATTTTACCCATTTATTTTAATTTTTAAAAATAGTTTCTGACTTTTAAAAATTCCCAAAATTTTTTGTATAATTACTTGAGCTATTTTATGATTTTTCTATGGTCTTATTTTTCATTTCTTGATTAATTTGAATACAATTGACATTTTCCTTATTATTTTTCCATTTTTTAAACCATTTTTAAACCCTTTAATGCATATATTAAATATATTAATATTTTTTGTGAATATTTTCTGGCTGTCTTGGGTTGATTTTTTGATCATGGCTTTATTAACATCATTGGATTCACGGTGTTGAGTTTAACTCCACAAAAGATGGATGAATGATTTAAATAATAGTTTGATTAAATGTTAATTCAAATGTGGTTTTTCTTTTTACCCTAATTCCTCTTCATCTCATCCCCTTCTCATTGCACTAAATGTTTTTGGAGTATGATCTCTATATCATGTATCAAAACAAATGGTGCATAGATTGCTATTGATCGGTCTTAAAATAGGTGTGACTTCTATATAAGTCAACTTACGATTGCTTAACATAGCGCTAAATTTTGTCCCGATTCGAATAAATGATCATTCGTGGCCCAAACTTATGATTATAAGCCCAAGTATGTTAATTTGATCTCTTTAATCCAATAACCTTGAGATTCATTGTGTTTAGGCTTTGGTTTCTACCAATCCTCTAATGGATCTACAACACCTTTGGTAAACACAGATCACTTAAACATCGTTGATCATTAAATGGTACTTGTGAGAATTTCAAATGGATGATATACTTGACAAAAAGCAAATGCAACTTGTTGTGTGGAGGCTTTGGTTCTACCAATCCTCTAATGAGTTCCAAATGCAAGTTTCAAGATGGTCATCCAACTAACCACTAATTATTGGCTTGTTTATTTTATGCTTTATTCTTTTTATGCTTTATGTACTATTTATTTTTTTTAGAATTTTTACATTTCATGCCATTTTCATCTTTTCTCATTTGAGCATTTATATTCTTGTCAATTTTACTTTACTCACTTGAGCTTTTCTTTTTTATTTTCCTAAGATACTTAATAATCAACTTAAACCCTAAAAAACTCTAATTGGTACTTGGACTATTTGGTTACTATCCTTGAGATTATAGAGCAGGGGACTTTTTTTGGACTTAGGATTAAAAACCTTGGCCTATCTTGGAGACCTCGTGATCTTATCTGATTATTTTGTCTGGAACTCTTGAGGTTTACCTCAAGACATTTGGTTGCTTGTTTGTTTTTGTGATTGCATCCTTTGTTTGTAATCTGGAATTCACCCGTATACAACCGTTACTCTGCCCAATTTTTGTGAAGACTTAATACATTTGAAGAGGTTTAGTATCTTTGCTTGCTTGGTTTCAATCCAAAGAATGGGAATTCTATCTTGACTCATAATGTCATGTTTTGGCTTCTTGTTGGTTAGATGGTTCTTATCCTTAGCTTTTACCTTATGCTTTAGGATAACCCCTTCTTCTCCTCCCATCTTCTTTAATTTTAAAAATCTTCTCCCTCCCTTTTTTGAAAACTCTTCACATTTCTAAACTTGAAGCATTTTCATAATAAACTTGGACTTATGTCTATGTATTTTCAAACATTTTCATAAATAAACCTCAATCAATTTAATAATACTTTTATATTTTTTATGAGAAGACTAAAAGTCAACCAATCTCATTTTAAACCATTTTGCCACTTTGGCTTTCCCCCTTAAAATTTTCTTAAAAGATCAGGCTCTTGTCAATCCTTGTAGTGATGCAAACAACTA
The DNA here is from genome assembly GCA_948472305.1 of Vicia faba. Taxonomy (NCBI): domain Eukaryota; kingdom Viridiplantae; phylum Streptophyta; class Magnoliopsida; order Fabales; family Fabaceae; genus Vicia; species Vicia faba. Next base: position 1,361,854,081 of record OX451736.1, on the reverse strand, counting down.
TACTTCTACAATATATAGTGAAGAGAGATATTTTCCACTTGGGTGTTGAGTGATGCATTGTTGATTTTAAAATCCAATCCATATCCTCCACTTTGAGATGATGCAAATTCTCCTTTCTCATGATTGTGGGTAGTAAGTATTTTTTTCCACACGGACAATGACGATGATGTCTTATCTCTTAAAATTAACCAACACACTTTGTGTTTTAAATTTTTAAAAGAGGAACTACGTGTACCCTGATCCCCTATTGCACGAAAGGTGGTACGTAGGCACTAAAAGTTCGCAACCACGGCGGCTGCAAAAATCATTAAAAAAAACATATTTCTCTTCTCACCTCCACCATCCATTTTATATATAACACATTTTTATAGAAATATTTACAGATTTTACAAAGAGGTTCCTGTAGAGTACCGTAGATGTTTAGGGTGCTAATACCTTCCCTTTTCATAACCAACCCCCTTAGCTTGAATCTTTCCCCCTTTTTGGATTATTCGCTCTTTTCCCATTCCTTTGGAAACAATAAAGCGCGGTAGCGATTTTTATTTTTGATTTGTATAAAGTCTAGTCAATCCAATGGCTTAGTCTTGAACATTTCTACCTCTACAGCCACCGTCAGAGAAAAGTTCCACTGCCGCTGTCATCGCCATCCTCCTCCATCAACATTCAATCATGCTTCAGAATGGTCATTTTCAAAGTCACAAAGCCCAATTCCTTCGCCATTGCCGTTATTGAACCAGTTTCTCCGATATTTGAACACCTAGGGTTTTCTAAACCCCCTTCAAGATCTACTCAGATCTAGGTTATCTCTGCAAAAAAGAGTTGAAGATTAGATAAGAGAAAGGCGAGAAGAAGCTAGCAGTGCAAGAAAAGTAAAGATCCAAACAAGTTTGCCGCTCGCAGTCGTAGCCGCCGCCACGAGGCGATTTCTGGCACAACAACGATTTCTCCGCCTCCGGCGAGCTCCGAAGAGAGAAGAGAGAGAAAACGAAAGAATGTAAAGGGAAGAGTGAGATATGATTAGTTTTGTTTCTGATTAAGTTTAGTTTTATTTAATTATTTTTAATTAGAACGCTAATAAGGCGGTGACACTTATCACCGCCATTGTGGTTGTTTTCTGATTCCGTGCAGGTGCTCCACCACTGTCCACCATGAGTCCTCTCCTAAACACCATCAATTCTCTCATCAATCATCATCAAGAATCCTGATCTGTGTTTCTATGGTGTACCTTCACTCAAGCCAAGCATAAGATCACACAGACGTCATCCGCTCCCATGCATCTCACCTTGACGCTTATCATGTGCCTGCACGATCTTGGTCCTCAGGTCATCAACTTACGTTCCACATACGAGCCCTCACGCTACACCTTCTAGAGAGCACCTCACGAGATCATATGCATTCCACCTCGGGATTCTGTTACTGGGCCTAGCGAAATTGCTTTCCAGCACCCCCCAACTGGTGATTTCAGGCCAAATTATATATTTTTCTTTATATTTCTTTTTGTATTGTTTGTTTAAATATTTTTCTTTAGCAATTAAAAATAAAAAATAATAATACAAGAAAATATATTTGTTTTAAATAATTAATTAGGTTGGAGAATAATATTTAATAGAATTGATTATTTTGTTAATTAATTCTATTAAATAAGATAATTCAATCTAATTAGTTATTTAATATTTCGATTGGTTTGAATTGTTTGTTTGTTTATACTTTATAATCGTGTTGTCGATTTGATACATCCCCTTTCATAAACTTGTACCCCCATTCCCATATGGCTTGTAATAGCATAGAACTTTATTTCTTTGTATGTTTTAATTATTGCTCAAGTATGCATGTATCATCCAATTAAAACACATAGCCTCCTCTTGGTCCATATACCAAGCTTTTCTTAAAGGGTTTCATAGTTGATTTTAGGCATGGCCATTCTCACAAGATTAATCAAGTCTTGCCCTTGGTTAATCTTAACTTGAATCAATCACTTTGGTCCATATACCAAGTGTTTCATGCACAAAAAGATCTCATGGTTGAGGGTAGGAGAACCTACTCTCACGAGATTAATCAAGTACACCCCTTGTTTATTCATAACCCGATTCAACTCCCATAAAACAAGCACTCCATTTATCTTGTGGATACTTCTGCCATGGTTTTGCGATCGATTGTTGATGCAACCCAGGTGTTGTACCCCAAAATTTACCCTCTTTATTTCGACCTTTTGGATTACATTTTACTATTACATACACACATATCATTGGTTTTATGGTTATGGAATCAAGGTATATTTAGAAAGCTTCTTCAGGTTACAAGTGACGTTTATTTCGCCAATGGATGTTCTCAGAGTATTTTCCGTGCTGAAGATCGGTTCGCTGTTTTGCAACGATTCGGGGTTCAAAGATTCAGAAGTCCAACCCGGCGCGTCATATTCAGGTGTTCTTTCGTCAAGATATCTTTGATAACGTATTCTCAAATTCAGGTTTGGCTCAAGAGTCAATTCTTTAAAGAAGGTCTCTGAATGTGTGAGTTTTCCCGAAGAAACGTGGTGAAAAAGTGTGCTGAAAGTGTAGTTTTTACGCACTAAAAAATTCATAACTTGAAGATCGTGGCTTGTTTTGAATCCTTTCGGTGGCAAAAATTCCGTCTTGACGTTATCTACATTTTCATCTCTAATGGCTGGAAGCCAAGTTCGATCAGAAGCTCTTCAAAAATGCAGATTTATCAAGTATTTTCGTAAAAAATTTGGGATAGAAGTTTATTTGCGTCATGTTCAGAAAATCATAACTTGGTCGATTTTCATCGTATCGAGCTGGTTCCAGCGCCAAAATTTCAAAAATTGAGTTGGTTAAGTTTTCACAAGAGGTATTGAGTTCGAACAGTATCCAAAAGGCCTTCGTTTTTTGCTCAGAGTGCGCGTGACGCGCCGAAAATCCTGAATACTGAATATTATTTCATCTGGGTCGAAACTTCAAAAATTTATCACTCGGTCAATTTTTATCAGATCGGGCCCATATTTTTACACAAGGTCACTGACTCATAGATTTATAACTTTTTTTCCAAAGTCGAGAACGGGTTATGCTCCGATCAATACCAGTTTTTTATTGAAGAACATGTCAGAGTTGACACTGGAGCCCAAAATAAGTTTGTCTGAGCCAAAACTTCAAAAATTCATAACTAATTCACCTTTTATCCGATTGAGCCCATTTTCGGACATGAGTTAGTTTTCGATGTCGGCTATATTTTGTTTACATATTTCAACTTCAAAAATTGCACTTAAGCCCCTGCGATTTAGCATAGAACGTGACAGACTCAAGTGAATAAAAATCTGCACTATTGCTTGTGGTTATTGGAGGCCCAATTGCACATTCAAAGACCATATCTTTTCTCTAATTTTCATTATATAATCTCATTCTTTTCACACACGACAAAACGAAAAAAACATTTTCCACAACCCTGTCAAAATATCAAATTCTTTCAAGAACCCTAAAAACCTTGAAATCCTTATTACAAACCCCCATCTCACTACAAACAAGCCATCCTTGTTACAAACCCACATCTCACAACTTCTCCAGTAAGAGTAAGGTTGGTTTGATCTCCATAATCAAAAGGATATAGAAGCATTCATACATGCCATATCGGTTTTAATATTGCAAAATTTCATATATTTGCTTTATTTGTATTTCATGATATAGTAATTTATTTAATGTGTACATGAGATTCAACACTGCAGATTTAGACAGGGTCCTATGCAGGGTTATTACAAAACGCTGAGGCCAAAACAGAATAACCACCAATGCATGGCTCATGGCAAGGCAGACATCCTGAGGAGGTTAAGGGCGTGGGTTCAACACCCACCCCTATTGGTTTTGGTTTTCTTCCTTTCTATTTATCTTTTTACCTATTTTAATTCTTTCTGTTTAAAACCTTTTTTTTCATAAAACCTAATATTTTTCACAAACCTTTGATTTTTTCTCCTAATCTCGAATAATTAATTTTAGGTTTTTTAATTCAATTTTAGGTTTTTTAAAATTTAATTTTAGGTTTTAATTTAATTTAAGGTTTTTAATTCCATTTTTTGTTTTTGGTTTCTAACCAATTTGTCTTTATCAATCTTAAATTCACTTAACCACAAAACTTTTTTCACAAACCTTTTTTTTACAAAAAAAACCTAATTTAATTTTTAGGTTAATTAATTTTATATTTTTTAACTTTTTTTCAAAATTAACCTTTTTTTAATTAAAACTAATTAGGATTTAGATATTTTAATTAACTTTTTTCAAAATTAACATTTTTTTATTAATTAAAATTAATTAGGTTTTTTTAGGTTTATTTAATTAATTATCATAAATCATTTTTTTCATAAAAAATCACCAAAATATTTTCTTTGCTATTTTCATCTTATTTTTATTCTCCTAGATAAAGTGTATAGGGCGTGTTCAATTGTAATAGCGTAGCTTTATTTTTCCCGCTTTTTTATTATTTATTTTTATCATGTAATTGCTTCTGGGATGTAATAGTTTTAGGATTTCTTTTCTGCCCTCTTCATTATTATGTAAGTGCTCCAAAGCTCTGTAATAGCCTAGGTTTACATTTCCTCCTTTACCTTCTGCTACTATATTTTATGCAATGTTTAGACTAATAGGATTGTATGGAAAGACCGGTAAACTAATTGAACATAGCATAACCTAATTCAAAGATAATATATCTGAAAACAAACATTGTTGCACACTTGCACCCCTAGGGTATACCTCACTTGGTTGCCTCAGAAATAATGGTCATGTCCCTCGAATGTAGGGGTATCTTAGCAAAGTCCCTCGGTTAAAGTCATCATAAAGATCATAGTCCCTCAATATCCCTCGAGTTGCCTACGAGAAATGATCTTGTCCCTCGATGTTGCCTATATGATGACAGTCCCTTCGAAATGCTAAGGTATCCTTACATGTTATCTTCAATGACCATTTTGTCCCTTTAGATAGTCCCTCAACATCCAGCGACTAGGGTTACCTACTCACTAATAGTAGGATAACACGGTCTAAAGGATAGGAGGAAAATAACAAATTTTTTTGAGTAGGTAGATAACTGTTAGGTACTTGCTCAAACAACTTTTTACACCCTACACTTTCAAAACTCTTTTCAAACTAAAGTTTTCAAAAACACTTTATCACACTCTTGAGGACTAATACAAGGGTTACCATCAAGTGAATCGTTGCACTAAGGCATTTTCAAAACTTTTCAAAAGCACACAAACACACCAAGATATTTTTTAAAAGATGAGCAAGTACTTAAGAGCCCATGGAAAACCATGGATGGAAAGGATGCTAATACCTTCCCTTTCCATAATCTACCCCCCGTACTCAGAAATATCTTGAAAAAGGTTTTTTCTGTTCTTTTTCCTTTTCCTTTGTTGGATGAAATGAAAGTCGGTGACGACTCTTGCTTACCGCGACATTTTGCGAACAAAAAACACAAACCAATATTAATAGTCGGTTCTACCACCGTATCACATAACTGGCGACTCTGCTGGGGAATATAAAGTGGGGTTTACCTTAGGATTAGGTCATTTTAAAATTGATTTCTTGTTTTGCCTTGCCTGCTTTAAATTCTAGGGTTTTGTTTGGGTATTATTAAAGATACTACACCCGAATCTGCGGACACTTTTTAGGTAAACAACAATAGATCATGGACACTGTACGGTGTAGACCGATATGGTTTAAGTGATGGCTGTGTTGGTGTGACACTTTGGTTGCTACCGGTATCTTTCATGTGGAAACGAGGAGAATACGGGGCCGCCGCGTGGTGTCGTGAAGTACTAACAAACCTTAGAACCTTAGTTAAACAAACATGACCATTAGAAAGTAGTGAGATAGTCGGCCTCAGTATAAAGCTGAGGATTGGTTGATACTAAATGCTACACTCATTAAGATCAGACTTTCGGGATATTTCGGCCGTAAGAAAAGATTTGTTGAGCTGAAACAATGCGTGATAAAGGATGATCAGTGATATTGAGAATCTTTAGAACCCAGTTACTTTTCTAAGACAGGTTTGAAACCAACTAAACTTCGAGATGGTATGACCTTAAAACCCATGCAAGCCTAAACCTAAGGTTGTTTTCATGAATTGTGTGCTTTCAACTTGAACTACTTGCAGAGTTTTATTACCTGACAACATGAGTTCCTTGCAGGTTTTGTTTACAGTTATTATCCAATAACTTGGATTTCTTGCAGAGTTTACTTTCTTACATCACTTCGCACCTTTTCTTAAACGCATAGCATACACATCATAACATCATACCATAACATTTCCTTAACCATTTCAAGGATCTCAAGGGCCTGTGGTGCAGGTTATGATGAACCAAACGTCTAGCAAGGGGCAAGGGGATTTATTTTCCTCTAGCCAATGTCATCAGAAGATCAAAACTCAACAACTTGAGTCAGCGACTATGACCCACTTTATATGGTGAGCTTGACTCTTGTAGAAGGACTCTCAATGATACAAATTTCTTCAATCAAAGCTGCAAAATCTCAACTTCTGACATTTTCTTATTTACCCCGCGAGATCCTTGAATACATTGCATACGTATATCATACATATAATTGCATAAACAGGTTTCAAAGTAGGTCTTTCATGTTCTCGCTGTTTATATCAGCAATGGATCTCCAACAAGACAACAGAGATCTCCAAACTCAAGATACCCAGTTCAAGGAATTTCTCCTGAATCTATCCAAGGGGCAAGAAGACCTGAAAACACTCTTCGCCGGGAATCTGATCAAGGAACGTCCTGACAATAACAAGGATGAACAATTGGAACAACTGCAAGCTGAGGTAGAAGCAACGAGAATCCAGATGGTGGGGAAGATGGCTCTTATCCAAAACTTAGCTCGAGGACAAGAAGGGCTAAGAGCCTTCCTCAACAAGCTTCACCAAAATGGATGCAGATCCATGAAACAAACAGTTAAAATTATGGATCAAGGCATTAATTAGCCCCTAGTGAGAGAAGAGGTTGGTTTGGTCAGGAACAAACCTTTCCAGATTGCTACTACATCACAAGCCCAACCACAACCTCTCCAATGACAACGGGGCAATCGATATAAGAATAATACATCTGAAAGACGCTTCACCGAAATCAACATGTCATTGGCTCAAGCATTGCAACGCATGTTGAAGGCCAAGATGGTTATGTTAAGGGACCCTCCTCAGAATCCCAACATAGCGTCCCCAAGGTACAATCCAAATGCAAGATGTGCGTACCACTCCAATAGTCCTGGACATGACACCAACAGATGTTGGGCGTTGATAAATAAAATTGAAGACCTGATTGATGATGGAGCTCTAGAATTTGCACAAGACGGTTAGGCTGAGTTCTTCTGCCATCCCTCCAAGGCATACCAACTGAAGTGACAAGTTCTCCCAAGAAGACTTTTCGTTCATTAGAATTTTCAATGTGTAATTTTCTTTTGATTTGTTTGAACATTTATTCATATCAAACCTCGTTATTTCATCAATGCATTGCACATGTTTGTCTTGAATCAGTTCATTTGTATTCACTATTTCAAAAATGTCTTCTTATTTCCTTTGTGATATTCAACTCTCGATTAAAAACTCTAAGCCTTAAAGGGAGGATGATGAAAATGATACCATAATCTCTACATTATGCTTTTGAATAGACCCTGCTGACGATGTACAATCGTTGTTTCAAATCCTAAACAGTGGAGTTATAAGGAAGATAATCCCTAGTCAAGCCCTTCGAGCCAAAGAAGTAGGAGTTTTTATTTTCACACAAATTAAAACCCTTAATCATAACCTGGGGCAGGGTAGTTTTCTCAGTTAATTCAGAGGCGCATTCAGTCGCAATCTTACGCTTCGTACACAATGAATGGCATCGAAGACTTCCTTCCAAATCAAAAGATGGTGATGGTTCCGTATAATCGTCAAGACATGAAGTTATTATCTCTCAAAATAAAATCCCTCTAAGTCAAAACCTATGAAGGAGACTAAAGAAAAACTGGGGCATCCCACTGACTGTAATCACAAAAGAAACAGTTCAGGCAAAAGAAGGGATAACGAAAAAAAAGAGGTTACTACAAATCCTCGACAAAAAGAAGATTACAAAAATGACTGCTTTTTCAAAACAAATATTCAATTTCTGAATCATCACCAAGTATCAGAGCAAAGATTCTAGACTCAATCGGGATCTAAACGTACAATTAACTGAGCATAAGACTGAAGAACATCACGAAGAGCAGGTTGGGTATAAATAAAATTTGAGCCTTTTATCCTTTGTTTCTTGAACCGTGAACCAGGCCACGTTATAACCCTTAAAAGTCCTAGATGAAGCATGGGTTAGTTTGAGAGCATACTGTTACAAAGGTATCTTGACTCCTGTAGGCTTTGTTACGAATTCTGAGTTGATATCACATTCTTGCAAATTACGTTTTACTACACAAAACACATTTTCAAAAAATATTCAAGACAAACATGAGTTTTGCATTCTTTAAATGACATTGTTTACATATGACTAATTTTTGACAGCAGAGAAATCCACACAATGGATATTCAATGAACAGACATCCTCTCAATGGACAGAGTCACCTCAGCGGGAAAGACACTTCCAAAAACAGGTCTTCCATAAGCAAGGGGCATGACATGATGTTTAAACACACATGGGGAAGTCTCTCCAGAAGTGCCAAAGAACCAGGGGCAGATCTCCATCTGAATCGCTTGGGGCATTACGCACGCATTCCAACAACGAATCATGTGCCATCAAGAATTTTTTTTTGACAGTACTATAACACAACACTATGGACAATGATAACTCTCTATATCCTGAAAGCGTGGACATAGTCGGAAAATACTATGCATAATAAAGACCTGCTAGGTTGACATACCTAGGCAAAAATAAAGGCATCCCGGCGAACCAAAAGGGTTCGGGAAAAAAATTAGGGATAAAAATGAAAAAATTTGTACACCCGACAAGTCGAAAACCTGAAAAGGAGGCTTGGGCAAAAAAGGTATCCTGGTGGACTGAAAACCCGAAAGGGCGGTCCAGGAAAAAGTTAGGGATTTAAACCGTACGACTATGTCCCGTCACATGTTTATCAATGGAAGACTTATACCTTGATCAGCATTCAGCAAGAGCACCAGAATCGAGAAACAGTTCAGATACGCTCTAGATACGGATGCCATTCTAATACTCATTCAGATTCAACTTTCTGATACAGTTCAGATACGCTCCAGATACGGATGACATTCTGATACTCATTCAGGTTCGTCTTTCAGATACAGTTCAGATACGCTCCAGATACAGATGCCATTCTGATACTCATTCAGATTCAGCTTTCCGATATAGTTCAGATACACTCCAGATACGGATGCCATTCTGATACTCATTCAGATTCAGCTTTCAGATACAGTTCATATACGCTCCAGATACGGATTCCATTCTGATACTCATTCAGATTCAGCTTTCCGATATAGTTCAGATACACTCCAGATACGGATGCCATTCTGATACTCATTCATATTCAACTTTCAGATACAGTTCAGATATGCTCCAGATACGGATGCCATTCTGATACTCATTCAGATTCAGCTTTCCGATACAGTTCAGATACGCTCTAGATACGAATTCCATTTTGATACTCATTCAGATTCAGCTTTCAGATACGCTCCAGATACGGATGCCATTCTGATACTCATTCAGATTCAACTTTCAGATACAGTTCAGATACGATCCAGATACAGATGCCATTTAGACACTCATTCAACATATGTTTCAATTATAGTTCAGATACGATCCAGAGACAGATGTCATTCTGAAACTCATTCAACACATGTTTCAAGTACAATTCAGATACGATCTAGAGACGGATGTCATCCTAACACTCATTAAATACATGTTCAAGTACAATCACGACATAGATTCATTCACAAAATCCCCGCATGTACCCCGTCCATCATGGTACAAGGGGCAGAGATAGTTGTAAGCGAAGTCACTATCACATACAAGCCAGTGATACCTATATTCCCCACAGAGCCGAGACAACCAAGGTCCGACCTCCGTATCCCCAAGCAGGAATTCCTTCCTCAGCAGGTTCCTTCAGAAAGCTGATATTTGTATTCCCCAACCGAGCTTTATAATCATAAACAATTTATAATGTTTTCTCCCAAGCAGAGTTTATTTCTTTGACAGCGGAAGCTCGACCTCCAATAGAGATCTTCTCTCCAGCAATGGAAGTTCATCCCCAGCTGAGTTTATTTCTCCAAATTAGTAGATCTTCCAACATAGTATCTCTCTGCCCCACAGATTCATTCCCCCGCAGGATTATTCTCAGACATAATCTCTCCCAGCAGAATATTCTCAAGCAGAACGGATATAAATCTCCAGCTAATCAGCTTCGGTCACTATCCCCAACAAAAACGAATAACTCAACTCCTTATACTCTCCAGCAGCAGTCCAAGATTTATTTTCCCTAGCTAGAGAATATCACAATAGCATTGCATATCCATACATCATGGAATGCGCATACATATTATACAACACAATCTCATTTATTTTAAGAACATCATTACTCAATACATTTCATACATCATGGCATGTGCATACATATTATACAGCACAATCTCATTTATTTTGAGAACATCATCATTCAATGTATTTCATACGACTAACTGTTTACCTTTTAGGGAAAGATGCAATCAAGTTCTCACGAGTTCTCTCTGGTTTAGTCAAACCGACACCAAGGTTTTTATTCCAATTGAAGATATTCCAACACTTTTCAAGATTTTCTCTGGTTCAGTCAAACTGACACTAAGGTTTCTATTCCAGTTGAAGATGTTCTAAGACTTTCGTCTGGGTTAGCCGAATCGCCGCTAAGATTCCCATGATTTCTATGCCAGTCAAAATTAATCCGAGACCTCTCTCGAGATCATTCAAATCGATACTAAGATTTCTCTCCCAGTTGAAGTTCTCACAAGTTCTCTCTGGTTCAATCAAACTGACACCAAGGTTTCTATTCTAGTTGAAGATGTTCTAAGACTTTCGTCTGGGTCAGCCGAATCACCGCTAAGATTCCCCTGATTTCTATGTCAGTCAAAGTTAATCCGAGACCTCTCCCGGGTTCAATCAAATTGATACTAAGATTTCTCTCTCAGTTGAAGACAACTCGAGACCTTTCTTTGGTTCAGTCAAATCGATACTAAGATTTCTATTCCAGTTTAAAAAGCTATGAATCCCGGAAACTGACCGGATAATAGTCAACCAACAATACATCATACTGTGAAGCCTAGGACACGACCGGATAACTATACAAATACTACGAAGCCTGGAATCGACCAGATAGTGGTGTATCTCAAATTCAAGCTATGAATCCCAGAAATCGACTAGATAACAACTTAATTTCCCCAAATTACTGAAACCTAGAGCAACCAGATAATGGTATAAGACACTGAAGTCTGGAGCACGACCAGATAGCGGCAAGAGACACTGTGAAACCTGGAGCACGACCAGATAATAGTATGAGGTACTGTGAAGCTTGGAATTCGACCAGATATCAGTTTACTCGGCAATTACTATGAAGCCTGGAAACGACCGAATATTAGTATGCCTTAAATTCAAGTTGAAACCCAGATGCGACCGAACAACCACTTAATTCCTTCTGAAACCTAGAGCACGACCAGATAACAGTTTTTGAGATTGCAAAGCCTGGAGCACGACCAGATAGCAAGTTTAATCTCATCTCCCAAGTAAGCCACTACGAAAACTGGAGCACAACCAGATAGCAGTTAATCTTATTATCCTCAGCAAGTCATTGTAAATCCTGGAGCACGACTAGATAGTGGTTCAATTTCACCTCCTCGACTAAGAGATGATTCCTCAGTAGAGTAACGGACAACTGAAGCTCCTAAAATTCTATTTCTCCCAAGACAAAGACCAACATTCCTTAGCAGATTCCTCCTTGTTGTACCCCAAAATTTTGCTTCTCATATTTCTCAAAACATTGCAAGAAAAATATCCAAGTGGCTCAAGGTAGCTCAAGAGTCTGACAGACAAGCTATCTCCTAAGACAGTCAACCCCAAATTAGGGTTTTGTGTTGCATCAAGGTATTTGAGTCCAAATAACCTCAGGTGCTACCTAATGTCCTAATATGCTCTCAAGACCATCCATGTCAAATTTCAAGCCTTGCAGAGGAAGTTTGCTCAGTCAATTGCTCAAAGGGTCCAAAAATCAACTGTGCTAGGGCAAAAGTCAACTGTGACCTATATACAGTCAAACTTCAAGTTTTTTTGTCAACATTCTCATTTTGAAGGATATTTCATCATTTGATCAAGGTGTAAGTGCCCTGGCTGGAGAGTTGGCTTCATTTGTAAAACAAATAAGAAAGCAAGTTTACCCAGATTCCCTCTGTTGTTTTAATATGTGGTGTTGAAGAAGTTCAACATCTGGACCAACATGTTATGTAAGATGTCACAACATCAGCATATGACATCGCGCCTGAAATTGAGTACTGATTAAGTAACTATGTTATATGTTGAATGTTTGTAACAGCTGTGACTTGTAACCTAACTATTCTAAGTGATCTAAATTATGAAAGAGGTTATTTGTTGTGTTGAAAAAGTTCAACATCTAGGAAAACATGTTAGATGTAATGTCATGACATCTGACTTGACATCACGTCAACAGAATTGATAATTCAGTTACAGTTCTGGTACTTAAATACTCTGAGAATATATGTGGCGTTTCTTATGGAGAATTTGAAGATCAATCAAGAATCAATCAGAATATTTGAAGAAAATACTGTTTCTAAATATGGAGATATTTTAGGAACTAGAAGATTGAAGACCTTGATTATAGGAGAAGTTTGCTGCTGAGTTGTAACAACAAGGAGAAAAGCTTGCTGAGTTGGGTAATAGGTTATAAATAGCAGATTGTAACCTAGGGTTTGTGATCCTCACAGAATGTAACATCGGGGGTGTTTTTGTTAGGTAAACCTGTCGGTCTGTGGCAAGGTTACCATGTATGTAACTCGAAACCTGTAGGTAAGAGTTTGAGTGTTCTTGGATGAAGCTGTGAAGCAAGTCTAAGTATTTTTGCATTACTTCATATTCATTGTAATGTAGGAAACCAAGTGGGAGGGCACTGCTTCTTGAGTAGGAGTAAGACTTCTGTTGCTGTGGCAATAGGAATGGAAACTGGTAGGTTTCTATCTAGGAGTTCCTAGGTATAGGTTGCACTGGGTAGATGATTAAGTAAAGGATGGGAACTTGTGTAGTTTAGTCCTGAATTAATATTGCTGATAGTGGATCTTCTTCCTGGCTTGGTATGCCCCCAGAGTAGGTGTGTTTCACCGAACTGGGTCAACAACTGATTTGTGTTTTTACCATCAACACTTTATAATTCTGTCTGTTATATATCAAGGTAAAACTGTAATGCTGTAACAGATGATGTCTCAGAACATGTTAAGACATCATGCTGATATCTGTGCAGAAGAAACAGAACTGTGAAGGATGTTCGCTCTCTGCTGATCATGTGAAACAGATGAATAGAACTAGTACTGAATCACGAAAAATTGGGTATCTACCTTGCAGTGTATTTATTATGTCATATCAGATGTCGAGACATTGAGTATAACATCTGAATTCTGGCATACACCAGAATTTCAATTGGTATCAGAGCAGGCATCCTGTTCTGTTTCTGGATGAGATCCATGGGTGATACTTTCTGGTATCCGCAAGGTCAATTTTAGTACTGAAGATTGTAACCAGGAATGGTTTGCTATTTTCCTGAATGGTCCCTTGAAGTGGGAGGATGGACTATTCTTGACAGGAATTGTGTGTACCTGTCTTTGGTGATTGGCATTTGGCCTGGTTGTGTGGTAGCGGCTCTAGGTTTGATTTATTTTCAAACCTAGGATGTGTGTACGCCTGAAGTTGTGTGTAGTAGTCATGCTAGGTTTGAACCATAGTCAAACTTGGTCTATTTTTGAAGGCTAGTCTGGTGGAGTGTGTGTGCAAAGATTGGGTTGTATTATGTTCTTCCGCTGTGTAATACCTGGCAAAACTCAAGCTCTGATATGTTTCCCCTCTTGTGGATTGAAGGCTATTGTATTCAAGAATTCAACATAAACTTTTGAATATGTCACAGATACTTGAGACCTCTCAAGTCCACTCATGAAGACATTCTTCGTTCAGGATGGTAAGAATCACATAATCACGGATTAGTGTTATATGAAGACCTTGAAGAATTTCAAGGAGGGCCTTGTTCCAAGGTGATGGAACTGATGTTCTATGTGATGGTGGAACAAGGATGCAGCTACTAGTTGAAGAGCATATGTTTTGGGTGTCAAACAACGGGATACCTTTGTTTGGAACCTACTCCTGACCTGGAAGAGGAGACATCTGTGTGTGCAAAGTTGACAATGGTAAAGTCAACTATGTCTGTGTACTCCCGAAGGTTACTTTAGGAGTCAGAACTCTAGAAGTAAAGCTGGTTGAGATATGACATTAATCAGGGCTGAGCAGTTGTTCCCTGGAGTACTATGGTGTGAAGAAAGACAAGCTCATTGGTTAATAAAAGCCAATGATGGTACAACATTATTGCTTCTTCATAGAAGTAGATTGGGATCATGAGTCTTGTCATTTAAACATCGTGATTAGAGGTGGAAGATCTTTCAAGAATATGAAGACTCAGAGTTTGGTTAAGGTATAGCTCTTGGAGTTACGTAAATCTGGTAGGGATGTCATATGTCATGTCGAGACATTTGTGCACAATGCATGGATATTTTGTGTGGAGCTTCCATGACTGATAGTTTGAGGGGGAGAGTTGGTTAACCTCCTCACATTAGTTCAGCCTGGTGTTTAGCTGGCTGTTGACCTATGTCACATAGGTTCTGGGTGTTATGTGAAATATTTGCAAGGAAGGATTCATCTCTCTCATTCCTAAGAATGAATCTGATCTGGTAGGAGTCTCAAATCGGTTGAAATAAGTAGAGTTTGTTCAGAGAAAATTCTATTTACTTGAGTCAAGGGTGGCAACCTAGATATCTCAACTCTTTGGTCTCTTAAAGAAAGAGCTTGCAAGAAGAAGATATTAACACACGAAGAGTATGTCAAAGTATTCAAATGGTGAAAGTATCTTACTAGATAATGGGAAGGATTTATGATCAATTGCTATTTGTGACAAGTACAAGTATTTAATTGATTATCCTTGGAGTTCAAGATAACTGATGTTCTTAAAGATGTGGGAACATTCCTTCTTCTAGACCCTGTGAAGAACCACAGGAAGAGTGATACCTTAGAGCTATCTCCTTGGTGACAGCAAAATCATTTGATCCTTGAAAAGGTTTCCTGGAAACATGTTCAGACTTAAAGCCACAAGAAGAAGAAGACATCATAATCTTGATGATGGTCACTTGGATCAGTCTGGAGCTGAAGTCAACAACTAGATGTTATAACATAATGCTGTGACATTTGGTTCAACATCAGATTCTTGCTTGAAGTTCAAATTTCAATTGAAGATCAGAATATCTTTGGGAGAAGTCTGATAAACATGGAGAAGTCAAAATGTGGCATTTGATTTTTTTTGAGGATTCATGAAGGAGATAATCAAACAGTGGCATTGGACTCTGAGAATCAAGATAATCAACATATGACAGCTGATTATTATCGAGAAAGTTTGATTCACAGTATGAATGCGTTCAATCAATATTGTTGAACAGAGGGTGCGCTCTTGAAGACATGAAGATGCATCTTATGTTTTCCATTCATCAAGGGGTCTTATTTACTTTGAATCAGAAGCTGCCTTGAAGGTCCAACTGAGTATTGAATGTGTCCTACTTGTTTCCATGAGGAGAAGTGATTGTCCCTAACAGGGGGAGTATTGGTTTGTATAAAAGGTCTTCGTCAAACTCGTAGGATATAAAGTGTGGCACCTTATCAACTATTGGAATGATATGTTCAAAACTGAAAAAGACTATGTCTGACCGAATGTCATCACTTTGGTAATGACATTGTTCCTAATTTCCTCTAAAACTACAGACAGGAGGAAAATTGAATGAAGTGTGGATTATTATTAATAAATCCATGTGTGTACAACTGTATGACTCAGAGGGAGTAACCATCCTCTTTGTGAAAATGGAATGGTTTCAAATTAGCTGAATGTATTGGAATTGAGCATGTTTTCATCTGCTAAGAAAACAGGGCTGTTGTGTCTCATTATGGAGCTGTTTAGTGAGCTGGAATGTTTAGATGATAACTTGTCATCTAATAAAGGTATTATATAACTGAGGCAGAGTACTTAAAAGAAGTATTCGGTTCTAAAAGACAAATGTCTGACAATGGTCAAAGGGTCAAACCCAAGGGTAGGTACCTGCATTAAAACCAGTCCTAGGGTACTGAAACTGTCAGAGTAAAGTACCAAGATCGTTACTATCTATGCCAAAATTGCATTATTTATGAAGACTCTCTCTATTCTTTCTCTTCATCAGAGGGTTTCAGCAATATGAAGTTTGTTAGCATCTGTGAAAATTGGGCATGGGTATGGATCTGTATGGGCAGTCTTTGTCAAATTCTGGCCAAAAAGGGGGAGAAAGATAGGGACCCAGTCTCAGGCGAGACTCAGGTGAAAGCAACACACGGCAATGTCCAGCGAGACTCAGGTGAAAGCAACATGATCCCTAAGTAAGTGACCTTGTTTGTGTCTTGTGTTCTGAGTTAAGAGGATAGTTGTGACTTGTGATCTGAGTTACATGATCACAAGTAATAAGTATCAAGATTATCAACAGTAATCTTGAGAAAAGAAATCCTCTTGGGGCATCGATGGTTTGGAGTTGCTCACAGTTGAGGGATAGAGGTTTGTTGTTTGCTCAAAGGACATCAGCCTCTACAAAGAAGATGTTGGACAAGATGTTGTAACATCTCAACTGTGTTGTGGCCTGGTCCCAAAATACAACTTGCACTTATTTGTTTTAGCCAAAATTTGCCAAAGGGGGAGATTTTAAGTGCCCTGGCTGGAGAGTTGGCTTCATTTGTAAAACAAATAAGAAAGCAAGTTTACCCAGATTCCCTCTGTTGTTTTAATATGTGGTGTTGAAGAAGTTCAACATCTGGACCAACATGTTATGTAAGATGTCACAACATCAGCATATGACATCGCGCCTGAAATTGAGTACTGATTAAGTAACTATGTTATATGTTGAATGTTTGTAACAGCTGTGACTTGTAACCTAACTATTCTAAGTGATCTAAATTATGAAAGAGGTTATTTGTTGTGTTGAAAAAGTTCAACATCTAGGAAAACATGTTAGATGTAATGTCATGACATCTGACTTGACATCACGTCAACAGAATTGATAATTCAGTTACAGTTCTGGTACTTAAATACTCTGAGAATATATGTGGCGTTTCTTACGGGGAATCTGAAGATCAATCAAGAATCAATCAGAATATTTGAAGAAAATACTGTTTCTAAATATGGAGATATTTTAGGAACTAGAAGATTGAAGACCTTGATTATAGGAGAAGTTTGCTGCTGAGTTGTAACAGCAAGGAGAAAAGCTTGCTGAGTTGGGTAATAGGTTATAAATAGCAGATTGTAACCTAGGGTTTGTGATCCTCACAGAATGTAACATCGGGGGTGTTTTTGTTAGGTAAACCTGTCGGTCTGTGGCAAGGTTACCATGTATGTAACTCGAAACCTGTAGGTAACAGTTTGAGTGTTCTTGGATGAAGCTGTGAAGCAAGTCTAAGTATTTTTGCATTACTTCATATTCATTGTAATGTAGGAAACCAAGTGGGAGGGCACTGCTTCTTGAGTAGGAGTAAGACTTCTGTTGCTGTGGCAATAGGAATGGAAACTGGTAGGTTTCTATCTAGGAGTTCCTAGGTATAGGTTGCACTGGGTAGATGATTAAGTGAAGGATGGGAACTTGTGTAGTTTAGTCCTGAATTAATATTGCTGATAGTGGATCTTCTTCCTGGCTTGGTATGCCCCCAGAGTAGGTGTGTTTCACCGAACTGGGTCAATAACTGATTTGTGTTTTTACCTTCAACACTTTATAATTCTGTCTGTTATATATCAAGGTAAAACTGTAATGCTGTAACAGATGATGTCTCAGAACATGTTAAGACATCATGCTGATATCTGTGCAGAAGAAACAGAACTGTGAAGGATGTTCGCTCTCTGCTGATCATGTGAAACAGATGAACAGAACTAGTACTGAATCACGAAAAATTGGGTATCTACCTTGCAGTGTATTTATTATGTCATATCAGATGTCGAGACATTGAGTATAACATCTGAATTCTGGCATACACCAGAATTTCACAAGGGTTGATCATGATTCACCAAGGATTGCTCAAAATTCATCAAGACTCAAAAGTTGCTAAATTAGGGTTTTATAGGAAAAGTCAACTCAACTTTGACCAAGCATAACTTTCTCATACTTTATGAGAAATGACCCATACAAATCTCATTTTGAATAGGATGCAATTTGATACAATCCATATTCATACCCCAAGATCAAAAAATGCACTCACAAGAAGTTATAAATTTGGACATTATAAGTCATTTTTGAAAGTCAACAAAAACACCTTTTTTTTCCAAAGCTTATAACTTGAGCATGGAATATCAAAATGATATGAGACCAAAAGGGTTGGTTATAGGACATCCCAAGATTTCTAAAAAGTCCAAGAACACTTCCAAAAGTTCAAAATTTAAGAAGTTATGCATTGTTGAAGTTGGACTTTTTTGCAAAATTGCCAAAAGTCAACTATCCCCAAAACTTCAAATTTTGTCAAATGGGCCCATTCTTTTCCACTTGATTTGAGATTTCATAGTTTCCCACGTGTCCTAGCTTCAGCCATGAGCCCATATTTTATTTTTATTATTTAATTTGATTTTTAATTGAATTTATTCATTTTAAATCAAATAAAATCATATAAAATCTAAAACTTTGATAACATAAGATTTTTTGGCTGTTTCAGGCTTTGATTACCATCATTATTATCATCAAACTTGAATCAAACCAAATCATGTGCAAAAAGATTGAAATTGGAAAAATTTGGAAGGTTTTAAAGAAGAGATCAAATCAAATTCGTATGCATTGATATGAAGGGATTCAATCCATGATTCTTACCCTAATACACTACGCAATACATAAGCAAGCCAAAGGATACGAAACAAGGGTTGGAAAGTGCAGAGAGAGGCGGAACAAGATTGGAAAAATTCACTAAAAAGCTTGAGATCAAAATCATAGTTAGAGGTATTTTCAAGAGCTGAGACATATCTCAATTGATTCCTGGGAGTTCACTCAAGCTATCTGGATCCAAAGCAAGCTTGTTCAGACATCCACACACGTTGTAAGTGTCACGAAACATACCTCTGTTCTTGAAATCAAAACTCACCATTCTTGCATCCATTGAATGAAATAACTGCATATTTGTAATCCTCACATCATTTGTAAACTTTTGGCATCATTTAATTTCGTTTATCTAACCTGTAATGCAAAATGCCATAGCTAGGGTTCTTGGAAGCGTTTTTAGGGTTTTCTATTTCAGGAACATTTGACCTCCAAGAAGGATATGGTTGTGACCGGGAGAGGGTGAGACGAATATAACCATGCCCTTAGAATTCATTTTTGTGGCCTGAGAGGAATTTTTGAGATGAACAACTTTGTAGCTACGGGCTTCTGTCCGTTGGTATAGGTCTGTGCACTTTTAGCCACAGACATGAGGTTGAAGATGATGCGTGACGCCCCATCATTGGGCCATTCAAACCACGCGCGCGTTTTTTTTAATTGCTGGCATATGATTTTGTTTTTATATAATATATATTATTTGCATTATACTAACAAACATAACAACATGGCGTAGTGGCAAGGCAAGCGTGCATTATCTTTCAGGACCTGGGTTCGAATCCCAGGCCCCCCACTTTCTCAATGTTTTTGTTCTTCAGGCGATCCAGTGTATGCTCTATCTTACAACCCACCATGCCCCATCATTCATCCAATTGCAAGATGGCCAAAGGCCAAATCTGAGAGTCCAAAGCTGAATGTCCACCATAGGCAAAGTCCAGGCGTGCACACCAGATCCAAAAAGTCAACAAAGGCCAGCCACTAATGGGCCTTCCAATTGCTACTCACACCACCTATTCAGGCCCATACTCCCCTCTTCTTATTTATTTTGTTTATTTATTTTAATTGTTTTATTATTTTATTTAACTTCTAACCAATCACAAATTTCTTTTTTATAAAATAAAATCACCAAAAAATATTTTTATTCAATCAAATTTTAACTTTTATTTTTTTTATAAATACTAACTAATTAATTTAGGTTTTAATTCTAGAATAACTTTAACCTATTTAAGTAAATAATTAATTAGATTTAGTTAGGTACTAACCATCAATTTAATTAATTTCATTTTTCTTTCTTAAAATAACAAAATCAAAAAATATGTAATAATTTAATTTTTCATTTTATTAATTTTAATTTAATTTAGTAATTAATTTAGGTAATTTCTTTCTTAAAATAAAAAAAAACAACAAAAGATATTTTCTTTAACCAAAAGGGTCAAAACCCTAATCATGCGTCCGATTTAATTTTGCACCGCGATTTACTTTTTTTAATCCAATAATGTACTTGCTCCCGGATTGTAATAGTTAATAGGAATTTTAATTATTTTTATTGCTTTATTTTATTTTTCAAAGGATTTGTCTTTGGCGATGTAAATACCCGACGCATTGTAATTTAATTTCTGCACCTTTAATTTCCGTAAATTATAATTGTTAGATGTTTGATAATAGGGTTTGCATGACAAGACTGAATGTTAATCTTAAAATCAACTTAGATCACCCTAAATGTGCAAAGATAAATAAACTGAAACTGAATCACTCGCACACGCGTACTCCTAGGGTATACTCCCACTTGGTTGCCTTCGTACACAGTCATTGAGTATAGATCGTTTTAGAGGTCGCCCTCTTGTCCAAAGATCATAGTCACCTCGAAACGGCTGCCTCAGATATTGTTGCCTCAAAACAAATGATCTAAGACATTAGGGTTACCGCTAAGGCATCCTAACATTGCTTTAGTGACCGTAAGTCCCTCATTCGAATTGACCCTTAAAACTCCAATGACGATGCTACCTACTCATCAATAGTGGGATAGCATTGTCTAAAGGAAATTAGCATAGAACGATTCCTTTTTCGAGTAGGTAGATGGTTCTTAGATACTTGCTCTTTCAAAAAACAAAATCTTTTTCACACTTACACTCCTTTTCGAACAAAGTTTTCAAAAACACTTCATACGCTCTTGAGGACAGAAGCAAGAGTTAAATCAAAGTTTCAAAACCAAAAATTTTTCAAACCCACAAGCACAAAGAAATTTTTTTTGAAAATAATTGAGCAAGTACCTAAGAGCCCGTGGATACCACGGATAGAAAGGGTGCTAACAACTTCCCTTTCTATAATCTACCCCCCGAACCCGAGAAAAATCTCGAAAAAGGAATTTTTCTATGCTTTTTTCCTTTCCTTGTTGGATAAAGTAAAAGTCGGTGGCAACTCTTGCTTACCGCGAAATTTTGAGAACATAAACGCAAAATGCAAACCAGCATTCCAAAAAACAGTCAGTTCTTCCCACCGTATCACAGAACTGGCGACTCTGCTGGGGATATTTTAAGAAGTGGGGTGTACCTTAGGAATAGTTCATATTGTTTTCAATTGCTTGACTTGTATGCTTTATATTTGTGGGCTTGTATCGGAGTTACTATAGATCCTAACCCGGATATGGGGGATACCCTTTAGGTAAGTAGCAATAAACTATGAGGGAACTGTACGACATAGACCGATACGGTTGAAACAGTAGCTACGTTGGTGTGGCACTTTAGTTTTTACCGATATCCCTTATGGCGCAACGAGGAAAATATGGGTCTTTTAAGGGGTCATTAAACACCAACTGACCTTAGAACCTTTAAATTGACCAACTTGGCCATAGAACAGTAGCAGTATGCTACACTCATTGAGATCAAACTCTCGCGATGATTCCGACCGTAAGAAAAGGTTGTTAAATTGGAATTATGACCGATCGAGGGTGGTCAGTGATATTGAGATCGTCTAGAACCCGGTTACTATTTCTAGGACAGGTTTGAACCAACTGAACTGAAAGAGGGTAGTACCTAAGCTCCTTGCCAGCCTGAAATCTAAGGGCTATCTGTATGACTTGTTTGCCCTTACCATGTTTGCTATTTGTGGATACTTGTGGTGTGTTTTCTATCATGACATCATGACATTGCATGCATCTTGCATTGGACTAACCTATTTTAAATACAGGAGGGATTCATCTTTGTTCTGTTTTGTAGGTCATGGCACCTATGCGTAGAAACACTATTCGGATCAACTTTTTCCAAATTCCCACTCAGCTTAAGGAATTGGTTGCAAAGGTTTCAGATACTACCTCCTTTATCAGAAGACATACGCACCTCCTTGGTTTGGTCACTTCCAAATTAGATGAACAGATGATGAGTGTCTTAGTTTAGTTCTTTGATCCACTGTACCATTGCTTTACTTTTCCAGACTACCAGTTGGTCCCTACCTTGGAAGATTTCTCTGATCTGCTTGGTATCTCTATTCTGGAGCAAACCCCGTTCACAGGTTGGGAGAAGATCCTTAGGCCAGAAGAGATTGCTTCAGCCCTCCATCTGACAAAGGCTGAGGTAATGTCTAATTGGGAAACTCGTAGTGGAACAAAGGGCTTCTTTACTAAATTATTGGTTGGTAAGGCTAATCATTTCTGGTATAGTCTAGACTTCCAGGCATTTGAAGACATTCTGGCTCTGCTCATATATGGTTTGGTGCTGTTTCCTAACTCGGTTTCCTTCGTCGACATGAATGCAGTGAAGATTTTCATATCCGGTAATCCTGTACCCACTCTCTTGGGTGACATCCTTCATTCTCTTTATGCCCGTACTGCTCAGAAACAGGGAACCCTTATGTGCTGTGCACCATTGCTGGCGAGGTGGTTTATTTCTCACCTCCCCAAATCAGTTTTGAAGAACAAGGAAGGCATGGGTTGGGCCTATAGGATTATGTCTCTCTCTCATAATGACATTATTTGGACTATTAAGGGTATGGAAGACATGGCTATTATTGATCGCTGTGGGGAATACCCCAATGTTCCACTGATAGGAACCAATGGAGGGATCACTTATAATCCGTGCTTGGCCTTACGTCAGTTTGGGCGAGCCAGGAGGGAAGGACCTCATGAGTTACTGGTGCCAAGTATTGTCTTTGACTTCCAAGGGGATAGTGATGAGCAACGCCGCAGATTCATAAGAGCTTGGGATAGAGTACACAGGTCTGATCCGCACGAGTTGGGTGTGAAGACTTCTCTTCTAATGGAGCCATATCTCCGATGGGTTCGAATCCGTGCCCAAAAGCTGGGAATGCCGTACGAAGCCATCTTGCCTATAATTATTGAGGTTGCTGATGAAGAAGGGGTTCCTCCTACCATCCTCCATCCATACATGCCTACTGACATTGGGGCATTAAAGAGGTCGTGGATGCAGCTGAGAGAAGAGCGGGATACTTACAGAGAAAAGTATCACGAGCAAGAGCTGAAGATTCAGAAGTTGACAAGGCAACTAGAGAACGAGCGGATCCTCAATGACTATCTACACCGACAAGAAACGACCATGGGAGCATTGATTGTCTTTTGATTATTTCTAGTTTTGATTTACTTTTCAGTTTTCCTTTCTTGTAACGCCTTAAAGGCATCTGTTGAACAATTGATTTCAAAGTTTATCTAATAAAAGTGTGTTTCATTTTTTGGTTTACGAATTTGAATCTCTCGACGTCTTTGAAATCATATCATACGCATTTCATTCCATGCACCTCATAACAGGTACCCTTACAGGTTTTTCATCTTCTTCGCTGTTTATTTCAGCATCATGTCTTCTGAAACATCAATTGAACAAGCAATCAAGGCTCTGCAAGCTCAAAACGCCCAGTTCCTGGAATTGTTCATGAGTTTGGCTAAGGGTCAGCAAGATCTGAAGACCCTTATCTTGAAATAAAAGAAGAAGAAGAAGACAGTCCTATTCAATATGGGTCGCAGATTCGGAAATGATTCGCGAGAAGAGGTTGATTTGACCCACTCATCTGGAGGGGGAGATAATCAGGAAGAAATGAGGGCTCCTAGCCCTGTGGTTTCTGACAACGAGATTGATTTTGATGAAGACCAGTATCCTCCGGCTGAGGATAAATATAAACAGCTTGAAGACCGATTAAGTGCCATGGAGATCCAGAAGGTACCTGGATTGGACTTTGGTGATTTAGGTCTGTCATCTGGGGTGGTGATTCCCCAAAAATTCAAAGCACCAATCTTTGCTAAATACGATGGGGTTTCTTGCCCAAAACTGCACCTCCGTTCGTATGTCAGGAAGATTCAGCCGTACACCGCTGACAAGAACCTCTGGATCCACTTCTTTCAAGACAGTCTCTTAGGTACTCATCTTAAATGGTTTTACCAGCTGGAAGGGGCTAGTATCTGTAATTGGGAAGATTTGGCCGCTGCTTTCTACAAGCAGTACCAATACAATGCTGACCTTGCTCCCACGCGTACCCAACTCCAGGGTATGTCTATGGGTGCGGGTGAAGGTTTCAAAGATTATGCTCATAAATGGAGGGACCTCGCTGGAAGAGTGCAACCACCCTTGGCCGATAAGGAGCTAGTGGATATGTTTCTGGGGACCTTGTCTGGTCCGTATTTCAACCATCTGATTGGAAGTTCGTCGTCCGGGTTTACAGAGCTGATCATGACTGGGGAAAGGATTGAGGCCGGTATCAAATCTGGAAAGATAGAAAAAGGTGCTTCGTCAAGCACCAAGAAGAAACCTTTTAAGAAGGAGTCCAGTGCTGTTTACAGTTTAAAAAGTCAGAATAGACCTGAACGCCACCAAGCTGTTAATGCGGTGGTTATATCAAGACCTGCTGGTGCTCCTCAGCGCAACAATCAATCAAGGGCCGAAAGGCCACGAAGACAATTCACTCAGCTCAACATGACTTTATCCCAAATTTTGACACAATTATTAAAGACCAACTTGGTGATTCCGAGGGAGGCCCCGAAGAGTCCAAATACAACATCACCAATGTACGATCCGAATGCCCACTGTGCTTTTCACTCTGATAGCCTGGGGCATGATACAAATAACTGTTGGGTCTTGAAGAACAAAGTACATGACTTGATTGATGCGAAGGAGATTGAATTCGAAGCACCTGAAAGACCTAATGTTGTGACTGCTCCTATGCCCAAGCATGGAGTGAATGCTATAGATGAAGACTCGTTTGTGGTTTTTGTGAAAGACATTGTTACTCCATTGATGACCGTGAAGAAGAACCTTTTGTTAGCAGGTTTATTTCCAGGCTGCGACGAAGGTTTCCATATGTGTTCTTTCCTACCTGCTGGATGCCATCTTTTGAAGTCAGGTGTCCAACGCCTGATGGATAATAAAGAAATTCTGTTTGAGAAGACTGTTGTTCCTTTGGTTCCTACTGAAAAAGTTGCCATAATCACCATTTTCGACAATTCTTTTAAGGCTTCCTCGAGAAATCCTGTTAGGATTACATCCGTTCCAAGAATTGCACCATTGATCATCACTGTTCCTGGGCCTATCCCATATACATCCAATAAAGCTGTCCCTTGGCACTACGGGGCTGACGTATACTATCACGGAGTTAAACAAGATTTGAATGCTGAGACTGACGTCAGCAACATTATTGGATCTAGTAAAGTCACCCGCAGCGGAAGACTTTTCTCCCCTGAGATCTCTCCACCAACTGTTCGGAAGCCAATTGTTATTTCACCTGCCAGTGTACCTGCTACTGTTCCTCCTGTTCAAGTTCCCATTCTTACCCCTGTTGCCGAGCCATCTAACACTCGGGGCAAAGGGACCACCGGTGAGCCTGCCCAGACGGAGGCACCGAAGAAGATTACTGTTGAAGCCTCTAGACAAGAGATGGAGGAAATTTTGAAGATCATCAAAAAGAGCGACTACAATGTAGTCGAGCAGCTGGGGCAGACTCCATCCAAAATCTCTATGTTGTCTCTGTTGCTATGCTCAGAAGCCCATGCCAAGGCTCTGATTGCTTTCCTGAAGACTGCACACGTACCGCAAGAAACATCAGCTGACCAGTTTAAAGATTGTGTGGATAGTCTGACAGCAAATAATGGGTTGGGCTTCTCTGACGCCGACTTGACTGTTAAAGGGAAGAATCACAATGACGCCCTGCATGTCTCCATTGAATGCAGGGGCACTACTCTTGCTCACGTATTGGTAGATACTGGGTCATCGCTGAATGTGTTACCCAAGAAAACTCTAGACCGTTTAGACTGTGAAGGGTTGGAGCTGAAACCAAGCAACATTGTAGTCAGGGCTTTTGATGGGTCCAAAAGAATGGTACACGGAGAAGTGGATATTCCAATTAAGGTAGGTTCTCAGGTTTTCGCATCTACATTCTATGTGATGGATATTCGACCATCTTATTCTTGTTTGCTGGGTCGCCCGTGGATCCACAAAGTTGGGGCAGTAACCTCAACGCTCCACTAGAAGCTAAAGTACCCGGTGAAAGGGAAAATTGTGACAGTGCAAGGAGAAGAGGAGTACATGGTGAGCCACCTCAACTCTTTTCGACATGTAGAGATGGATGGGGAGTTCATTGAGACCCCATTTCAGAATTTTGAAGAGGTTCCCCAGACACTGGCATCAACTGAAACTGTTGTTGAAGATCCTCCAATGAAGATGGCTTCCTTTAAGGATGCCCGGGCTGTTGTTGAGAAAGGTGGGTGTGAAAATTGGGGCCAACTCCCTGATTTTGCACATAAAACTAACAAGTTTGGTTTGGGTTTCACTGCAGAAGCTTAAAGGGCTGTTCGAAGTGCACGGATTGGAAGACCTCCCCTGTTTATCAGCAATTTAGGAGTGAATTCCATTGAAGACGATGTTGAAGAGTCTGAGTTTGACAGTTGGATCTATCCTACTACTGATGGTGGACTAAGCAACTGGACAGCAAAGGACTTCATCCCAATTTCATTTGCTACCCGGTAATGAGACTTTTGTTTTGTATTTGTAACAAACAATGTTTTAAACTTTATGGCCCGATGTCTTACCCGGGGCACCGTGGCTTCATTTGTGAGGGCTTTATGTGTGTCATCTACATATATCATTAATAAAAGCATTGGACGTTTCTTGCATTTCAAATTTTGCGCTCCTTGTCTTTCTTTTATTACATATTGCAAAACAACTATTTTACATACACTCACATATACAGGTCTACATCCACTATGGATCTCACTGGTAACGACTCTGCTACTGCCAGGTATGACTTCGAAAGTCCGATCAACTTAGTCGAAGAAGAAGGTGAAGATGATTGCGAAGTGCCTGGTGAACTTTCTAGACGGCTACTTCAAGAAGAGAGGGCCATACAACCGCATGAAGAGCCGGTGGAATCAGTAAATCTAGGTACAGAGGTAGACAAGAAAGAGGTCAAGGTCGGTGCAAATTTGGAGCTTAGTGTTAAACAATGGTTGATTCAGATGCTGCGAGACTACGTTGAGATCTTCTCCTTGTCTTATGAAGATATGCCGGGGTTGGATACCGATATTGTGGTTCACCGATTGCCTACCAAGGAAGACTGTCCTCCAGTAAAACAGAAAGTTCGCTGAATGCGCCCAAAGATGTTTGAGAAAATCAAGGCTGAAGTTATGAAACAGTTTGACGCCGACTTTCTAGCAGTTACTTCTTACCCACAGTGGGTGGCCAACGTGGTTCCTGTGCCAAAGAAGGATGGTAAGGTTCAAATGTGTGTTGACTATAGGGATCTGAACAGGGCGAGCCCCTAGGATGATTTCCCTCTGCCTCATATCGACGTTCTGGTTGACAACACCGCTCAGCATAAGGTCTTCTCTTTTATGGATGGTTTCTCCAATTGTAATCAGATTAAAATGGCTCCCAAAGACATGGAGAAGACAACCTTTGTTACTCAATGGGGTACCTTTTGCTACAAGGTCATGCCTTTCGGATTGAAGAACGCTGGGGCAACGTATCAGCGCGCCATGGTTGCCTTGTTCCACGACATGATCCATCATGAGATTGAGGTATACGTCGACGATATGATTGCCAGGTCCCAAACTGAGGAAGAACATCTAGACCATCTTCAGAAGCTATTTGACAGGTTGAAGTTGTACAAGCTGAGGTTAAACCCGAACAAGTGCACCTTCGGGGTGAGATCTGGTAAGCTGCTGGGTTTCGTTGTAAGCGTCAAGGGTATTCAGGTGGATCCTGCAAAGGTGAAGGCTATACAGGAAATGCCAACTCCCAGAACAGAAAAAGAAGTCAGAGGCTTTCTGGGACGTTTGAACTATATTGGCCGATTCATCTCGCACCTGACTGCTACTTGTGAGCCAATCTTCAAGCTACTGAAGAGAGATCAAGTGGTAAGATGGAATGATGAATGTCATGCCGCTTTCGAAAGGATCAAGGAATATCTCCAAGAGCCACCCATTCTGATGCCTCCAGTTGAAGGGAGACCTCTGATCTTATACTTGACAGTAATCGATAATTCAATGGTGTGTGTGTGCTGGGACAACATGACGAGTCTGGCCTAAAAGAGCATGCTATTTATTACCTTAGCAAAAAGTTTACCGACTGCGAGACCCGATACTCGTTGCTTGAGAAAACTTGATGCGCTTTGGCATGGGCTGCTCGCCGGCTGAGACAGTATATGATGAATCACACTACTCTATTTATATCAAAGATGGATCCAATCAAGTATATCTCCAATAAGCCTGCCTTGTCCAGAAGAATAGCAAGATGGCAGATGATCTTGATTGAGTATGACATTCAATACACGACTCAAAAGGAAATCAAGGGAAGTGTGTTGGCAGATCATTTGGCACATCAGGAAGTGGACGATTACCAGTCTATGAACTTTGAATTTCCGGATGAGAGTATCATGATAGTGACAAACTGTGAAGAACCTGGACCGGATGAAGGACCTGAGGAGGGATCCCGATGGTCTATGTACTTTGATGGAGCTTTGAACGCTTTGGGCAATGGCATTGGCGACATGATCATATCCCCTAAAGGCTCTCATACTCCGTTTACCGCCCGACTATGTTTCAACTGCACCAACAATATGGCGGAGTATGAAGCGTGCATCATGGGTCTCCGAGCAGCAATTGACCTAAGGATTAAGTTTATGAGTGTCTTCGGAGATTCCGCCCTCGTGATCGGCCAGATCAAAGGCGAGTGGGATACGAAACACCCTAATCTTATTCCTTATAAGGAGTATGTATTGACGTTGCTTCCGCACTTCGAGGAGGTAACCTTTGAACACTTCCCTAGAGAGGAGAATCAATTGGCGGACGCGCTGGCTACGATGTCTTCTATGTTCAAGGTCAATTGGGACAACGAAGCTCCCCGGATTATCATTGAAAGTTTGGACGAACTTGCACATTGTTGTGACATTGAGACTGAAGAGGTAGAAGATAAACCCTGGTTTCATGAGGTGAAAAGGTATCTTGAAGCTCAATAGTACCCCGAGGGTGCATCTGTTAATGATAAGAAGTTTCTGAGGAGGTTCGTGGCAAAGTTCTTCATCAGCAATGGCATCCTTTACAAGCGTAACCATGATTCAACCTTACTATGTTATGTGGATAAGAACGAAGCAAAAAGGATCATGGTAGATTTGCATGAAGGTACTTTCGGAACTCATTCAAGTGGACACACCATGGCAAAGAAAATCCTTCGGGCAGGATATTTTTGGTCCACAATGGAAGCCGACTGTTATCAGCATTCTCGGACCTGTCACAAGTGCCAAGTCTATGCTAATAAGGTGCACATACCTCCAGTTCCTCTGAACGTCTTGACGGCACCTTGGCCTTTTGCAATGTGGGGCATTGATATGATCGGCGAGATCAGACCTACGGCATCCAACGGGCATCGTTTCATCCTGGTAGTTATTGATTACTTTATGAAGTGGGTTGAAGCAGCTTCCTTTGCTACAGTAACCAAGAACATCGTGGCACGGTTCATTCGGCACAATCTGATTTGTCGATATGGTGTACCTGAGAGGATCATTACAGACAATGGTACAAATCTGAACAATAAGATGATCACCAAACTCTGCAAGCAGTTCAAGATACAGCATCACAACTCTTCTCCTTACCGGCCGAAGATGAATGGGGTTGTTGAAGAGGCTAATAAGAACATTAAGAAGATTTTGCAGAAGATGACAGTGACATACAAAGATTGGCACGAGATGCTACCGTTTTCTCTTCATGGGTACCGTACCTCAGCACAGACGTCAATAGGGGCAACACCCTATTCCTTGGTATATGGCATGGAGACATTATTGCCTATTGAAGTTCAGATACCCTTTCTTCAGATTATGAAGGATGCAGGTTTAAGCGAAGATGACTGGATTCAGACCCGGCTTGATCAGCTGAACCTAATCGACGAAAAGAGACTTACTGCTATTTGTCATGGTCAAACGTATCAGAAACAGATGATCAAGGCATTTAACAAGAAAGTTAGACGACAAGAGTATTAAGTTGGGGACCTGGTTATCAAGCGCATCATACTGCCTCAAGGTGATCCTAGGGGCAAATGGACCCCTACCTACGAAGGGACATTTGCGGTTAAGAACATTTTCTCAGGAGAAGCTATGATTCTAACCACCATGGATGGTGACGACCTTCCTCACCCCGTCAATGCAAACATAGTGAAAAGATACTACGCATAATCAAAGACCTGCTAGGTTGACTGGCCTAGGCAAAAATAAGGGCTTCCCGGCGAACCAAAAGGGTTCGGGAAAAAATAAGGGATGAAAATAAAAAATCTGTACACCCAACAAGTCGAAAACCTGAAAAGGCGGCTTGGGCAAAAAAGGGTATCCCGGTGGACTAAAAACCCGAAAGGGCAGTCCAGGAAAAAATTAGGGATCAAAGCGTAACACTATGTCTCATTGGATCACCTTGCAACCAGACTTCGGTATCAACTATAAAGCTCGGACGACGCTAATCAATCTGATCTACCTTCAACCAAGTAGCAAAGTGATGAGATGCTCGAGGATATAAAGGCAATAGCAGAGGTGGAACCCAGTGGGATTGTTCATATAGCTGTTTTTCCTTGTTTTTCATAAATTGTGTAAATTCTATCTGTTCGGCAGCGTTCTCTTACTAGGACGTCAACCTCTTGTACAAAAATTCCTATTTACAGGCCAAACTTCAAAATCCATACAATTCATTTTCAAAGAAAATTTAAACTGTTTTTCCCTTTTCTGTCTTGTCTTGCAAAGAACGTCCAATGTTCATTTTTGATATATGCATTTGACATTAATTGCTGCTCATGAATATTTACATGCGAAACAAAAGTCGATTACTTGTAATATCAGAAACAGGGGAAAATAAGCTTGTCCAAGCTTTACAGTTGCTCTATCCACCAGGTACAAAGGTAGATTCAGCTGAAGAATAGGGATAAGGTGCTTTCACTCCCCGCAGAGTAAGACAGTAATGTTAACTCTCCCCAGCTGAGACTTGCCACTATGAATGAATCAGTAATATTCTCCCCAAGCAGAGTTTATTTACCATCAGCACTGAAAGGTCTTAATATTCCCCAACGGAGTATAAGAATATTCCCCGGCAGTGTACAAGATATCCCCAGTGGAGTCTGAAATTTTTCCCAGCACAACCTGAAGAAGCTTCCCCAGTGGAGTTTGAAGAATCATCCCCAGTAGACCTTGGAAGATTGTCCCCAGCAGAACTCAAAGGATTATCCCCATTAGAGTCTCAAAGGTTATCCCCAGTGAAGTCACAGCTGAAAGATCATCCCCAGCGGAGTTCTTTCCTTTCACAAATAAGAAGTCAATCCCCAACAGGATTCAGTATCACCAGCAACGGTAATTCATCCCCGGCGGAATTTATCGGTGGAATCCTCAGCAGAGCATCTCTTCCCCACAGAGTAATCTCCTCATCAGTTTATTCCCCAACAGAGTTATCCTCTCCTGCAGGTTTATTCTCGCAATCGTCTTCATTCGCCATCCCCAGTGGAAACGAAGAATTCAGCTCTTTTCCACAGCAGCTATACATGATTTATTTTCCCCAGCCAAAACATTACATTTCCATACATCATGATACATGCATATACGCGTCATACAACACAATCTCATTTATTTTGAGAAAATCATTGCTTGATATATCATGCATTGCATACGACTAACCTTTACCTTTCAGGAAGGATGCAGTTAAGTTCTCAGCTATGAAGCTTCTACCCAAGTCGAAGTACTGATCGGTTCTTAATTCTCAACTAAATTATCCTTGGTTGAAGTACAGATAAGGTTCTAAATCTCGATAATTTTCCTCCGTCGAAGTGTGGACAAGTTCTTAAATCTCAACAGAATTATTCTCCGTTGAAGTACAAACAGTCCTAGATCTCAATGAAGATGTTTCAACCAGTCGAAGTACTGACCGGTTCTTAAATCTCAACTGAATAATTCTTGGTTGAATTACAGATTAGGTTCTAAATCTCAGCAATTTTCCTCCGTCGAAGTGTGGACAAGTTCTTAAATCTCAACAGAATTATTCTCCGTTGAAGTACAGAAAGTCCTAGATCTCAATGAAGATGTTTCCCTCAGTCGAAGTACTGACCGGTTCTTAAATCTCAACTGAATTATTCTTGGTTGAATTATAGATAAGGTTCTAAATCTCGACAATTTTCCTCCGTCGAAGTATGGACAAGTTCTTAAATCTCATTATAATTATCCTCCGTTGAAGTACAGACAGTCCTAGATCTCGATGAAGATGTTTCCCTCAGTCGAAGTACTGACCGGTTCTTAAATCTCAACTGAATTAGTCTCGGTTGAATTACAGATAAGGTTCTAAATCTCGACAATTTTCCTCTGTCGAAGTGTGGACAAGTTCTTAAATCTCAACAGAATTATCCTCCGTTGAAGTACAGACAATCCAAGATCTCGATGAAGATGTTTCCCTCAGTCGAAGTACTGACCGGTTCTTAAATCTCAACTGAATTATTCTCGGTTGAATTACAGATAAGGTTCTAAATCTCGGCAAAGTTCCTCCGTCGAAGTGTGGACGAGTTCTTAAATCTCAACAGAATTATCCTCCGTTGAAGTACATACAATCCTAGATCTCGATGAAGATGTTTCCCTCAGTCAAATTAATGACCGGTTCTTAAATCTCAACTGAATTATTCTCGGTTAAATTATAGATAAGGTTCTAAATCTCGACAATTTTCCTCCGTCGAAGTGTGGACAAGTTCTTAAATCTCAACAGAATTATCCTCCGTTGAAGTACAGACACTCCTAGATCTCTATGAAGATTTTTCCCTCAGTCGAAGTACTGACCGGTTCTTAAATTTCAACTGAATTAGTGTCGGTTGAATTACAGATAAGGTTCTAAATCTCGATAATTTTCCTCCGTCGAAGTGTGGACAAGTTCTTAAATCTCAACAGAATTATCCTCCTTTGAAGTACAGACAGTCCTAGATCTCTATGAAGATGTTTCCCTTAGTCGAAGTACTGACCGGTTCTTAAATCTCAACTGAATTATTCTCGGTTGAATTACAGATAAGGTTCTAAATCTCGGCAAAGTTCCTCCGTCGAAGTGTGGACGAGTTCTTAAATCTCAACAGAATTGTCCTCGGTTGAATTACAGACAAGTCCTAGATCTCGATGAAGATGTTTCACCCAGTCGAAGTACTGACCGGTTCTTAAATCTCAACTGAATTATTCTCGGTTGAATTACAGATAAGGTTCTAAATCTCGACAGATTTCCCCCAGTTGTATCACGGACAAGTCCTTAAACCTCAGCAGAGATGCTCTCTCAGTTGAAGTACAGGCAAGTTCCTAAATCTCAATAAAGATCAGACTTCCCCAAAGCAGAATCTTCCACAACAACAGGTAGGCAAGTTCTCGCTAAGGAATATCTTATGCGATCGACACTCTTGCAGATGGCATATTTATGCCCATCCTCCCTCCAGTAATCTCCAAATGGCATCTGTAATCCCATTCCCGACATCACAAGGCTGATACCACTTCATGCGAGTGCAAATTTCTGGGCACTCTAGTGTTCAATCATCTTCCACCTTCGGATCACGAAAGGCTTAAAAGCCAATCTGCATCCTCAGGTTTAAGAAGATTGAACAAGGGAAGCTGTTGTACCCCAAAATTTTCCCTCATATTTCTCAAAACATTGCAAGAAAAATATCCAAGTGGCTCAAGGTAGCTTAAGAGTTGGACAGACAAGCTATCTCCTAAGACAGTCAACCCCAAATTAGGCTTTTGAGTTGCATCAAGGTCTTTGAGTCAAAATAACCTCATGTGATACCTAATGTCCTAATATGCTCTCAAGACCATCCATGTCAAATTTCAAGCCTTGCAGAGGAAGTTTGCTCAGTCAATTGCTCAAAGGGTCCAAAAATCGACTATGTTAGGGCAAAAGTCAACTGTGACCTATATACAGTCAAACTTCAAGTTTTTTTGTCAACATTCTCATTTTGAAGGATATTTCATCATTTGATCAAGGGTTGATCATGATTCACCAAGGATTGCTCAAAATTCATCAAGACTCAAAAGTTGCTAAATTAGGGTTTTGTAGGAAAAGTCAACTCAACTTTGACCAAGCATAACTTTCTCATACTTTATGATAAATGACCCATCCAAATCTCATTTTTAATAGGATTAAATTTCCTACAATCCATCTTCATACCCCAATATCAAAAAATGCACTCACAAGAAGTTATAAATTTGGACATTATAGGTCATTTTTCAAAGTCAACAAAAACAACTTTTTTCCAAAGCTTATAACTTGAGCATGGAATATCAAAATGAGATGAGACCAAAATGGTTGGTTAGAGGACATCCCAGGATTTCTAAAAAGTCCAATAACACTTCCAAAAGTTCAAAATTGAAGAAGTTATGCATTGTTGAATTTGGACTTTTTGCAAAATTGCCAAAAGTCAACTATCCCCAAAACTTCAAATTTTGTCAAATGAGCCCATTCTTTTCCACTTGATTTGAGCTTGCATAGTTGCTCACGTGTCCTAGCTTCAGCCATGAGCCCATATTTTTTTATTATTTAATTTGATTTTTAATTGAATTTATTCATTTTAAATCAAATAAAATCATATAAAATCCAAAACTTTGATAACATAAGATTTTTTGGCTGTTTCAGGCTTTGATTACCATCATTATCATCATCAAACTCTAATCAAACCAAATCATGTGCAAAAAGATTGAAATTGGACAAATTTGGAAGGTTTTAAAGAAGAGATCAAATCAAATTCATATGCATTGATATGAAGGGATTCAGTCCATGATTCTTACCCTAATACACTACACAATACATAAGCAAGCCAAAGGATACGAAACAAGGGTTGGAAAGTGCAGAGAGAGGCATAACAAGATTGGAAAAATTCACTAAAAAACTTGAGATCGAAATCATAGTTAGAGGTGTTTTCAAG
Organism: Vicia faba; assembly: GCA_948472305.1. Lineage (NCBI taxonomy): Eukaryota > Viridiplantae > Streptophyta > Magnoliopsida > Fabales > Fabaceae > Vicia > Vicia faba. Next base: position 1,361,818,571 of record OX451736.1, on the reverse strand, counting down.
AGCTGAGACATATCTCAATTGATTCTTGGGCGTTCACTCAAGCTATCTGGATCCAAAGCAAGCTTGTTCAGACATCCAAACGCGCTGTAAGTGTCACGAAACATACCCCTGTTTGTGAAATAGAAACTCACCATTCTTGCATCCATTGAATGATATAACTGCATATTTTTAATCCTCACATCATTTGTAAACTTTTGGCATCATTTAATTTCGTTTATCTAACCTGTAATGCAAAACGCCATAACTAGGGTTCTTGGAAGCGTTTTTGGGGTTTTCTATTTCAGGAACATTTGACCACCAAGAAGGATATGGTTGTGACCGGGAGAGTGAGACGAACACAACCATGCCCTTGGAATTCATTTTTGTGGCATGAGAAGAATTTTTGAGATGAACAACTTTGTAGCTACGGACTTCTGTCCGTTTGTATAGGTCTGTGCACTTTTAGCCACAGACATGAGGTTGAAGATGATGCATGGAGCCCCATCATTGGGCCATTCAAACCACGTGCGCGTTTTTTTTAATTGCTGTCATATGATTTTGTTTTTATATAATATATTTTATTTGCATTATACTAACAAACAGAACAACATGGCGTAATGGCAAGGCAAGCGTGCATTATCTTTCAGGACCTGGGTTCGAATCCCAGATCCCCCACTTTCTCAATGTTTTTGTTCTTCAGGCGATCCAGTGCATGCTCTATCTTACAACCTACCATGCGCCATCATTCATCCAATTGCCAGATGGCCAAAGGCCAAATCTGAGAGTCCAAAGTTGAAGGTCCACCATAGGCAAAGTCCAGGCGTGCACACCAGATCCAAAAAGTCAACAAAGGCCAGCCACTAATGGGCCTTCCAATTGCTACTCACACCATCTATTCAGGCTCATACTCCCCTCTTCTTATTTATTTTGTTTATTTATTTTAATTGTTTTACTATTTTATTTAACTTCTAACCAATCACAAATTTCTTTTTTATAAAATAAAATCACCAAAAAATATTTTTATTCAATCAAATTTTAACTTTTATTTTTTTTTATAAATAATAACTAATTAATTTAGGTTTTAATTCTAGAATAACTTTAACTTGTTTAAGTAAATAATTAATTAGATTTAATTAGGTACTAACCATCAATTTAATTAATTTCATTTTTCTTTCTTAAAATAACAAAATCAAAAAATATGTAATAATTTAATTTTTCATTTAATTAATTTTAATTTAATTTAGTAATAAATTTAGGTAATTTCTTTCTTAAAATAAAAAAAACAACAAAAGATATTTTCTTTAACCAAAAGGGTCAAAACCCTAATCATGCGTCCGATTTAATTTTGCACCGCGATTTACTTTTTTTATCCAATAATGTACTTGCTCCCGGATTGTAATAGTTAATACGACTTTTAATTATTTTTATTGCTTTATTTTATTTTTCAAAGGGTTTGTCGTTGGCGATGTAAATATCCGACGCCTTGTAATTTAATTTTCGCACCTTTAATTTCCGCAAATTATAATTGTTAGATGTTTGATAATAGGGTTTGCATGACAAGACTGAATGTTAATCTTAAAATCAACTTAGATCACCCTAAATGTGCAAAGATAAATAAACTGAAACTGAATCACTCGCACACGCGCACTCCTAGGGTACACTCCCACTTGGTTGCCTTCGTACACGGTCATTTAGTACAGGTCATTTTAGAGGTCGCCTTCTTGTCCAAAGATCATAGTCGCCTCGAAATGGTTGCCTCGGATATTGTTGCCTCAAAACAAATGATCTAAGACATTAGGGTTACCGCTAAGGCATCCTAACATTGCTTTAGTGACCGTAAGTCCCTCATTCGAATTGACGCTTAAAACTTCAATGACGATGCTACCTACTCATCAATAGTGGGATATCATTGTCTAAAAGAAATTAGCATAGAACGATTCCTTTTTCGAGTAGGTAGATGGTTCTCAGATACTTGCTCTTTCAAAAAACAAAACCTTTTTCACACTTACACTCCTTTTTGAACAAAGTTTTCAAAAACACTTCATACGCTCTTGAGGACAGAATCAAGAGTTAAATCGAAGTTTCAAAAGCAAAACTTTTTCAAACCCACAAGCACAAAGAAATTTTTTTTGAAAATAATTGAGCAAGTACCTAAGAGCCCATGGATAACCACAAATAGAAAGGGTGCTAACACCTTCCCTTTCTATAATCTAACCCCCAAACCCGAGAAAAATCTCGAAAAAGGAATTTTTCTGTGCTTTTTTCCTTTCCTTGTTGGATAAAGTAAAAGTTGGTGGCAACTCTTGCTTACCGCGACATTTTGCAAACATAAACGCAAAACGCAAACCAGCATTCCAAAAAACAGTCAGTTCTTCCCACCGTATCACACTCCTCAATAACAGGAACAGGAATTATCATCAAAGGAATATCTCGGGAAATAAACATCCTCTAGATGGCATCTTTAAGCCCATCTCCGATGATTCTCCGTCATATCTTCTGGTTGGTATCTTTAAGCCCATCTCAAATGACCTTCCGTCATCTCCTCCAAATGGCATCTGTAAGCCCATTCCCGATACTACCTACATAGTCAAGCATCATTACAGACGAGTGCAAATGTTTGGGCACTCTAGTGTTCAATCATCTTCCACCTTCAGATTACGAAAGCCAGACAAGCCAATCTAAATCTTCAAGTTGAAGAAGATTGAATAGGGGCAGCTGTTGTACCCCAGAATTTACCCTCTTTATTTCGACCTTTTGGCTTACATTTCATTATTACATACACGCATATCATTGGTTTTATGGTTATGGAATCAAGATATATTTAGCAATCTTCTTCAGGTTACAAGTGACGTTTATTTCGCTAATGGATGTTCTCAGAGTATTTTCCGTGCTGAAGATCGGTTCGCTGTTTTGCAACGATTAGGGGTTCAAAGATTCACAAGTCCAACCCGGCGCGTCATATTCAAGTGTTCTTTCGCCAAGATATCTTTGATAATGTACTCTCAAATTCAGGTTCGGCTCAAGAGTCAATTCTTTAAAGAAGGTCTCCAAATGTGTGAGTTTTCCCGAAGAAACATGGTGAAAAAGTGTGTTGAAAGTGTAGTTTTTACGCACTAAAAAATTCATAACTTGAAGATCGTGGCTTGTTTTGAATCCGTTCCGATGGCCAAAATTCCATCTTGAAGTCATCTACATTTTCATCTCTCATGTCTGGAAGCCAAGTTCGACCAGAAGGTCTTCAAAAATGCGGATTTATCATGTATTTTCGTACAAAAATTTGTGACAAAAGTTTATTTGCGCCATGTTCAGAAAATCATAACTTTGTCGATTTTCATCATATCGAGCTGGTTCTGGCGCCAAAATTTCAAAAATTGAGTTGGTTAAGTTTTCACATGAGGTATCAAGTTCGAACGGTATCTAAAAGGCCTTCATTTTTTGCTCAGAGTGCACGTGACGCGCCGAAAATCCTGAATATTGAATATTATTTCATCTGGGTCGAAACTTCGAAAATTCATAACTCGGTCAATTTTTATCAGATCGGGCCCATATTTTTACACAAGGTCACTGACTCAGAGATCTACAACTTTTATTACAAAGTCGAGACCAGGTTATGCTTCGACCAATACCAGTTTTATATTGAAGAACGTGTCAGAGTTGACACTAGAGCCCAAAATAAGTTTGTTTGAGCCAAAAATTCAAAAATTCATAACTAATTCACCGTTTATCCGATTGAGCCCATTTTCGGAGAAAAGTTAGTTCTCGATGTCGGCTACATTTTGTTTTCATATTTCAACTTCAAAAATTGCACTTAATCCCCTGTGATTTAGTATGGAACATGATAGACTCAAGTGAATAAAAATCTACACTATTGCTTGTGGTTATTGGAGGCCCAATTGCACATTCAAATCCCATGTCTTTTCTCTAATTTCCATTATATAATCTCATTATTTTCACACACGACAAAACGAAAAAAAACATTTTCCACAACCCTGTCAAAATATCAAATTATTTCAAGAACCCTAAAAACCTTGAAATCCTTATTACAAACCCCTGTCTCACTACAAACAAGCCATCCTTGTTACAAACCCACATCTCACTACCATAAGGGTAAGGCTGGTTTGATCTCCATGATCAAAAGGATATAGAAGCATTCATACATGCCATATCAGTTTTAATATTGCAAAATTTCATATATTTGCTTAATTTGTATTTCAAGATATAGTAATTTATTTAATGTGATTCAACACTGCAGATTTAGACAGGGTCCTATACATGGTTATTACAAAACGCTGAAGACAAAACAGAACAACCACCAATGCATGGCTCATGGCAAGGCAGACATCCTAAGGAGGTTAAGGGCATGGGTTCAACACCCACCCCTATTGGTTTTGGTTTTCTTCCTTTCTATTTATCCTCTTACCTATTTTCATTCTTTCTGTTTAAAACATTTTTTTTTCATAAAACTTAATATTTTTCACAAACCTTTGATTTTTTATCCTAAACTCGAATAATTAATTTTAGGTTTTTTTAATTTAATTTTAGTTTTTTTTTTAAATTTAATTTTAGATTTTAATTTAATTTTAGGTTTTTAATTTCATTGTTTGTTTTTGATTTCTAACCAATTTGTCTTTTTCAATCTTAAATTCACTTAACCACAAAACATTTTTCACAACCTTTTTTTTTTTACAAAAAAAACCTAATTTAATTTTTAGGTTAATTAATTTTATATTTTTTAACTTTTTTTCAAAATTAACCTTTTTTTAATTAAAACTAATTAGGATTTAGATATTTTAATTAACTTTTTTCAAAATTAACATTTTTTTATTAATTAAAATTAATTAGGGTTTTTTAGGTTTATTTAATTAATTATCATAAATAATTTTTTCCATAAAAAATTACCAAAACATTTTCTTTACTATTTTCGTCTTATTTTTATTCTCCTAGATAAAGTGTATAGGGCGTGTTCAATTGTAATAGCGTAACTTTATTTTTCCCACTTTTTTTATTTATTTTTATCATGTAATTGCTTCCGGGATGTAATAGTTTTAGGATTTCTTTTCCGTCCTCTTCATTATTATGTAACTGCACCAAAGCTCTGTAATAGCCTAGGTTTACATTTCCGCCTTTACCTTCTGCTACTATATTTTATGCAATGCTTAGACTAATAGGATTGTATGGAAAGACCGGTAAACTAATTGAACATAGCATAACCTAATTCAAAGATAATATATCTGAAAATAAACACTATTGCACACTTGCACCCCTAGGGTATACCTCACTTGGTTGCCTCAGAAATAATGGTCATGTCCCTCGAATGTAGGTGTATCTTAGCAGAGACCCTAGGTTAAAGTCATCATAACACTACTAAAAAAAAGACATTTGAGAAAAGGTTTTTACATCGGGTGTCAAAATAGGTGATGTAAAAAATACAGTTAACAAACTTTTTACATCAGGTATTTATTTCCAATGATATAAAAAATAAGGGAAAATTTTTTTTTCGTCACCTATTACATCGGGCAATCTCATCCACCGATGTAAAAGATTTCCAGAAAAAAAACACGGTGGCATTTTTGTAAATAAGAAACAAGGTGACAAAAAAGTTAAAAAAATATAAGCAATATATTACATCGGTTTAAATAAAAACCGATGTAAAAAATGTGCTTGAATTAATATATAAAATATATTGATAAATCATAAAAACGTGTGTAAAAAAAAAAAAGTAAGCTATTACATCGGTTTAAATAAACACCGATGTAAAAAGTGATTCTTCGAATTAATATATAAATTATATTGAAAAATCAAAAAAACGTGTGTAAAAAAAAAAAAAAAAGGTAAGCTATTACATCGGTTGGGACTCTCCACCGATGTAATAGACAAACACGTGTTAAAAAAAAAGCAAACTATTAAATCGGTGGGAGTTTCCACCGATGTAATAGCCTAAGACGTGTTAAAAAAAAGCAAACTATTAAATCGGTGGCAGTTTCCACCGATGTAATAGCCTAAGACGTATTAAAAAAAAAAAGCAAACTATTAAATCGGTGGGAGTTTCCACCGATGTAATAGCCCAACCCCTTATATCGGTGGGGGTTTCCACCGATGTAAAAAAGTCTAAACACTATTTTCTTTTATTCGCGAAAACTGTTCAATTTCCATTATCGACCCATTCCGACCCATTTTCCATAATGATCCCTCCGCCTACTGTCACGATCTACTTCCGTCAAGTTCGCCGCGACGTCTCAGCTCAGTACCGTCGATTTCAGTCGCAAACTCCTTTGCATCACAGCGATTTCGTCATTATTGGTAAATCTCGATTTCCTTTCATCGGTGTACTAATTTGTTTAAATTGTGTTTCTGTTCTCGGAAAACAAGTGGTTGAAGTAATTTCTGGCTGAAACAAGTTAGTTATGCTGTTTGGGTCTGATATTTTCGAGCGAGAATAGCTGATATTCTGTTGGTTTGACAGTGGAAGTTTTGCTGCATTTCTGATCATACATTTCATTTCTATTCATACATTTGTGAGATTTTTGGTTTGGAATCGAAAGATAAACTTTGATGATATGACAATTATAGTTTGACATCGGTATGTTGAAGTTGATAATGGAGTTTCGGTTTGTCAATGTGCTTGTGATCGTGTTGCGAGGTTGTTTTTCGCTTGTTTTAAATTTGAATGAGATTTTTGTTCGTCAATAATATGTTCACTTGATTTTAATTTGGTTGAAGTTTCAATGTCATTATCATGTTAATATGTTATTCTTGCTTGTGGGGGTTTGTTCATGTTTGAATCAATTTTTATTTTGCGATAACAATTTTAAATAGTTATCGCTGCCTACACCGTCGCGCCAACACCACTTCTGTGACGCATACCGCCTCCAACACCCAACACCGTCACGGGCTCACCGTCGCCGCCCGATTCCTCGCCGTTTCAACGGCTCACCGCCGCCGCCTGTTACATCGCCGATTCATCGGTCCCGTCTTCTGCAAATCATTCTGCAAATCATTCTGGGGTTCGTTCTAATTCTATTTCTTTTCTTTTTTGCATTTTCTTTTTCATTACAATTTCAGCATTTTTATGCATTTATGCTATGTTACATTACATATCAATATTATGCAGTTGGCTAGTATACGATAGTTTAAATTTCTATGGTTCTTCCTTAAGATAAAGTTATACATGTTTATAGATACTAAACTTAGTAACTTTAACTAATGCAACAAGCTACTTGTTTCAAGAAAATATGGTGTATGTTAGTGTTTGTGCAGTGTGAAATTTCATGATCATGATGGTGAAGAGTGAAACATGAAGATTGTTATATTATGAAGTATTTACAGGTTCTGAGACAAAAATTGAATATATGGTGATCGTTTTGAAATTATTAGAAAAGGAAATCAGTGAGAATCAGTTATGTATTAGTGGTGCAAAGTGTAAAAATAATAACAATTAGTAATAAATTGTTAAATGAGAAATGTGTTTTTTCAAAATAATTGGATATTTTATTTGTTAAGAACAATGGTTTGAGAAAAACATATGGACAAGGTTTTGAAAAAAATTTAAGAGAGTGTCTTTGTGTTAGTGTAGTGTTTATATATACTGATTTAAAAATTATTACTAACAAGAAATAAAAAAATATATATAATACGATTAAAACATCAAAGGAGTTAAAATTGAAGAAGAAAAGATAAAATTGAAAATAACAAAGTGGCCTCATATTTTAATCATTGGCCAAAAATAGTTTAATCATTGGCCTCATATAAATTACACTTTGTTACTCGTGTGTTTTATACTTTGTTCCATTATTGTTACTATTATTATACTATTATATTTGAATCCCTTTCTCCTATTTTTATGCTCACCAAATAAAAGAAGTGGAAAATTTAGAAACCTATGACAAAAGAATTAATGGTCCTCTCAGAAACACATTGTTTATCTTTAACCTATCAAACTTAATAGAGTTATCACATTGCCATTGAAATTTGATTCTATTTGTCTTTCTCCGCGAAGCAGCGCAACTTGCAATCTCGGAATCTCCATGAAGTAGCACAGCCGCGGACACACCGTTCGTCAGACCTTCCTCCGTGTGAACATAGTTATGGATCGTAGTTGGATGAGAGCTAATCGATTAAGTGACGAGTACGAACATGGAGTGATGGAATTTCTACAGTTTGCTGAAAGTAATGCTGACAAAAGTCTTCCTACGCTTTTTCTTTGTCCATGTATTCGTTGTGCAAATAAAGAACCAAAACGTAGTAAGAAAGAAATCATGGATCATCTAATTTGTGTAGGGATTTGTCAAAGTTATACAAAATGGATATGGCACGGTGAAGTAGTAGCAAAGTCAAACGTGTCTCAAAGAGATGGTGTTAGTGTAGAAATGGATGATCGTCTAGAAGACATGATGCGTGATATTGGACAAGATTCATTTAAGAGGGCACATACGTATGATACTATATGCAATGACAAGGATAAACCATTGTACACGGGATGCAAAAAATTTACACGTCTGTCAGCCGTGTTAAAATTATTTAATCTGAAGGAAAAGAATGGGTGGACTGACAAAAGTTTTACCGAGTTGCTTGAATTGTTGACCGAAATGCTTCCAGAAGGTAATGTAATGCCAAGTCGTTATTACGAGGCGAAGAAAATATTGTGTCCAATGGGTTTGGAGTATGAAAAGATACACGCATTCCCTAATGATTGCATATTATACAGAAAAGAGTATGAAAAGTATAATCATTGTCCAAAGTGTAAGGCTTCACGCTACAAAAAGAAAGATGGTGAGTCAATTGATGATGAGGTGGTAAAAAAGGGTCCTCCTGCGAAAGTGGTATGGTACCTACCAATAATTTCAAGGTTCAAGAGATTATTCGCCAATGCAGATGACGCAAAGAATCTTAGATGGCATGCAGAAGAAAGAAAATATGATGGACAAATTCGTCATGTAGCTGATTCTTTGCAATGGAAGAAAATAGATTCTTTGTTTCCAAATTTTGGCAAAGAGTCGAGAAACCTTAGACTTGGACTTGCTACTGATGGAATGAATCCGTTCGGTAATCTGAGTACTAACCATAGTTCTTGGCCTGTTCTCTTGATGATTTACAACCTATCTCCTAGGCTGTGCATGAAGCGTAAATATATTATGTTATCGATGATGATATCGGGCCCAAAACAACCAGGAAATGACATAGACGTTTATCTAAGTCCACTGATTGATGATTTAAGAGTGTTGTGGGAGGAAGGGGTGGATGTTTTTGATGCGTATTCTGGCGAACAGTTCAATATGCGTGCCATGTTGTTTTACACCATCAATGATTTTCCGGCATATGGTAATTTGTCTGGGTATAAAGTTAAAGGGCATAATGCGTGTCCTATATGTGAAAAAGACACTTGTTACCATCAGCTTGAAAAAGGAAAGAAGACCGTTTATCTCGGGCATCGAAAATTTCTAAAACGTTATCATCCATATCGTAGATTGCGGAAAGCTTTCAATGGGGAACAAGAGCATGGTGTTTCTCCAAAGCCCTTGTCTGGAGAGGAAGTTTATCAGCGACAACAGGGACTTGATGTTATCTTTGGAAAGTACCAAAAACGATCTAATGTGAAAAATGTATGGAAAAAGAGATCGATTTTCTTCGATCTTCCATATTGGTCTAGTCTTGATGTAAGACATTGTATTGATGTGATGCATGTGGAGAAAAATGTATGCGATAGTGTAATCGGAACACTTCTCAACATTCAAGGCAAGACAAAAGATGGTATTTATGCTCGTGTGGATTTGGGTTTGATGGGTATACGAGAAGAGTTAACCCCACAATATATAGGTAAGAAGACATATTTGCCTCCTGCCTGCTACACTTTGTCTAAAAAAGAGAAAACAAGTTTTTGTGAGTGTTTACAAAGTATCAAAGTGCCGCATGGTTACTCATCAAATGTCAAGAGGCTTGTATCAGTTAAAGATTTTAAATTATTTGGCTTAAAATCTCACGACTGTCATGTCTTAATGCAACAACTACTACCATTGGCTATTCGTGGGATATTGCCTAACAACGTAAGGAAGACCATAACTAGGTTATGCTTATTTTTCAATGCAATTTGTTGTAAAACCATTGATCCACTAAAGTTAGACGATTTGGAAAATGAGGCTGCAGTTATCTTGTGCCAATTAGAGATGTATTTTCCTCCTTCATTTTTTGACATTATGGTTCACTTGATTGTTCATCTAGTAAGGGAGATTAGATTATGTGGTCCAGTTTTTTTACGGCGGATGTATCCAATAAAGCGATACATGAAGATTCTAAAAGGGTATACAAAAAACCCACACCATCCGGAAGCATCGATTATTGAGAGGTACATTGCAGAAGAAGCAATTGAGTTTTGTTCTAACTATTTGTCAGGAGTGGATGTTGTAGGGGTTCCCAAGTCTCGTCATGATGGAAGATATGAGGGTGTGGGTACACAAGGTTTAAAAGTCAAGAGCTTAAGTATTGATGTGGTTGTTCAAGCGGATTTGTATATATTGAATAACATAGATGAAGTTCAACCTTACTTATCTGCTCACAAAAGCATCGTAAAGAAAAAGTACCCCAAGATGAATGAAAGAGGGTTGTTAAAAGAGCATAATAAGAGTTTCTCTGAGTGGTTTAAAGAAAGAATTGCTAATGAAGATAGTGTTTCTAATACAATTAAGTGGTTGTCTTATGGGCCTAAATGTAACCTAATAACTTGGAGTGGATATGATATTAATAAAACCTCTTTTTATACAAAGTCAAAGGATGACCGTAGTACCACGCAAAATAGTGGGGTAATGATTGTGGCCGAGTCCATGCACTTCTCTAGTGCTAAAGATAAAAACCCGGTTATGGCATCTACACCGTACTTTGGGGTGATTGAAGAGATTTGGGAAGTTAATTATGTTGTGTTTAAAGTTCCTGTATTTAAATGCAAATGGATTGATATCAACAGTGGTGTCAAAATCGATGAATTTGGAGTTACACTGGTTGATCTTAGCAAGTTAGCTTATGCGAACGAACCATTCATCCTGGCATCTCAAGCAAAACAAGTGTTTTATGTCACAGATCCTTCTAATAAAAAGTGGTCAGTGGTTTTACAAGGAAAGGTCCATGATAGTGACTAAAATCATGATGAGAACCTTGATATTTCCGAAACTCATCCTTTCTCAACAAATGTGACTACATTCACTGAAGAAAATGAAGGGGATGATGTGCATGCTATTCGCATAGACCATGAAGAAGGGATATGGGAGGACTAGTAAGATTTTTTGTATAAGTTGATTCCACGTTACTTTATTTTCTAATTGTTTTTATTTTGTGCTTAATTTTATTTCTAATTGTTTTTATTTTGTGCTTAATATTATTTCTAATTATTTTTGTTTTGTGTAAACAGATACATGGGTGATTCAAACCCCAATAAAAGAAGAGTTAGAGGTCCCACTTTAATGACACAAATTGACAAAGTTCATCAAACAGGTGAAAAGATAAAGGTCGAGTTTAATGCAAGAACCTATGAATGTATTGGTGTTGGTAAAAATGTTACAAATTTCAAGAGTTATATAGCATCTCTTGCTCGACAGTATTGTAGCATTGTGAAAAATGATTGGAAAGAAGTAGATGAAGGCGTAAAAGATGCTATTTGGACTGATATTCAGGTATTTTAAATACAATACTTTATTATATTTTATAATCATATACTAATTAACAACATATGACATATACTACATTTGTAGGCTCATTTTACTATTCCAGAATGTAAAGATCCAAAGAATGATAGGTTGAAGAAAGAATGGATTAAATATGCGGGAGAGCGATGGAGAGGTTTTAAGACACAACTCACAGATAGATATATTCATCATCCCATAGAAAATGATCCTCCTCCATATGTCAAGTATAACTTTATTACAGAAGACGCCTGGAAAGAGTTTCTCAAGATTCGAGATACCCCTGAATTTAAGGTTAGTAGGAGTTATATGTTTTTGTGTGCATAACATTTTGATTATATTTAGTGATTAATTATTTGTTTGAGTTTATAATAGGAAAAAAGTCAGAAGGGTAAGGATAATGTGGCCAAGAATTTATACCCACATGTATTGTCTCGTGGAGGGTATCGCTTACTTGAGGAGAAAATTATGAAAGAAAAGTCATCATCGAGAGATAATTCCACATTAGATGATAATGATAGTCAATCTCCACCATCACGCCATGAGTTATGGAAGAGAGCACGACAAAAGAAAGGAGGAGAATACACATCAAAATCTACACAAGAGGTTGCCCAAAAAATTGTAAGGAAACAACGAAAAATTATTACAAAGTATCATTATATTTGTGATTGATTAATTGATGTTTTTGCATTTTGTAGGATTCTCTTGTTCAAGAAGCTGAAAAAGGTGCAATTGTTCCAGATGGACGTAACGATATCTTATCATTAGCCATTGGAACATCTGAGCATGGAGGTCGTGTTCGTGGTGTTGGAAAACACCATAAACAAAGCACTTACTTTGGAAGAAAAAGTCAACATATCGACGTAAATGAACAACTTGCAATATTGGAAACAAAACTTAGAGCTGAACTTGAAGAAAAGTTGGTTGAAGAGCGTAAGATGTTTCAGCAATCATTAATGGAGACACTTAAGTCTATGGGTTTATCACAAAGCACAGGTGATATTAAATGCATTCAAAAATTGGAAATTATTGATGGAAGCGGAAAAGGAAGTTGTTCAGCTGCAAAGGGAAGCACAAAAGAGAGCACAAAAGACGTGGAAGTTGATGATGTTCAGAGATTGTTACTCATGGTTTTGAAATTGGATGATAACCATTTGGCAATACAATTAAGTCATTGTGCGAGTGTCTCTAATTTTTATGTTTCAGCTAAATGTATCAGAGAGTTATTGGTGGGTTTAGGTCATTGGCTTGACGTGTCTATTCTTCAAATTTGGTGCACGTAAGTAAATTTTATTGTTTTATTAAAGTCAATCTCTATTAATATGTTATATCTCTCATCACTTTGATTCTAATGTTAATTTTAAAATTATTCAGGTATATTCATCGTGTTTGTCTTGAGAATTCCGTTTCAGAATTATATGGATTTATGGACCCTGCTAGGTGTATTTATAATGATAATGTAGCGAAATCTCAAGAAGATGTTAAAAATTACGTGCTAGAAAAGTTACGTGATGAAAACAGAGCGTGCCACTTACTACCATTAATTCATGGGTAAGAATTTTTATGAAATTGTGTTTTATATTATTTAATTTTGATTTTGATAACATATATATTTTATGCGACTTTTCTGTTTCCACACACACGTACAGGAGGCATTGGCAATTAATAGTCATGTGTCCAAGAGACAATTTAGTTGTCGTATTTTGTTCACTTCATCGGGAAATTGACCAGAACACGAAGAAAATTATTACAAAGTAAGTTTATCTTTCATATGACTTTCATTGACAACTAATAGTTATGTGATTTTTCATTGGCGAGTATATTTAGTTATGTGATGTTTATATCTTTCTGTATTAGTTCTTTTGGGATTCATCAAATGGCAAATGGAAATAGAAAAAAGGCTACATGGCTTCATCCCAATGTAAGTGTGATGTAAATTGTAATTCTATAGTTAAATATATACGATAAATATTCACTAATTATGTCATTCAATTGTAGACAAGGCAACAACATAACTCTAATGATTGTGGATACTATGTGATGAAAAATATGTTGGATATTGTCTCTGCTAATATAACCGAGAATTGGATGCAGGTACTAAAAATAACTTTACTTTGTTCTTTACTTTTTGTTTTTCGACTTAATATGAATTTTTTAAAAATAACTCTATATTGTTATATTTATGTATTATAGGTATTTGATGACCCAACAGAATTAACACCAGATGATTTGTATGATTTGCGACTTTGTTGGGCAAAATGTTTCTTTGACTTAAATGGAACTTAAGTTTAGCTTGGTGAGTTTTATAGAATTGTATAAGTTGTGGTTTTTGCACAATACATGTGGTTTTTGCTCATGTGTTGAGTTTCTTGATTTTTTTGCTGATGTTAATTGTTATTATTTATTGCCAGGCAATATGATTTTGGTGTTGTCTACCGAAGATTTTATATTGGTAATTCAAGTTTGGAAACTTAGAAATAGTTGAATATTTTAGTATATGTATATTTTGTGAATATTATGTAATTGTAAGTTTTGAAAAAGACTTATAAATAGTTGAATATTGTTTTATATTTTGTGAAGAATTTGTAATTGTAAGTTTGTATGTTGTAATACAATACAAGTTTGCAATACAATTGTTCAATTTGTAAGTTTGTTGTGAAAAATATGAAAACATCGTCCTAAATGTGATATATGTGATGTTGGAAAGCTATGAAATCTATATAGCGACATAAATATAGTCTGTTTGATATTGGAAAAATATGAAAAAATGGGTACAAATTATATTTGTATAGGGAAACCCAGAAAATAAATAATCTATTCCAAAAAAATTTCATACATTTTACATCGGTTATTAGTAAAACTGATGTAAAAACTTTCAAAAAGGGACTTTTTACATCGGTTGGAGATAATAACCGATGTAAAAAGTCGCGTCACTGGGGACTTTTTACATCGGGTATTACTTCCAACCGATGTAAAAAACTGGATCAATTTTTTAAAAAAATATGCATAATAATTGTTTTTTACATCGGTTCATATATTATAACCGATGTAAAAAAGGTACTTTTTACATCGGGTATTACTTCCAACCAATGTAAAAAACTGGATCAATTTTTTAAAAAATGTGCATAATAACAGGTTATTACATCGGTTCTGATATTATAACCGATGTAAAAAAGGGACTTTTTACATCGGTCCCAGAACCGATGTAAAAAGTCCCTGATTTACTATATCACCTGACTTTACATTGGACCCAAAACCGATGTAAAAAGTCAATTTTACCCGATGTAAAAAGTCATTTCTGCACTAGTGTAAAGATCATAGTCCCTCAATATCCCTCGAGTTGCCTACGAGAAATGATCTTGTCCCTCGATATTGCCTATATGTTGACAGTCCCTTCGAAATGTTAAGGTATCCTTACATGTTACCTTCAATGACCATTTCGTCCCTTTAGATAGTCCCTCAACATCCAGCGACTAGGGTTACCTACTCACTAATAGTAGGATAACACGGTCTAAAGGATAGGAGGAAAAGAACAACTTTTTTCGAGTAGGTAGATAACTGTTAGGTACTTGCTCAAATAACTTTTTACACCGTACACTTTCAAAACTCTTTTCAAACTAAAGTTTTCAAAAACACTTTATCACACTCTTGAGGACTGATACAAGGGTTACCATCAAGTGAATCGCCACACTAAGGCATTTTCAAAACTTTTCAAAAGCACGTAAACACACCAAGCAAATTTATAAAAGATGAGCAAGTACCTAAGAGCCCATGGAAAACCATGTATGGAAAGGGTGCTAATACATTCCCTTTCCATAATCTACCCCCCGTACTCAGAAACATCTCGAAAAAGGTTTTTTCTATTCTTTTTCCTTTTCCTTTGTTGGATGAAATAAAAGTCGGTGGCGACTCTTGCTTACCGCGACATTTTGCAAACAAAAAACGCAAACCAGTATTAATAGTCGGTTATTTCACCGTATCACACCAGGTATGCCTAATTATTGGTTGATTAAGGAAGCTCAAGGAGGCACTTAGTAGAGTTTTCTTATCTCGCATTGAAGAGGCAACAGACCTTCTATGTTTGGTATCATCATACCTCTCTTTATTTCTTATTCTCGTATATTGATACATGCTTCATGATGTTTTTCCATCCTTGTTAGATATTTTGTCATCTATACTTGACACATGTTTCTTGATGTTTTGCCATCCTTGTTAGATGTTTTTTCATCCATACTTGATATATGTTCTTGATGTTTTATCATCTTTGTGCGATGTTTATCATCCCTTCTCCTATCTTTGCTTGATTCTTCTCTTGTCATACTCCCCATAGGATCTCCAATTCATTCTTTTCTAAGTTTGAATTGAATAGACCTTAGGCTTGTATCCATGTATGTGAATATTAGGTAGATGTTTCCCTCCTTTATCCTTAATTATAGGACCAATAATACATGACAACTTTAGGGATATTTTTCTAGTCTCCCCTTAGAGTTTTTCTCCCCTTTTGCATCTCATTAAAACTAAAATTTCTTTTTCTTTCAAACTTCTCAAAATACTCTAACTTCACTTAAATCCTTTTCGAATGTAAAAAACAAAAACCAATTTAAACTCTTTTGTCTTCAGACTTTTTCTTTTAAAAACCTTTTCAAAAAGGACATGCTTCGCCAGCATTGTTGATAAAAACATTACAACCAGTGGAAAATTTTGAGCCGAACTATGTCGCTCTGATTCCTTAAAAGGGATACATAAGAATCTGGTCACGGGGCTCAGCCGATCGAACTTTGTAATATTTCCTTCTTTTCCCCGTGTTTTCTTTTTTGCATGCATTTCCCATTTGCATTATTCTTTTTAGCTCTTAAGCTTTAGACATATATTTTATACACCCTTAGATTATAACAAACATAAGTGGATCCTGTGGAGTACCACAGATGTGTGGGGTGATAATACATTCCCCTCGCGTAACCAACTTCCTTACCTGATCTCTATGGTCGCAAGACCGTGATTTCACCCCTTCAGGTTTAATCAATGTTTACCTTTCCCTTTCGGCGGGATAAAAAACATTCGATGGCGACTTCATTGAGTTTTATCTTTGATGATTTTTTCAGTTGTTTCAGCTGGTAACTTCATTGGGGACAGGTTGACCAATTACTTGTCCATCCTTAGCGATTCAGTCCTAGCTTGTGTTTGTTTTCTTTTTCTTTGGGTGTTTATTTTGTTTATTGCTTTCCAACTTTGTTTGTTTATGTGCTTATTTTGTATGCTTTCATGCATTGCATTTTATTGTCTCCTATACTCTGGATACTATTGTTGTGCTGTTTCTTTATGGGGTTGGGATGATACTTTTTAAGGTAAAAGGCCCAATACCCAGGTCAAAGTTGTATACCACTAGGAAAACCTAATATTAGAGTGGAGAGTCATGATGGATGATAGTTGTATGCCCTGCGTGTCTGATCATGAGAGCCACATTCATAGTAGGTTTTAATGGGGGTACTATCATTATCACGTATGTTGTACGATGATAGTACTTTCAAGCGAAACTACGACTCTTATTAACCTTTTCCTTACCCAGACCTAGACTATACCCGTGAGTGAGGAGGGATGATTTCCTACAGGTACAATTGGTGACTTTGGTTCCGATGGTGACTTTGTTCTTGTTGGTGACTATATGTGATCTTCTGGTTTTGTTTCAGACTTCTCATCTTGTGATGGCCATTTATTTTCGGCAGTTCAACAATGTCCAATATTCTGGAAGCCTTGATCCTGTCATTCTTGCATCATAGCATATTTATGTTTCAAAATTATAATGTATAAAAAGTATGTTAATTAGCATATGCATTGTCATTTTCCATGGATATTCAAGAGTTCGTATCTTCATCCGAGATGGCTACCAGACACATCTTTTCCTATAATTTCTTTCATGAGGATTTGACCCCCTTAAGATATTTAGGTGCTCAATTTGTCAAGCACGGTTCGAGAAGATTCACTCAAAACTATGGAAATATCATGTCTCTTTTGAATGCTACTAGTGAGCCATGGGCTCTACCCACTCTTCTACAGTTTTATGACCCGAAGTGCGTGACTTCACTTTCCAAGACTATCAGCTTCTTCCTACTCTAGAGGAATATGCCTTCATTCTTAACATCAAGGTTCAAAACCATGTGCCTCTCGTCAATGTTCCAGACGTGTTTAATCTTAAAGCTATCGCTGAGGCTCTTTATTTGAGTCTGAATGATGTGAAAGGGAATTGAAAGAACGAAAGTGATGTCTTTGCCTTTTCGTCCAAATTTCTGTCAATGAAAGCTAAAAAGTTTGTGAGTGAAAGAAACGGGTTTTCCTTCAATGTTATAGTGGCTATCTTGATTTATGGAATATTTATGTTCCCAAATGTCATAGACTTTGTAGATCACACTGTTATTTATCTCTTGATGGATAAAAACCTTATGATGACTCTTCTTGTTGATACTCACCACCCCATTCACTCCAAGTATAGAATGAAAGGAACAATTGTATTTTTTTACCATAACAGAATAAGTGGTTCATTTCTTACCTACCCATAGGTGGATCATTTGTGGACGTCCGAGGCACTTACTCATTTTCTCAAAGAATCACGAGTCTCACTCATCATGATATAAAATGGTCTAACCCAGAGATGAATATCTCTGAGATCATTATAATCTACGGGGAGTTTTCTAGCATCCCTCTCATTGGAAGAAAAGGTTGCATCAACTACAATCCTATGCTCGCACTTCGTTAGTTAGGTTATGAAATGGATGATGAACCTTTCGACAAGGATGTAGAAGATTTTGTTTTCTTTGATAAGGTGGAAAATCCTGGATTGTTGAAGAAAGTACAACTAGCTTGGGCCGAGATTCATAGGAAAGACGAAGCTCTCCTTGGTAGGAAGGGTGCTAGTGCTGGGATTCCTTATACTAGATGAGCCATGAAGAGAGTTGAAACTATACTATTGCCTTACCCCCGAGAAGAATCATTTCATTAACAGATTCCATGAAGTAGCTTTTGCCGCATAATTACCACCAAAATTGTTGGATGGGATCTTGACACCATATTTTTCTACAATGGGTGTAAACTCAGTTGATATTTGATTTCTGATGATGTGATATCATCTTATTTGTATGAATTCATCTGATTTTCAGCTTTCTTATGAATGAAAGTAGAGTTTTCTTTGATACCTCATCTTGACTATTGCTTATTTCTTTTGTATTGGTGTTTGGTCTTTCTTGATGGTAGACAAAAATCTTGGATACCCGGGAATTGGCAAAAACATAACATGCATAATCATGCATTTCATGCATTACAGGTTTTTTTGACTGGTCTTCTTATCTTGTGGTTCTGCTTTTTCTTAGCAGAGGTGTCCAAAGAAGACTACTCACATATACTGAACAAGAAGTTGTTGATGCCTTGGAAAGGACCAAGGGAAAACAAGTGATAATTGGTAATCAGAACCTGTGCAGGCTAGTGTGCCTAAACCAATTGATGCTCCCGAGACTTTTTCAGCTCCCGATGACGAGATCGAAGAGTTGATGAGAATCATAAGAAAGAGTGATTACAACCTCATAGATCAGCTGCACCAGACTCCCTCTAATATGTCTATTTTATTTCTGTTGATATATTCTGAAGCTCACTAGAATGCTTTGATAAAGTTACTGAAAAATGCTTTCGTGCTGTAAGAGATAACAGTTGGTCAGTTTGTGCCAATATATTCGCTGGAAATGGTTTGGGTTCTAGTGATTTTGATCTCTCTCCTGGGGATCGCAACCATAATAAGGCATTTCACATCTCTATGGAGTGCAAGGGAATGTCTTTGTCATGTGTGTTGGTGGATATCAGATCCTCGCTGAATGTATTGCCAAAAACTGCATTAATGAAGATTGATTACTCCGGTCTTGAATTACGTCCTAGTGATTTGGAAGAGATTTTGATGGATCCAGGCGATCGGTATTTGGTAAAGTGGACTTACCTATCAAGGAGGCCCCTCATATTTTTACTACTACATTTTATATAATGGACATACAACCAGCATATTGTTGCTTGTTGGGGGTGTCCATGGATTCAAAAAGTTGGGGAAATTACCTCTACTATTCACCAAAAGCTCAAGTATCCTTTCGAGGGGAATACCATCAATGTTTATGGTGAAGAAGAATATATCGTGAGCCATCTGACTTAGTTATGATATGAGGAGATTGGAGAAGTTCATGAGATGCCTTTTTGGGATTTTGACACCATTCAAATGATCAAGACTCCTCATTTTGAGGAAAGAAAGAAACCTGAGACTTCTTTGACTTCATTCAAGGATGCTCAAGCGTTGGTCGAGGCTGGTCACCCCGAGGGTTGGTGTCAGGTTGTGGATGTCATTACAAAGTTCAATAAGTTTGGGTTTTAACCCCGGAAAGCAGAGTGCAGCTCCTAAAGCTTCAAATTTATTTACTCCATTGAAGTTTTCCAGTTCTGGTTTTGCCCATGATGAATGCACTGATGCAATTGTTGATGATGAATACTTTGTCTACATTATTGATATTTGGATCCTCCCACGAGTTCCTGGTCAGGAGCTGAACAATTGGACTTCAGGGGATACCATACAAGTTACAATTGTCGATGATATGCTTTTAGATCGATTGGTAGAAAAAGTCGTCACACTATACCCGGGACACCTGACCATTCAATCAGGGGCACTCCCCATAACTTTGTGTTCCCAAATCTTCTCGTCAGCAGTCAGTGCCTATCCTCCAAGTGAAGCCATGGGGCAGATATTTTTAGCAGAAACATGAGCAGCCTTAGAAGCATTCAGATTCTATTCTAATGTCATATGCCCAATTACTCTCTTGACTACTTGAACATTAGTTGATTGAGCTCCATATTGTGAGTTTTCCCCCTGCAGAGCTTCCACTTGACTATAATGAGAATGCTACGTGTGAGCTTCATTCTGGGGCATTTTGTCTTGATATTTAGGACTACAAAAGTTGAAGTATAAATTCTAGCATATGTCTGGTATCTTTTCTAAAGGCCAATTCCGTTTGGAAATTCATTCCAAAATCTTTCTCTCAACGAAGTTTCACTTCTGTGTGATAGAAGATGAGGATAAATAAGTCCTCAGATGCAATATCTGATTATCTATTCTCTGAAGTAAAATACACTTGGTGGTTTAGTTGATGCAATATCTCTTGTTACAACCTCGATCATTTCTTTTGAAGGAATCTTCTGTGAATATCACCCTGGGGCACCTGGCCATTCAGTTGAAGACGGTTTGTCGTCCAGAAACATTGTCTGTGATTGGATCAATTCAAATAATGTTGTGTTCACAGTAGATTCAAAGGGGAATCTCTTTCCAAAGTGAGTATCAAGACTTTAAAAAATCGTCAAAATTAAGAAGTCCATGCGAAGTAAAGTCTCCTCAACGATGGAAATTTTCTAGTTTCATTCGCATTCTCATTTGCAATCTTTCTTGTTTGGTTCAATATTTTCTTATATGAAAAACTTTCTTTTCTTTGAATGTTAATCATAATGCATTAAATATGTTTGTCTTGAACTAATCCGTTCATAATTTCTTTTAAATGTTTTTCTTTGTTTTTGATACTCAACTCTTGTTTGATAAAGTAAAACCTCTGGAGGGAGGATGATGAATAATTTACCAAGAATCTCAAAGAGTATGTTTTTTAGTAAAACCCTGTCGACGATGTACATGCATTGTTTCAAATTCCTAAATACCGGAGATATAAGGGAGTGAAACCCTCGTTAACGCCTATGAGCCTTTGAAGCAGGAGTTTATTTTCTATTAAAAAACCCTTATTTTTGAACCCTGGGGCGGGTAGTGTTCAATTAATCCGATTGAGAATTCAATACTCATCAAGAGTACGCATCCAAGGATACATCAATGGTTATCCTTTAAAAGGTTGAGGAAAGTCAAAACTGCAATGATCAATCTTCATCTATTTGCAGTGTGCATTAAAAGAAGATGATATCCCAATGGGTATCTCTCGCACGTCAAGAGGTCAGCAGATGCTGATACAACAATGGTTATCCCTCATCAACTAAGGATTAAGGCAGTCACAATTCCTCCAACCAAGTCAAAAATGACCTAAAGTCACACGACGTGTTCAAAAGAAAAAAAGGAAATGATGAAAGAAAGAGACAAAAAGCCCCACTAAGTCAAAACTTGAAAAACAAGTCGCTTAGGCAAAAGTCAGGGCATCCCGCTGGACTTCAAAGTCAAATTCAAAAGGAATTTGTCCAGGAAAAATTCAGGGAAAGCAAGGAAGAAATAGAAAGTCCGAAAGGCGAAAAAGGATTACGAGATGAAAATCTCAACAAAGAACAAAGTCATGTAATCAAACACCAAGAAAGCAAAGGTGGGTGACTGTTGTGTCCAAGAAATCTAGGTGGTTCCTCGACCATCATAAGCTCTTCTCGGAGATGAGTGCTCGTTTTGGTTTAACTGAACGTAGAACTGGAGAACATCATGGAGAATGGGTGGGCACTAATTATTTTGAGCCTTAAACATTTTTTTCTTCTAAAACCATGAACCAGGCCACGTTACAACCCTTGAAAGTCCTAACTGAAGCATGAGTTAATTTGATGCAATACTATAACAAGAATACAATAATCTGACTGCTAGGAGGCTTGCTAAAACTTTTGAGTTGGTATCACTCCATCTCTTTACTGTCTTTTGTACAAAATTTATTTTTCGATGTTTTAACATCTTTTCAATAAAGTTTTTTTAAATTTCAAGACAAGCATAAGATTTGCATTAGAATTATCATTTTCATAATAAAACATCTTTTGCATGTGAAAAAGTAATTAAACAATAAGTGAGCTTGCATAATGAATATTAGTGAATAGATTAATCTTATCAAAGAAGAGAGGCTTGAATACTCTGTTGAATCGAAAGCTAATATTTTCAAGGAGTTGATGACATCCAGGGGCATGTTTTCTAGATACTCTGTTAAAAACGAGCAGTTTGGTGCTTTACAAGTCTGAGTACCCTAAGGGGTTTGTTTCCAAGAGACTCTGATGAGTAGAAAAATGTGATGCTTTACTGTTTGGGTACCCTTAAAAGGGAATAAAGTTTGCAAATTCATCCAAACATATGTTTGAGAACGAAGCAGTTCAAGTTGAGAAGTACAATTGTGTACTAGCCTACTTTCAGGATAAAATTCAACCACTCTAAGGGTATATTGTCATCCAAGACTCCGTGAACTTATATCTCTTTCATGAGGATGAGGCAAGGAAATAGGTTGCCAAAACTCCGTTGAGCAGGGCCGGTATTTCAATGGTAGTGCTCCGTTGAACAAGAAGTGTGTGAATACTCTGTCGAGTAATGATTTCACGAATTTGGGGCAGTTACACCGAGATTCGATAAATCTCTCAAAGTACCGAGTGATCAAGGTCTGTTACCCAAGTATCATTGAAGCCACCTCTAATATTGATTATTCAGAGGACATATTTCAAAATTTATAAAACTGGGGCAGTTTATCTGGATCATACAGATCTCAGGAATTCTTTTCAAAGACAAGTTCTTCAACAACCCTACAGATTGGGGTAATGCATTATGAAAGGACATTTCATCTTTAATCAGTTCAGCCCATGTTTCTATAAGGACCTTCTCGAAATGAAATACCTTCATACTATACTTGGGGCACGTTGGGTGTGATTTGTTGGCCAGAACTTTCGTTCACCCAATTATGTGTAGATAATTACCAATACTAGAATAACATTTCTTTCACTAATGACTATTGTATCCCGAGATTGGGTCGTTTCCCCAGCAACATGAAAGTTTATACTTCTCCCCAGTGAGCCTTCCTCAAGTAAAGGGTTTGTAGCTAAAAGTTTGATTGATTAGGAAAGTCTTGGATGACTCCCCAATGGTACTTGAAGCTCTTCCCCCCATCATTTCCAAGTAGAAGATCTTCCCTTGAAATATTGTGAATAAAAAGATTTCTTGATATATAATCTTTATTCCACATGATTGGCAGTCTTGACTTGATCTTCTCGAGCGTAGTTTTTGCAAATTATTTTTGCAACTCCATTCAAAGCATGTAGCGCGTAGTCATCAGTCACTCAGTTTGTTACCCGCCTTAGAGTTTCAACCTTTCAAGGATCCCTTTCCAATGGTTCCTTACATCTCTTTTGCTCCAACAAGGAAAAATGGAGCTCTTGAGGTTGTTACCAGCATAAAGTTCCTGATAGGACGATTTTTTTCCCAAATATATGTTTCTTCCCTAGTGTGGTCAACACTTCAATTCAACATAAGTTCATCTGTTAAGGTTGTTTAGAGTAGAATACTCTCCACAGTGAAGTGCGTAAGCGCCCTCTTCTCCTTAGTGGATTCTATGCTAGAGTTTTCTTCACTTTGATGCCATTCAAGAAATGGTCCCTGATAGGACGTACTCCCTAGTTCAGTCTCCTTAACCCAAGATAAGAGAAGGGTGTCTTGGCGGGTTCGGTACAACGGTTTACCTCCCCTGTGTGACTAGCATTTTTTAGAGTTCTCTTAAGAATTCTCATATCCTCGGGAAGATCTCTTGATGTATCCTCGCGAAGGTCGTTACTTTCCTATGAATTATGCATATTTTCCTTATTCCCCATGAAGTCTACACCTGTATGGCTTTCACGAAGTGGCCCTCCCTAGTGAGGTTATATACCGGCAATTGCTTTGTGAGTATTGCTTTTCTAGCAAAATCTACATCAATGAGCTTTTTTCTAAGATTTCGCTCACTCCCCAGAAACTGAAGATTTTGTATCTGTCCCCGGCGAATGTCAAAGTTTAAGAGTACTTTTTTGTTCAAAAAGTATTTCCTCTCCAAATGAAGATTTGTTCCTCAGTGAAGTTTTCTTCTCCTCGACGAATGGTTTGGTGAATCCTGACGAGGATTCATAAATCCCATGTGAATGTTCGCGAGGGTGAACTTATTGGTGAGTAGTCACTCATAAAGCATAAGTTTTCTCTAATAGAGAAATTTTACTCTTTCCTCCAATCAAGTCGTGTGGGAAGATTTTTATCCCCAATAAGGGCTTTCTTTGTGAAATTTCTTCCTTCTCCAGTGGAGTTGTTGTACTCGAATGGGCCGAAGCCCATGGATGTATTTGTTATGGGATTTTCCTGTTCCCCCATCGAAGAAGACAATAATTTACTTTGCATAAATCCAATGGTTATTGGTACTCCCGACAATTTTTAAACCCCTGTGACATCCTTGTTCGTAATGTGCAACATGTTTACTTCCCGCCAGTAAAGTAGGTAAATATTTTTGCAAATCCTATCAGGTCTCGGCCTAATGGTTGTTGGCTTCTCAGTTGTCCATTCGTCGGTGAAACATTTAGTCATTCATCATCACGTATTGCATCCTCAAAGTTTATTGTTTCCAGTCTCTTTTGGAACATTACTCCATAAAAAATATAATAATTCAAACATGCATTAAATTATAAGCCATTTTTTTCTATTTTCCCCCACGAACATGCTAATTTTGGATTGTATCCCCAACGAGGTTTCTATCCTTAGTATCCCAGTTTTCACCAATACAAGTATTTCCTTTTGGATATTACACTTAAGTGGTTGAGTTTCTACTCATTATATTTTATTGTAGTCCAGTTTCTACCTGGAACAGTTTTCTTGGGTTTAGTCTTTACCACCCTTGTTGGTTCAATTCTAATTTCTATTGGTATACCACTTGAATACAGTCTTGCCCTGATATTCATCTTCATCCTAGTATCATATATAGTTTTCTTAGGTAAAGCTTTGTCTCGTTACCTCTGCGTGCAATCCGGTTTCATCATGGTACTCATCTTAGGATTAGTTTCGTCGAATCTTCTTGAGTCGAGTTATCTACTTGTTTTAACTCTCATCTTTAGACCAGTTTCGTCTAGTCTTCTTGAGCAGAATTTCTACTCATTTTTGTCTCTTTTTTACTTGGGTTCATTCAGCATCGTCTACTGTCTACCCTCGTTTGAGACCAGCAGGTGTTTTGTGAAATACACACACTTTCCGTCACCTTGCTATAGGACCCAATTTATATTGTTGTCCTATTGAGTACTTTTTCAGATCCTAGTGTCATCTAGTTTCTCTTAGGTCGAGTTTCATCTTGTTACCTTAATTTTGCACCCGTTTCTACCTGGCGCATTCTTTATAAGTACTCCTAGAGGCTGAGTTTTGTCTCAATAACCTCTACTCGATCCCACCAGCATTCTGCTAACATGCAGATGGTATAAGTTCAGTTTTGTCTATTCTTAGTTGATCGAGACCAACTTATTTCTATATACCATCATGGATCTGATATCTATTCGTATCTTTAGAATCTAGTATCGTCTAGTTTTCTAGGGTTGATTTTCGTCTCAGTATTGTGATTTGCGGGCCAGTTTCATCCTGACACATTTTTCTAGAAGCTAGTCTTGTCTAGTTTTTTGGGTTTGAGTTTCATCTTGTTATTTCAATTAGTGTTCCAGTTTCATCCTGACACATCTTTCTAGAACTTAGTTTCTTCTATTCTTCTTGAATTGAGCTTTATCTCATTTTTTTCAATTGGTATTTTAGTTTCTCCCTGGCATATTCCTCTAAAGTCTAGTTTTGTCTAGCTTGCTTGAGTTGAGTTTTAGCTCATTTTCACAATTTGTGCTCCAGTTTTACCTTTCGCACCCTTCTATAGTCTAGCATCCACTAGTCCTCTTGGTGTAGGTCCAATCTCGACTTGGTTTACTTATCAAGTTTAATATCTACTTGGCTCATCCTTTCAAATCCAATTCTTACTTGGTATATCTCTTGAATCCAGTTTTTATCTGACGCTCTTCGGTAGTTTTTAGTATTCACTAATCTTATCATCTTCCACCCAACTCGATTGGTGTCATCCTTGCAAGATACACTCATCAGTGTTTCTGTACTTCTATTTCATTCAGAGCGCAAATTTTCGGGTTTTTTTTAGTATTCAGTCTTCTTCGACCTTGAACGTTTGAAAGTTTTCGCTATTTCTCACTAATCAGGTTTAAGATGATTGAATAGGGGCAGCTGTTGCACCGTATAGTTTGCCCTCTTCATTTTTACTTATATGTCTTATGTTTCATTATACATACTCATGCATTTTTGAGATGGGGTCAAGGTATTTCGGTTCCAAGTTCTCTATAAATTATGGAATTTGGTTGTATTGACAATCACTCCAAGATGGCTCTCATATCCTCATTATTTTGATCATCCAGGCTACCAAGGCTTCTTATGCCTCAAGGCATCTCATATGATTCTTTGTTTCATCAGAGGATTCAAGATCTACAAGTATTGTTCTTGAATCACATTTTTTCTCCCATCTATTGGCTCTTATGCTAGGGAATTATGTGATTTCTTTCTTGATAGAAATTTTGAAAGCATTATCTCCATTATGAGTATCATCTCAGTACACTTTCAGTTGTCGACTGGGTTTCATTAGAGGTTTTCTTTTTTAATTCCATTCTCATATTTTTCAAATATTCTTCAAGGACAAGATACAATTTTTGGGCTCATTGATTAAAGAAATATTAATTGCGGGTTTTATTAAGAGAATTCCATTAGATCTCCAATGATAAAAAAAGTTATTTTTTGGGGGTTACTTCTTGGGTCATTCATATTGAGGAAAGATATTGAAGTATGATATGTAAGAACTTTTGAAAATGTTTGGGCATTTAGACTGCATCATGTTGGGCTTATAGTTAGAAGTTATCATTGGTTAAAGAAAATCATAAAGAGGTTGAATTTCAAATAAAGGATATTGGAGGGAAATTAGCTTTTCCATTTGTTTCCTACTTAGAATGCTTTGACATTTTGTCAAGTTTAGAGGTGATGAAGAATTTGAAGATTTTGTGCTAAGATCCATATCATTATCAGTTTCAATGGCAAATTCTACAGGTTTCATAATGTTTTCACACAATGCTTACAAAGAAAATTACATTTTTTCTAAGTTTGTTTCATTACAAGGCTTAAAACAAAAGAGTTTGAGAATTCCAAAGTTCAAGTACTAAAAGATGCTCATCTTTTTTCAAGATTCAAACTCCTAAAGTTCTTAACAATTACAAGCCTTTATTTTTACAAGACCAAACCAAAGAGATTTCTAAGCTCTAAGTTCCTATGAGATTATATGTGATTTCAAAATCTTCATACTTCATGCTTTCCTTCCAAGGACTCTTCCATGGCATCCACAATTTCCTTCAAGTATTTTGCCCCCTTTGCTCCATCCTCCCCATTATTGTCGTTCATGAAACAAAAGAAAAGGAAATTGGTTAGAAAAAATAATGAAGCATTCAAACTTAAATAAAAAGCTTTCACACATAGAGGTTTTCAATATCATCATTAGGGCTTTTGTAGGAATCAAATATAAGGGTGTTTTTTGCTCATGTTCATAACAACCAAGGACTCATACTTTCTTTCAACAAATTCAGAATTCAAGAGTTAATCATGGGCCTTTTCTTCTCCTATTGCGAATCATAAAAAGCTTTCCTTTTTGGTTCACAAAGGGAGGTATCAAAAGAGACAAAGTTTTTGCAAATTCAGTAAAAGGCCAAAACATCACAGGTCCAACATACAACATTTCAACAAGCAACATAATGAAATCATAAGATCTAGCCCAAAGCAATATATCATAAAATTATGACAAAACCAGATAATGAAAACAACTCTGAAGCATATAAGAAATTACAAACGTAATAGATTTGTCAAGCCCACAAAGTATCATAGTATGGAAAATTAGAGTTATAAAATTCCTATCCCAATAACAAAACAGAGGTAGAAAATAGAAGTTTAGTCGAAACAAGAAAACATAGCAGAAAAATTGCGCAACCCAGCATCAAGGTAAATTCACATGGTAGAAAAGCAACACATCCATTAAGTCAAAAGAAAGTATAAGGATGAAATAGAAAGAAAAATGGGAGGAAAAATCCAGAAATATCCAGTTTAGCAAATTAACTAAAAGCTTTTAAAGCAAGTTTCATTTTAAATCGAATCCTCACCATTCATGGATATAACAAACTCTCACAGTGAAAAGTTCAGATCAAATCAAGCTTTAACCATTTTTTAAACAAAATTACATAACTATATAACAGAATTTTTCACTTGCGATTTCTCATTCTCCAATTTTTGGAAGATCACAGAAAAATCTCCACAAAATTCTCTCTGCTATCTCAACTTCATGATTCATTTTCATCATTCCCATAAAAAACCTTAACTATCATCATCTTCCTAAACTACGAACCCTTCAGATCAGAGAAAGAAGAAGAGAAAAAGAGAATAAATATTTGAATTCAATTTCAGAAGGATCTCATCGAGAGAGTCAAGGAGGAAAATAACTCGTGTAACTGCCATCAAAGGAAAATTCTGCCGCCGCTATCACCGCCATCCTCCTCCATCAACCTTTAATCAAGCTTCATAAAGTTAATTTTCAAAGTCATAGATCCCAATTCCTTCGTCATCACTGCGATTGAACAATTTCTTCGCGATTTGAACACCTAGGGTTTTCAAAACCCCCTTAAAGATCTACTCAGATCTAGGTTGTCTCTGCAAAAATGAGTTGAAGATTAGAGAATAGAAAGATGAAACAAATATAGTTGTGCAAGAAAAGTAGAGATCAAAACAAGTTTTTCGCTTGCCGCCGAATCCGCCCCCGCAAAGCGATTTTTGGCGCGGAAGCCATGTCTCCACCTCCGATGAGCTCTGAAGAGAGAAGAGATAACAAACAAAAGAATTTAAAGGAAAGAGAGAGATATGATTAATTTTTATTTTGATTATGTTTAATTTTGTTTAATTAGTTTTAATTAGAATGTTAATCAGACGGTGACACTAATCACCACCATTGTGGCTGTTTTCTGATTCTGTGCAGGTGCTTCACAACTGTCCACCATGAGTCCTCTCCTAAACACCATCAGATATTTCATCAATCATCATCAAGTTTCCAGATCTGTATTCCTACAGTGTACCTTCACTCAAGCCAAGCACAGGATCACACGGACCTCATTTGTTCCCATGCATCTCGCCTTGACACTTATCACGTGCCTGCATGATCTCGGCCCTCATATCATCACCTAATGTTCCATACACGAGGCCTCACGCTACACCTCCTGGAGCTTACCTCATGGGATCATTTGCATTCCACCTTAGGCTTTTGTTGTTGGGACTAGATAAATTGCTTTCCAACACCCCTCAATTGCTGATTTCAGGCCCAATTCTATCTTTTTCTTTATTATTTTTTTGTATTGTTTGTTTAAATATTTTTCTTTAGAAATTAAAAATAATAAATAATAATACAAGAAAATATATTTGTTTTAAATAATTAATTAGGTTGGAAAAAAATATTTAATAAAATTGATTATTTTGTTAATTAATTCTATTAAATAAGATAATCCAATCTAATTAGTTATTTAATATTTTGATTGGTTTGAATTGTTTGTTTGTTTATACTTTATAATTGTGTTGTCGATTTGATACATCCTCGTTCATAAACTTGTACCCCCATTCCCATATGGCTTGTAATAGCTTAGAACTTTATTTCTTCATATGTTTTAATTCTTGCTCAAGTATGCATGTTTCATCCAATTAAAACGCATGGCCTCCTCTTGGTCCACATACCAAGCTTTTCTTAAAGGGTTTCATAGTTGAGTTTAGGCATGGCCATTCTCATAATATTAATGAAGTTTTTCCCTTGCTTAATCATAACCTGAATCAATCACTTTGGTCCATATACCAAGTGTTTTATGCACAAAAGGGTCTCATGGTTGAGGGCAGGAGCACCTACTCTCATGAGATTAATCAAGTACACCCCTTGGTTAATCATAACCTGATTCAACTCCCATACACCAAGAACTCCATTTATCTTGTGTATACTTCTACCATGGTTTTGCGATCGCCTGTTGACACAACCCAGATATGCCTAATTATTGGTTGATGGAGGAAGCTCAAGGAGGCGATCAATAGAGTTTTCTTATCTCGTGCACATTGAAGAGGCAACAAACCTTCTTCGTTAGGTATCATCATACCTCTCTTTATTTCTCATTCTCGCATATTGATACATGCTTCATGATGTTTTTCCATCCTTGTTAGATGTTTTGCCATCTATACTTGACACATGTTTCTTGATGTTTTGCCATTTATACTTGATACATGTTCTTGATGTTTTGTCATATTTGTGTGATGTTTATCATCCCTTCTCCTATCTTTGCTTGCTTCTCCTCTTGCCATTCTCCCCATAGGATCTCCAATTCATTCTTTTCTAATTTTGAATTGAATATACCTTAGGCTTGTATCCATGTATACCAATATTAGGTAGATGTTTCCCTCTTTTATCCTCAATTATAGGATCAACAATGCATGGCAACTTTAGGGCTATTTTGCTAGTCTCCCTTAGACTTTTTCTCCCCTTTTATATCTCATTAAAAATAAAACTTCTTTTTCTTTCAAACTTCTCAAAATAGTCTAACTTCACTTAAATCCTTTTCCAAGGTAAAAAACACAAACCAATTCAAAATCTTTTGTCTTCAGACTTTTTCTTTTAAAAACCTTTTCAAAAAGGACATGCTTTGCCAACATTGTTCATGAAAAACATTGCAACCAATGGAATCTTTTGAGCTAAACTACGACGCTCTAATTCCTTAAAAGGGATACATAGGCATCTGGTCACAGGGATCATCTGATCAAACTTTGTAATATTTCCTTCTTTTCCCCGTGTTTTCTATTTTGCATGCATTTCTCCTTTGCACAT
Source organism: Vicia faba (assembly GCA_948472305.1). NCBI lineage: Eukaryota > Viridiplantae > Streptophyta > Magnoliopsida > Fabales > Fabaceae > Vicia > Vicia faba. The sequence continues at coordinate 1,361,787,217 of OX451736.1, read as the reverse complement.
TTCTTTTTAGCTCTTAAGCTTTTGACATAGATTTTATACACCCTTATATTAGAACAAACATAAGTGGATCCTGTCGAGTACCACTGATGTATGGATGCTAATACCTTCCCCTCGCGTAACCGACTTCCTTACCCGATTTCCACAGTCGCAAGACCGTGATTTCATCCCTTCAGGTTTACTCGATGTTTACCTTTCCCTTTCGACGGGATAAAAATGTTTGATGGCGACTTCTTTGAGTTTTATCTTCGATGATTTTTCCAGTTGTTTCGCATATGATTATGTTGATGATCAACAACTTGGAGAAGAGGTAAAGTCTCCAACTAATGATGATGATGAAGGGGAAAATGATATGACACCAGATGAGAATGTTAGTGAAGCTCCACAATCATCTAAAGTCCAACTTAGAGGTCTATCAGGTCGAGATAGCCTTCTACAAGATATAATTTTGATGAGTATGTGACCTTGACTAATGAGGGTGAACCTGAGTATTTTCAAGAGGCCATAGAAAGTGATGAAAATAAAAAGTGGTTGGGTGCAATGCATGACGAGATGAAATCATTGTATGATAATCACACTTATGATTTAGTGAAGTTGCCTAAAGGTAAAAGGGCTTTGGGAAACATGTAGATTTATAGAGTTAAACATGAGAGCAACTCTAAGTCTCCAAGATATCAAGTTATATTAATGGTGAAAGGTTTCTATCAAAGAAAGGGTGTTGATTTTAATGAGATTTTCTCACCTGTTGTAAATATGTCATTTTCGTAACCGGATTTGAAATGAGAGTCGCCACCCTTAATATTTATACTAGGGAAGGGAATATAAAGGATAACCTGACTTGGTCAGAGATTCTAAGTTGTTTGACTCATTCCTAGATGAAGGGAAGGTGTTAGGAACCCCTCGTCTACCTTGTTTTCAAAGATACTAGGGTTTAGATTTACGGTTTAGGAAAAAGGGTTTTAATTTTAATTAGGGGAACTCGCCATGATTTTAAGTCGTATATCTGTGTATCCTCTTATGAGGAATTAAAGTCCTAATTCGCAGTTCGTAGTTGGTGGGTTTTTTTATTGATTACGAAGATATCTTGAATTTACCTTGAACGAAGCCTAGGTGTGTGAATAGCGGAAATATTATACGAAGTTCGCAGTCGATTTAAAGTATCTCCATAATCATTTTTGAAAATTTTATTTGATTTAATTAAGTTTGTAAAAAAAATATTTGATGTTAGTTAGGTATTTTTTAAATATATTAATATATGTAAAATCTTTTTAATGCATGGCAAAATAATTTTAATGAAAATTTTAAAAGTACTTATGAATGAGTTAGTAGAAAAAATAAATATTTAAAATTTATATTAATAAAATAATTTCAGAATTTATAAATATATTAAATATGAAATTATAATAATAATATAAATAAAAAATAAAATAATTTTCATAAAAAACACAGGGGGTGTATTTTATTTGGGTTAAGTAAAACGAGGGGTGTAGAAAGTAGGGCCCTGAATTCAGATATTGGATTTAGGCCCAGATCACAAGGGAAGGTGTTGTTTATACACAATAGAAAAATTGGGGTGTTTGTTCAGTAAGGGCCCAAGTCTAGATGTTGGACTGGGCCCAATAGCGCTAGGGGTAAGGATTATGTCGGGTGAAGTAAAGCCAAGGGTGCATTCTATAATGGGGTCGGCCCAAAACAACTATCTGATCCAATGGGCAAGGTGTGGGATAGACCATGTAATTATGACAGACGCGCGCTTCTGAGATGCCTGATGATGATTAAAGGGTTGTGGTGGGAAGCACACAGTAAGGATCATGGACATGTAAGCACAAAATCAATGAGGGTTTATAAAAATACAGGCCCAACGTTGGGCCTCATTTTCCCATTTTATTTCTCTCTCTATCCTTGTTCTCTCATCTCTCAAACAAAATTCTAGAGAGAGATGCTCTCTCATCTCTCTAGAATCCAAGAGACCGGGAATCTCCTCCGCTGACGGAAATCGCTTTTGCCAACGGCTGCGCCAAGGCACCACCAGATTCAAACACAACCATCGTTTGGGTTCATATGAACCCTAAGAACCCTAATGGTTCATGATGAACCCTAACTGGTTCATGATGAACCCTAACCTCAAAAACCTAGCAACCTTCAACAATGATGGACCTTAACCGTAAAAAGGATAAACCCTAACCTCAATCTTAAGAACCCTAAGCCTAGTTTGTATAACCCTAACCATAGGTTAGAACTCTAACCCTAGAAATCGAGAATTTCAAACCAAGCACAAATTACAGATTCAAACAAAACCCTAATCTAAGTATTAGGCTTACCTCACCACAATGATTTTTGTCGTATTTAATTCCTTTCTGGTTTTCTGATTCCCCTTTTAACCTCCTTCTCCATCTTTTCTTTTTGACAGGTACGATGATGATGGCTTGAAGGTGACAGTGGTGCAACACAGATCTACGGTTTCAGAAATTGAAACTAAGATCTCAAGAAAGAAGATTTATGCCCCGCTTATGCTTTTTCTCTTCTTTTTTTGTTATCTTCTCCTCCTCTTCCTTTAGAAATTTCTAGGTTAATTTATAGTTTTCAAAATAGATATTTTAGGAAATTTCTGTGATTGTCGTTAGAATTTGGTTAATTAGGGTAGATTGATTATGTTAGGAATTAAAATATTTTGTTGTAAATTAGAGATTTTAGATATATTATTGATTTTGTATTTGATTCGATTCATATTTGATTTTGTATTAAAAATTTGGACGATTTTGTATGTGTAATTGATATGATTTGATTCTATAAGATTGGATTTGTTTTAGTTTACAAATGCATTTTTCCTTCTTTTGGATCTGTAAAGTGAATGTTTGTTGGGCTTTGGGCTTATGGCATAGTTGATGAAGAAGAACAACAGGGCACCGCTGGGACTAATTAGGGTTCCAAAACCGTTTTTGTTCAAAATTTGAATTTTTAGTCAATACATAAAAAATAATACAATATTTGACTTTTTATAACAAAAAATAATTAATAATAATGATAATTATGTAAATATTAGCATTAACAATCAGACAAATAATTATAATAATGATATATAATAACATAAATGGGCTCAATAAAAAATGGGCCAACAACTTTAGTAACTCTCCAAAAACGTGCAAGAAATGCAAATGGGCCTTACCCCTTTAATGGGCTTAAGAACTAAATACACCCCTCTTTAGTTGTAAGGCAAATCGAATGGATCATCAAATTTACATGGGCCTTTCTAATATAGAAAGCCCATAAACCCCTTTATAAAAACCCACCCCCTCTTTAAGGTTTAAACCCTCCAATAAATTTATCAATAGTAATCTAAACCTAATAAAGAAAATGGCAATAAAAAAATAGTTTAGTTAGATATCAATAGGGAAAATTTGGGGTATGACAGTTGCCCCTATTTAATTTCCTTTCGATTTGGTAATGCGAGAATACACAGGTCTCGCATATTCGAATCAAAGGTTTATTAAATAATGGAGGACGCTGGAATTTGTCCAAAAGATTATGAAGGATGCACTATACATCGTTACCATGAGTATGAAAACAAATTGGCATAGATAATGATGTATCATCTGACCAGAGTTTGAATAGAAAAGATTTGATTTAACTTAGATATTACGATGCAGATAAGTCGTCAATATCTAAAAGAGATCGTGGATTTTCGTGTATTTACCCTAACCTAGGAGGTAAATAACACAAGTTTGGAAATTGACTTACTAATTCTTCAAGACTAATATAGTAAGTTTATAATGCATATTTTTTCTATTCCTCCCAGCCTAGGGGATGAATAAAACAGAGTTTGATAACACATTGAAGCATGGAGACTGACGCAATGAATAATGCATAATTCATTATGTTTACTGCAACCTATAGCGTAAACAGTACGAGGATGAACCTGTACATTTATCACGACCTAGAGGATAAATGACACAGAGATGGGTTTATGTATCCATCATAACCTAGAGGATGAATATTATAACCCTGAGAGTTCGCATACATATCACAACATAGGGGATAGATAATTGAAAAAGTTTGTCTGTTTATCACGATCTAGAGGATAAACGACACGAATATAGATTCATGTATTCATTATGACCTAAAGAATGAATAACATAAAATCTGTTAATTTACACAGCTACCATAAATTATTAGATAGATGATTGAAAAGTGTTTTGGTAATAAAATATTAGATAACTAGACCAATAATAAGAGCAGAGTCTATCGGTTGTGTCTGTTCTCAACCAAGGTATTCGTTTGTTTTGTGGACCAAATAATCCAATGATGAGCCCTAAGAAAGTTTGTAGTTTTAACTAAAGATGTGTTCGGACAATGCCATGCATGATGCCCTAAGCTGATATGGAGCCTAAAATATATATTCACTGAGTATTATATATGCCCCAAATATTATGTTTGTATGCACTAAATATGTGAAAAAATATTTTTTATGTAATTTCCTTTTAAGCTATTGGTTTTGCATCATTGAATCTCTGACGTTGTATGTTGTATTGTCACGGTATTTCAAATTGGTTTGAACAAGATGTATTGCATCAACAAGCGTAGTGATAGCCATAAGCATGGATGTGGCTGTAGTCGCAGGGGTGGACATAGTCGTGGATTTTCTTTTGATATTTTTCCTAACCAAAATTCTTTTTGATGTTATATCAAATGCCTTTATTTATGAAATCCCCAAAAATATTTTAGCGCAATGCTCACAAGAAATAATCGTAGTATTTGCAAACAAGTCTGAAAAAAGAAGAAAAACAAAATTGAAGGATTTGAAAAAGTAAGTGTTTTATTGATAAATATGTCTCTGAATAGGAAAGAGTACAAGATGCAATTCCTTGAGAGAGGTAGTTACAGAAAGTTTAACAAAAACTGAAAATAGTAATGAAAATGATAATTGCTACTGTTATTTCTCCAATGTCCTTTTGATAACTCTAATCTCCTTTGCTTTTGAGTCACGTGATTTAGATTAATCTCTCTCCCTCGTGGTTGTGGTTCTTAAATCACAGTATTTTTGTTCTTTATTTTTGAATAAGATCCCTAACTTTTGCCTGGACCGCCCTTTCGAGATTTCAAGCCATCGAGAAATTATTTTTTTGTGTATGTCCCTAATTTTTTCCTAGATCGCCCTTTAGGGTTTTCAATCCACTGGGACGCTCCTTTTTGTTTAAGTCGCCCGTTTAGGGTTCAAACTTAGCGAGATTTTTATACATAGTTTTTTTGATTGCGTTTGAATTTGTCGGATGTGGTAGTTCTTCCCCATCCATTCTTGTGAGGATAAGGCCACCACTAGATAATGTTGTTCTTATCACATATGGACCTTCGTAGTTAGGTGTCCATTTACCACACGAATTAAGGCGAGGTAGAAGAATATTCTTGATCACTAAATCCCTTCTTTGAATACTCGAGGATAAACCTTTTTTTCGAATGCATTCTTCATCAACTTTTGGTACAACTGACCATGGCACAAAGCTGTCAAGTGTTTTTCTTCAATGAGGTTAAGCTGATCAAGTCGCGTTTGAACCCACTCTGCTTCTTCAAGCTTTGTTTCTATTAGGACTCGAAGTGACGAAATCTATACTTCAATTGGGAGCACTCACTCCATGCCATATACTAGAGAGAAAGGGGTTGCACCTTTTGATGTACGTACGAAAGTGCAATAGCCATGTAAAGCGAATGGAAGAATTTCATGCCAATCTTTATATGTCTTCACCATCTTTTGAAAGATTTTCTTAATATTCTTATAGGCAGCTTCAACTGCTCCGTTCATCTTGGGTCGATATGATGAGGAATTATGATGCTCGATCTTGAAGTCATCACATAACTCCTTCATCATTTTGTTATTCAAATTGGACCCGTTGTGTGGAATGGTCCTGCTTGGAATCCCATATCTACATATAAGATTTTTCTTGATGAACTGGGTAACCACTTGTCTTATCACATTTGCGTAGGACGCAACTTCCACCCACTCGGTGAAGTAATCAATGGAAACTAGTATGAACCGGTGTCTGTTGAAAGCTTTTGGTTCGATCATTCCTATCATATTAATTCCACACATCAAAAATGGCCAAGGAGAACTCAAGACATTCAAAGGAGTCAGTGGCACATGCATTTTTTTGGTGTAGATTTGGCATTTGTGACATGTCTTTATATAATGGTAGCAATCAGCTTCAATCGTCAACCAATAATAACCTGCTCGCAGGATCTTTCTATCCATGGCATGTCCATTCGCATGTGTTCCAAAAGTACCTTCATCGATTTCTCTCATAAGTGTATCTGCTTCATGTTTCTCCATGCACCTGAGTAATACCATATCGTATTTTATTTTGTATAACACATCATCATTTAGAAAAAACTTTGAGGCTAGCTTCCACAGAGTTTGTTTGTCATGAAGGAGGCATTTTCTGGATACCCCTATTTCTCGAGGTACCTTTTGATGTCTTAGAACCAAGGCTTGTTATCTAGTCCTTCTGCAATGGCAAGGAAATGTGCAGGTTCATCAAAATTTCTGATCGTAATGCATGGTTCATGATTGGGCTAAGTCACTTTGAACATGGCTGATAAAGTTGCTAAGGCGTCTTCCATGTAATTTTCTTCTCGCGGAATATGGCTGGACGGGATCTCAATAAATTCTGTAGCTAGCTTTAAAACATGATCTCGATATGGAATCAATCTGGGAGGTTTAGTGTCCAATTCGTTGTTGACTTGGTATATGACTAGAGCTAAGTGTCCAAACACTTCAAGATGTTTGGTTCTTAGATCGATAGCAACTTCCAGACTCAAGATACAAGCTTCGTATTCAGCAATATTGTTGGTGTAGTCAAAACATAACCTTGTAGTATAAGGCTTGTGAAAATTCTCCGGAGAAGTCAAGAATGTCCCAATGTCGTGCCCCAGTGCATTTGAATCCCCGTTAAACATGAGTGTCCAACGTGCCCCTGGTTCACGTCCTTCATCGGGCCCTGGTTTTTCGTAGTCACCTATAACCATGAGATCTTTGTCTGGAAAGTCGAACTTCATTGGTTGATATTCTGGTAATGGATGATGAGCTAGATGGTCAGTTAGTACACTACCCTTTATGGCCTTTTGAGTAATGTATTGGATGTCATAGTCTGATAGTAACATCTTTCATCGAGAAATCCTCTCTGTAAGAGCTGTTTTTTTGATTACATACTTCCGAGGGTCCATTCTTGCTATCAACCACGTGGCATGAGTTAACAAATACTTCCTCAATCTTTTAGCAGCCCAAGCCAAAACACAATAAGTCTTCTTAAGAAGTGAGTACATGGTTTCATAGTCCGTGAATTTCTTGCTGCGGTAGTAGGTTGCATGCTCTTAACTACCCGTTTCGTCATGTTGTCCCAATACACATCCCATTAACCCTTCAAGAACCGTTAGATACATTATGAGCGGTCTTTTGGGAACTGGTGGCACCAGGATTGATGGATCTTGTAAATATTTCTTTATTGTCTCAAAAGTCGTCTGACAATCCTCATTCCACACCACTGTCTGATATTTTTGAAGTAATTTGAATATAGGTTTGCACGTAGCAGTTAGGTTTGATATGAACCTTGATATGTAATTCAATCGTCCTAAGAAACGAGAAACCTCCTGTGATACGATGGGAGAACCGACTGTTAATACTGGTTTTCATTTTTTGTTTGCAAATGTCGCAGTAAGAAAGAGTCGCCACCGACTTTTCTTTTATCCAACAAAGGAAAGGGTGAAAAGAACAGAAAAATACCTTTTTTCGAGATTTTCTGAGTAAGGGGGGTAGGTTATGGAAATGGAAGGTGTTGGCACCCTTTCCATCTGTGGTTTTCCATGGGCTCTTAGGTACTTGCTCATTTTGAAAACTGTTTTTGTGTTTGTGTGTTTTAAAAACTTGTTTGCTTTAAGATAACTCTTGTATCAGTCCTCAAGAGTATGATAAAGCATTTTTGAAAGGAAGTTTGAAAGTGTGTAAGTGTGAAAGAGAATTAGATTTGAGAAAGTACTTAAGAACTATCTACCTACTCGAAAAAGGGAATTATTTTCCTCCTTTCCTTTAGATAATTCTTTTCTACTATTAGTGTGTAGGTATCCCTATCATCGGATGTTAAGGGACTGTTGAAAGGGACATTTATGCTCATTGAAGGCAACATGTAAAGATACCTTAGAGTGTCGAAGGGACTGTCATCACATAGGCAACATCAAGGGATAAGATCATTTCTCGTAGGCAACTCGAGGGACATTTATGGGTGAGGATTATGTCGGGTGAAGTAAAGCCAAGGGTGCATTCAATAATGGGGTCGGCCCAAAACAACTATCTGATCCAATAGGCGAGGTGTGGGATAGACCATGTAATTGTGATAGACGCGTGCTTCTGAGACGCTTGATGATGATCAAAGGGTTGTGATAGGAAGCACACAGTAAGGATCATGGACATGTAAGCACAAAATCAATGAGGGTTTATAAAAATACAGGCCCAATGTTGGGCCTTATTTTCCCATTTTCTTTCTCTCTCTCTATCCTTGTTCTCTCATCTCTCAAACAAAATTCTAGAGAGAGATTCTCTCCCATCTCTCTAGAATCCAGGAGACCAGGAATCTCCTTCGCTGACGGAAATTGCTTCTGTCGATGGCTGCGCCAAGGCACCACCAGATTCAAACACAACCATCGTATGGGTTCATATGAACCCTAAGAACCCTAATGGTTCATGATGAACCCTAACCTCAAAAACCTATCAACCTTCAACAATGATGAACCTTAATCCTAAAAAGGATAAACCCTAACCTCAATCTTAAGAACCCTAAGCCTAGTTTGTATAACCCTAACCATAGGTTAGAACTCTAACCCTAGAAATTGAGAATTTCAAACCAAGCACAAATTACAGATTCAAACAAAACCCTAAGCTAAGTATTAGGCTTACCTCTCCACAATGATTTTGGTCGTATTTAATTCCTTTCTGGTTTTCTGATTCCCCTTCTAATCTCCTTCTCCATCTTTTCTTTTTGACAGGTACGGTTATGATGGCTTGAAGGTGACGGTGGTGCAACACAGATCTAGGGTTTCATAAATTTAAACCCAGATCTCAAGAAAGAAGATTTATGCCCCGCTTATGCTTTTTCTCTTCTTTTTTTGTTATCTTCTCCTCCTCTTCCTTTAGAAATTTCTAGGTTAATTTATAGTTTTCAAAATAGATATTTTAGGAAATTTTTGTGATTGTCGTTATAATTTGGTTAATTAGGGTAGATTGATTATGTTAGGAATTAGAATATTTTGTTGTAAATTAGAGATTTTAGATCTATTATTGATTTTGTATTTGATTAGATTCAGATTCGATTTTGTATTAAAAATTTGGACGATTTTGTATGTGTAATTGATATGATTTGATTCTATAAAGATTGGATTTGTTTTAGTTTACAAATGCACTTTTCCTTCTTTTGGATCTGTAAAGTGAATGTTTGTTGGGCTTTGGGCTTATGGCGTAGTTAATGAAGAAGAGCAACAGGGAACCGCTGGGACTAATTAGGGTTCCAAAACCCTTTTTGTTCAAATTTTGACTTTTTAGTCAATACATAAAAAATAAAACAATATTTGACTTTTTATAACAAAAAATAATTAATAATAATGATAATTATGTAAATATTAGCATTAACAATCAGACAAGTAATTATAATAATGATATATAATAACATAAATGGGCTCAATAAAAAATAGTCCAACAACTTTAGTAACTCTCTAAAAATGTGCAAGAAATGCAAATGGGCCTTACCCATTTAATGGGCTTAAGAACTAAATACACTTCCTCTTTAATTGTAAGGAAAATCGAATGGATCATAAAATTTACATGGGCCTTTCTAATATAGAAAGCCCATAAATCCCTTTATAAAAACCCACCCCCTCTTTAAGGTTTAAACCCTCCAATGAATTTATCAATAGTAATCTAAACCTAATAAAGAAAATGGCAATAAAAAAATAGTTTAATTAGATATCAATAGGGAAAAATTAGGGTATGACAGTTGCCCCTATTTAATTTACTTTCGATTGGGTAATGCGAGAATATGCAGGTCTCGCATATTCGAATCAGAGGTTTATTAAATAATGGAGGACCCTAGAATTTGTCCAAAAGATTATGAAGGACGCACTATACATCGTTCCCATGAGTATGAAAACAAATTGGCATAGATAATGATGTATCATCTGACCAGAGTTTGAACAGAAAAGATTTGATTTAACTTAGATATTACGATGCAGATAAGTCATTAATATCTAAAAGAGATCGTGGATCTTCGTGTATTTACCCTAACCTAGGAGGTAAATAACACAAGTTTGGAAATTGACTTACTAATTCTTCGAGACTAATATAGTAAGTTTATAATGCAGATTTTGTCTATTCATCCCAGCCTAGGTGATGAATAAAACAGAGTTTGATAACACATTGTAGCATGGAGACTGCCGCAATGAATAATGCATATTTCATTATGTTTACTACAAGCTTTAGCATAAACAGTACTAGGATGAACCTGTACATTCATCACGACCTAGAGGATAAACGACACAGAGATGGGTTTATGTATCCATCACAACCTAGAGGACGAATATTATAACCCTGAGAATTTACATACATATCACAACATAGGGGATAGATAATTGAAAATTTTTGTGTGTTTATCACGATCTAGAGGATAAACGACACGAATATAGATTCATGTATTCATTATGACCTAGAGAATGATAAACATAAAATCTGATAATTTGCACACCTACCACAAACTATTGGATAGATGATTGAAAAGTGTTTTGGTAATAAAATATAAGATAACTAGACCAATAATAAGATCAGAGTCTACCGGTTGTGTCTGTTCTCAACCAAGGTATTCATTTGTTTTGTGGACCAAATAATCCAATGATGAGCCCTAAGAAAGTTCGTAGTTTTAACCATAGATATGTTCGGACAATGCCATGCATGATGCCCTAAGATGATATGGAACCTAAAATGTATATGCACTGAGTATTGTATATGCCCCAAATATTATGTTTGTATGCACCAAATATATGAAAAATTATTTTTTATGTTATTTCCTTTTAAGCTATTGGTTTTGCATCATTGACTCTCCAACGTTGTATGTTGTATTGTTGCGGTATTTCAAATTGATTTGAACAAGATGTATGATGTCAACAAGCGTAGTGATGGCCATAAGCGTGGATGTGGCTATAGTCGCAGGCGTGGACGTAGTCGTGGATTTTCTGTTGATATTTTTCCTAACCAAAATTATTTTTGATGTTATATCAAACGCCTTTATTTATGAAATCCCCAAAAATATTTTAGTGCAATGTTCACATGAAATAATCGTAGTATTTGCAAACAAGTCTGAAAAAAGAAGAAAAAAACAATTGAAGGATTTGAAAAAGTAAGTGTTTTATTGATAAATATGTCTCTGAATAGGCAAGAGTACAAGATGCAATTCCTTTGGAGAGGTAATTACAAAAAGTTTAACAAAAAATGAAAATAATAATGAAAATGATAATTGCTACTGTTGTTTCTCCAATGTTCTTTTGATAACTCTAATATCCTTTGCTTTTGAGTCACATGATTTAGATTAGTCTCTCTCCCTTGTGGTCGTGGTTCTTAAATCACAGTATTTTTGTTCTTTATTTTTGAATAAGATCCCAAACTTTTTCCTGGACCGCCCTTTCAAGATTTCAAGCCATCGGGAAATTATTTTTTTGTGTATGTCCCTAATTTTTTCCTAGATCGCCCTTAAGGGTTTTCAATCCATCGGGATGCTCCTTTTTGTTTAAGTCTCTCGTTTAGGGTTCAAACTTAGCGAGATTTTTATACATAGTTTTTTTGATTGCGTCTGAATTCGTCGGATGTGGTAGTTCTTCCCCATTCATTGTTGTCAGGATAAGGCCACCACTAGATAATGTTGTTCTTACCACATATGGACCTTCGTAGTTAGGTGTCCATTTACCACACGAATGAAGGTGAGGTAGAATAATATTCTTGATCACTAAATCCCGTTCTTTGAATACTCGAGGACGAACCTTTTTGTCGAATGCATTCTTCATCCACTTTTGGTACAACTGACCATGGCACAAAGCTGTCAAGTGTTTTTCTTCAATGAGGTTAAGCTGATCAAGTCGCGTTTGAACCCACTCTGCTTCTTCAAGCTTTGTTTCTATTAGGACTCGAAGTGACAAAATCTCTACTTCAATTGGGAGCACTCACTCCATGCCATATACTAGAGAGAAAGGGGTTGCACCTTTTGATGTACGTACGGAAGTGAAATAGCCATGTAAAGCGAATGGAATAATTTCATGCCAATCTTTATATGTCTTCACCATCTTTTGAATGATTTTCTTAATATTCTTATTGAGAACTTCAACTGCTCCGTTCATCTTGGGTTGATATGATGAGGAATTATGATGCTCGATCTTGAAGTCATCACATAACTCCTTCATCATTTTGTTGTTCAAATGGGACCCTCTGTGTATAATGGTCCTGCTTGGAATCCCATATCTACATATAAGATTTTGCTTGATGTACTGAGTAACCACTTGTCTTGTCACATTTGCGTAGGATGCAACTTCAACCCACTTGGTGAAGTAATCAATGTCAACTAGTATGAATCAGTGTCCGTTGAAAGCTTTTGGTTTGATCATTCCTATCATATTAATTCCGCACATCGAAAATGGCTAAGGAGAACTCAAGACATTCAAAGGAGTCAGTGGCACATGCATTTTTTTGGTGTAGATTTGGAATTTGTGACATGTCTTTATATAATGGTAGCAATCAGCTTCAATCGTTAACCAATAATAACCTGCTCGCAGGATCTTTCTATCCATGGCATGTCCATTTGCATGTGTTCCAAAAGTACCTTCATCGATTTCTCTCATAAGTGTATCTGCTTCATGTTTCTCCATGCATCTGAGTAATACCATATCGTAGTTTCTTTTGTATAACACATCATCATTTAGAAAAAACTTTGAGGCTAGCTTCCACAGAGTTTGTTTGTCATGAAGGAGGCATTTTCTGGATACCCCTATTTCTCGAGGTACCTTTTGATGTCTTAGAACCAAGGCTTGTTATCTAGTCCTTCTGCAATGGCAAGGCAATGTGCAGGTTCTTCAAAATGTCTTATCGTAATGCATGGTTCATGATTTGGCTAAGTCACTTTGAACATGGCTGATAAAGTTGCTAAGGCGTCTTCCATGTAATTTTCTTCTCGCGGAATATGGCTGGACGGGATCTCAATAAATTCTGTAGCTAGCTTTAAAACATGATCTCGATATGGAATCAATCTGGGAGGTTTAGTGTCCAATTCGTTGTTGACTTGGTATATGAATAGAGCTAAGTGTCCAAACACTTCAAGATGTTTGGTTCTTAGATCGATAGCAACTTCCAGACTCAAGATACAAGCTTCGTATTCAGCAATATTGTTGGTGTAGTCAAAACATAACCTTGCAGTATAAGGATTGTGAAAATTCTCCGGAGAAGTCAAGAATGTCCCAATGCCGTGCCCCAGTGCATTTGAAGCCCCGTCAAACATGAGTGTCCAACGTGCCCCTGGTTCACGTCCTTCATCGGGCCCTGGTATTTCGTAGTCACCTATAACCATGACATTTCGTCTGGAAAGTCGAACTTCATTGGTTGATATTCTCGTAATGGCTTATGATCTAGATGGTCAGCTAGTACACTACCCTTGATGGCCTTTTGAGTAACGTATTGGATGGCATACTCTGATAGTAACATCTTTCCTCGAGAAATCCTCTCTGTAAGAGCTGGTTTTTTAATTACATACTTTCGAGGGTCCATTCTCGCTATCGACCATGAGGCATGAGTTAACAAATACTTCCTCAATCTTTTAGCAGCCCAAGCCAAAACACAATAAGTCTTCTTAAGAAGTGAGTACATGGTTTCATAGTCCGTGAATTTCTTGTTGCGGCAGTAGGTTGCATGATCTTAACTACCCGTTTCGTCATGTTGTCCCAATACACATCCCATTAAGCCTTCAAGAACCGTTAGATACATGATGAGCGGTCTTTTGGGAACTGGTGGCACCAGGATTGCTGGATCTCGTAAATATTTCTTTATTGTCTCGAAAGCCGTCTAACAATCCTCATTCCACACCACTGTCTGATATTTTTGATGTAATTTGAATATAGGTTCGCACGTAGCAGTTAGGTTTGATATGAACCTTGAGATGTAATTCAATCGTCCTAAGAAACGACAAACCTCCTGTGATACGATGGGAGAACCGACTGTTAATACTGGTTTGCATTTTTTGTTTACAAATGTCGCAGTAAGAAAGAGTCGCCACCGACTTTTCTTTTATCCAACAAAGGAAAGGGTGAAAAGAACAGAAAAATACCTTTTTTCGAGATTTTCTGAGTAAGGGGGGTAGGTTATGGAAACGGAAGGTGTTAGCACCCTTTCCATCAGTGGTTTTCCATGGGCTCTTAGGTACTTTCTCATTTTGAAAACTGTTTTCGTGTTTGTGTGTTTTAAAAACTTGTTTGCTTTAAGATAACTCTTGTATCAGTCCTCAAGAGTATGATAAAGCATTTTTGAAAGGAAGTTTGAAAGTGTGTAAGTGTGAAAGAGAATCAGATTTGAGAAAGTACTTAATAACTATCTACCTACTCGAAAAATGGAATTATTTTCCTCCTTTCCTTTAGATAATGCTTTTCTACTATTAGTGTGTAGGTATCCCTATCATCGAATGTTAAGGGACTGTCGAAAGGGACATTTATGCTCATTGAAGGCAACATGTAAAGATACCTTAGAGTGTCGAAGGGACTGTCATCACATAGGCAACATCAAGGGACAAGATCATTTCTCGTAGGCAACTCGAGGGACATTTATGGGTGAGGATTATGTCGGGTGAAGTAAAGCCAAGGGTGCATTCAATAATGGGGTCGGCCCAAAACAACTATCTGATCCAATAGGCGAGGTGTGGGATAGACCATGTAATTGTGATAGACGCGTGCTTCTGAGACGCCTGATGATGATCAAAGGGTTGTGATAGGAAGCACACAGTAAGGATCACGGACATGTAAGCACAAAATCAATGAGGGTTTATAAAAATACAGGCCCAATGTTGGGCCTCATTTTCCCATTTTCTTTCTCTCTCTATCCCTGTTCTCTCATCTCTCAAACAATTATCTAAAGAGAGATGCTCTCCTATCTCTCTAGAATCCAGGAGACCGGGAATCTCCTCCGCTGACGGAAATTGCTTCTGCCGACGGCTGCACCAAGGCACCACTAGATTCAAACACAACCATCGTATGGGTTCATATGAACCCTAAGAACCCTAATGGTTCATGATGAACCCTAACCTCAAAAACCTAGCAACCTTCAACAATGATGAACCTTAACCCTAAAAAGGATAAACCCTAACCTCAATCTTAAGAACCCTAAGCCTAGTCTTTATAACCCTAACCATAGGTTAGAACTCTAACCCTAGAAATCGAGAATTTCAAACCAAGCACAAATTACAGATTCAAACAAAACCCTAAGCTAAGTATTAGGCTTACCTCTCCACAATGATTTTGGTCGTATTTAATTACTTTCTGGTTTTCTAATTCCCCTTCTAATCTCCTTCTCCATCTTTTCTTTTTGACAGGTACAATGATGATGGCTTGAATGTAACGGTGGTGCAACACAGATCTAGGGTTTCATAAATTTAAACCCAGATCTCAAGAAGATTGATGCCCCGCTTATGCTTTTTCTCTTCTTTTTTTGTTATCTTCTCCTCCTCTTCCTTTACAAATTTCTAGGTTAATTTATAGTTTTCAAAATAGATATTTTAGGAAATTTCTGTGTTTGTCGTTAGAATTTGGTTAATTAGTGTAGATTGATTATGTTAGGAATTATAATATTTTGTTGTAAATTATAGATTTTAGATCTATTATTGATTCTGTATTTGATTCGATTCAGATTTTATTTTGTATTAAAAATTTGGACGATTTTGTATGTGTAATTGATATGATTTGATTCTATAAAGATTGGATTTGTTTTAGTTTACAAATGCAATTTTTCTTCTTTTGGATCTGTAAAGTGAATGTTTGTTGGGCTTTGGGCTTATGGCATAGTTGATGAAGAAGAACAACAGGGCACCGCTGGGACTAATTAGGGTTCCAAAACCCTTTTTGTTCAAATTTTGACTTTTAAGTCAATACATAAAAAATAAAACAATATTTGACTTTTATAACAAAAAAAATTAATAATAATGATAATTATGTAAATATTAGCATTAATAATCAGACAAATAATTATAATAATGATATATAATAACATAAATGGGCTCAATAAAAAATGGGCCAACAACTTTAGTTACTCTCCAAAAACGTGCAAGAAATGCAAATGGGCCTTACCCCTTTAATGGGCTTAAGAACTAAATACACCTCCTCTTTCATTGTAAGGCAAATCGAATGGATCATCAAATTTACATGGGCCTTTCTAATATTGAAATCCCATAAACCCCTTTATAAAAACCCATCCCCTCTTTAAGGTATAAACCCTCCAATGAATTTATCAATAGTAATCTAAACCTAATAAAGAAAATGGAAATAAAAAAATAGTTTAGTTAGATATCAAAAGGGAAAATTTGGGGTATGAAAGTTGCCCCTATTTAATTTCCTTTCGATTGGGTATTGCGAGAATACGCAGGTCTCGCATATTTGAAACAGAGGTTTATTAAATAATGGAGGACCCTAGAATTTGTCCAAAATATTATGAAGGACACACTATACATCGTTCCCATGAGTATGAAAACAAATTGGCATAGATAATGATGTATCATCTGACCAGAGTTTGAACAGAAAAGTTTTGATTTAACTTAGATATTACGACTTAGATAAGTCGTCAATATCTAAAAGAGATCGTGGATCTTCGTGTATTTACCCTAACCTAGGAGGTAAATAACACAAGTTTGGAATTTGATTTACTAATACTTCGAGACTAATATAGTAAGTTTATAATGCAGATTATGTCTATTCATCCCAGCCTAGGGGATGAATAAAATAGAGTTTGATAAAACATTGCAGCATGCAGACTGATGCAATGAATAATGCATATTTCATTATAATTACTACAACCTATAGCGTAAACAGTACAAGGATGAACCTGTACATTTATCATGACCTACAGGATAAACGACACAGAGATGGGTTTGTGTATCCATCACAACCCAGAGGACAAATATTATAACCCTGAGAATTTTCATACATATCACAACATATGGGATAGATAATTGAAAATGTTTGTGTCTTTATCACAATCTAGAGGATAAACGACACGAATATAGATTCATGTATTCATTATTACCTAGAGAATGAATAACATAAAATCTGATAATTTGCACACCTACCACAACTATTGGATAGATGATTGAAAAGTGTTTTGGTAATAAAATCTTAGATAACTATACCAATAATAAGATCAGAGTCTACCGGTTCTGTCTGTTCTCAACCAAGGTATTCGTTTGTTTTGTGGACCAAATAATCCAATGATGAGCCCTAAGAAAGTTCGTAGTTTTAACCAAAGATGTGTTCGGACAATGCCATGCATGATGCCCTAAGCTGATATGGAACCTAAAATGTATATGCACTGAGTATTATATATGCCCCAAATATTATGTTTGTATGCACCAAATATATGAAAAATTATTTTTTATGTTATTTCCTTTTAAGCTATTGGTTTTGCATCATTGACTCTCAAACATTGTATGTTGTATTGTCGCGGTATTTCAAATTGAATTGAATAAGATGTATGGCGTCAGCAAGCATAGTGATAACCATAAGCGTGGATGTGGCTGTAGTCGCAGGCGTGGAGGTAGTCGTGGATTTTCTTTTGATATTTTTCCTAACCAAAATTCTTTTTGATGTTATATTAAATGCCTTTATTTATGAAATCCCCAAAAATATTTTAGCACAATGTTCACAAGAAATAATCGTAGTATTTGCAAACAAGTATGAAAAAAGAAGAAAAACACAATTGAAGGATTTGAAAAAGTAAGTGTTTTATTGATAAATATGTCTCTGAATAGGCAAGAGTACAAGATGCAATTCCTTTAGAAAGGTAATTCTAGAAAGTTTAAAAAAACTTAAAATAGTAATGAAAATGATAAAAGCTCCTTTTGTTTCTCCAATGTCCTTTTGATAACTCTAATCTCCTTTGCTTTTGAGTCACATGATTTAGATTAATCTCTCTCCCTCGTGGCCGTGGTTCTTAAATCACAGTATTTTTGTTCTTTATTTTTGAATAATATCCCTAACTTTTTCCTGGACCGTCCTTTCGAGATTTCAAGCCATCGGGAAATTATGTTTTTGTGTATGTCCCTAATTTTTTCCTAGATCGCCCTTTAGGATTTTCAATCCACCGGGACGCTCCTTTTTGTTTAAGTAGCCTGTTTTGGGTTCAAACTTAGCGAGATTTTTATACATAGTTTTTTGATTACGTATGAATTCGTCGGATGTGGTAGTTCTTCCCCATCCATTGTTGTGAGGATAAGGCCACCACTAGATAATGTTGTTCTTACCACATATGGACCTTCGTAGTTAGGTGTCCATTTACCACATGAATGAAGGCGAGGTAGAAGAATATTCTTGATCACTAAATCCCCTTCTTTGAATACTCGAGGACGAACCTTTTTGTCGAATGCATTCTTCATCCACTTTTGGTACAACTGACCATGGCACAAAGTTGTCAAGTGTTTTTCTTCAATGAGGTTAAGCTGATCAAGTTGCGTTTGAACCCACTCTGCTTCTTCAAGCTTTGTTTCTATTAGGACTCGAAGTGACGAAATCTCTACTTCAATTGGGAGCACTCACTCCATGCCATATACTAGAGAGAAAGGGGTTGCACCTTTTGATGTACGTACAGAAGTTCAATAGCCATGTAAAGCAAATGGAAGAATTTCATGCCAATCTTTATATGTCTTCACTATCTTTTGAATGATTTTCTTAATATTCTTATTGGCAGCTTCAACTGCTCCGTTCATCTCGGGTCGATATGATAAGGAATTATAATGCTCGATCTTGAAGTCATCACATAAGTCCTTCATCATTTTGTTGTTCAAATGGGACCCGCTGTGTGTAATGCTCCTACTTGGAATCCCATATCTACATATAAGATTTTGCTTGATGAACTGAGTAACCACTTGTCTTGTCACATTTGCGTAGGATGCAACTTCCACCTACTTGGTGAAGTAATCAATGGCAACTAGTATGAACTAGTGTCCGTTGAAAGCTTTTGGTTCCGTCATTCTTATCATATTAATTCAGCATAACGAAAATGGCCAAGGAGAACTCAAGACATTCTATGGAGTCAGTGGAACATGCATTTTTTGGTGTAGATTTGTCATTTGTAACATGTCTTTATATAATTGTAGCAATCAGCTTCAATCGTCAACCAATAATAACCTGCTCGCAGGATCTTTCTATCCATGGCATGTCCATTCGCATGTGTTCCAAAAGTACCTTCATGGATTTCTCTCATAAGTGTATCTGCTTCATGTGTCTCCATGCATATGAGTAATACCATATCGTAGTTTCTTTTGTATAACACATCAGCATTTAGAAAAAACTCTGAGGCTAGCTTCCACAGAGTTTGTTTGTCATGAAGGAGGCATTTTCTGGATACCCCTATTTCTCGAGGTACCTTTTGATGTCGTAGAACCAAGGCTTGTTATCTAGTCCTTCTACAACGGCAAGGCAATGTACAGGTTCTTCAAAATGTCTGATCGTAATGCATGGTTCATGATTTGGCCAAGCCACTTTGAACATGGCTGATAAAGTTTCTAAGGCGTCTGCCATGTAATTTTCTTCTCGCGGAATATGGCTGAACGAGATCTCAATAAATTCCGTAGCTAGCTTTAAAACATGATCCCGATATGCAATCAATCTGGGATGATTAGTGTCCCATTCGTTGTTGACTTGGTATATGACTAGAGCTAAGTGTCCAAACACTTAAAGATGTTTGGTTCTTAGATCGATAACAACTTCCAGACTCAAGATACAAGCTTCGTATTCAGCAATATTGTTGGTGTAGTCAAAACATAACCTTGCAGTATAAGGCTTGTGAAAATTCTCTGGAGAAGTCAAGAATTCCCCAATGTCGTGCCCTAGTGCATTTGTAGCCCCGTCAAACATGAGTGTCCAACGTGCCCCTGGTTCACGTCCTTCATCGGGCCCTGGTATTTCGTAGTCACCTATAACCATGACATCTTCGTTTGGAAAGTCGAACTTCATTGTTTGATATTCTGGTAATGCCAGATGATCTAGATGGTCAGCTAGTACACTACCCTTGATGGCCTTTTGAGTAACATATTAGATGTCATACTCTGATGGTAACATCTTTCATCGAGCAATCCTCTTTGTAAGAGCTGGTTTTTCGATTACATACTTCCGAGGGTCCATTCTTGCTATCAACCACGTGGCATGAGTTAACAAATACTTCCTCAATCTTTTAGCAGCCCAAGCCAAAACACAATAAGTCTTCTTAAGAAGTGAGTACATGGTTTCATAGTCTGTGAATTTCTTGCTACGATAGTAGGTTGCATGCTCTTAACTACCCGTTTCGTCATGTTGTTCCATTGACCCTTCAAGAACCGTTAGATACATGATGAGCGGTATTTTGGGAACTGGTGGCATCAGGATTGGTGTCTCTTGTAAATATTTCATTATTGTCTCGAAAGCCGTCTGACAATCCTCGTTCCACACCATTGTCTTATATTTTTGAAGTAATTTGAATATAGGTTCGCACGTAGCAGTTAGGTGTGATATGAACCTTGAGATGTAATTCAATCGTCCTAAGAAACCACAAACCTCCTGTGATACGATGGGAGAACCGAATGTTAATACTGGTTTGCATTTTTTGTTTGCAAATGTCGCAGTAAGCAAGAGTCGCCATCGACTTTTCTTTTATCCAACAAAGGAAAGGGTTAAAAGAACATAAAAATACCTTTTTCGAGATTTTTTGAGTAAGGGGGGTAGATTATGGAAAGGGAAGGTGGTAGCACCCTTTCCATCAGTGGTTTTCCACGGGCTCTTAGGTACTTGCTCATTTTGAAAACTGTTTTCGTGTTTGTGTGTTTTAAAAACTTGTTTGCTTTATGATAACTCTTGTATCAGTCCTCAAGAGTGTGATAAAGCATTTTCGAAAAGAAGTTTGAAAGTGTGTAAGTGTGAAAGAGAATCAGATTTGAGCAAGTACTTAAGAACTGTCTACCTACTTGAAAAAGGGCATACTTTTCCTCCTTTCCTTTAGATAGTGCTATCCTACTATTAGTGTGTAGGTAGCCCTATCGTCGGATGTTAAGGGACTATCGAAAGGGACATTTATGCTCATTGAAGGCAACATGTAAAGATAACTTAGAAATTCGAAGGGACTATCATCATATAAGCAACATCGAGGGTCAAGATCATTTCTCGTAGGCAACTCGAGGGACATTTAGGGACCATGATCTTTATGATGACTTTTAGACTGAGGGTCTTTGCTAAGATATCCCTACGTTCGAGGGACATGACCATTTCCGAGGCAACCAAAGTGGGAAATACCCTAGGGGTACAAGTGTGCAGCAGTGTGCTTTTTTCATATATTTTATCTTGAGGTTAGTGGTCTAATGATTAATTGATTAATTCTGGTCATGCACGCCTAATTTACTAACAATTTATATACAAGCATATAAGAAATATAAAGGCGAGAAATAAAGTTCCTACAGCTATTACAAGGCTTTGGTGTAGTTACATAAATGATGATTGAAAAGTAAAATGCAGAAATTGAAAACCCTAATTAAACTATTACAAACCGGGCACAGTTACATAATAAAAAATAATCGTATGAAAGATAATAACGTGCAAAAATTAGGACTGGCCTAGGTTTGAAACCCTAAAACCTAATTACCTATTAAAAATATTTGAAGTTTTTTATGAAAAAAAGATTTGGAATTTAACCTAATTCTCTAATTAATTTTAAATTAAGGAAAACAAATTAAAGTTAATTAAATTAATTTTCAAAAAATAATTTTATTAAGAAAAACTCTAAGTCCTATTTTTTTTTTATGATTTTATGATTTTAAAAAAATGAATAAACAAAAATATAAACTAAATAAAAAAGAATTAAGAAATGGGCCTGGGGGGTGAGAAAGCAAAACTGGAGGGTATGTTGTTGAATTCCAAAGCCCAGATCTTGTGCAAGCCCAAAGCCTACGCTTGATCTGGTGTTGTTGTGTTAGGGAGATTTATTGTATGCCTGCATGCTAGAGGCGCTGGATCTAGAGGATGATTGATCTGATGATGGTCCCGATGACACATGGTATGTGCGCTTGCCCCTGGAACATTGGATCTGCAAGAAACTCATTGGAAAAAATAAACTTCAAGACCTGGGAATCGAACCCAAGTCTCTCCCTTTGCACCCTTATGCTTTTGCCATTTGCACTGCTGGATCATTCATGTATATAAACAAAATAAAATTATATAATGTAAAACAAGGACAACTGTTGAGTTGTCAAACACCCGCCAACAAGTGGGGTCCATGATATTTGAACGATCCAACCAGAAGAATCCATTATGCCACGCGGGGTCACTGGCTGGTCAAACCACCTCATACGATGGCTCCGGTCATCATCTCCGGCCAGCCAAAAACGTAACCTACAAAATAGGGAGATTTGAAACCTATAATTTTACCTACCCCCCTAAAACCTAGGCTGTGAGCTCAACCATGGCCTTAGTTTGGTATAAAGTTGTTTCCATCTCTGAAACCGAAGCTCGCAGATTTTCAAACAATAACAATGGAAAGCTTTGATTTTGACACTGAAACTCACATAAAACACGTTAAAACATTTACAATGATCAATATAAACACATATATGCATGCATAACTCATTTATATTGTGTAATAGGAGGATTTGAATTCAAGAAATTATACCAAATCGGTGATGCTTGAAGGAGGGATCCTGGGCACGATTTGGCTTGGCTAACAAATGAGGGTGACTCCTGGGACCTTCAGGAGGAAACTATGATGTTTGGTTTAGATGCAGAAGGCTTGGATCGCTTGGTACAATGTTCACTTTTTCTTTGAAATTTTTGAAATAATTTTTGGACTTGTGGAGGCAGCTTTCACGTGTCCTTTTGATCTAGGGTTGTTGTGTATATGTAGTAAATCATTTTAGGTCAACAATTGTAGAAAAAAAATCCAATGCTTTGATGAGAAATATTCTTCTTTCAATTATGTGATTTTTTGGCTTTTTTGGAACAAATCCAATATTTATTTCCTCCACAATTTTCCTTTTATTTGCCAGCATATTTTATCCCTTATTTGCTGAGAAAAAGATTCTCAAATCATATCTTACATAATTTCCCTTATTTCTTTATTTAATTTTGAATTTTAATGAATAAAAATCAAAATAAATAATAAAAATAATGAAGTAATGTATGAGTGAGCTCATAGGTCATGGGCCATGTTAGAAACAAGTTTCAAGCATGAAAACATGGGCCCATTTGGAAAAAATTCAAGTTTGGTCAATATTGGCTTCATGCACTTTTCCAAAAATTGGTCAACTTTAGAAATGCATATCTCTCTTATTTTTAACCCTAAGAGGGTGTTATTGGACTTTTTAGAGATCTTAGGATGTACTATAAACAACCTTTTTGGTTTTATCTCAATTGGATCTTCCATGTTCATGTAAGGAGATTTGACCCAAAAGGTGTTTTTGTTGACTTTTTGAAAGGACCTATAATGTCTGAGCTTGTATATTTCCAATGGTGAATTTCTTGAACTTGAGGGATGAAGAGAAGTTGTAGGGAGTTGGATTATCTTCAAAATGAGCCTTTGTGGAAAACTTTCTGATAAAGTATGTGAGAGTTATGCCTAGTCAAAGTTTGGTTGACTTTTCCTATAGAAACCCTAATTTGCCATTTTTGACTTTTGATGCGTTAGGAGCATTTCTTGAGTAATCATGATCAACCCTTGATCAAATGATGGATATTACTTCAAAGTGTTGATGTTGACCAAAAGCCTTGAAGTTTGACTGTATTTGGGCCACAGTTGACTTTTGACCTAGTATAGTGGATTTGCAGGCTACTTCTGGACATACTAAGATGAAGCTTGCTTTCGATGAACCTACTTCTGGATTAGCAACTTCTCTTGAGATTTATCTTGAAAATATGAAGTCCTGTGAGGTTGCATCTGCATATTCTTCTACTTTAGATATTGTGTTGAAGACTTGGGAAGTGATGTAGAAAGAGAATGTTGAACTTAGAACTCATTTGGACCAGCAATATGAGATGTTCAAAGAACAAAAGGAAAACAACTTCAGGATGGAATTCATGATGAATGTTATTTTGTCATGGATAACACTCCCATCCTAAACCGTTTTTATTTTACCTTTAAAGATTGTTGTTTCGATCTTTTTGTGTTTTTGTTTTTGTATCTTCATCTGATTAATCAATGAAATTCTTATTTTAGTCTCAATTTTTTAGTCTTTTTGATTAATGACAAAGGGGGAGAAAATTAATGATTTTGATATACCTATTCCTCAAATACTTATCCCATATATGTTTTGATATCTTTTTCTTTTAACGGTTGTTTGCCTGGTTAAGAACTTTAAGAAAGCTCACGGAATTATTTCTAAAGAGGCAAGTAAGAAGTTCATATGACCAGGTTCATATAACTCTGAAGACATATCATGCTTTAATATTCAAAAGTTAACCAAGATCAGAATCTTTGAGAATTACATATGTTCTAATCAATAGGAGTCTTGTTAACAAGGCCTTTATTTAAAGGAAATCCAACTAGACTCGAATACACCAACCAGGTTATAATACTTCTATCAAAGCCTGGCTCTGTGATGATGACCCATGAATTATCTTTCATATGATAATTTCAAATCAAGGCTATGATACTTCATCAAGTTCTAATAGCAAGTAAGGCTCGAATATGATGAACGATGCATTACTATTCAAACACTGATAGTGTCTTAAACACAGAAGTATTCCTTTCACGCTGATTAATAATGTTTTATTATTCAAAATTATTTTATAAGTCTTGAACTCACGGGGAGCCTCTGAACAAGCTAAGATAAGTTTTGATAATTTATAACTCATGGGGATATTTATAGCTAACTATGAATTTTTTATGTGATTAAACTAAGTAAAAATTGTTCATCAAAATACATGGTTTTGTTATGATCAAAAAGGGGGAGATTGTAAGAACAAGATTTTGTTCTGGCCTTTATTTTTGATGATAACAATACATTGTTTCTTAGAGAACAATTTTTTACCCTAATGGTTTTGTATAATGTGTAGCTTTTGCTTACAGGTTCTAACTCTGAAGAAGTGGCGTGTGACGTCATCAATTTCCGAACTTAACACACTCTGACTCTGGAGAGATACAAAGTATGATTTACAAATATCTAGTCAAGTTCTTGAACGCTTCTAAACAATGATTCTGAAGAATTATTATCTTAAAGCTTCTGGCTGTGACTCTGATGGAAGAGCTTTTGAAGACTATCAAGCTCAGAAGATTCAGCGCTCCAAGTTCTGAGGTTCTAAAGAGTAAGTTTTGAAGACTCTAAAGATCTAGTTCACAAGACTCTGAATACAAGGTTTTGATGGCTCTCATTATGCTTTTGATCCTTCTAAGCATGCTTCATCAACACAGATTCCAAAGCCTCTTAAAGTTAGAAGATAATATCAAAAAGGTTTTGCGTGAGCGAATAATACATGGTACAAGATAAAATATTCCTTCCACTACTATCATTTTGTGGAGCAAAGATAATACTATTACAATGTTTTCTACCACTCTCACTAACCATTATGCAAGAATATAGATGGAATTTTGGATTTCAAATTTTACCCTCCAACGAATCTTTCTATGCCTATATAAAGAAGTCCTTGGAAGATTGGAAGAAGAACCTTTTTTTACTGAACTTTTGCCAAAAATATTCATGCACTTGCTAAAAACTCTTGATGAAAATATTCATATTTGTGAGAAAAAACTATAAATCAAGGAACTTTTGTTCATACACATGCTAAAAACACTTTTGTGTTAATCATTGTATTTCATTTTGTGTAATCTTCTTTCACAAAAGCAACATTGTAAACACACCTTTTGTATCTCAATTTGTGAGTTGATTATTCCTTGAGAGACTAGGGTATAATCAGGAGTCTCAAGAAGACATTGACAATAGGCCTTTGTGGTTGTAATCAATTTAGTTATAGTGGATTAAGTCCTTATGAGAAGGCAAAATCACCTTGGAAGATGGACTGGAGGTAGCTTCGTTAACAGTGAACCAGAATAAAAATGTTGTGTTCAATATTTTCAATATAAGTTCTTTGTTATTTGTTTTGGAAACCCATTTCAAACCCTCTTTTCTTGTATTTCCTCAACCTTCAAATAGTCTCTCATAATTTAATAACCACTAAAGCTCGATTAGGCACCAATTCTAAAAAAACCTAACATTACTTAAATAAATCGCTACCAAATGAATAAACGATAAACTACTCTAAGAATTTAAAATACTAAGAATGCAATATCCTACAAAAATTAAATTCAAGAGTAATGAAAGACAAAGAGAGAGTAGACACCGAGATTTATAGTGCTTCGGCGTCTTTCCTCGCTTTTCCTACTACCCTCTTAAATGATTTCCCATTGGAACCTGCTTTGTTCCGGTTTTTTTACAAATATTGTTAGATTTAATACAACAACTTATCCACAATAATTTTGAGAAATATAAATCTCTATATAGATCTTGAATTGTATACAATATAATGTCAAACTCTTATGCATAATCTTAACTCGCATCATGCTTCTTGAATCTTCTAGTATCACCAATAAGCTCCAAGTCTTCGTGTGTAGCAATCATCCCTTAATCCTACTAATTCCTTGAGCGAAGAAATGTGTGAAAATGTGAGAATAAATCAACCTTGCATGTAGCCTTCCGCACAGTCATTGCCAAGGTAATCTCGAGAGAAGAACCTCCTTCTTTTCACTGTAATTTCTATGCACCAATGACAACAAACTCAATCCTGCAAGAAACCTGAAAAACTTTACCCAATCTTCAAGAACAATTAGTTTCAATTTGGAATATCCCTAAATAAATTACAAATATAGCATTATTGATATCTGAAATGAAAATAGAGGTTGAAGAAGAATGAAATTTGATTGCAAGAGTTTTGAAATTTTCAAAAATGAAAGGGTGTTAATTTCACAAAAAATTAAAATGTTAATTATGAGATTCACACATGAAAAATGGTAATGAAAGGATTTTATATGTGCTTGAGATTAAGCACAAAAATGGGTAGAAATGTTAGTTAGATTCGAGTCAAGAGCATTTCATGATTTGAGTCAAATAAGTAAGTAGAGTGAAATAAGATCTCATAAATAAAGTCACCCATTTTCATGTGGTTTGACTAGGATTCGAGTCATACATGTTCATGATTTGAATCATTTATGTTAAGCCTTATTCAAATAAGAAATGTCACTGGCTAGAAGGAAAATTGTGATTCGAATCATGCACAAACTATGATTTGAATCATAGGGTTTCATGATTTGAATTAGGTGTAATTTGTGATTCGAATCACATACACCTAAATTTTCTGTTTTCTCTCTGTTTTTCTTAATTCAAGTAATTTATATTGAGTGATACAAATCACACATAAGAAATCTCAATTTTTCAAGTTTTTCAAAATAGTTTGAGATTCCACTTCCCACATGACTTGAATTAATATCACCTATGGTTCTTGTTTCATTAACTCAGGAATATGACTTAAACCATCATGATCAAATCTCAAATATTACAATTGATTTATGCATGTTAAAAACGAATAAATGAATTGATTCAAAGTTGATTCAGAGATGTTCAATCATGAAGGAGACTTAACAATGATAATAAATAAAAGCAAAAAGAGGAGCAAAAAATAATCCTATTAGGGGTGTGTAGTAGTAGAAATATTGAGACAAAGCCATTTGATTGACTTACTCGCACAGATCAAATTAAAAAAATCGCCACTGCACTTTATTGTTTCCAAAGGTATGGGAAAAGAGCGAGTAACCCAAAAAGAGGGGGAGAGAATCTAATTTCAGGGGTTGGTTATGCAAAGGGAAGGTATTATAACCATAAACATCTATGGTACTTCGTAGGAACCTCTTTAAAAATCTGTGTATTTTGGCTATAAATGTTGTATAAAAATAGATTGTGGAGATGAGAAAAGAAATATTTTTTACAATTTTTGCACCCGCCACAGTTGCGAACCTTGAGTGCCTATGTACCACCTTTCGTATAATAGGGGATCAGGGTACTCGTAGTTCACCTTTAAAAAAACACGAGTGTGTTGGTTAATTTTAAGAGATGAGACATCACCATCTTATCTGTGTGGAAGAACATAGTTACTACCCACAATTAAGAGAAATGAGAATTTGCGTCATCTCAAAGTGGAAGATATGACTTGGATTTTAAAATCAACAAAGCCTCGCTCACCACCCAAGTGGAAAATATCTCACTTCACTACACACCATAGAAGTATAGTAGCTCACATCACTAGAAGTATAGTAGTTCCCAATCACAGATAAAGTATATAATCAGAATAACCTGCACACAAAGAAAACCAGCAACCCAATGTCTCAGGGAAAACCCCAAGAACTCCAGACAAAATAGCAATAGATGTCACATGGTCCCAAAGGTAGGTCCAGGTCTCTAATCCTAAATCTGAGAAGTCCATAACTCCAAAATGCCAAGGATAGTAACCAAAAAGTCTAAACAACCTTAAAGCTTTTTATTGTTCAAGTTAATTATTAGGTATCTTCAAAAATAAATTAAAGCTCAAGTGAGCAAAATGAAAAGACATAAAGGTAAAATGCTTAAGTGAGCAAAGATGAAAATAACATGAAACATAAATGCTAAAATAAATGTGCTTAAAGTACAAAGCATAAAGTAAAATCATAAAATAAAGTCAATTGCTAGAAATTAGAGGGTAGTTGAATGACCATCTTGAAACTTGCATTTGAAAACTCATTAGAAGATTGATAAAACCAAAGCCTCTCAACAACAAGTTTCATTTTCTTTTTGTCAAGTATATCATTCATTTCAAATCTTAAGGAAACAATAAATGATCGACGATGTTAAATGATTCACTTAGTTTCAAGATTTATGAAGATTCATTAGAGAATCGATAATACCAAATCCTCCTAACAATGAACCTCAAGGTTCTTGGATCAAAAGTTTCAAATTAAACATACTTTGGCTTGCAAATATAGGTTTGGGCCACAAATGATCATTTCTTGAATCATAAGTAGACTTATATAGAAGTCGCACCTATTTTGAGGTTGGTCAATAACAATCTATGTGTCATATGTTTATAGAGATAATATGTATATCATCCTCTAACAACATGTAACACAATGAGAAAGGGATAAGATGAAGAGGGAAGGGATATATTTGAATAAAAAATTTTAATCAAACTATCATTAAAATCATCTATGCATTTTAATGGAGTTAAACTCAACACTCAAGATCTAATGATATTAATGAAGTTTATCATCAATAATCACATATCTAGAATATATATAAAAAAATTGCATTTAATGAATAAAATAAAAAGAAAAAAAATGACTTTTAACTTGTTTTTAAAATGAAAAGTAAAGGTAAAATAGCAAACTATATTCAAAGTATTAAATAAAGATTTAAAAGATCATAGAAAAATCAGAAATAACCTTCAATATTATTTAAAAAATTTTGGTAATTTTTTTAAACATAAAAACATTTTTAAATTTGATTAAAATCATCCAAATAAATGAAAAAAATTCAAAAATATTAGAAGTCAGAATAAAATTCTAGAAAAACTTCAGAAATGAGGAAATGAGGAAAATGATGTTTACAAAAAATTTTAGAATTTAAAAAATATCAAAAAGTATTCTAAAATAATTAGAAACAACTCAAAATAAAGGGAAATTTATAAAATATATCAAATCTGAAAATAAAATCATGAAAAAATATTTGAGTCAGAAATGAATTTTCTATGATTTTTTAAAGTTTGAAATAATTAAAACAAAAAATCAGAAAATAAAATATTAAACTAGAAAAATGTGGACCATCTGATCATTGTCAAAAAATGTTAATAAACAGATCCAGTGGATCTGACGCGCTGTGCATGTCATGGACCTTATTGAATATCACACCTAATCATTTTTAATAAAATAAAAATAACTTAAAATATGGCACGTTGGATGGAGTCTGACTCACTAAAGTAATCAGATCCTAGGTCTCACAACACGCGGGCATGGTAAAGTGAAATACCAAATCTATTTAAAAAAATAACGTGGCTAAACGTCATTGGTTGAAGACGGACATGTCATTGTCTTTAACCTCCAGCTAACCTCAAATCGAATTCCACAAATTGTAAATTAGCAATCCAAACCGGTACCATTAGATTCGCCTCTTCAAGACGATTCTAATGGTGCACCAAATTTATATAAACTGAACAAGGCTTAAATTGAGAAAATGCAGAAATAATAGCGAGCACGAAATTCTGGAGTATCTCACTCAAATCTCAATGAAATTACAAATTATAAAAAACATGAGAATCAGAAGGATGCAGAGAGTAGATTAGTCTTTTACTTGGATCGATTTGACCAAGGAACCTACATGAACGAAGTAGCAAAAAGTGGCTCTGAAATTGGACTTCTGTAGATCAGTATAGGTTACAATTCTTGAAGGTAAGAATATGGTTAACTTCAGAGAAGTTCAATGAAGCTAACTGAATGGAGCTTTTGGTGTTTTGGAGTGAGAAAGAAAGAAATCAGAAATTCAAATTAAGAGTTTGTATGAGATCTGAAACAGGGGTCAATTGGCTATCAAAAGCTTGGGATAATGAGTGAGATATGACCCTCTATTTATAGGGAAGCAAATGGGATGCTCAAGCGTATGGAATGATGAAGTTTGAAGGGAATTCTTGTGAAGTTGCAAGCATGAAAAGTGTGACTCCTATTTTGCTCAAAACTCAGACAAATCTTGTGTTTCAAGGTGCTAAGCACTTCTAGAAGATTGTTACACAAGATTAGAAGTAAAAACGCGCAACAATTTAGTGATTAGAAGCTGAATTGTGCATTTCAAATTTTGATTTGGAGGAAAAAATTAGTTTCAAGGTACCAACTTTCAATCAATGGTATTCACAACTGAAGGAGTCTTTGGGCATGATTCTTGAAGCAATTCAATGATAAGGTCACAAAATTTACAATGTTCAAGGAATGGGATCAATTGGATACTTGAGCTAAAAGTTGTGATGAGTCAAATTTGAGAAAAAGATGCTGACTTTTTATACTTAGAAAAAAATATAAGTTTTTCTTCAAAAATGACCCATAATGTTTTGAGTTTAACCAACGCTTTCCTCTAAAATTGAGCTTTGATCAATGATAGTATCTTGAAGTAGACTTCCCAAAGAGCATTTTGAAACTTGAATCACTCAAAAATACCAAGTATTGAAAAAGTTATGGCCTTGTGAAGTTGGTGGAAATTCATGAGATGACCTATAATCTTTTGCATTCTTAGGGCATGTTCTGTCCATTTTCAAGCTTTTCACATAATGTAAGAGTTGGATTTCTCATCCTTAAGATCATTGTGGAAAAATAATGGGCTCAAGGAGATAAAAATTGTCCAGGTTATTATCTTTTGAAGTCATATAAGAGAACTTGATGGCATATCTAGAGGACATGTAATCTTTCTTCATCATTAGGAATCTTCCACATAAAAGTTTCTTGAAACTCTTGAAGTGATTTGTTGGTAACCCATTAAAGAGAATAATATCTTTGGAATCACTCAAAAATACCAAAAGATGAGCAAGATATAACCCTTAGAAGTTCAAAAGCCTAGCTCCTAGAGCAACAAAATGCCTTGGAAACCCCTTTCAATCTTGACAAACTTTCTTGCACAAATACTTTTGTCATGTGAATAGAAGTTGTCGAGGATGATAATAAGAAACCATAGAAACCATAACCACTTCCAAATATTAAGAATTGATGGAATTATGTACTTGTGATTAATGAATCAAAAACTTGTCCAATTAGGTCAAACCTCTTCAATCAACCTTTGCATTATTTGCCTTTCTTTGACAGATTGAGGTATGATGAATCATAGTAGACCTTATCATGATATTTATTTGAAGAACTCTTAATGTTAAAGCTTGAATCTCAATGAAGTTTTGTTGAAGAAGTCATGGACACAAACTCATACAGCTATGAATCCATCCTGATCAAATGTGGTGTGCCTTCACCTATAGGATCATCAATTAGAGCAAACATTTATTGTATTTGTTAGTTGTGAGTTAATCAACACAAGTCAAATATGACCCCAATATACAAATAAATTTGCATGGTGATTCCTCATGAGAAAACCTAAAGATAAGGAGAATAACCAAAACCCTAGTTTGATCTTGATATGATTAAGTTGATATGAGATGATAAAAGAATCTTAGGGGAAAAAATTAGGGTACAACAGCTGCCCTTATTTAAGTGTCTTCTATCCGGTGATGTGAAGGTTAAAATCTTCGTGATGACTTGATTGAAGATACTTCAATATAAAAAAAAGCCTTTTTTTTGCCCTAAGATGCCATGCAATGCTTATGATTGTGCCTGAAAAACAAATAGATCCAAAAGCGACACAGAACACCATTGGGGAAATAGAAAATAAAATAAAGGATCAAAGGAAAACCCGACCAGGAAAATAAATCACTAGTGAACAAATAACTCAACTCTATTGGGGTAAAGCCCAAGGAGGAGATAAAGCAACATCAACTCAAATATTGAGGAGAGAAAATAAAAGATAACATTGATCGACCGATAACTTGAAACTATCCATCATTGGGAAGATAGCAAAAATGGTATCGTCGACTCGCAAGGGGAGGAAATGGTAGGATAATACCAGCAAATATCAATATTAGGGTAAACCACAAATGAACAGCATCAGTACTTATGAATGGAAACAAACAAACTTCTTCAGAGCTAAGTGAGTCTCAATGACGAACTATCTCCTATAATGACAAGACTATCATTCATCGGAGTACAAATATCAACAATGAACAATCTCCCATAATGACGAGACTACTATCCAATTGAAGTAAAAAATATCAACAATGAACTATCTCCCATAATGAAGAGACTATCATTCATCAGAGTAAACAGATCAACGACGAACTCTCACCCATAATGACGAGACTACCATCCATCGGAGTAAACATATCAACAACAAACTATCTCCCATAATGACGAGACTACCATCCATTGGAGTAATAAATCTCAACAACAAACTATCTCTCATAATGACGAGACTACCATTCATTGGAGTAAAAATCTCAATAACTAAATATCTCCCATAATGACGAGACTACCATTCATTGGAGTAACAAATCTTAACAACAAATTATCTCCCATAATGACGAGACTACCATCCATTGGAGTAACAAATCTCAACAATGAACTATCTCCTATTATGGAGAGACTACCATTCATCAGAGTAAACATCTCAACAACGAACTGTCTCCCATAATGACGAGACTAACATCCATTGGAGTAACAAATCTCAAAAATGAATTATCTCCTACAATGACAAGACTACCATTCATTGGAGTAACAAATCTCAATAACGAACTATCTTCCATAATAACGAGACTACCATCCATCGGAGTAAACATCTCAACAACGAACTATATCTCACAATGACTAGACTACCATTCATTGGAGTAACAAATATCAACAACGAACTATCTCCCATAATGACGAGACTACCATTCATCGGAGTAAACATATCAACAACGAACTATCTCCCATAATGACGAGACTACCATCCATTGGAGTAACAAAATGAATCTTCTCTGGGAAATAATAGACTTACTAGGGAAGAACAGGTTGCTCAAATAAAGAGACCTGCCACTTGCTGTTATGAGAAGGAAGTGCAACAATGCTGCCAGGAAATGAATCTTGGCTTCACTAGGGAAATGCCAGTATATTCCTATTAAGGAGGTAAAGTCTTCTCGTGTAAAATAAATCCATATTCTCAAATTCGGGCTCAAAGCCTGCAGAAAACAAAATAATATTGCTGGGAACGACAAATTCAAACTAGAAATAAATTGGAGCGAAACAGTCAACCAAGATTGCACCTGATGAGAAATAAACTCAAAACGAAAAAACAGATCTAACCAGATAATGTGCGGAATAAGAAGGTTAAATCAAAATTCTTCCACGAGGGATAACTCAGTGGGGAAATTGAAAGAATATACACTTTCTGCTTAAGGTCGATAATCTATTGGAGAGAGGGTAACATAACTCTGCAAAATAGGGTAATATGCCAACAAAATATTAATGAATGCAAATAAGCAATGAATTGTTAAATTCAATTATGCATGTTGTATGCATGAATGTATGAATGTTATCATGTATATGCTAAAAAAACAGACATACAACACTGGGAATAACTAGACAAAACTAGTTTGGGTAAAGTCAACACTCGGTTAAATCAGATCCAGGATGAAAATTCCATAAGAAAGTAAGCACCAACTGAGGAAACAATTCTTATTTCACGGCTTAACTCCTCTGGGAAGAAACACGATCCGAAAGATAATCAAGTTAAAACAGTGAATCAAAATAGATATAGGGATATAACATCATTCTTCAGGCTTCACCGAGGAATATCACACAGACTTCAATGGGGAAAACAATATTTCAACATCTAGATTTTAACTGGGGGTTACTATACTGACTTCATCAGGGAAGATGGAAACCACATCGTCGAGATATCAATTGGGGATCTCGTGCTAACTTCAATGGGAATACAATACCACATCATCGAGGGGAGAAATAATGAAATCACACGGGAATAACAACTTTTAGAGAGACACGTTATCTCAGCTTTACTTGGGAATCTAAGAAGTCAAACAATACAGCAAGAAATCAAAATTATGGGGATTTTAAATTAAACCCAACATTTGGCGGGAGAAAACCCAAAAGATTGACAATTGTTTCAACACTTCTTAGAAAGGAAACTATCCTTGCCTAGTTACCTTACAGGGGATTTGAAAATAGAGGCTCCAAACCATGCAAAACCCGTATTAAAAATAATAAACCTGGAGAAAACCGTATCGAGACTGGGGATAATAGGATCATAAACCCAACATCGCACCAAACATCAATCATATCTTCTTCAACTATTTTTGAAATACAAAGAGATCATGTGCATATTAGCAAGAGAGACTTAGGAGGACCTTCCTGAGGAAAATATACTTCAAAAATTTCAGAGTTTGTCTATCCTTGGTGAAGAATGAAAAACACAAGAAAAGGGGGGGGTTAATTTGAATTTTTGTAACTTAAATAAAAGAACATGTTGGTTATCCTTGTTTGTTTGAACTCAAACTACTCCAGTCCACCCACCAAAGTGATTTCTCCTCTCTCAACGAGGTCTTAATCCACTAATCAGTCTTGATTATAAATCTACTATGACAACCGTCAAAGTCTTCTTGAGTATGAACCGCAAGCTGGTTTTTCTCATGGAATTTCTCTAAATAATATTTAAATAAAAGTGTACAAGAATGTTTTCTAATAAAACAGTATCACAAGTGATGTTTTACACAATTTGAATTTTGAACGTTTGAGGATGATGAAGATAGCTTTGTTACTATGCGTGAGAAATCGTAAACGATTTATCCTTCAAACTTAGTTTAAATTGGCGAAGCATGTCAGAGCTTTAGGAATGTTGATCAATGACAATTAAAGAGCTTTCCAAAAATAAAGATCCTTGTTCCCTACCAGTCGTTACTTTTGAAATTTCAATAATTTATTTGTAACGCTTTAGAACATGCTTGCTTCAGAAGATAAAAGTATCTGTTTCTTCTTTCCAGAGCTTTGTAGATCAGAAACATGGACTCCTGTTTGCAGCATTAAAACTTTTCTAAGAGATGTTTACAATCAGAGTTTAAACAACTTTTTAACTCATCTTCTGATCTTCTTCCATCAGGACTTCTCTGCAAAACAGAATATAAATTTAGGGAGCATAATTGTTCTTTGTGTTTGTTATCATCAAAACTCTTACAAGGGTTGTAGAATCAAATTGTGTTATAACAATCTCCCCCTTTTTTATGATGACAAAAGCTAGGATATTTCAATAGAAACAGAAAGAACATAAAGCATTTTAAGGTCTCCCCCTGAGTTGAATACTCAGATAGAGAATAAATACTTCCCTGAAGTTTATTCTGATCAGAGTTTTTGATGCCTCTACTTCTGCCTTCACCAGAGTTTTGTTCCTATTTTGCTTTCAGGAAAAAAACGAGAAGTTATGATATTCAAAATGTTTGAGACTTCATCTCGATACTGTTATTAGAAATATCTTACGTTCTCCCCCTTTTTGTCAAGAATCAAAAAGCAATATGAACACTTTAAGCAGTAAAAGATGAGTTGTATTAAAAAGGATTGCAATAACATATCAGAAGAAAACAACACACATAAAAAATTGGACGCAAAAAACAATTTTCAAAACTAAGGTTGAGGTGGAGGAAGTCGTGTGAGCAGGGCTTCTAACAAATTCTTAATCTGAGTGTTTGACTCTTCTCGTTTTCCCAGTATCCCTTTGATTTCCTTGCATGTGTCATCTTGCTTGTCTAGTCTCTCCTTGAACACTGCATTTTATTTCTTCAACTCCTCTAGAGTTTACACAACCAGAGATGAAGAAGGTATATCAATAGAGGGTGCCACCTTTTCAGAGCAGGCTGCGGGAGATTATGACTCAGTAGCTTCTTCCATTTCCTTGCCTTTGTCTTGAACCGTAACCAGAGGCATAGTAGCAGAGCAAGGTTCATCAACTTCTGAAGGTTGGTGATCTTCCCAAGGGACATTGTCCAATAGAAGAATAGGTTTCTTTTCCTAGTGGCGCATAACTTGATCCTTGAAAACATTCAGCTAATCACAGAAGTTATGTTAAGCTATTTCATAACACAACTCCTTAAGTTTTTGGGCTTCAAAATTGAACCATTTTTTGAACTGGTTCTAGTGTGAATCAGAGGCAGCAGGATTCAGATTCTCTAAGCAGGCTAGCTTCAGAGGGTTAACCCATTCAAGTATTTTTGTTTCAAAAATCAGCAAATGTTTACCAACATCTTCCATGGTGATTGTTGGTTTTGGTTTTGGTTTTGGTACGTCAATTTTATGAGAGCACGAGACAAGATTGTCTAGAGCTTCTAAGTCTATAATGGTGCGACGGTGATCTTCTGGATGGTTATTTGGAGAGGGAGAATCAAAGATAATAATGGGTGAATGTGGTGTGTTTGGTGGAGTGGAATGATAGGAAGATGGAATTTCTGGGATGTCGTGGATTGTGATTGGTTATTGGACCATGAGAGGGCATGTTATTCCAGGAATGGGTGAAATGGTATCAGAGTCAAAATTTGGATTTTCTGAATGGGGAGCGTGAAAGTTTGGATTTTTAGAGTGGGGAGCTTGAGAGTTTGGATTTTGCTTGGGGAGCTTGGAACACTGGATCAAATTGATCAATATCAGAAAGAACTTGAGCAAGTTCTGGCTGATTTTGATCAAGATGGGTAGAAGAAGGTGGTTCGTCCAGAATGTTTTCTAGGGTAAGTGAAGGGTCAAACTCAATATCAAAGTCATCAAAGGTTTGTGTTTAAGGGTCTTCTGTGGGTTTTGGGGAGGATTGGGTTTCAGATGTTGATAAAATAACTGATTCCATAATAGAAATAAAAGAAGAATTACCTTTCTTCTTAGCAGCCTTGGGAACCTTATGAGGAGATCCTTCTCCAGCAGCTTTCCTATTCATTGATTTCTTGAGAATAATCTTCGGAGCTTGGTATCACAAATCACAAATGTTCACTTCTGGATTTGTCCCATCCATTTTGCAATAATTTTTGGAGAAGCATTTGTTTGAGAGAAAAGAGGGAAGTCCTTCAGAGGAACTCTTCTTGTTGTAATGACTTCCTTTGTTGTTACTGTTGGATCCTTCTTGATGGAGTCAATGATCTTCATTTTATTCAGATTCTTCGCATTCAGAGGTTTACCAGCACATGCTTCCAGAGTGCTGACATGTTGAGCCTCAGTCAGATATTCTACCAATTTGTTTTCCATTAGAATATCTGATATGAGCCTGCCCAGAGGTATCCAGTCCCTCTTAGTCCTTTCTTCTTCTCCAGTCTCTTTGACACGTGACTTCAGATGATTAAACAACAGATGAGGAAGATTGACCTTTGCCTTGGTTGCTATGAAGTACAGAAGAAATTGCTGATCAATCTTGATATAGTCTGGAGAACTTGTAGGTTTCTTGTGGTTGATGCAACCCAAGATGAATTTTGACCAAATTCTGAAGTAGTCTTTCAGATCTTTGATTTTGTTTGAAGGTTGGCCAGAAGAAAAAATATCTTTTGAAATAGTTTTTAGGTCAGAGCATTTTTATGCCATGTCGCTGCAACAAATGCCTCCGCCGTCAGGACCTATCAAACGTGCAATAAGATCTTCAGAAATTACTATTTTATCTCCCATCACAAAGTAAGTAACTTGATGGTTTGAGGCAGTAGCGTGAATCTAGAATTCTTTGACTAATCTTGGAAAGACTGGACCCAATAAATGATCAAAATACTTTGTCCACCCTTGAAGTTCAACATCAGGAGTAAGGTTGTAACCGTTTTCCTTCATACTGACGAAGTCCACACTGAGTTCACAAAGAACTTATAGAGAATCAATGGGAGTCAGGAGTGTTCTTGAAGGTTCTTCGTACTTGTTTGCTGATGAAGAAGAAGATACGGGAACACTTTGAGAGCTTTGAGCAGTTTGAGAAGAAGCCATTGTTCACACAGACTTTTTGAAGGTTTTTGACAGAAAATTTCACACAAATAGTAGAGAGAAGAAGTGAGAGTGAAAAAGAGAAAGTGAAAGTGAGTGGTGTATTTATAAAAAATATAAAACTTAATTAACAAGAGAAGAGTGAAAAGAAATGATTACATAGCATTAATGATTCCTAAAAATAGGGAGATGGCGTGGAGATATAAAATAGTTACCAATATGACACGAGTCTCAATGCATCCAATCAATGCTTTAGTCTCTTCAGAATTTGAACGCGTGTTCAGCCTTAGAAGATACTCTTGTGAGAGGATGACATATTTTGATGTTGTGAACTGCGTGTTTCTATCTTTGAAATGAACCATTTGGGAACTGTTCAGATCTTCTTAGATAGATCCTGATACAACTGTCCTTCTAACTTTTGATGACTTATTGATCAGATGTTCACAAAAAAACATAAAATTCTGAGGGTTAAAGAATACATAAATAAAACTATTATTCTAGACATAATTTTATGCTGAGACGTTTCAAAATGAAATTAAACCTAACTTCAGAAAGGGGTTTAGTGAAGACATCATCCCATTGATGGTCTGTGTCAATAAATTTTAATGAAAGAATTGCTTTCTGAATATAGTCCCTAATAAAGTGATGTTTTATGTCTATATGCTTAACCCTAGAATGCAAAATAGGATTTCTAGCTAAGCAAATTGCATAAGTATTGTCACGGAGTATAGGAATGTTAATCTCAAATATGTTGAAGTCTTCAAGATAACTTTTCATCCAGAGCATTTGTGTGCTGCATCCAGCTGCTACTATATATTCTGCTTCAATGGTTGATAACTCAATTATGGATTTCCTCTTGCTGGACCACGAGATCAGATTTTCTCCCAGAAATTGGCAGCTTCCAGAAGT
Organism: Vicia faba; assembly: GCA_948472305.1. Classification (NCBI taxonomy): domain Eukaryota; kingdom Viridiplantae; phylum Streptophyta; class Magnoliopsida; order Fabales; family Fabaceae; genus Vicia; species Vicia faba. The sequence continues at coordinate 1,361,747,472 of OX451736.1, read as the reverse complement.
ACTTTTTCTTTCTATTCTGTCTCTAGCAAAGTCAACATCACAGTACCCTACTAATTTGTATTCTTTGGTTTTTCTATAAAACAGACCAAGATTAGTAGTACCTTTCAGATACTTGAAAATTCGCTTAACAGCTGTTAAGTGAGATTCTCTAAGATCTGATTGGAATCTAGCACACAGGCATATACTATATAGAATATCAGGTCTTGATGTTGTAAGATATAATAGAGAACCAATCATACCTCTGTAGATCTTTTGTTCTACCTTTTTACTTATCTCTTCCTTTTCCAGAATGCATGTAGGGTGCATGGGAATTTTGGCTGGCTTACATTCTAATAGATCAAATTTATTCATAAGTTCTTTGACATACTTGCTTTGATGTATGTATTTTTGTTGTACCCCAAAAATTGCCCTCTCATTTATCAAGATTTTTCTCACAAGACTTCTTGGACTCAAGACAAAATTAGGGTTTTGGTCAACTCAAGACACCTCACCTTGCACTAATAACCCAAAATTAGGGTTTGAGTTTGCACAAGGATTTTTGGACCATCAATGCTTCATGTGACTTTCATACATCATCTTGGACCCCTAAGATTGCTCATGTTAAGTTTCAAGCCTTGAATCACATTTCTGATCAATCAATTGGACAGTTGACCTAAAAATCACCTGTATTGGGGAAAAAGTCAACCATGGCCAATTTACAGTCAAACTTCATGATTTTTTATCCACATCAACATTTTAGACTCATATGTACCATTTGGTTAAGTTTAGATCACAACTCCTCAAGAAATTTGATCAAATCATCAAAAGGGCAAAATGGTCAAAATTAGGGTTTTGACTGAGAAAGGGCAATTTCTGATTTTTAACCTAGACAATGACCAATTGGGTTCAAGCATGATTTCAAGGGTTCAATGGCATCATCTTGACCTAATTACTTGGTTCAAAAGATCTCAAGTTCATTGGATTGATAGATGAAATTTGCAATCAACTAATCAAAAGTCAACTGTATACTGAAAAGTCAAACTTTGACTTTTTGGTCAAAATCAAGTGCCAAGGGTCATAATTCATCAAGATGTCAAAATATGAAACTTGTTCACCAAGAAACTCAAAATTGAAAATTAGGGTTTTAATTTGAAAATTTTCATAACTTAGAATTTTTGTAAGTATAAATTTTTTTTCCCAACTTATCACCACTTTTTCACCATGATGCATTTTGATTCAAAGAAAACTTACAACATGAAAGTTGTAGTCCTCCATGAAATATACAAATTTTCTTCACAAACTTTTCGCAAAAGATGCTTGGATCTCAAGTTATGAATTTGTGAATATAGGTCCATGAACTAAATAACTTAGTGAAATTTTGCCCTAATTTAGGCAGGTTTTGGACCCAACTTCATGGACATTTTTCACCTAGTTCCAAGAGGTATCTCAAATTTAATTTCAAAGATGGATTATGGATCACATTGCAAGCTTTCCAAAATGTCTAAGAACTCTCCAAGATCATTTTTGGTTAGGGAGAATCGAAGAAGGGAAGTTAGCATTTTCTCACTTTTTTTCAAGCCATTTTCACATAGCATCAAGTTGCAAATCCAATCCATGCTATTTGTATCTTGCTTTAACGGTCCTAAGCTCACTTTACACTACATAATTAAATGAAAACTCAATTTACAAAGGCATTTTCTTTGCTTTTGAAGCTTTGTACAAGAGATAATTCCATTTTAGGCATAAAGTTCACATTGACATTTTCATAAAGAGAAGCTTTTGCAACTTTGTCAATCTTGAGCATTGAACCTGTTCCCTTGGTGCAAGCAATGTACACAGGTGTCAAGAAAATTGTACAAGTGCATTTCAGCTCTCAAGGAAGCAAGGACAGGCATGTTAGTATGGTCACTTCACTTTACTTCAAATGCAAGAAAAGTTGCCAAAAGGTCAAAAACTTGTACAGCTAGTAAGGACTGACCTTTGTATCATTTCTATACAAATACACAAACTTATGGCAAGGCATAGCATGATTTCTTGACACTAGAAACTCTCCAAAACTCAAAAACTCCAAAATTCTGTCCAAACACTCAGAATCTGCAAAAGTATAGCCAACAAATTTTTGGCTCGTGCGCTTTGTGTTTAAACACTTGAAACATCTCATAAACATCATACCAAAGAAATCCAAGCCATCACCCTGGTTCTGTAGCCCTTGTTTCAGCATCCACCATTTTCATTTTGGAAGCTTGCAGCTTGACTTGTCCAGAGATTTCTAGCCGTCCACCAAGCAAGATAAGCATTGGAATAGCTTGAAGGAAGTTCAAGGAAGCTTAATCAATCACCAGGCCTCCATTAAAGTCCATACATTGTCCTACACAAATCAAGCTGAAGGAGGTAATGTCTTAAACTCTATCTCTCTGAATAGGCAACTTCAAGCCACGATTTGTGAAGAAAAAATGTAGTCCTTATTGTAACAAAGTTGTACATATGCATACTTTTCATTTATATTAACTGTGCTGAGAGAATTTGAAGATTGAAAATGCTGAAAAAGTTAGGTCACGAATTAGGGCTTCCAAAATTCTCTCTGATCATTAAGAGTTAAGTCATATAATTTATATGGTTGGAATCGTGAGCTCAAATGCCACATGTTTCATGTTATGAGTTTTTGTTTTTATGCAAGCATGAGCAAGATGCAGGTTGAACTGGAAAACACGCGCGTAAGACTGGCCAGAGGACAGGGACGAAGTGTCATGGGCTTTTTGGCGCTTTGGGCCTTTTTGTTTCTGATATTTGCACCTCCTGACTTGTTATTTGCACCCCCTTGGCTGATTTGTTATATTTTTCATATTTTTTTCATATTTTCATATTTATTGCTTTTATTTATTTTTTTCTGAAATAATAAAAATCCTAAAAATAATTTCTTTATTTTTTGCAATTTTATTATTATTATTTTTTTTACATAAAAATTAGTTTATTTTGATAAATAGATTTTATTTTCTTAAATAAATTGTAAATATAATGTAAAAATACTTAATATTTTATTATACATTTTATACTCCTAAATACTTATTTTTGTACATATTTAATTTTTAATATTTACATATAATATTATTTATTATTTTCTTATACAAAAAATATACAAATAATAATATGAAACATTATTTTCTTTTAATTGAAAAACTAGGGTTTCACTCCTCCAAAAATAATATTATTTTTTCCTTATTTTTTTTTAGGGTTTAAATTAAATCATTTTCTCATACAAAAACCAAACACAAAACATTTTTTTACATAAATACATTACATTGCATTTTAAATATTTGTATATTTATTTAATTCGCGCAATATTCGATTTGGTTGTAATAATATATTTAGGTTTATATTTGTGCAAAATCCCCATTCAAAACTTGTATCCCTACTCCCATGATAATTGTTGTAATAGCTTAGTTTATTTTATGCAATTTATCGCTTTCATATACCATGATTAGTAAACTAGGGTTTGCATGACAAGAACAAAAACCAAGAAAAATAGAAAACCCTAAATGCAAGACAAAAGCATGAAAATGACACACTTTGCACACAAGAACCCTTAGGGTTTCTCCCATTTAGTTGCCTAAAATAAAATGGCCATGTTACGCATGCGAAGTATCTTGGCAAAACAAAGCAAATATAAGATCATAGCCCATCGATGATGCTATTTAAAGGTTGCCTAAAACAAAATGATCTTGGTCCCTCAAAAATGCTAAGATACTTGGCAACACTGCTATCATGGTCATACGATGACCCACGCCCATCCCGTTTATATCCAAAGATAGGGTTGTCTACCAAATCAATGGTAAGTCAACAATGTCAAAGGAATAAAAATGCACAAGAAAGACATTTGAGTAGGTAGATAGCTTCTAAGTTACTTGCTCAATTTCAAACAATCCTTGCTATTTTCAAAAACAAACACACACACATTTCAAAACATCTTTCAAAACATTGAAAAAAATTTCAAAAGACAAACATCTTTGTATACATTCTTACGAACGAGAATCATTACAAAGATTGCCTAAACGAATGGCCTCTTTTCAAAATACTTTCAAAATCACACCAAGCACCATTTTCAAACAAAACAAAGCAAAGCAAGTGATCTAAGCAAGTAACTAAGATCCCATGGAAAACCACGGATGAAAAGGGTGCTAGCACCTTCCCTTTTCATAATCTACCCCCGGAACGCAAGAAAACATCTCAAAGGTCTTTCCTGTGCTTTTTTACCTCTCCTTTTGGATAAAAGAAAAGTCGGTGGCGACTCTTGCTAACCACGACATTTGCGACAAAATGCAAAACCTCAAGTCAGTTCTCCCACCGTATCACAATGTTCCTTCTGGAGTTTGATTGATTTGAATGCCCGAAAGAACTCGAGTTCTCCCATCAAGCTCATTTCAAACTCTGCCTGCATAGACTTAACAAATTCTCTTCTAGGAGAAGCTTTAGTAGATCCAAAAATAATATCATCTACATAAATCTGACAAACTAAAATGTCATTTTTAAATGACTTACAGAATAAAGTTGTGTCCACCTTCCCTCTGGTAAAATCATTTTCTAATAGAAAACTACTTAGTCTTTCATACCAAGCTCTTGGAGCTTATTTCAGACCATATAGTGATTTCTTTAGTTTAAAGACATACTCTGGATGTTTTGAATTTTCAAAACCAGGGGGTTGGTGCACATAAACTTCTTCATCAATGTAACCATTTAAGAATGCACTTTTAACATCCATCTGAGAACTGGCGACTCTGCTGGGGAGAATTCTAAAAGTGGGGTTACCTTAGGGTTTAGATCACATTTATTTTCTTACCTTGTTTGACTTGTTTGCTTTACATTTTGGTTCTATTGTTTGGGTTTGAATCCTCCACCCGGATTTGGGAAACATTATAGGTAAATAGCAATACGTTGTGGAAACTGTGCAGGGTATACTGACACGGTCTATGCAATAGCTATATTAGTGCGACATATTTGTGAGTACCGGTAGCCTTTGAGTCAATCAAAGAGAATACGGGGCCGCTGAGTGATGTCATGAAGCACTAACGAACTTCTAGAACCTTCACTTGACCAACTTGTCCTTTTAGGATGTAGTGAGATGACCGGCTTTGGTCCAGTCCGAAGTTGGTAGATACTCGATACTGCACTCATTGAGGGTTTGTTTCTTAGAATATTTCGGTCGCCAGTAAAGAGGATTAAACTAAAACAATGAACAAGGAAACAATCTAGTGATATTGAGCTCCTTAGAACCCGGTTACTATTACTAGGACAGGTTGAGCCAACTAAACTTCAAGAGGGTACTTACCTATGAAACCTCATGCAAGCCTAAACTAGGAATTTGTTTGATTTGCTTGTACATATATACGTGTGCATAACATCATGGACATCATGAGCATCATATGCATCCACTAACCATTTCAAGGATTTTGGAAATTCATCTTTGTTCTCGTTCTGTAGGATATGGAGTCACTTCGTAGGAAAACTATCCAAGTCAACCTTGTAAGAATTCCTCCACAACTCAAGGAGCTAGCTTCAAGGATCCCTGAGAACTCTCCATTCACCGAGAGGCATGGTCGTCTACTTAACTTGGTCACCTCCAACATAGAGGAAGATATGATGAAGGTTCTCTTCTAGTTCTTTGATCCTTTGCATCACTGCTTCACATTTCCTGACTACCAGCTTGTGCCCACCTTGGAAGAATTTTCTAAACTCTTGAGGATTCCTATTCTCAATCAACTACCTTTCAACGCTATGGAAAGAGATCCAAAGCCAGAAGATATTGCTCAAGCCCTGCACTTGCACTCATCTGATGTCACAACCCATTGGGAAACTAGAAGTGGTGTCAAAGGCTTCTTGGCAAAGTTCTTGTTTGAGAAGGCCCAAAGCTGTTGGAACTCCTTGGAATTGCAAGATTTTGAGGAGATTGTAGCTCTTCTTATCTGTGGGATGGTCTTGTTCCCTAATCCTGACCAACTCATAGATGTGAGCGCTGTCAAAATCTTCATCTCACGCAATCCGGTGCCTACATTGCTTGGAGATATCTTACACTCTTTTCACACTCGTACAATGAGGAAAAGAGGTGTTCTCATATGTTGCACTCCTCTCCTGGAAAGATGGTTTATTTCTCATCTTCCCCAATCAGTCTTGAAGAATGAGCAAGGATTGAGGTGGTCACAAAGGTTGATGACACTTAAACATTCAGATATTCATTGGTGTTCTCGATCCAAAGAGAATGTTATCATTGTCAACCGTTGTGGGGAATTCCCTAATGTCCGTCTACTTGGCATTATGGGAGGCATCACCTACAACCCTTGCTTGGCTCTAAGACAATTTGGTTATGCCCTAAGGGATGGCCCATATGATATGTTGATTCAAGGCTTGGTTTTCGACTTCGACAACGACGATCAAGGTCTTCGCCAAAGATTCATCCGAGCTTGGAGGATGCCAAACAAGGTAGATAGTAAGACCTTGGGACACAAGAATTCCATCCCTCTTGAGCCTTACCTCAAGTGGGTACGAACCCGCGCCCAAAGTCTTATGATGCCTTATCCTTCCATTCTCCCAGTGATTATAGAGCCTGTTAAGGAGGGAGAGGTTCCATACACCATCCTACATCCTGACATGCCTACATCCCTCGAAGACCTACAAAGGGGTTGGATACAGCTCAAAGAAGAACGCGATACTTTCGAAGCCCAACTCTACGCAAGCGAGAATAAGGTTTTGGAACTCACTCGGCTACTTCATGAAGAGCAGACTCTCAATACTTACATTGCACCAAAGAGGATGCGCAATGTCTTTTTATCTTAGAATTTTGTAATATTTTTCCCTAGGGGCATTGATGTATTCAAATTCTATTTTATTAATATAACGTGTGTTTCCTTTTTGTTTGAAACAAATTTGAATTTTCAAATCCTTGAAAACATTGCATGAATAAATATCATTCATCATGAGCATAAACAGGTCTTTGCAACATGTTTCCTCATCCTTCTACTATTTATTTCAGCAAAATGGATCTCGAACAAATAATTAAAGACCTGCAAGCTCAAAATACACAATTTCAACAGTTACTCTTGACCTTAGCCAAGGGGAAGGAGGAGCTAAAGACTCTGCTAGAAAAAGAGAAATAGAAAAAGAAGAAGAAGCTAGCTGGTGTGGTTATCATGGGCAGAAGGTTTCAGGGACAAGCCAGAAGGATCTTAGAATTTCCAACAACCTCTGAGGAAGGGGAAAGAAAAGGAAAAGAAACGGTTGTACCATCAGATTCTGAAGAAGAAGAGGAAGAAGAGGATTACTCCGAACAACAATACCCTCCGGCCGATGACAAATACAAACACCTGGAAGAGCGTCTAACTTCTATGGAGATATAGAGAATACCGGGGCTGGATTTCGAGGAATTGGGGCTGGTGTCAGGAATAGTAATCCCGCCAAAATGTAAAGTGCCATTATTTTCTAAGTATGATGGGGTGTCTTGTCCCAAGATGCACCTCCACTCATATGTCAAGAAGATGCAGCCATATTCTGCTGACAAACAATTATGGGTCCACTTTTTTCAGGACAGTTTATCAGGAACACAGCTTGATTGGTTCTACCAGTTGGAAAGGGCTGATGTCCGTAATTAGGAAGACCTGGCAGCAGCCTTTTATAAACAGTATCAGTACAACGCTGATTTGGCACCAACCCGTACTCAACTCCAGATTATGGCTATGGTATCAAATGAGGGTTTCAAAGACTACGCCCAAAAGTGGAGGGATTTAGCCGGAAGGGTGCAACCTCCTTTATCTGAAAGGGAGTTAGTGGACATGTTCCTGGGAACTCTATAAGGCCCTTTCTTTAATCATCTGATTGGAAGCTCCTCTGCAGGGTTTACCGAATTGATTTTAATTGGCGAGAGGGTGGAAGCCGATATAAGAAGTGGGAAAATTCAGAAAGACGCGTCTACCTCTGCAGTTGTAAAAAAGCTCTTCACTACAAAAAAGGAAGTGTCTACTGTCTACTCACACAGAAATCAAGGAAGAACCGAGCACCGACCAACAGTGGGGACCGTTATGATTCTGAAGCCTGCATCAGACCAACCAAGAAATAACCAGCCGAGAAATAACCAGCAAAGGGTGGAAAGGCCAGTTCGACAATTCACCAAGATTAACATGACTCCAGCTCAGGTCCTACCACATCTTTTGAAGTTGAATCTGGCCATCTTAAAATTGGCCCCAAAAAATCTCAATACTGCATCTCCTCACTATCATCTGAATGCTAGATACGCATACCACTCGGAAAGTCCAGGGCACGACACCAACAACTATTGCGCTCTGAAGAATAAAATTCTAGACTTGATAGATGCGAAGGAAGTTGAGTTTGAAGCGCCTGAGAAACCAAATGTTATTTCCGCTCCAATTCCTAGGCATGGTCACAATGCCAATGCTATTGAGGAAGATCTATTTGTTGCCCCCATGTATGAACTGTTGACTCCTCTCCCGGTCATCAAGCTTAATTTGTTGAAGGCTGGTATATTCCCAGGTTGTGATAAAGACTGCCATGTTTGCTTATCCTCATCATTTGACTGCCCTCTGTTGAAAAAAGGTATCCAACAACTGATTGATAACCGAGAAATTTTGTTTGAGAAAGCTCTTATTTCACCCGTTCTTGTTAAAGAAGTTTCAATAATAGCCATCTACGCAAATCCTTCCAGGGTCCCTAAAAGACCCGTTAGGATTACATCTGCTCCAAAGACTACTCCACTTAAGATTACAATGCCCGGGCCAGCCCCGTACAAATCAGATAAAACAGTACCATGGAATTATGGTGGAGAAATATACTACCATGGTATTAAACAAGACGAACTGACTGCCGAAGAAGAGAGTTTTGAAGAGGACAATTCTGACATCAGTAACATTGCCGGATAAAGCAAGATTACCCGTAGTGGTAGGATCTTCTCTCCAGAGATTACCCCTCCAAAGGCAGTCTTTGGACCCGTGGCCATTCCAAATATTACATATGTACTAGTGATTGTACCTGCAAGCGTACCCGCCAACAAATACAATACAATTCCCATCCCTACTTCCACTGCTGAGAATAAAGGAAAAAACATTCAAGAAGAGCCTGTCCGGACGAAGGCTCAATCGCTAGCTATCCCTGAAACATCCAAGAAGGAGATGGAAGAAATCCTGAGGATTATAAAGAAGAGTGATTATGATGTGGTTGAACAATTGGGGCAGACCCCTTCCAAAATCTCTATGTTAGCATTGCTGCTGTGCTCTGAGGCACATGCTAAAGCTTTGGTAAAATTTCTAAATACAACTCATGTGCCGCAAGAGACGTCTGCGAATCAATTCTAAGAGTGTGTGGCCAGTCTGACAGCTGATAATGGCTTGGGTTTCTCTGATGCTGACTTGACACCCAAAGGGAGAAAACACAATAAGGCGTTACGTGTCTCAGTGGAGTGTAGAGGAACCACCTAGCCTATGTCTTGGTGGACACGAGATCATCTTTAAACCTCTTACCAAAGAAAGCCCTTGATAGATTGGATTGCGAGGGGCTGACTTTAAAACCCAGTAATATAATTGTGAGAGCATTTGACGGATCTAAGAGGATGGTCCATGGGGAGGTGGACATCCCGATCAAGGTGGGAACTCATACCTTCAATTGAACCTTCTATGTGATGGACATCCGTCCCTCCTACTCTTGTCTGTTATGACGGCCTTGGATCCACAATATCGATGATGTCACCTCCACTTTGCATCAGATGCTGAAGTACCCCGTCCAAGGAAAGATCATAACTGTCCACGGGGAAGAGGAGTACATGATTAGTCATCTGAATTCTTTCCTATATGTGGAGTTAGATGAAGAGTTCATTGAAACCCCTTTCCAACATTTTGAAGAAGTCTCTCAGAAAGTGGCATTAACCAAGGCGGTATCCCCAATTCTTGTGATCACAAGACCTCCACTTCGGATGTCGTCTCTAAAGGATGCAAATGCAGTAGTGGAAGAGGGAGGATGCACCATCTGAGGGCAGCTTCTAAACACCCCGTACAAATCAGACAAGTTTGGCTTGGGGTTTACTTCAACTGCTCAGAAGGTTGTGCGTCGCGCCCGTGCCGGAGGGCCACCTGTGAAGATTAGTAACCAAGGGGTCAACGCAGTGGAGGACAGTGAAGAAGATGGAAGCTTGGAAGATTGGATATTTCCTACTGTCAGCGGAGGACTTCGCAACTAGGAAGCCAAAGACTTCATCCCAATAACTTTCATATCGCAGTAATTTATCTTTTATATTTCTGTTGGACTTGTAATAATTCACGAAAAATTCACACTTTAAAAACCTTGTGTCTTACCCGAGGCACAACGGTCCATTTGTAAGGGTTTTTTATTCATTTTCATATGACATTCAATGAATCATGGACACTTTTTCATATATAAACCTTTTGTTCTCATTGTCTTTCTTTTACATTTTATTGTATTAAGATGGCCACACCCTTACACACACCCACACTCACAAATGCATGTACCCTTCCATTCCGGAACCCATGGGTAACGATACTGCTATAGCCTTCAGTGAATCTGAAGATCTGATCTACCAAGTCGAATACGAAGGTGAGGAAGATTGTGAGGTGCCAGGGGAATTGGCCAGACTATTACAACAAGAGGAAAGAGTTATTCAGCCTCATGAGGAGTTGTTGGATACAATCAACTTGGGTACCAAGGAAGATAAAAAGGAAATCAAAGTAGGTGCCAATCTAGAGCCGAGTGTCAAGGAGCGCCTAATTCAGCTGTTGCATGATTATGTTGAGATCTTTGCCTGGTCATATGAAGACATGCCGGGACTTGATACAGACATTGTGGTACACCGTTTACCCACAAGAGAAGGCTGTCCACTAGTGAAGCAAAAAGTCTGCCGCATGAGACCTGGTATGTCATAGAAGATCAAAGCAGAAGTTATGAAACAATTCGATGCTGGATTTCTGGCTGTTACTTCCTATCCTCAATGGGTTGCCAACATTGTTCCCGTGCCTAAGAAGGACATCAAAGTAAGAATGTGCATGGATTATAGAGATTTAAACAAGGCCAGCCCTAAAGATGACTTTCCACTTCCACACATCGACATCCTGGTTGACAATACAGCCTAGCACAAAGTATTTTCTTTCATGGACGGATTCTCAGGCTATAACCAGATCAAAATGGCACCTGAGGACATGGAGAAAACTACATTTGTCAAACAGTGGGGAACGTTCTGCTACAAAGTGATGCCATTCGGACTGAAGAATGTCGGGGCAACCTATCAACGCGCCATGGTAGCTTTGTTTCATGATATGATACATCATGAGATAGAGGTCTACGTAGATGACATGATAGCCCGATCACAAACTGAAAAAGAACAACTTGATCACTTGCAAAAGTTGTTTGTCAGGTTGAAGGAGTACAAACTAAGGTTATACCCGAACAAGTGCACATTCGGAGTCCGGTCCGGTAAACTCTTAGGCTTCATTGTCAGCAACAAAGGCATCGAGGTTGATCCTGCCAAAGTCAAGGTAATACAAGAAATGCCTGCTCCTCGTACTGAGAAGGAAGTCAGAGGATTTGGGACGCCTAAACTATATTGCCAGATTCATTTCTCACCTAACATCTACTTGTGAACCAATGTTCAAGCTGTTGAAGAAAGATTAAGTAGTCAGATGGAATGATGAATGTCAGATTGCTTTCGACAAAATCAAAGAGTATTTACAAGAGCCTCCTGTCTTGATGCCGCCAGTCGAGGGAAGACCGCTAATCATGTATCTGACCGTTTTAGAGAACTCAATGGGGTGTGTATTGGGGCAGCATGACGAGTCTGGCCGAAAAGAGCACGCTATTTATTACATGAGCAAAAAGTTTACCGACTGTGAACCAGATATTCACTACTCGAGAAAACTTATTGCGCTCTGGTATGGGCTGCTCGCCGGCTAAGACAGTATATGTTGACTCATACCACTTTGCTGATATCTTAGATGGATCCGATAAAGTACATCTTTGAGAAGTCTGCTCTGTCTGGGAGGATAGCTAGATGGCAGATGATCCTGACAGAATATGACATACAGTACACTACCCAAAAAGCTATAAAGGGCAGTGTGCTAGCTGACCATCTTGCTCATCAAGCTGTAGAGGATTATCAGTCCATGAAGTTTGAATTCCCTGACGAAGACATCATGACGGTAGACAAATGTGAAGGAATCAGACCATATGACGGACCTGAACAAGGATCCCGATGGATCCTGGTCTTTGATGGGGCATCTAATGCACTTGGTAATGGTATCGGCATTGTACTTATATCTCCTGAAGGATGCCATACTCCTTTTACTGCTAGGCTTTGCTTCAACTGTACGAACAACATGGCAGAATACGAAGCATGCATCTTTGGTCTCAAGGATGCCATAGATATGGGAATCAAATCTTTGGTTGTGTTTGGGGATTCAGCTTTGGTCATTAGTCAGATCAAAGGAGAGTGGTACACTAAGCACCCGAACCTTATCCCTTACAAAGAACATGTTTTGACATTGTTACCATATTTCGAGCAGATTACCTTCGAGCATTTCCCGCGAGAACAAAATCAGCTAGAAAATGCTCTAGCCACAATGTCATCTATGTTTAAACTTAATTGGGATAATGAGGCTCCCCAGATCACCATTGAACGAATGGACGAACCAGCATACTGTCACGAGATTAATACCGAAGAAGTAGTGGACTAGCTTTGGTTTCACGAAGTCAAAAGGTATCTCGAGGCTCAAGAATATCAAGAAGGAGCTTCAATCAATGATAAAAAGTTCCTAAGGAGATTATCCGCTAATTTCTTCCTAAGTAATGGCATCCTGTACAAACGCAATCATGATTCTATTCTGCTTCGTTGTGTGGATAAGGTTGAAGCTGAAAAGATCATGGTTGAACTGCATGAAGGTACCTTTGGCACTCACTCTAGTGGGCATACGATGGCGAAGAAAATCCTACAGGCAGGATATTATTGGTCTACCATGGAGGCAGACTGCTATCAACACTCTCGGACCTGTCATAAATGTCAAATCTATGCAAACAAGGTGCATGTGCCTCCGGTTACTCTAAATGTCTTAACAGCTCCTTGGCCCTTCGCTATGTGGGGAATCGATATGATTGGGGAGATCAAGCCTACAGCCTCCAATGGACACCGCTTCATTCTAGTGGCCATTGATTATTTCACCAAGTGGGTCGAAGAAGCTTCCTTCACATATGTTACTAAGAATGTTGTTGCCCGCTTCATCAAGCAGAATCTCATTTGTCGGTACGATATCCTAGAAATGATCATCACTTATAACGGTATGAACCTTAAAAATATTATGATCACCGCCTTGTGCGAGCAGTTCAAGATTCAACATCACAATTCACCCCCTATCGGCCAAAGATGAATGGTGCAGTCGAAGCTGCTAATAAAAACATTAAAAAGATCATACAGAAAATGACAGTCACCTACAAGGACTGGCATGAGATGCTACCGTTTGCTCTTCATGGATACCGTACCACGGCTCGCACATCAACTAGGGCAACACCCTATTCTTTGGTTTATGGCATGGAGGTTGTTCTACCTATTGAGGTGCAGATCCCCTATTTAAGAATCATGAAGGATGCAGGTTTGAGTGAAGACGATTGGATCCTGACACGACATGATCAGTTGAACTTAATTGATGAAAAGAGGCTTACTGTTATTTGCCATGGTCAGATGTATCAAAAACGGATGATTAAGGCTTTCAACAAGAAAGTCAGACGCCAGGTATATCGAGTTGGAGATCTTGTGATCAAGCGCATCATCTTGCCACAAAGTGATCCCAGGGGCAAATGGACTCCTACCTATGAAGGACCATTTGTAATCAAGAACATCTTTGTTGGTGGGGCAATGATCTTAACCACCATGGACGACGACGACCTGCCACACCCTGCGAACGCAGACATAGTCAAAAGATACTACGCATAAGAGACCCGCTAGGTTGACACACCTAGGCAAAAAAAGGGCATCCCGGCGAACCAAAAGGTTCGAGAAAAAGTTAGGGATAAAATAAAAAAAATTTGTACACCCGGCAAGTTGAAAACCCGAAAGGACGACTTGGGCAAAAAAGGGTTTCCCGGTGGATCAAAAACCCGAAAGGGCGGTTCAGGAAAAAGTTAGGGAATTAAAGCGTATGACTATGTCTCGTCAGATCACTTTGAGGATAATCTCTTCACTAACAAACCTGAAGCTTCTGATCAATCCAATCATCTTTGGACGAAGCAACAAATGGACAAGATATTCGGAGATACGAAGGCTATAGCAGAATGGGAACCCCATAGGATTTTTTACGCATAGCTATCTTTCTTTGTATAAATATTTCTTATTTTCATGACACCGTCCTCTTACTAGGATGTCTGTCTCTTTTGTATAAAATACTTATTCAAAGTAAATACAAAGATACCTCTTTAAAGTGCAGAAAACTATTTGTCCTTTTCTTTTACACTTGTGTTTTATTTGCAAAAACGTACGATGATTCATTAATGAACATATGCATTTGAATATAATTACTGTTTACAAATAAAAGAAATGGAAAAGAACGATTACTGACAGGTTGAAAGAATAGGAAAACTTCTTTGGGCTATTCCATGAGCAATCCCTACAGTACGTCATTAAGATCCCCAGCGGAGCCAAAACTTCAAACTATTAATCCACAGTGGAAACCATTCAGTTTCTCCAAATTCCCCAGCAAGTTGCTTTGAAGCTCGAAAAGCGACCGGATAACGGTTAACGTCTGTTTCTCCCCAACCTCGGATAACTCCCCAGTAGAGTGGAAGACGACTGAAACTCCTGAACTTTTTCTGAACAGGAATAAGCTTTTACCCACAGAGTTTTTATTGCTCCCCAACAGATTGAAGATTCTCATTGTTAATCCCTAGTAGAAGTCATCAAAGTTCTCTGGATTCCCCAAGCAGATTACTCAAGCAGTACATGGCATTACTCTCCCAACAGATTTTTTTGTCAATACTCTAACTTCAAGACATGAAGAATCCTCAGCAACAGTCAAGGATTTATTTTCCTCAGCAATACAGCAAATCAGCTTACATGTGCATACATTACATCCATATATCATAAACATTGACAAAGCACATTTATTGCATCATACATTTCATGCAACATAACTTTGTGTTTCAGCTAACATTTTACCCTTTTCAGGATAAGATTAACAGTTACCATTAACAATATTCAAAGATTTCAGATATAGTTCGGATACGCTCCAGACAAGGATGCCATTCTGATACTCATTCAGATCTCAACATCTTTCAGATACAGTACAAATACGCTCCAGACACGGAAGTCATTCTGTCACTCATTCAGATTCCAGTCCAGATATGCTCCAGACAAGGATGCCATTCTGATATTCTTTCATATCTCAACATCTTTCAGATACAATATGGATACGCTCCAGATACGGATGCCATTCTAACACTTATTCAGATTCAAGTCCAGATACGCTCCAGAAACGGTAGCCATTCTGTCGCTTATTCAGATTTCAAATTCTAGATACAGTCCAGATACGCTCCAGACACGGAAGTCATTTTGTTACTCATTCAGATTCAAGTACAGATACAGCTCGGATACGCTCCAGACATGGACGCTATTCCATTGCTCATACAGATTCAGTCTCCAGATACAGTTCAGATACGTTCCAGATACGGACACCATTATGATACTCATTCTTTTGACTTACAACTTACAATTCAACAAATACTCTTGGATGGAATCTACAAGCCCGTCTCCAACAAGATTCTATCACCTCTCCAAATGGCATCTTTAATCCCATTCCCTCAACTACACTTTGTCGAGTGCAAATTTATGGGCACTCTAGTGCCCAATCATCCTTTACCTTCGAGTCACGAACGGCAAAACTCGCCCATCTAACTCTTCAGGTTCAAGAAGATTGAATAGGAGCAGCTGTTGTACCCCAAAATTTGCCCTCTCATTTATCAAGATTTTTCTCACAAGACTTCTTGGACTTAAGACAAGATTAGGGTTTGGTCAGCTCAAGACACCTCACCTTGCACTGATAACCCAAAATTAGGGTTTGAGTTTGCACAAGGATTTTTGGACCATCAATGCTTCATGTGACTTTCATACATTACCTTGGACCTCTAAGATTGCTCATGTTAAGTTTCAAGCCTTGAATCACATTTCTGATCAGTCAATTGGACAATTGACCTAAAAATCAGCTGTATTGGGGAAAAAGTCAACCATGGCCAATTTACAGTCAAACTTCATTATTTTTGATCCACATTAACATTGTAGACTCATATGTACCATTTGATCAAGTTTGGATCACAACTCCTCAAGAAATTTGATCAAATCATCAAAAGGGCAAAATGGTCAAAATTAGGGTTTTGATTGAGAAAGGGCAATTTCTGATTTTTAACCTAGCCAATGACCAATTGGGTTCAAGCATGATTTCAAGGGTTCAATGGAATCATCTTGACCTAATTACTTGGTTCAAAAGATCTCAAGTTCATTGGATTGACAGATGAAATCTGCAGTCAACTGATTAAAAGTCAACTGTATACTGAAAAGTCAAACTTTGACTTTTTGGTCAAAATCAAGTGCCAAGGGTCATAATTCATCATGATATGTCAAAATATGAAACTTTTTCACCAAGAAACTCAAAATTGAAAATTAGGGTTTTAATTTGAAAATTTTCATAACTTAGAATTTTTCTAAGTATACAAATTTTCTTATTTTTCCCCAACTTGTCACCACTTTTTCACGATGATGCATTTTGATTCAAAGAAAACTTCCAACATGAAAGTTGTAGTCCTCCATGAAATATACAACTTTGTTTCACAAACTTTTCCAAAACGATGCTTGGATCTCAAGTTATGAATTTGTGAATATAGGTCCATGAACTAAATAACTTAGTGAAATTTTGCCCTAATTTAGGCAGGTTTTTGACCCAACTTCATGGACATTTTTCACCTAGTTCCAAGAGGTATCTCAAATTGCATTTCAAAGATGGATTATAGAGAACATTTCAAGTTTCCAAAATGTCCAAGAACTCTCCAAGATCATTTTTGGTTAGGGATAATCGAAGAAGGGAAGTTAGCATTTTCTCACTTTTGTTCAAGCCATTTTCACATAGCATCAAGTTGCAAATCCAATCCATGCTGTTTGTATATTGCTTTACAGGTCCTAAGCTCACTTTACACTCCATAATTAAATGTAAACCCAGTTAACAAAGGCATTATCTTTGCTTTTGAAGCTTTGTACAAGAGATAATTCCATTTTAGGCATAAAGTTCACATTGCCATTTTCATAAAGAGAAGCTTTTGCAACTTTGTCAATCTTGAGCATTGAACATGTTCCCTTGGTGCAAGCAATGTACACAGGTCTCAAGAAAATTTTACAAGTGCATTTCAGCTCTCAAGCAAGCAAGGACAGGCATGTTAGTATGGTCACTTCACTTTACTTCAAATGCAAGAAAAGTTGCCAAAAGGTCAAAAACTTGTACAGCTAGTAAGGGCTAACCTTTGTATCATTTCTATAAAAATACACAAACTTATGGCAAGGCATAGCATGATTGCTTGACACTAGAAACTCTCCAAAACTCAAAAACTCCAAAATTCTGTCCAAACACTAAGAATCTGCAAAAGCATAGCCAACCAATTTTTAGCTCGTGTGCTTTGTGTTTAAACACTTGAAACATCTCATAACATCATACCAAAGCAATCCAAGCCATCACCCTGGTTCTGTAGCCCCTATTTCAGCATCCACCATTTTCACTTTGGAAGCTTGCAACTTGACTTGTCCAGAGAATTCTAGCCATCCACCAAGCAAGATAAGCATTGGAATAGCTTGAAGGAAGTTTAAGGAAGCTTAATCAATCACGAGGCCTCCATTAAAGTCCCTACATTGTCCTATACTAATCCAGCTGAATGAGGTAATTTCTTAAATTCTATGTCTCTGAATAGGCAACTTCAAGCCACGATTTGTGAAGAAAAAATGTAGTCCTTATCATAACAAAGTTGTACATATGCATACTTTTCATTTATATTAACTGTGTTGAGAGAATTTGAAGATTGAAAATGTTGAAAAAGTTAGGTCACGAATTAGGGCTACCAAAATTCTCTCTGACTTTAAGAGTTAAGTCATATAATTTATATGGTTGGAATCGTGAGCTCAAATGCCACATGTTTCATGTTATGAGTTTTTGTTTTTATGCAAGCATGAGCAAGATGCAGGTAGAACTGGAAAACACGCGCGTAAGGCTGGCCAGAGGACAGGGACGAAGTGTCCTGGGCTTTTTGGCGCTTTGGGCCATTTTGTTTCTGATATTTGCACCTCCTGACTTGTTATTTGCACCCCATTGGCTGATTTGTTATATTTTTCATATTTTTTTCATATTTTCATATTTATTGCTTTTATTTTTTTTTCTGAAATAATAAAAATCCTAAAAATAATTTCTTTATTTTTTTCAATTTTATTATTATTATTTTTTTTACATAAAAATTAGTTTATTTTGATAAATAGATTTTATTTTCTTAAATAAATTGTAAATATAATGTAAAAATACTTAATATTTTATTATACATTTTATACTCCTAAATACTTATTTTTGTACATATTTAATTTTTAATATTTAGATATAATCTTATTTATTATTTTCTTATACAAAAAATGTACAAATAATAATATGAAACATTATTTTCTTTTAATTGAAAAACTAGGGTTTCACTCCTCCAAAAATAATATTATTTTTTCCTTTTTTTTTTTAGGGTTTAAATTAAATCATTTTCTCATACAAAAACCAAACACAAAACATTTTTTTACATAAATACATTGCATTGCATTTTAAATATTTGTATATTTATTTAATTCACGCAATATTCGATTTGGTTGTAATAATATATTTAGGTTTATATTTGTGCAAAATCCCCATCCAAAACTTGTATCCCCCCTCCCATGATAATTGATGTAATAGCTTAGTTTATTTTACGCAATTTATCGCTTTCATATACCATGATTAGTAAACTAGGGTTTGCATGAAAAGAACAAAAACCAAGCAAAATAGAAAACCCTAAATGCAAGACAAAAGCATGAAAATGACACACTTTGCACACAAGCACCCTTAGGGTTTCTCCCATTTGGTTGCCTAAAATAAAATGGCCATGTTACACATGCGAAGTATCTTGGCAAAGCAAAGAAAATATAAGATCATAGCCCCTCGATGACGCTATTCAAGGGTTGCCTAAAACAAAATGATCTTGGTCCCTAAAAAATGCTAAGATACTTGGCAACATTGCTATCATGGTCATACGATGACCCACGTCCACCCCGTTTACATCCAAAGATAGGGTTGTCTACCAAATCAATGGCAAGTCAATAATGTCAAAGGAATAAAAATGCACAAGAAAGACATTTCAGTAGGTAGATAGCTTCTAAGTTACTTGCTCAATTTCAAAAAATCCTTGCTATTTTCAAAAACAAACACACACACACACATTACAAAACATCTTTCAAAACATTGAAAACATTTTCATAAGACAAACATCTTTATATACATTCTTACAAACGAGAATCATTACAAAGATTACCTAAACGAATGGCCTCTTTTCAAAATACTTTCAAAATCACATCAAGCACCATTTTCAAACAAAACAAAGCAAAGCAAGTGATCTAAGCAAGTAACTAAGAGCCCATGGAAAACCATGGATGAAAAGGGTGCTAGCACCTTCCCTTTTTATAATCTACCCCCCGAACTCAAGAAAACATCTCAAAGGTATTTCCTGTGCTTTTTTACCTCTCCTTTTGGATAAAAGAAAAGTTGGTGGCGACTCTTGCTAACCACGACATTTGCGACAAAACACAAAACCTCAACTCAGTTCTCCCATTGTATCACAATGTTCCTTCTGGAGTTTGATTGATCTGAATGCCTGAAAGAACTCGAGTTCTGCCATCAAGCTCATTTCAAACTTTGCCTGCATAGACTTAGTAAATTCTCTTCTTGGAGAGGCTTTAGTAGATCCAAAAATAATATCATCTACATAAATCTGACAAACTAAAATGTCATTTTTAAATGACTTACAGAATAAAGTTGTGTCCACCTTCCCTCTGGTAAAATCATTTTCTAATATAAAACTACTTAGTCTTTCATACCAAGCTCTTGGAGCTTGTTTCAGACCATATAGTAATTTCTTTAGTTTAAAGACATACTCTGGATGTTTTGAATTTTCAAAACCAGGGGGTTGGTGCACATAAACTTCTTCATCAATGTAACCATTTAAGAATGCACTTTTAACATCCATCTGATACAGAGTGATGCCATTATTTACAGCAAAATTAATTAAAAGTATGATAGATTCTAATCTGGTGACTGGAGCAAAGGTTTATGTATAGTATATCCCCTCTTGATGACTATAACCTTGAGCCATCAATCGTGCTTTGTTTCTGACGACTTCTCCTTGTTCATTCAGTTTTTTTCTGAATACCCATTTGGTTCCAATGATGTTGAACCCTTTTGGTTTAGGAACCAAATCCCACACATCATTTTTGGTGAATTGGTTTAATTCTTCCTGCATTGCAAGTATCCAATCATTATCCACAAGAGCTTCATCAATGGAAGTTGGCTCAGTTAGAGACACTAATCCCATGAGAGATTCTTCAGAGTTTCTGAATATGGATCTTGTTCTGATTGGGTCTTCTTTCTTTTCCAGAATTTTGTCTTCAGGATGAACTAAACTACTTCTGGACTGTCTTTTCTGGAAAGGCTCTTCAGAAGTTGTTGTAATGTTTGTGACATCTTCTTCTGGAGTTGACTGTAATTATTTGTGAGAAACTTCTGATGCAACATTTTCAGTACCTATAAACTGGACTTCTATATCTGCAAAAGATTTATCTTACTTTGACTTTTGAGAGCCAAGCTTATCATCAAATCTGACACTGATTGACTCTTCCACAATCCATGTTTCTATGTTGTATACTCTATAGCCTTTTGAGTGTTCAGAGTATCCTAACATAATACAGTTTTGTGCTTTAGAGTCAAACTTGTTCAGATGTTCTCTAGTGTTCAGAATAAAACATGTACATCCAAATGGATGGAAATACGATATGTTGGGCTTTCTGTTCTTCCACAGTTCATATGGAGTCTTGTCTAGAATAGGTCTTATGGAGATTCTATTCTGAATGTAACACGTTGTGTTAATTGCTTCTACTCAAAAGTTCTTAGCAATGATAGTCTCGTTGATTATGGTTCTGGCCATTTCTTGTAAAGTTTTGTTCTTTCGTTCTACAACTCCATTTTGTTGGGGAGTTCTAGGACAAGAGAAATCATGAGAGATGCCATTTTCATTGAAAAATAGTTTAAAAAATTTGTTTTCAAATTCTCCACCATGATCACTTCTGACTTTAACATTTTTAAGATATTTTTCGTTTTATACTTGGTTATAGAAGGCAAAGAACACAGAGTGTGACTCGTCCTTGTGTCTTAAGAACTTTACCCATGTCCATCTGCTATAGTCGTCTATGATCACTAACCCATACTTCTTGCCACTAATGGATGCAGTTTTCACTGGTCCAAATAGATCTATATGCAGAAGTTCTAATGGTTTAGAGGTAGAAATAACATTTTTGGTTTTAAAAGAAGGTTTTTTAAACTTACCTTTTTGACATGATTCACACAGAGCATCTGAGTTGAACTTCAGGTTAGGAAGTCCTCTGACCCGATTGAGTTTGTTAATCTGAGATATTCTTCTCATACTAACATGCCCCAATCTTCTACGCCAGACCCATTGCTCATCGTTAACAGACAATAGACATTTTACATTTTGAATTTTCAGTTCAGAAAGTTTTATTTTGTAAATGTTGTTCTTTCTATGTCCATTAAAGAGGATAGATCCATCTTTCTGACTAACTGCTTTACAGGACTTTTGATTGAAGGTTATATTATAACCGTTATCACATAATTGACTTATGGATAACAAGTTATGCATTAATCCATATACTAACAGAACATTAGTAATAGAGGGAAGAGAGTCGTTACTGATAGTCCCAGAGCCAATTATCTTCCCTTTCTGATTGCCTTTGAAACCTGCGTAGCCTCTAGATTTAAGTTCCAAGCTTTAGAACATATCCTTCTTTTCGTCATGTGTCGAGAGCATCCAGAGTCCAGGTACAAAGACTGGTGTTTCAATCTTGTTGTCAAAGATATCTGCAACATAGACAATTTTATCCTTAGGTACCTGTTGTACCCCAAAATTTGCCCTCCCATTTCCTCAACATTTTCTCACCACAAGACCCTTGGAGCTCAAGAACAAGTTAGGGTTTACTCTGCTCAAGACCCCTCCTTGCACTGTTGACCCAAATTAGGGTTTGTGTTTGCACAAAGATGTTCTGACCTAAAATGCCTAAGATGACTTTCATGCTTCATGTTGGACCCACAAATTTATCCATACCAAGTTTCAAGCCTTGATTCCAATCTTTGCCCAGTCAATTGGACAGTTGACCTAGAAATAAGTTGTATTGAGGAAAAAGTCAACCGTGGTCAATTGACAGTCAAACCTCATGAAATTTGACCCACATCAACATTATGAACTCACATGGACCATTTGATCAAGTTTGGATCACAATTCCACAAGAAATTTGATCAGATCACCAAAAGGGCAAAATGGTCATTTTTAGGGTTTTGACTGCACAAAGGCAATTTTTGACTGTTTGACCTAGACAATGGCAAACCAAGCTCACATATGGACTCAAGGAGTCAATGGACTTGTCTTGACATGTTCAACAAGTTCAAAAGATCTCAAATGCACAAGATTGACAGATGAATTTTCCAGTCAACTGAGCAAAATTTGACTGCATGCTGAAAAGTCAAACTTTGACTTTTTGGTCAAAATCAAGTGTCAAGATTCAATTTTCATCAAGACATGTCAAAATATGAAACTTGTTCATCAAGAAATCAAAAATTGCAAATTAGGGTTTAAAATGAAGAATTTTCATAGCTTAGAAATTTTCTAAGTTATGAAAATCCCTAATTTTTTCCTAACTTTGTCCCATTGTTTCACCAAGATACATTTGGATTCAAGGAAAACTCAAAACATGAAAGTTATAGTCCATTTCAAAATCTACAACTTTGATTCACAAAGTTTCCTCAAAAGAAGCTTGTAGATCAAGTTATGATTTTTGGAACAAGGGTGCAAAACATTCTTAACTTAGAAATTTTTTGACCTATTCTAGGCAGGATTTTTGCCTAACTTCATGGCCACTTTTCACATGCTTCCACTTGGAATTTCAAGTTGCATTACAATAATGGATTGTAGTACACATTCCAAGCTTTCCAAAATGTCCAAGAACTCATCAAACAACCTTGTGGTTAGGGAGAATCGAATTTGGCAATATGAGCAAAAGTCACTTTGATTCATGGCCAAAGGCATGTTCATAACTTGTGCATTTTCAAACTCAGCATATGCAAGCTACATTACAGGCCTCTAATCTCATTTACACTCATAAATTTAATTCCAATCCTTTGTGTTTAAGGCTTATCTTGTGTGTTTAACCATTGCATACAAGATTGAGCCATAAATGGAAAAAGCACTTTATCCATTTTTGAAAAGTATGGCTTTATGTCAAATTTGCAAATCAAGAGGTACAATGCATATCTTCTAGACACAAGCTATTGGACATATCCTACTGATCAAGACAAAGTTTTGCAGCACATTTGAGGGGCCTAGAGAAGCTTGTAACAGCACTTGGCATTTTTGACTTACATTAGAAGAAACTTGGCATATTGATATCCAACTCTCATTGCTGCAAGAACTAGCTTAGACAAACTTGTTAGACACATTCCAAACAACATAACTGAGCTAAAGCACGACCAAAACACCTTCCAAACCTCACCATTCACAAAAACACCATTGTACTGCACAAAAACAGGGCATCCCTGCAACTTGACTTCCACAAACACTTCCACTCGTGCGTTTTGGCTGAAACCTTTGCCAATACATTCCCTATCACCCATTGAAGCTATCCCAAGCATTGGACACGACCTGTAACACCTCTAACCAACTTCACCATTTTCATTTTTTCTGTTTTGCAGGTGAACTTCTGTAGCTTTATATAGCAAGTTTCAAAGCATACCAAGCATTGGAATAGCATCCCTGCACTTCAAGTAAGATGTACAAGTCTTCACCTTGCCTTGAAAGTACCTCCATTGTCAGATACGATCCAAGATGAACAGGTAAGTTCATGGACTTCTATCTCTCAACCTACGAAGAGTTAGCTTTAAGTTTGTGAATGAAAAGTGTCGTACTCATGGCCCTGAAGCTATACATATCCTCACTTTCCATTTATATTGCATATGCTGAGAGAATTTAAGACCTGAACATTGACAAAAACTTAGGTTAAGAACTAGGGATGGAGAAATTCTCTCTCATTTCTGAGAGTTAGATCAAGTTTTTGGTATGTATGGAATCGTGGCTTGATGCTTGACACTTTTCATGTTATAAGTTTGTGCTAAAAGTCTAGGAATCATGAGATAGCAGGAAGCACGCGTTGCTCTGTTTTTTTGTTCAGAGGTTGAAGACAAAGTCTTCTTGGGCTGGGCCTGACTCTTTTTCCTTTTTGCACCATGTTTTTACATTTGCACCCCCTTGGCCCATTGCATTTTATTTTCATTATTTTTTACTTTTGATTTTTGTTTCTGACTTATTTATTTTTGCCAAAGCATAAAAAATATTAAAAAATATTTTTCTCACATTTTTTGCATTTTTTTTATATTTATTTTGTTTCATTTAGCTTTATATGTAAATAAATACATAATATCTTTTATTTAAAAATACTAAAATTAATACCAATACATTTTATTTTCTAATTTTCATTTTATTTTATCCTTTGAAAATATTTTATGAAAATATACTTTTTTTGTAAATATTAAATATTTTATTTTTGTACATATTTAATATATTTATCATATAATATAAATATTTGCATATTTATTAGGATATTTAGGATAAAAATACCAAAAATATACATTTTTACTTTTATTAATATTTAACTTTAAAAAATCACTTTTTGACAATATACTTTCTTTTTATTTATTTTTTGTACATAATTAATAAATATTGCATAGAATAAATATAATACCTTTTATTTAGCAAAAATTAGGGTTTTTGCCCTAAACATGAAAATATTCAAAAATGAACTTTCTTTTAATTATTTTTATTTTATTTGTGAATAAAATATACACTTACACAAAAATACCTTCACATACATATTGCTTTATTCTTATACATCTTTATATTTACATTTGCGCAATTCGATTTGGTTGTAAATATTAGACACTATCCTTCTATGAAGTCTCACCCCCATTTGAACATTTGTACCCCCATTCCCATGATCATTGTGTAATAACTTAGGATTTAAATTCCGCATTTAAAAGTTTTCTAATTATACCATGATAGAATTAGGGTTTTGTATGCAAAAATTAACCAAAAATAGTTTGACCTAAATTCAAGATAAACAAGCATGAAAATGGACAACACCAATCACACTTGCACCCCCTAGGGTTATTCCACTTGTTGCCTTCAATAATGGGCCATATTGCATGTTAAGTATCTTTGGCAAAAACAAAATAATCAAATGATCATAGTCCCTCGATGACGCTTTCAAAAGTTGCCTAAACAAATGATCAAGTCCCTTAAAGAAAATTGCCCAAAGATACTTGGCACCATTGCAATCATGGTCTAAACGATGACCCGCGCCTGTCCCGTTCACATCCTAACACAAGATTGTCCACCAAATACAATGGTGGAACAAAATTGTTAAAAGGGTTAAAACATAGCAAAGATCTTTGAGAAATTTAGGGTAGATAGCTCTTGGTTACTTGCCAACTTGCAAAACAAAAACACTTGCCTATTTTTCAAAACACACATCACAACACACTTTCAAAACAATTTTAAAAAACAAATTGAAAACTTTTCAAAAGACATACACCTTTGTATACATCCCAACATGGATCATTACAAAGGTTGCCACCACATTGGCCTCTTTTCAAAATATTTTCAACCCCACACACAAAGCACCATTTCAAACAATTGAAAGCACCATTTCAAACAATTGAAAATAAAGGCAAGTTGATCTAAGCAAGTAACTAAGAGCCCATGGATAACCATGGATAGAAAGGGTGCCAATACCTTCACTTTCTATAATCTACTCCCCGAACCCAAGAAAACATCTCAAAGGTTTTTGCTGTGCTTTTTAACCTTTCCTTAGGATAAAATAAAAAGTCGGTGGCGACTCTTGCTCAACCGAAACATTTGCGAAAACAAACGCAAAACCTCAAGTCAGTTCTCTCACCGTATCACAGAACTGGCGACTCTGCTGGGGATTCCTTAAAAGTGGCGTAACCTTAGGGCTTAGATCTCCTTTGTTTTAAATTGTTTGCTTTGTTTGTTTTTATATTTGTGGGCTTTGCATCGGAGTTTCATAGATCCTAACCTGGATCTGGGGAATCCCCTTTTAGGTAGAATAATCTGTGAGGGACCTGTCCGGCGTAGACCGACATGGGTGAAGCAGTAGCTACGTTGGTGTGGCACCTTGGTCTGTACCGATATCCCTTGTGTTGCAACAAGGAGAATATGGGTATTCTAAGGAGTCATTAAACACCAACCGACCTTAGAACCCTAAATTGACCCAACTTGGCCATATAACAGTAGCAGTATGCTACACTCATTGAGGATAAACTCTCGCGATGGTTCTGGCCGGAAGAAAAGATTGCGATGCTGGAGTTATGACCGATTGAGGGTAGTCAATTATATTGAGATCCTCTAGAACCCAGTTACTTTTGGTAGGACAGGTTTTAACCAATGAAACTAAAAGAGGGTAATACCTAAACTTCATGCTGGCCTAAACCTTAAGGGTTGTCTTGTGTGACTTGTGTGCCTTATCATGCTTGCCTTTGTGAATACTTGTGGTGTGCTTCATCATAGAATCATAGCATCATACCATTGCATGCATCCTGCATAAGGACTGACCCATTTCAAAGACAAGAGGGTTTCATCTTTGCTCTATTTTGTAGGACATCATGATGCCCGTGCGTAGGAATACTATTCGGCTCAACTTTATTCAACCACCTACTTTGCTCAAGGAATTGGTTGATAGGATTCCAAACACTACTTCCTTCATCAAGAGGCATGGTTCTCTCCTTGGTTTGATCACTTCAAAGTGGGACCAACAACTGATAAGTGTCCTGACCCAGTTTTATGATCCCTTGTATCATTGCTTCACCTTTCAAGACTTCCAGTTGGTCCCTACCCTGGAAGAATTCTCTGATTTTCTTGGTATCCCTGTTTTGGAGCAGACTCCATTCACTGGTTGGGAGAAGACTCTTAGGCCTGAAGAGATTGCTGCAGTCCTTCCCTTGACCAAAGAAGAGGTATTGGCTAACTGGGAAACTAGAAGTGGAGTTAAGGGCTTTTTGGTTAAGTTTCTGGTTGGCAAAGCTAATGGTTTCTGGAATGACTTAGACTTCAAGGCGTACGAAGGCATTCTGGCTCTTTTAATCTATGGTCTGGTATTGTTTCCAAATCCTGATACCTTTATCAATATATATGCCATAAGGATCTTCATGTCTCGGAACCCTGTACCCACTCTTTTGGGTGACATCCTGCAACAACTATATGCTCGTACTGCCCGAAGACGGGGAACTCCATGGTGTTGTGCTCCTTTGCTAGTGAGGTGGTTTATTTCGCACCTTCCTAAGTTCGTGCTGAAGAATGAAGAAGGAATGGGTTGGGTTCGTAGGTTAATGTCTCTCACTGATAATGACATCACTTGGACTCTCAGAGGTTTGGATGAGTTAGCTGTTATTGATCGTTGCGGAGAATACCCTAATGTTCCATTGATCGGTACCCAGGGAGGAATCTCTTATAATCCATGTTTAGCTCTCCGTCAGTTTGGAAGAGCCAGAAGAGTAGGGCCTCATGAGATGTTGGTTCCTCACTTCCATTTTGAATCTCAGGTAGGCAGTGACAAACTACGCCATGGATTCATTAAGGCTTGGGACAGAATTCACAAAGCTGACCCATATGAGTTGGGACCGAAGACTTCTCTACCATTGGAACCCTATTGCAGATGGGTCTGCATCCGTGCTCAGAAGTTAGGTATGCCATACGAAGCTGTCAGGCCTATCATTCTTGAATCTCCTGATGAAGACGGGGTTCCTCCAACTGTTCTCCCTACTCAGATACCCACTGATGTTGATACGCTAAAGAGATCTTGGGCGCAGCTACAAGAAGAACGGGATTATTATCGGGAAAAGTTCAACGAACAAGAACGGAAGATCCAGAAGCTGACTAAGCAATTGGAGGAAGAGCGGGTCCTGAATGACTATATCCGCACTGAGAAGAGGAGGCCATGGGAGCACTGATGAGCTTAGGAGATTTCTTTTACAGTTTTTATTTCCTTTTCAGTATTTCCATTCTTGTAATGCCTAAGGGCAAGTTGTTGAACAATTTAAAGTTTGAATCTAATGAAGTGTGTTCCTTTTTGTCTACAAAGTTGAATCCCGATTGTCTTTGAAAACATAAAACATACGCATCTCATTGCATCATATGCATAACAGGTACCTTTTTCCACAGGTTGCTTAATCTTCTTCGCTGTTTATTTGAACAGTCATCATGAATCCTGAATCATCCAATGAGAAAGCTATCAAGGCCCTCCAGGCCCAAAACGCCCAGTTTCAAGAGCTGGTCATGAGCTTAGCCCAAGGTCAACAAGAGTTGAAGGCTCTACTCTTGAAGAAGAAGAAGAAGAGGACTGCGCTATTCAACACTGGACGCAGGTTTGGGAATACACTACATAATGAGGCTGATCAGGCTACTTCCTCTGCAGAGAAAGACAGTCCCCAAGGGGGAAGGGCTCCTAGTCATGCAGTCTCCGACAAGGAGACGGATTACAATGATGAACAGTACCCTCCTGATGCAGACAGATACAAGCAACTAGAGGACCGTTTAAGTGCCATGGAGATTCAAAATGTGTCGGGGCTGGATTTCGGAGATCTAGGTTTATCTTCTGGGGTGGTGATCCCACACAAGTTCAAGGCGCCTGCCTTTGCGAAGTACGACGGGGCTTCCTGTCCTAAGCTGCATCTCAGATCATATGTAAAGAAGATCCAACCTTACACTGCAGACAAGAACCTATGGATCCATTTCTTTCAGGATAGCCTTTCGGGGTCTCAACTCGAATGGTTCTATCGGCTAGATGGAGCCAGTATCCGAAACTGGGAGGACTTGGCTACTGCGTTTTATAAACAGTATCAGTACAATTCTGACCTCGCTCCTACGCGTACCCAGCTTCAGGGTATGTCACTGGGAACGGGCGAAGGATTCAAGGAGTATGCGCAAAAGTGGAGAGACTTGGCTGGCAGGGTGCAGCCTCCTTTGACTGACCATGAACTTGTTGACATGTTCCTAGGGACCCTGTCTGGTCCATTCTTCAATCATCTGATTGGTAATTCTTCTGTTGGGTTTACAGATTTGATCTTGAATGGTGAGAGGATAGAAGCTGGTATCAAGTCAGGGAAGATACAGAAAGGTGCCTCCGCGAGTACTGAGAAGAAGCCCTTCAAGAAGGAAGCCAGTGTTGTTTATGGTCCCAGAAGACAAGTTAAGCCGGAACGCCGCCAAGCTGTTAATGCATTGGTAATTTCAAAGCCTACAATTATTGCTCCTCAGCAATATAATCAACAAAGGGGTGAGAGGCCCAAAAGGCAGTACGCTCGGCTTAGCATGACCCTATCTCAGATTTTGCCACAACTACTGTCAACCAATTTGGTAACTGTCAAAGAAGCTCCGAAGGTAGTGAACACAACTTCTCCAAAGTACAACCCCAACGCCCGTTGCGCTTATCACTCTGATAGCCCCGGGCATACTACGGACGATTGTTGGGCTCTGAGGAATAAGGTTCAAGACCTTATTGATGCTAAGGAAATACAATTTGAGGCGCCCGAGAGGCCCAATGTTGTGACTGCTCCCATGCCCCAGCATGGAGTGAATGTTGTGGAAGAAGACCGGTATGTGGCCTCCGTGGAAGATATTGTTACCCCGTTGTCGACTGTTAAAAGGAATCTGTTGCTAGCCGGTTTATTTCCGGGATGTGGTGAAGATTGCCTTCTATGTGCTGTTTCGCCTTTTGGTTGTCCTTTGCTGAAATAAGGTATCCAAATCCTGATGGATAGCAAAGAAATCTTGTTCGAGAAGATTGTTGTTCCTGCTGTCCCCGCCGAAGAAGTTTCTATTGTCACTATTTTCAACAAATCTCCCAAGGCTCCTTCAAAGAAGCCTGTCAAAATCATGTCCACTCAGAAGATTGCTCCTGTCATCATCACTGTCCCAGGGCCTCTCCCTTATACATCCGACAAAGCTG
Organism: Vicia faba; assembly: GCA_948472305.1. Lineage (NCBI taxonomy): Eukaryota > Viridiplantae > Streptophyta > Magnoliopsida > Fabales > Fabaceae > Vicia > Vicia faba. The sequence continues at coordinate 1,361,717,060 of OX451736.1, read as the reverse complement.
TCCCATGGCACTATGGGGCAAATGTTTATGTGCTTGGAGTGAAGTAAGATTTTGATACAAGTACCGGTGTCAGTAACATCACCAGGCCTGCCAAAATTACTCGCAGTGGTAGGTTGTTTTCGCCAGATATCGCACCACCAGCTATTCAGAAACCTCTTATCATCACACCCGCAAGTGTGCATGTCCCACTTCCTAATCAAGTTCCTGTTTCTACCCCTACTGCCGAGTCATCTGACGCTCGGGGAAAGGGATTGCTACTGATTTGCCTGCCCTGACGGAGGCGCCGAAGAAAACTACTGTTGAAGCCTCCCAGCAAGAGATGGAGGAAATCCTCAGGATTATCAAGAAAATTGATTTCAATGTGGTTGAGCAGTTGGGGCACACCCCATCCAAAATTTCTATGCTATCATTGTTGTTGTGTTCAGAGGCCCATGCCAAGGCCCTGATCTCCTTCCTGAAGACGGCTCATGTGCCGCAAGAAACGTCTGCTGATCAATTTACTGATTGTATGTCCAACTTGACTGCCGATAATGGTTTGGGCTTCTCTGACGCCGATCTGACAGCAAAAGGAAAGAACCATAATGACGCCCTGCATGTCTCTATTGAATGCAGGGGCACTACTCTTGCCCATGTGTTGGTAGACACCGGTTCTTCTTTGAATGTATTACCCAAGAAGGCCTTAGACAGGTTAGATTGTGAGGGTTTGGAGCTCAAGCCTAGTAACATTGTTGTCCGAGCCTTTGACGGTTCGAAAAGGATGGTACATGGTGAAGTTGACATCCCAATCAGGGTTAGTTCGCAGGTCTTTGATTCAACATTCTATGTGATGGATATCCGTCCATCCTATTCCTGTTTGTTGGGTCGTCCATGGATCCATAAAGCTGGAGCGGTGACCTCCACACTACATCGAAAGCTTAAGTACCCAGTCAGAGGAAAGATTGTTACAGTTCAAGGGGAAGAAGAGTATATGGTCAGCCACCTCAACTCGTTCCGGTACATAGAAATGGATGGGGAATTCATTGAGACTCCATTCCAACACTTTGAAGAGGTACCTCAGACATTGGCATCGGCTGAAACTGTGATTGAAGACCCTCCTTTGAAGATGGCTTCCTTGAAGGATGTCCGGGCTGTGATTGAGAAGGGCGAGTGCGCAAACTGGGGCCGACTCCCTAACTTTACTCCGAAGACTGACAAGTTTGGTTTGGGCTTCACTGCAGAGGCTCAGAGGGTTGTTCGCAACGCAAGGATTGGAAGACCTCTTGTGTTCATCACCAACCCGGGAGTGAACGTTATTGAAGACGACGTGGAGGAATCAGAATTTGACAGCTGGATCTACCCAACAACCGACAGTGGACCAAGCAACTAGACTGCCAAAGACTTTACACCTATTACTTTTGTCACTCAGTAATGAACTCTTTTGATTTCAATTTGTAACAAACAATATGTTGAAACTTTTATGGCTCGGTGTCCTACCCGGGGCACCGTGGCTCCATTTATGAGGGTTTTTGTATGACATTTTCATATATCATTAATCAAAACATTGGACATTTGTTGCATTTCAAAATCTTGTGCTCCTTTTATTTCTTTATTATATATTGCAAAACAGCTATATTTACACACACTCACTTATACAGGTTCCAATCCACTATGGATCTCACTGGTAACGACTCTGCTACTTCCAGTTATGACTTCGAAAATCCGATCAACTTAGCCGAAGACGAAGGTGAAGATGATTGTGAAGTGCCTGGTGAACTTGCAAGACTGCTACTCCAGGAAGAGAGAGTCATTCCGCCGCATGAAGAGCCAGTGGAAACAGTAAATCTGGGTACTGAGACAGACAGAAAGGAAGTCAAGATTGGTGCCAATTTAGAGCTCAGTGTGAAACAATGGTTGATTCAGATGCTGCATGACTACATGGAAATCTTTGCTTGGTCTTACGAAGACATGTCTGGGTTGGATACCGACATTGTGGTTCATCACCTGCCTACCAAGGAAGACTGCCCTCCGGTAAAACAAAAGGTCCGCCGTATGCGTCCAGAGATGTCCGAGAAAATCAAGGCCGAGGTTATGAAACAATTTGATGTTGGGTTTCTAGCGGTGACTTCTTACCCTCAGTGGATTGCCAACGTGGTTCTAGTGGCGAAAAAGGATGGTAAGGTCCGAATGTGTGTTGATTATATGGATTTGAACAGGGCCAGCCCCAAGGATGATTTCCCTCTGCCTCACATCGATGTTCTGGTTGACAACACTGTGTAGCGGTGAAAATTGAAGATCAAGCTATTAATTAACTTGACTCACAAAAGCAAGAGTCGCCACCGCGCTTTATTATTTCCAAGGGAAAAGGGAAAAGAGCGAAATAAAACCCTAAAATATGAAATGTATAATAATACTTAAAAGTAGTGAAAATACAATGCGTTTTTGAAAAGAGATCAAGAGTTCGGGGGTTGGTTATGCAATGGGAAGGTATTAGCACCCAATGTATCTGCGGTACTCCGCAGGAACCTTTTGAAATATCTGTTTTTTGGTTAAAATTGTTTGTTTGATTAAAATGGTTCGTTTGACTAAAAATCGGTGTTGGAGAGATTTTGAAGATGCGACGACCTAGTGTCGAAGTTTTGACTTAAAAGGTGTGAGTTTAAAAATTGAATCTTTTGGGAAAATTATCTTAGGTTTAAAAAAATAGTAAACCAACAAAAAATGAAAAAAAGGTATTCGCACGATCGGATGAGATGTGCTTTATGACGTGAAGTCAACAAATTTAATTCTTTCCCTTGGAGTAAGCAAAATAAAATGAACATCAAAATATAAACATGCGGAAGTTCACAAGAAAATAAATCTGACAAAAAAAACAAATTAATGATCAAGAGGCACCGAGAAATTGAAATGACAGAAATATACAAATAAAAGGAATATAACTAATTATCTAAAGAAGTTATTCGAACTAAACTAAAAATTACTTACTAAAATAATTCTAAACTAATTACAAATTCTAAGGTTATAAAAAATCTAGTATTATTGAATTTGATCTAAACTAAACTAAAGTTTTAAAATTTAGTAAGTTAAATCTAGATTAAATTAAAATCCTAAGGTTACTAAATTAAATCTAAAACAAATGAAAATTCCAAAGTTGCTAAACTAAATCTAAATCGAATAAAATTCTAAAACTACTAAACTAAATTTAAATCAAATAAAAAACTCTAAAGTTATTAAACTAAATAAAAATTATAAACTTATTAAACTAATTCTAAATCAAATAAAAATTATAAATTTATTAAACTAATTCTAAATCAAATAAAAATTCTAAAGTTAGCTAAATAAAAGTCAAATAAAATTCTAAAGTCACTAAACTAAAACTAAACAAATAAAATTCTAAAGTTAACTTAAATAAAATTCTAAAGTTATTAAACTAAACTAAAACAAATAAAATTCTAAAATTTACTAAATGAAATAAAATTCTAAAGTTATAAAATAAAAACTAAAACAAAATAAAATTATAAAGTTATTAATTATGATTCTAAATATTTTAAAGTTATAAAATAAATCTAAACTAATTAAAAAAAAATTTAAATTAATATTAAATTAAATCTAAATATAAAATTTACTAATATTTTGTTTATATTTTTTTTTTATCAGTCAAAAGAAGTTATATTATGTTAGTTTCATGAGCTATTCTCATGTACAAACTAATTAATTTATGTTTAGAGAATTTTAACAAGGCATTCCAAGAAAGCATTTGAATAACTAGCATTAAAGTCCACATCAGTAAATATTCGGTACCAACCATGTTAGAGATATCACAAAGCCAATATTTACTTGTTCCACTAACGTCTTGGAGGCATATATTGCACATGCTTATCTGCACAAATTGCCTGCATCTTTTCTGGAAGAGCTTCTGAGACAGCAAGATAATTAAAGACAGTATAATAACATGGTATTGGTCTTATATTTAAAAAGACAATAAAAATAATGTACCAGACAGAAATCCAAAACTCCCAAACCAGTTCTAAAATAGAAAAAACCGATCGAAAACGGTGATGACCAACGGTTGGCGGAGGAGGCGGAGTGGCCTTTTGCGAAGGAGAAGGGATTATGCTGTGCGTTTGCGTATGGCAGAGTGAGGACGGCTGATGCGAGTTCGCGGAGCTGAGCATGTGCGTCGGTGAGGTGGATCCGGTGGCGGCTTCGTGGCTTGCGCGCAGCCGGTCGAAGCTTGATCAAGGATAGAGATCACGACATTGCTTTAGTTGTCGTCGGAAGAAGCTTTGCAGCGATTCTTCTTCTGCGTATGTGTATGTATCTATTCTTCGTTCTCCACCCTCTTTTCAGATTTACCAAGACCTTGAAAACGAGTTGCGGTTTAACGTTGTTATGACATTTGAGGGAGAGTAAAGAGGTGCTTCAGTTTTGGTGCGGTTTTCCGATTGAAGCTGATTTGGTTTGTGAAGTTTGTGTTGTTGTTGGGTGTCGTTGCGGAATCGGAAGCAGAGTGTTTTATTGGTGATTATGAAGTGTGTGTGATGGTGGTTATGAAGGTGGTTGTACTTTTGGGTTTATAGTGGTGTTTGGAGGTGGTAAGAGGGTGAGTTATGGTGGTCGGTTAAGTGAGTTTCGGTGGAGAGGAGTGGTTTCAGAAATGAGATAAGGGTGCTGGTAAAAGACTGAGTTGTGGTGGTTTAGTGGAATAGTGAAGAAGGGTTGTGTTTTCTGTTCTCTGAAACTCTTCTCGCGGTAGTTGAGACGACTCAAAAATGGAGTGTGGTAGTGGGGAAAGTGATATGAAGTATGGTTAGAGAAAGATGCTGGTTTTGTTGTATTTTTTTTGGTTGTATTCCACAAAGAAAAAAGAGACTATTAAAGTAGTCAGATGAAGAGGAAAAATGATTTCAGCTTGCAATCATATCCGTCCATTATTTTCATTAATCCTGCACAACTTCTATCAACCAATTAGAAAAAAGAATAGTTTAACAAAAAAATTAATGATTAAAAATCCCTCTAAAAATAAAAATGACTTAAAAACCTGAAAGTGTACAAATTAATGCAATTTAAAATATATTTTTTTGAATTTTTATGAATAAAAAATAAAGACCCAAAATGACCGAAAATGATAAAAACGGACGAAAATTTATCTGAAAAAATAAAATGAACACATTAAAATAATCTACATGTCACAAAGATTAAAGAAAAAATATTCAAGAAGTCAAAAATCAAAAATAAAATAATAATAAAAATATCAGACTAAACAGACGTTTAAGGTTAAAACGAGACTTCGAACTGTACCGAAAAATAAAGCGAGCATACCGTCATAATCTACGCGAAGCGCAGATTCATAAAATGATCGGTAAAAGGTGAAAACTTGAAATATTTTTCTCGCTAATTTTTCGTACATTGTTGAATCGCTTTTAACAGTTTGTCTATAAAACCAAAATATTTTTATTATCGACATATAAACAACTTGGAGCAATGCAAGAAAATAGTAAACAGGTAAAAATGAATGATGTGAAATGCCGAGTATTTTACAACTGAAAGACGATGCAAACTTTGATTTAAACTGACTTTTCTGGTCAATTTAAATACGACTAATGATGCAAAATATGATGAATGAAGATATTTACTAATGATTGTGACCAAATGACAACATGGTATGACTGTGCGACTGAAAAAATTAGGAGCGAAATTAAGGGTGCAACGGTGTGCCTTGATGAATCAGTCTTCGAGAATCCACAATCAACCGTACTTCTGGCTTGGGAGACTCAAAACCTTAATTGAGGCGCGACACCTGATGCTCTTGATTCAGACTTGTCTCTGCACATGAAACAAAAGAAAACATGAACATACACCTTTGTATGCGATTAGAAATTAGTGACACATAGGCTCAAAATGTTCAAAACACTTGACAATCTTCACATAGTCAAAGCTCGAAGGTGAGACGTTAAAACCGACCGTATTTTGTGACCTTGACTTATCTTAAAAAATGAAAAAAATGAAAATGGGATCTTAGGTCAAAAATTGGGGTACAACAGCTGCCCCTATTTAAGTTTCTTCTATCTGGAGATATGAAGATCGGGATCTTCATTTCGACGAGATTGAAGGGACTTAAATATAGAATACACAATTTTTGGCCTTAACATACCGCGATTATGTTCATGATATGATATGAATGTAATGCTCTGAATTTTATGGGGAATGACGCCATATGAGACAGACTATGCTGGAGAAACCAGACACATTATACAGTAGTCCCACAGAGGAAGAGGTTGTAACTCCACTAGGGAAACAAAGTCATAGACTTCAAATGAGAGACTCTTGAATGATTTACATCAGTGTTGAGACTGGAAAAGAGATGATTTACATCAGTACAAAGACTGGAAAAAGAAATGATTTACATCAGCACTGTGACTGGAAAAGGAAATGATGGACATCAGTACTGAGACTGGAAAACGATTGACATCAGCACTGTGGCTGGAAAACAAAATGATTGACATCAGCACTGTGGCTGGAGATAAACATCTTTGGCTTCTGAATTTTACCAAGGACGGTAACACATTTCTTCTTTAACCAAGATATCGCTTGAAAAGGATAAAATAAAAACTTCCCCACGAGACTTTTTCGAAAGGGATGCCATTTGCTGAGTAGACATTATTGTTGGGGATACACAAGCTGCTCAAATAAAGAGGCCGCCACTTGCTTCCTTTCAAAGGTGTCAATAACATACAAGCTGCTCATGAAGAGACCGCCACTTGCTGTCTTCAAAGAATATTAAAGCACACAAGCTGCTCATGAAGAGACCGCCACTTGCTGTCTTCAAAGAATACTAACGTACAAGCTGCTCATGAAGAAGCTGCCACTTGCCATTTTCAAGGGAACAATAACACACAAGTTGCTCAAATAGATAAGCTTCCACTTGCTGTCTTCCAAAAAGTACTAACGTACAAGCTGCTCATGAAGAAGCTGCCACTTGCCGTTTTCCAAAAAGTACTAACGTACAAGCTGCTCATGAAGAAGCTGCCACTTGCCGTTTTTCGTACAAGCTGCTCATGAAGAGACCGCCACTTGCCATTTTCAAAAAGTGTTGATAACATACAAGTTGTCCATGAAGAGACTGTCGCTTGCTGTTTCTTTTCAAAATTACCAATAACACAGAAGTTGCTCATGAAGAGACCGTCGCTTTTTGTTTTCAAAGGTGACGATAACAAACAAGTTGCTCATGAAGAGACTGTCGCTTGCTGTTTCTTTCAAGGTATCAATAACATGCAAGTTGCTCATGAAGAGACCGCCGCTTGATGTTTTTCAAGAGAAAAATAACACACAAGTTGCTCATGAAGAGACCGCCGCTTGCTGTTTGTCAAGAGTATCCATAACACACAAGTTGCCTCATGAAGAGACCGCCGCTTGCTGTCTTCAAAGGTAACAATAACATGCAAGTTGCTCATGAAGAGACCACCGCTTGATGTTTTCAAAGGTGTCAATAACATGCAAGTTGCTCATGAAGAGACCGCCACTTGATGTTTTCAAAGGTGTCGATAACATACAAGTTGCTCATGAAGAGGCCGCCGCTTGATGTTTTTCAATAACACACAAGTTGCTCATGAAGAGACCGCCGCTTGCTGTTTTGAAAGGTGACAGTAACACGCAAGTTGCTCATGAAGAGACCGCTGCTTGTTGTTTTGTTGAAGATACTCATAAAATATCGTGAAGATATTGCTGGAGGTGAGAATCAATAATTTCATCGGGGATGGACAAACTACTCATGAAGAGACCGCCATTTGTCGTAGAGAAATCAGAAATAATCAAACTGCTCAAATAAATAGTCATTCGCTTGTTGTCATGCCGATATTCCAGAAGAAGGTTGTGATAACACTACTGGGGAATAAAGTTCATCTTCAATGGGGAACCATGAATAAATCCTTCTTGATGAGACAAAGTATTTACGTTGCAAAATAAATGCACTCTCCATCTAGGTTTCACAGCCTAGAGAGATCCACAGGGTATCGTTCACAAGAGACAAAACTCAATCCAGGAATAAACCGGAGAGAAAACAGTCAAACAAGACTCCACCCAATGAGGAAACAACTCAAATGGGGATTTATCCTATCCAGAGATGGAAAAGGAAAGCTAAAGCAAGATTCTTCCACGAGTTAACTCAGTGGGGAATTAGAAAAGAGGCGCACTTTCTGCTTAAGTTGACACTCTATTTGGAAAGATCAAATATGCTATTTGAATAGACATAACCAAGGTATACGAACTCAATGACATCAACAAATACAAATGTACATGCATGACGCAAGTGTGAATGAAAAAATGAATCTCATGTATATGTTGACAAAACAGACAGGGGAGATAGACAGAAAATGATAAGACGTCCCAGTACAACCCGATGCTCAGCTAACCTCAACAAAAGGGGAACATTACTGGAGATAAAAACAAAAGCCATCATTGGAGCAAAGTCCTTTTACAAAGCTTAAATCTCTTTGGAGAGGAAGATATCTTTCGGTAGAAAGCCCAAAGTTCAGTCTTCTATCACTAACAATCCATTGAAAGGATAACAACACAAACAAAGTTTCAGCTAGAAAAAGCCATGCTTAGCTGAAGATACTGGGAACACCACCCTCTGATAATGTGTGCAAAACATATCTTGACAAATCTGGATTGCCCCTGGGACTAATTTTGGATGCCCCAAGTTTACTGCTGATAAGCTGCGTGATGCACGATAATTCTTGCGAATAGCTTCACCTCTAAAATGCCCCGAGCTATATGGTTGATGAGGAGAAATCGTCTCAAGAGGATTTTACAAATAACCCGGCATCCACCGTGCTCTGGTGTCTTCAAACTCTTAGAGAGATTCATCGAATCTCGACATGATTGCCCCGGATTGACTATAGTTGGCACAACAAAGTCTTCAAATTTTTGCCCCAAACGAGCAAACAAGTTGGGAAAAGCATTAACTGGGAGAAGCAACATGTTCGTGCTTACGGTCTTCAGGTGACATGCCCCTGGATATGATTTTTCTTTAAATGATCCGCCAATTACTCAACATAGTGCTTATGTGAGCTTCCTTGATATCAAACAAATGTTTTGAAGTTAGAAAAAGTTTACAATGCGAATGAAAATTCTAATGCAACAGTTATGTAAGTCTTGAAGATTTTGAAAGATATCGCACAAATTTTGCGAGTTAAAGCACCATTTATTTTTGTATAGGAAAAACATATGATACCAACATAACTATTTAGAACATTCATGGGAGTCAGGAACACTATCTCATTGAAGTATGCTTTCAAAATAACCTTGCTTCAATTAGGACTTTTGAAGGTTGTAACGTGGTCTGGTTCATGGTTTTAGAAAAAAAGATTTAAGGCTCAAAATATTTGGTGCCCACCCCCTTCATGATGTTCTCCAACCCTATGTTCAGTTAATTCATCATGAGTGTTCGTCTCTCGAAAGGATTTTGTGACGATTAAGGAAACGACGAGGTTTTCGGAGTAGAAACCACCCTTATGTCTTCGTGTTTGTAGTCACCAATTTGTTCTTTGCTGAGGACTTTTCTTTGCAGTCCTTTTCTTTGCAATTTTTATTTTCCCTAACTTTTGCCTGAACTAATTCTTTTGAATTGACAGTCCAGCGGGATGCCTTAATTTTGCCTAAGTCACACGTTTTCGTGTTTTTTGACTTACCAGGCTTTTTCTCGATTTTTGACTTTTTGAACAAAATGTGTGACATTAGCTTGTCTTTGCTTGTTTAGAGGATTATGATTGCCTCGTTTCTTGATGAATGAGGGATAACATTGTAGTTCCACATCCTCTAGATTCATTATACATGAAAGATAGCCCTCGTAGTTTCTCTTCAAAAAACATGTTCCTTATGAATTTTGAACACTCAGTCAGATTAACTAAAAACTACCCTGCCCCAGGTTAAAATTCAAGGTTTTCTTCATATAGAAAAGAAACTTCTGCTTCAAAGGCTCAAAAGGGGTTAGCAAGGGATTATCTTCCTTATATCTCCGGTGTTTAGGAATTTGAAACAATGCCTGTACATCATCAGCAAGATTTTATCCAAAAGCATGCAACCAACGATTTTGTGTTCTTTAGATCATCATCCTCCCTTCAATCTCTGCCTAGGCAAGAGAATGGGCAACAAGTTGGTATCATAATGCAAAAATAAATTTAAAATTTGAAAACAAATATGAGTGAAACGAATGAATTTCTTCAAGACAAACATATTCATTGTATTAAGATAATCATTCAGATGCAAACAAGTTCTTACATGCAAACAATGTTTTGATAAACAAGAAAAATTACAAAAAGCATAAATAAGTTAATACTCTGGGAAGGCTTTCCATCTGGACTTGAATTACCAAAAACATCCTTCAAAACTCAAAGTCACTATCAATCGTGTTTACTCTTCGGCGCATGCTTGATTTGAACTTCAAAACCAACGTCCTTGAATGACAAGATACCACTTCTGACCAACTTCTGAACCTCAATCTTCAAAGCAAAGCAACCCTCCAAGTCATACCCAGGAGCACCTTGATGAAAGGTACAAGCCAAATCAGCTTTGTAGTACCAATGTATCTTCTCAGGAACCCTCGGTGGAGGTCGGGTCTGAACCAAATTCCTCTGCATCAGGATAGGGAACAACTCTGTATAGGTAATTGGAATTGGATCAAACTGGGTTTTCCTCTGATTAGGAACTTACTGATTTTGTTGATGAATAGGAGGAACATGATGATTTTGACGATGAATATTTCTTCCTATGGTTCTCTTCTTGGAAAAGTTATTATCAAACTTCTTCACACCATTAGCTGAGCTACCATCTTCATATAAACATCTATTCCCAACATCTTCTTCTAGACGCACTCCCACATTCACCTCGTCAGGAAAGTCATTAGGTGCATTAACCATCACCTTCTCATGATAGAATGATTTTAGAGTTTCAGTGAAGACTTTTATCATCGCTTCCTCCATCCTAGAAGGATTGACTTGGGAGGCAACCAGAATTTCAACCAAACCAGTTAAGTGATCCACACTAGCTTTCAAAATAGTCATCTCTCTAGGGAGTTCAGAAACCTCTTGCTTGATATTCTCCATTGTTCTCTTAGCGCGAGTGTTGTACTGGTGATACCAAAGGAAAAATAAGACTTGGAAAAAGACCTTTGAAAGTGAAACAAAAAATGTAGAATGATGTATGATATGCAAAAGAGAGTTTTTATTTGATTTTCAAGGAACTCAAGATATTAAGTTGTAAACATCAAAGTATGAAGATAGAAGATGAATTTTAAATCGGCTCCGAACATTGATCAAGTTATCATCAAGATCAATCATCCATTTTGGTGGATTAGGGTTTTCGCCCTATCAACACCCAAGATCCATTGAGCTTGACGAAACTTGTGATGTTTACAAAGAAAGACCTCCAAATTCCTTCAAAGTCAAGTGAAAAGGGTTTTATGGATGCGTGAATGCATGGCTATGCAACAACCACAAGCAAGGTCACAAATAAAGTCGAAAGGTTCAACGTCACGAGCATGGAGTCAAGGTAAGGAACACCCCCCAATGTATGTACTAACAGTTTAATCACACCTGCAAGACAAGGTTCTAAGAGTTCCCGGAGTCTACATTCCTCCTTCGGATATTACCAACGTCTTGATTACTCAATAATCAGCAATATTCTCAAGAGAAACTCATCCGAGCGTAGCATCGCGTAACAATTACTTCCGGATTACTCCGTTATAATCTCCGCGCTACACCTAAAAGGCCAAGATGGGTTAGGGTTCTACGGTTCCCAGCTTCTCTGGCTCCTAGGTCGAAAATAATAATGTCCTCCCGATTACCCGGTAAACAAATATTACGTTCAAAAGGGTCTTCCACTGAGTGGGGGATCTCATGCCTCCTTCTTCGGGATTACTCCCTCAAAGTTAACATGACTATACCGCCCGTCCTATTCCTAAGTGTAACTTAGTCCGGGTATAGGACTTGTCCTTTGTAAATATTATCAACACCCAAATAATCATAATATATACATATAATCAAACAATCAAATAATGATAAACCAGATAAAACAAATTAGGCTTAACCCACTTAGGGATGGACCAGCAAGAGGTCAATCTGTCCCCAGCAGAGTCGCCAATTCTGTAGCGGTGAAAATTGAAGACCAAGTTATTAATTAACTTGACTCACAAAAGCAAGAGTCGCCACCGCGCTTTATTATTTCCAAGGGAAAAGGGAAAAGAGCGAAATAAAACCCTAAAATATGAAATGTATAATAATACTTAAAAGTAGTGAAAATACAATGCGTTTTTGAAAAGAGATCAAGAGTTCGGGGGTTGGTTATGCAATGGGAAGGTATTAGCACCCAATGCATCTGCGGTACTCCGCAGGAACCTTTTGAAATATCTGTTTTTTGGTTAAAATTGTTTGTTTGATTAAAATGGTTCGTTTGACTAAAAATCGGTGTTGGAGAGATTTTGAAGATGCGACGACCTAGTGTCGAAGTTTTGACTTAAAAGGTGTGAGTTTAAAAATTGAATCTTTTGGGAAAATTATCTTAGGTTTAACAAAATAGTAAACCAACAAAAAATGAAAAAAAGGTATTCGCACGATCGGATGAGATGTGCTTGATGACGTGAAGTCAACAAATTTAATTCTTTCCCTTGGAGTAAGCAAAATAAAATGAACATCAAAATATAAACATGCGGAAGTTCACAAGAAAATAAATCTGACAAAAAAAACAAATTAATGATCAAGAGGCACCGAGAAATTGAAATGACAGAAATATACAAATAAAAGGAATATAACTAATTATCTAAAGAAGTTATTCGAACTAAACTAAAAATTACTTACTAAAATAATTCTAAACTAATTACAAATTCTAAGGTTATAAAAAATCTAGTATTATTGAATTTGATCTAAACTAAACTAAAGTTTTAAAATTTAGTAAGTTAAATCTAGATTAAATTAAAATCCTAAGGTTACTAAATTAAATCTAAAACAAATGAAAATTCCAAAGTTGCTAAACTAAATCTAAATCGAATAAAATTCTAAAACTACTAAACTAAATTTAAATCAAATAAAAAACTCTAAAGTTATTAAACTAAATAAAAATTATAAACTTATTAAACTAATTCTAAATCAAATAAAAATTATAAATTTATTAAACTAATTCTAAATCAAATAAAAATTCTAAAGTTAGCTAAATAAAAGTCAAATAAAATTCTAAAGTCACTAAACTAAAACTAAACAAATAAAATTCTAAAGTTAACTTAAATAAAATTCTAAAGTTATTAAACTAAACTAAAACAAATAAAATTCTAAAATTTACTAAATGAAATAAAATTCTAAAGTTATAAAATAAAAACTAAAACAAAATAAAATTATAAAGTTATTAATTATGATTCTAAATATTTTAAAGTTATAAAATAAATCTAAACTAATTAAAAAAAATTTAAATTAATATTAAACTAAATCTAAATATAAAATTTACTAATATTTTGTTTATATTTTTTTTTTATCAGTCAAAAGAAGTTATATTATGTTAGTTTCATGAGCTATTCTCATGTACAAACTAATTAATTTATGTTTAGAGAATTTTAACAAGGCATTCCAAGAAAGCATTTGAATAACTAGCATTAAAGTCCACATCAGTAAATATTCGGTACCAACCATGTTAGAGATATCGCAAAGCCAATATTTACTTGTTCCACTAACGTCTTGGAGGCATATATTGCACATGCTTATCTGCACAAATTGCCTGCATCTTTTCTGGAAGAGCTTCTGAGACAGCAAGATAATTAAAGACAGTATAATAACATGGTATTGGTCTTATATTTAAAAAGACAATAAAAATAATGTACCAGACAGAAATCCAAAACTCCAAAACCAGTTCTAAAATAGAAAAAATCGATCGAAAACGGTGATGACCAACGGTTGGCGGAGGAGGCGGAGTGGCCTTTTGCGAAGGAGAAGGGATTATGCTGTGCGTTTGCGTATGGCAGAGTGAGGACGGCTGATGCGAGTTCGCGGAGCTGAGCATGTGCGTCGGTGAGGTGGATCCGGTGGCGGCTTCGTGGCTTGCGCGCAGCCGGTCGAAGCTTGATCAAGGATAGAGATCACGACATTGCTTTAGTTGTCGTCGGAAGAAGCTTTGCAGCGATTCTTCTTCTGCGTATGTATTTATTCTTCGTCCTCCACCCTCTTTTCAGATTTACCAAGACCTTGAAAACGAGTTGCGGTTTAACGTTGTTATGACATTTGAGGGAGAGTAAAGAGGTGCTTCAGTTTTGGTGCGGTTTTCCGATTGAAGCTGATTTGGTTTGTGAAGTTTGTGTTGTTGTTGGGTGTCGTTGCGGAATCGGAAGCAGAGTGTTTTATTGGTGATTCTGAAGTGTGCGTGATGGTGGTTATGAAGGTGGTTGTACTTTTGGGTTTATAGTGGTGTTTGGAGGTGGTAAGAGGGTGAGTTATGGTGGTCGGTTAAGTGAGTTTCGGTGGAGAGGAGTGGTTTCAGAAATGAGATAAGGGTGCTGGTAAAAGACTGAGTTGTGGTGGTTTAGTGGAATAGTGAAGAAGGGTTGTGTTTTCTGTTCTCTGAAACTCTTCTCGCGGTAGTTGAGACGACTCAAAAATGGAGTGTGGTAGTGGGGAAAGTGATATGAAGTATGGTTAGAGAAAGATGCTGGTTTTGTTGTATTTTTTTTGGTTGTATTCCACAAAGAAAAAAGAGACTATTAAAGTAGTCAGATGAAGAGGAAAAATGATTTCAGCTTGCAATCATATCCGTCCATTATTTTCATTAATCCTGCACAACTTCTATCAACCAATTAGAAAAAAGAATAGTTTAACAAAAAAATTAATGATTAAAAATCCCTCTAAAAATAAAAATGACTTAAAAACCTGAAAGTGTACAAATTAATGCAATTTAAAATATATTTTTTTGAATTTTTATGAATAAAAAATAAAAACCCAAAATGACCGAAAATGATAAAAACGGACGAAAATTTATCCGAAAAAATAAAATGAACACATTAAAATAATCTACATGTCACAAAGATTAAAGAAAAAATATTCAAGAAGTCAAAAATCAAAAATAAAATAATAATAAAAATATCAGACTAAACAGACGTTTAAGGTTAAAACGAGACTTCGAACTGTACCGAAAAATAAAGCGAGCATACCGTCATAATCTACGTGAAGCGCAGATTCATAAAATGATCGGTAAAAGGTGAAAACTTGAAATATTTTTCTCGCTAATTTTTCGTACATTGTTGAATCGCTTTTAACAGTTTGTCTATAAAACCAAAATATTTTTATTATCGACATATAAACAACTTGGAGCAATGCAAGAAAATAGTAAATAGGTAAAAATGAATGATGTGAAATGCCGGGTATTTTACAACTGAAAGACGATGCAAACTTTGATTTAAACTGACTTTTCTGGTCAATTTAAATACGACTAATGATGCAAAATATGATGAATGAAGATATTTACTAATGATTGTGACCAAATGACAAAACATGGTATGAATGTGCGACTGAAAAAATTAGGGGCGAAATTAAGGGTGCAACGGTGTGCCTTGATGAATCAGTCTTCGAGAATCCACAATCAACCGTACTTCTGGCTTGGGAGACTCAAAACCTTAATTGAGGCGCGACACCTGATGCTCTTGATTCAGACTTGTCTCTGCACATGAAACAAAAGAAAACATGAACATACACCTTTGTATGCGATTAGAAATTAGTGACACATAGGCTCAAAATGTTCAAAACACTTGACAATCTTCACATAGTCAAAGCTCGAAGGTGAGACGTTAAAACCGACCGTATTTCGTGACCTTGACTTATCTTAAAAAATGCAAAAAATAAAAATGGGATCTTAGGTCAAAAATTGGGGTACAACACACTGCTCAGCATAAAGTTTTCCCCTTCATGGATGGCTTCTCCGGTTATAATCAGATTAAGATGGCTCCTGAAGACATGGAGAAGATCACTTTTGTCACTCAGTGGGGGACTTTTTGCTACAAGGTCATGCCTTTTGGGTTGAAAAATGTTGGGGAAACCTACCAACGTGCCATGGTTGCTTTATTCCATGATATGATCCACATGAGATATAAGTGTACGTCGATGATATGATTGCAAGGTCCCAAACTGAGGAGGAGCACCTTGACCATCTACGGAAACTGTTTGACCATCTGAAGTTGTACAAGCTGAGGTTGAACCCAAACAAGTGCACCTTTAGGGTGAGATCTGGAAAATTGCTAGGCTTCATTGTAAGCGACAAAGGTATTCAAGTGGACCCTGCCAAGGTGAAAGCCATACAAGAGATGCCAACTCCCAAGACAGAGAAAGAAGTCAAAGGCTTTCTAGGACGTCTGAATTACATTGCCCGATTCATCTCGCATCTAACTGCTACATGCAAACCAATCTTCAAACTGCTGAAAAAGGATCAAGTAGTACGTTGGAATGATGAATGCCAGGCCGCTTTCGAAAAGATCAAAGAGTATCTCCAAGAACCACCCATTCTTATGCCACCGGTTGAAGGGAGACCTCTAATCCTATACTTGATAGTACTTGACAACTCAATGGGGTGTGTGCTGGGGCAGCATGACGAGTCTGGCCGAAAAGTACACGCCATTTATTACCTGAGCAAAAAGTTTACCGACTGTGAGACTCGGTACTCACTGCTCGAGAAAACTTGTTGCGCTCTGGTATGGGCTGCTCGCCGACTGAGACAGTATATGTTGACTCACACTACTCTGTTGATTTCAAAAATGGATCCAATCAAGTACATATTCGAAAAGCCAGCTCTGTCCGGAAGAATAGCAAGATGGAAAATGATCTTGACGGAATATGACATCCAGTACACGACTCAAAAAGCAATCAAGGGAAGTGTATTGGCAGACCATCTGGCACACCAGGCAGTGGATGATTACCAGTCGATGAACTTTGAATTTCCAGACGAGGATATCATGGTAGTAACTGATTGTGAAGTACCTGGACCGATGAAGGACCTGAGGAAGGATCCCGATGGTCTATGCACTTTGATGGAGCCTCGAACGCTTTGGGTAATGGTATCGGCGTTGTGATCATATCCCCTAAAGGCACTCATACTCCACTTACCGCCCGGTTATGTTTCAACTGCACCAACAACATGGCGGAGTATGAGACATGCATCATGGATCTTCAAGCTGCAATTGACTTAAGGATCAAGTTTCTGAGTGTCTTCGGAGATTCGGCTCTCGTGATCAACCAGATCAAAGGCGAGTGGGATACGAAACACCCGAATCTTATTCCTTACAAGGACTATGTGCTGACATTGCTTCCCCACTTCGAGGAGATAACTTTTGAACACTTCCCAAGAGAGGAGAATCATTTGGTGGACGCGTTGGCTACGATGTCTTCTATGTTCAAAGTCAAATGGGATAACGAAGCTCCCCGGATCATCATCTGGAAATTGGACGAACCTGCACATTGCTGTGATCTTGAGGCTGAAGAGGTAACAGAAAAACCTTGGTATCATGAAGTGAAGAGGTACTTGGAAGCTCAATAATACCCCGAGGGTGCATCTGTTAACGATAAAAAGTTTCTGAGAAGATTCACGGCAAAGTTCTTCCTCAGCAATGGCATTCTATACAAGCGAAACCACGACTCAACCTTACTGCGTTGTGTGGATAAAGCTGAAGCAGAAAAAATCATGGTAGAGCTACATGAAGGCACCTTAGGAACACATTCCAGTGGACATACCATGGCAAAGAAAATCCTTCGGGCAGGATATTTCTGGTCCACAATGGAAGCCGACTGTTACCAACATTCTCGGACATGTCACAAGTGACAGATTTATGCAGATAAGGTGCACGTTCCTCCAGTACCTCTGAACGTCTTGACAGCACCTTGGCCTTTTGCAATGTGGGGCATCGATATGATCGGCGAGATCCGACCTACGGCATCCAACGGGCACCGCTTCATCTTGGTAGCGATTGATTATTTCACGAAGTGGGTTGAAGCAGCTTCCTATGCTACCGTAACCAAGAGCGTCGTGGCACGGTTCATTCGGCACAACCTGATATGTCGATACGGTGTACCTGAGAGGATCATTACGGATAATGGTACCAATCTTAACAACAAGATGATCACTGAGCTCTGCGAGAAATTCAAGATACAGCACCACAACTCTTCACATTACCGGCCGAAGATGAATGGGGCTGTAGAAGCAGCAAATAAGAATATCAAGAAGATTGTGCAGAAGATGACAGTGACCTATAAAGATTGGCACGAAATGTTACCGTTTTCTCTTCATGGGTACCGTACCTCGGCACGGACGTCAACAGGGGCAACTCCATTTTCCTTGGTCTATGGCATAGAGACAGTCTTGCCTATCGAAGTCCAGATACCCTCTCTCCGGATAATGAAGGATGCAGACTTAAGCGAAGATGACTGGATCCAGACTCAGCTTGATCAATTAAATCTAATTGACGAAAAGAGGCTCACTGCTATTTGTCATGGTCAGACGTACCAAAAACGGATGATTAGGGTATTTAACAAGAAGGTCAGACGACAAGAGTATCAAGTTGGAGACCTGGTAATCAAGCGCATCATTCTTCCTCAAAGTGATCCCAGGGGAAAATGGACCCCTACATACGAAGGGCCATTTGTGGTTAAACATATCTTCTCAGGAGGAGCCATGATTCTAACTACCATGGATGGTGACGACCTTCCTCACCCCGCCAATGCAGACATAGTAAAAAGATACTACGCATGAACTAAGGACCCGCTAGGTTGACACACCTAGGCAAAAATAAGGGCTTCCCGGCGAACTAAAAGGGTTCGGGCAAAAATAAGGGATGAAATGAAAAAATCTGTACACCCGGCAAGTCGAAAACCTGAAAAGGCGGCTTGGGCAAAAATGGGTATTCCGGTGGACTGAAAACCCGAAAGGGCGGTCCAGGCAAAAGTTAGGGATAAAGCGTAACACTATGTCTCATTGGATCACCTTGCATCCAGAATTCGGCATCAATTATCAACCATCAGACTTCGGCATCGATCAATCAGCTTCATCTTCGACTAAGCAGCAAAGTGATGAGACGCTTGAAGACATAAAGGCGATAACAGAGTGGGAACCCAGTGGGATTATTTTTCACATAGCTGTTTTGTTTCCTTTTCAAATTGTATAAGCTCTATGTTATTCGGCGGCGTTCTCTTACTAGGATGTCAGCCTCCTGTACATAAATTCCTATTTACAAGCAAATTTCAAAAATCAATACAAGTTCAATTTTTCAGAAAAATTACCCATTGTTTTTTTCCTTTTTCTGTTTTGTTTTGCGAAGAACGTCCAATGTTCATTTTTGATATATGCATTTGACATTAATTGCTAATCATAAATGCTTACATGCGAAACAAAGGATTAATTACAGATGACATCAGAAACAGGGGGAATTTAGATTTGTCTAAGCGATCTAGTTACTTTGTCCACCAAGGTACCAAGGTAGGTTCGGCTGAAGAACGTAACCAAGTCACCTCAACTCCCCACAGGGTAAGACCAGATTCCAGCAATACTCTCCTCAAGTAGAGTTGGACTCCCATCAGCCCTGAAAAGGCACAATATTCCCCTAGCAAGTCAACAATACTCTCCTTAAGCAGAGTTAGTCTATGGCCAGCCTAAAGGAAGTTGGGTATCCCCAGAAGATCTCAACGTTCCCCAGCGGAGTATAGACATTCCTCAGCAAGCATCCCCGGCAGTCTTAATATAAGATTGTTCCCCGGCGGAATAAAGACATCCAGTGGAACCATTCCCCAGTACAGTTCAAAAGTGTCCCTAGGAGAGTAGAATCCACATCCCCAGTGAAGTCGCCGGTAGGTCCTGAAGCTTATTCCCAGTAGGTTCTGGAAGCTTATCACATGCAGAGTACGAACGTATCTCCCAGACTTTATTCAAAGGTTATTTCCCCACCAAGGTATAACTGGGTTATCCTCAGCTAATTATCACAGAAAACTCGTCCTCAGCGAAGTTCTTCCTATCCCCAGTGGAGTTCATCAAGTTCCCCAACATAACTTATCAACAGAATCCCCAGCGGAGTTTATCATTGATATCCCCAGCGGAGTTTACCATTATCCCCAGCGGAGCTCTCATCAAAACCTCAGCGAAGTATCTCTTCCCACAGAGTAATTCCCCTCAGAGTGATCTCTCCAACAAGTTTATTCCCCAACGAAGTCATCTTCTTCTACCGGTTTATTTTTGCAACCATCATCCCCAGCGGAAGCGAAAAACTCTACTCTTCAATATCAGCCCAGGATTTGATTCCCCAGCCAGTCGTCAAGGATTTATTTTTCCTAGACGAAAATACACTCATAAACATTTCACATTTCATACATCTTGCTTACATACACGATAAAGTGCATACAACACTATCTCATTTGGAGCATCATGACGTCATGCATCTCATACATCATGACATTGCATACAACTAATGTTTTGCCTTTTCAGGGAAAGTCAATCCAAGGATGATTACTATCAACTATCGCAATTCCAGATTCGATTCCTGTATCTAGCCAGGGAGCATCTGTGAGTGATTGATTGTAGATTCGATACCGGTATCTAGCCAGGGCATATCTGCATGAAGAGTTTGAAGATCAACCCCTGTAACAGGCCAGGAAATTATCTTTCATTCTCAGGTCAGAGGTCGACACTTGTATCCAGCCAGGAAAGCTATCTCTACCAACCTCCTACAATTCCAGATTCGATACCTGTATCCAGCCAGGGCACATCTGTAGACGAAAATTCCAGATTCGATACCTGTATCCAGCCAGGGCACATCTGTAGACAATAGTTCCAGATTCGATTCCTGTATCTAACCAGGGCACATCTGTGAGCAACCAATAGTGGATTCGACTCCTGTATCTAGCCAGGGCATATCTGCATGAAGAGTTTGAAGATCAACACCTGTAACAAGCTAGGAAACATCTTCCCTTCTCAAAGTACGCAAGATTCTCGCTAAGAAATCTCTTACGCGATCAACACCTCCAAATGGAATCTATAAGCCCATTCCCGACAAGGTTATGTCACGTCTCCAGATGGCATCTATAAGCCCATCCCCCTATCCACAATCTCTCTAAATGGCATCTATAATCCCATTCCCGCCATCACATTGCTGATACTCCAGCATGCGAGTGCAAATTTCCAGGCACTCTAGTGTCCAATCTCCTTTTACCTTCGAGCCACGAAAGGCAAACTTGCCCATCTAACTCTTCAGGTCTAAGAAGATTGAACAGGGGCAAATGTTGTACCCCAAAATTTTCCCTCCCATTTCCTCAACATTTTCTCACCACAAGACCCTTGGAGCTCAAGAACAAGTTAGGGTTTACTCTGCTCAAGACACCTCCTTGCACTGTTGACCCAAATTAGGGTTTGTGTTTGCACAAAGATGTTCTGACCTAAAATGCCTAAGATGACTTTCATGCTTCATGTTGGACCCACAAATTAATCCATACCAAGTTTCAAGCCTTGATTCCAATCTTTGCCCAGTCAATTGGACAGTTGACCTAGAAATCAACTGTATTGGGGAAAAAGTCAACTGTGGTCAATTGATAGTCAAACCTCATGAAATTTGACCCACATCAACATTATGAACTCACATGGACCATTTGATCAAGTTTGGATCATAATTCCACAAGAAATTTGATCAGATCACCAAAAGGGCAAAATGGTCATTTTTAGGGTTTTGACTGCACAAAGTCAATTTTTGACTGTTTGACCTAGCCAATGGCAAACCAAGCTCACATATGGACTCAAGGACTCAATGGAATTGTCTTGACATGTTCAACAAGTTCAAAAGTTCTCAAATGCACAAGATTAACAGATGAATTTTCCAATTAACTGAGCAAAATTTGACTGCATGCTGAAAAGTCAAACTTTGACTTTTTGGTCAAAATCAAGTGTCAAGATTCATTTTTCATCAAGACATGTCAAAATATGAAACTTGTTCATCAAGAAATCAAAAATTGCAAATTAGGGTTTAAAATGAAGAATTTTCATAACTTAGAAATTTTCTAAGTTATGAAAATCCCTAATTTTTTCCTAACTTTGTCCCATTTTTTCACCAAGATACATTTGGATTCAAGGAAAACTCAAAACATGAAAGTTATAGTACATTGCAAAATCTAAAACTTTGATTCACAAAGTTTCCTCAAAAGAAGCTTGTAGCTCAAGTTATGATTTTTGGAACAAGGGTGCAAAACATTCTTAACTTAGAAAATTTTTGACCTATTCTAGGCAGGATTTTTGCCTAACTTCATGGACACTTTTCACATGCTTCCACTTGGAATTTCAATTTTCATTACAAAGATGGATTGTAGTACACATTCCAAGCTTTCCAAAATGTCCAAGAACTCATAAAACAACCTTGTGGTTAGGGAGAATCGAATTTGGCAATATGAGCAAAAGTCACTTTGATTCATGGCCAAAGGCATGTTCATAACTTGTGCATTTTCAAACTCAGCATATGCAAGCTACATTACAGGCCTCTAATCTCATTTACACTCATAAATTTAATGCCAATCCTTTGTGTTTAAGCCTTATCTTGTGTGTTTAACCATTGCATACAAGATTGAGCCATAAATGGAAAAAGCACTTTATCCATTTTTGAAAAGTATGGCTTTATGTCAAATTTGCAAATCAAGAGGTATAATGCATATCTTCTAGACACAAGCTATTGAACATATCCCACTGATCAAGACAAAGTTTTGCAGCACATTTGAGGGGCCTAGAGAAGCTTGTAACAGCACTTGGCATTTTTGACTTACATTAGAAGAAACTTGGCATATTGATATCCAACTCTCATTGCTGCAAGAACTAGCTTAGACAAACTTGTTAGACACATTCCAAACAACATAACTGAGCTAAAGCACGACCAAAACACCTTCCAAACCTCACCATTCACAAAAACACCATTGTACTGCACAAAAACAGGGCATCCCTGCAACTTGACTTCCACAAACACTTCCACTCGTGCGTTTTGGCTGAAACCTTTGCCAATACATCCCCTATCACCCATTGAAGTTATCCCAAGCATTGGACACGACCTGTAACACCTCTAACCAACTTCACCATTTTCATTTTTTCTGTTTTGCAGGTGAACTTCTGTAGCTTGATATAGCAAGTTTCAAAGCATACCAAGCATTGGAATAGCATCCCTGCACTTCAAGTAAGATATACAAGTCTTCACCTTGCCTTGAAAGTACCTCCATTGTCAGATACGATCCAAGCTGAACAGGTAAGTTCATGGACTTCTATCTCTCAACCTAGAAAGAGTTAGCTTTAAGTTTGTGAATGAAAAGTGTCATACTCATGGCCCTGAAGCTATACATATCCTCACTTTCCATTTATATTGCATATGCTGAGAGAATTTAAGACCTGAACATTGACAAAAACTTAGGTTAAGAATTAGGGATGGAGAAATTCTCTCTCATTTCTGAGAGTTAGATCAAGTTTTTGGTATGTATGGAATCGTGGCTTGATGCTTGACACTTTTCATGTTATAAGTTTGTGCTAAAAGTCCAGGAATCATGAGATAGCAGGAAGCACGCGTTGCTCTGTTTTTTTTGTTCAGAGGTTGAAGACAAAGTCTTCTTGGGTTGGGCCTGACTCTTTTTCCTTTTTGCACCATGTTTTTACATTTGCACCCCCTTGGCCCATTGCATTTTATTTTCATTATTTTTGACTTTTGATTTTTGTTTCTGACTTATTTATATTTGCCAAAGCATAAAAAATATTAAAAAAATATTTTTCTCACATTTTTTGCATTTTTTTTATATTTATTTTGTTTCATTTAGCTTTATATGTAAATAAATACATAATATCTTTTATTTAAAAATACTAAAATTAATACCAATACATTTTATTTTCTAATTTTCATTTTATTTTATCCTTTGAAAATATTTTATGAAAATATACTTTTTTTGTAAATATTAAATATTTTATTTTTGTACATATTTAATATATTTATCATATAATATAAATATTTACATATTTATTAGGATATTTAGGATAAAAATACCAAAAATATACATTTTTACTTTTATTAATATTTAACTTTAAAAAAATCACTTTTTGACAATATACTTTCTTTTTATTTATTTTTTGTACATAATTAATAAATATTGCATATAATAAATATAATACCTTTTATTTAGCAAAAATTAGGGTTTTTGCCCTAAACATGAAAATATTCAAAAATGAACTTTCTTTTAATTATTTTTATTTTATTTGTGAATAAAATATACACTTACACAAAAATACCTTCACATACATATTGCTTTATTCTTATACATCTTTATATTTACATTTGCGCAATTCGATTTGGTTGTAAATATTGGACACTATCCTCCTATGAAGTCTCATCCTCATTTGAACATTTGTACCCCCATTCCCATGATCATTGTGTAATAACTTAGGATTTAAATTCCGCATTTAAAAGTTTTCTAATTATACCATGATAGAATTAGGGTTTTGTATGCAAAAATTAACCAAAAATTGTTTGACCTAAATTCAAGATAAACAAGCATGAAAATGAACAACACCAATCACACTTGCACCCCCCTAGGGTTATTCCACTTGTTGCCTTCAATAATGGGCCATATTGCATGTTAAGTATCTTTGACAAAAACAAAACAATCAAATGATCATAGTCCCTCGATGACGCTTTCAAAAGTTGCCTAAACAAATGATCAAGTCCCTTAAAGAAAATTGCCCAAAGATACTTGGCACCATTGCAATCATGGTCTAAACGATGACCCGCGCCTGTCCCGTTCACATCCTAACACAAGATTGTCCACCAAATACAATGGTGGAACAAAATTGTTAAAAGGGTTAAAACATAGCAAAGATCTTTGAGAAATTTAGGGTAGATAGCTCTTGGTTACTTGTCAACTTGCAAAACAAAAACACTTGCCTATTTTTCAAAACACACATCACAACACACTTTCAAAACAATTTTCAAAAACAAATTGAAAACTTTTCAAAAGACATACACCTTTGTATACATCCCAACATGGATCATTACAAAGGTTGCCACCACATTGGCCTCTTTTCAAAACATTTTCAAACCCACACACAAAGCACCATTTCAAACAATTGAAAGCACCATTTCAAACAATTGAAAATAAAGGCAAGTTGATCTAAGCAAGTAACTAAGAGCCCATGGATAACCATGGATAGAAAGGGTGCTAATACCTTCCATTTCTATAATCTACTCCCCGAACCCAAGAAAACATCTCAAAGGTTTTTGCTGTGCTTTTTAACCTTTCCTTAGGATAAAATAAAAAGTCGGTGGCGACTCTTGCTCAACCGAAACATTTGCGAAAACAAACGCAAAACCTCAAGTCAGTTCTCCCACCGTATCACAGTACCCATATCTCTTTGGGTCCTCGCTTGTTAGAGTTACCTAAATTCTGTTTGAATTTAGGTTTAGCAGAAAAAGCATTACTAGTGTATTTTATGTCATGTGTGTGCCCATAGGTGAAGTGAGAATACAGGAGTGTGTTTAATGACCATATCCTTAAATTTCTTAGGTTGAGATACTTTACCTTTGTATCCTATTCTTTTTCTTCCATTTCTGCTAACTCCATAGATCATTGAAGCCATCTTGCTTATATCTATGTTTTTAGCAAGAAATTTATGAAAGCTATGATCATATTCCTTTATGATCTTATCAGAATTACTAGGAACTTCTGAGACAGTTTCATTCTGAGAATTTTGTAATTTATTTTCAAGTTTTGAAATTGTTTCTTTCAGCTCAAATTTTTCTGGTCTCAGTTTCTTAGTTTCTTCAGAGTCAGAAACTAGATCCTTTTTTAGGTTCATGTTTATGACTTGGAGCTTCTGATATCTTTTTAGAATTTATGACATACTATATTCTAATTGAGATCTAGAAAATTTAGAGAATACCTCTTCTACCTCTGAGTCTGATTCTGATCCAGATGATTTAGTATCATCTGACACGTTGGCAATAAGGGTTATGTTAGCTCTTTCGTCTGCTGATTTTGTTTCTACTTCAGAAGAATCTGAGTCATCCCATGTTGCCATTAGACATTTCTTCTTCTCCTTAAAGAACTTCTTTTTAAGTTTCTCCTTTTGGAACTTTGGACAGTCGCTTTTGTAATGCCCTGATTCATTATATTCGTAGCAGATAATGCCTTTGTTGCTTGATTTTCTGTGTCCAGAAGATGATTCAGACTTTATGTATCCAGATGATGGTTCAGACTGATTCCCTATTCTTCTGGAATTTCTGAACTTCCTTTGCATGTGCTTCCACAGCTGATTGACTCTTCTGGAGAGAAGAGACAGTTCGTCTTCTTCTGATGAGGATCCACTAGAGTGTTTTTCTATTTCCTGCAAAACTTTAGATTCATATTTTTTGTTAGATTTTGAGAGCTAAAGACTTGTCTTGCTTCTGAGGCTCATCATCTTCTAACTCTATCTCATGACTTCTGAGAGAGCTGACAAGTTCTTCTAGAGAGATTTTGTTCAGATCTTTGGCCAGTTTGAGAGCAGTGACCACGGGTCTCCATTTCTTTGGTGAACTTCTAGTTATCTTCTTTACATGATCAACAATTGAATACCATTTATCCAGAACTTTTATCCCAACAACCAGAATTGGAAATCTTGAGAACATTGTTTCAATGGTTTCATCTTCTTCCATTTTGAAGGCTTCCTACTTCTGAATGAGCGCATGAGCTTTGGTTTCTTTGACTTGTGTTTTGCCTTCTTGCGTCATTCTCAAGGAATCAAACATGTGTTTTGCTGACTCTTTTTTTGTGATCTTCTCATACTCTGTGTATGAGATATCACTCAAGAGAATAGTTCTGGCCTTGTGATAATTTCTGAAATCTCGCTTTTGATGATCAGCATCATGAGGTAGAAAGAAACTTTCGATTCTGTCTTTCCAGTAATCAAAGTTATCTCCATCAAAGATTGGAGGGTTTCCGCTGATTTTGTCTTTCTCATCATGGTAGTCATTGTTGATGTTCTGAATTGGTCCCACCATAGTGTTTTCTTAGCTTGGATCTTTTTCTTACACGGTTAAGTGCTTGTACTCAGAACCAGGCGCTCTGATGCCAATTGAAGAATGAAAAACACAAGAAAGGGGGAGGGGGTTTGAATTGGGATTTTTGTAACTTAAAGAAAATAACATGTTGGTTATCCTAGTTTGTTTGAACTCAAACTACTCCAGTCCACCCGCCAAGGTGATTTTGCCTCTCTCAACGAGGTATTAATCCACTAATCAATCTTGATTACAAATCTACTCTGACACCCACAAGCCAGTTTTTCTCAAGGAATTTCTCTAAATAATATTTGAATAAAAGTGTACAAGAATGTTTTCTAATAAAACGGTATTACAAGTGATGTTTTACACAGTTTGAATTTTGAATGTTTGAGGATGATGAAGATAGCTTCGTTACTGTGCGTGAGAAATCGTAAACGATTTATCCTTCAAACTTAATTTAAATAGGCGAAGCATGTCGGAGCTTTTGGAATGTTGATCAATGACAATTAAAGAGCTTTCCAAAAATAAAGATCCTTATTCCCTTCCATCCGTTACTTTTGAAATGGAAATAATTTATTTTTAACGCTTCAGAACATGCTTTCTTCAAAAGATGAAAGTATTTGTCTCTTCTTTCCAGAGCTTTCTAGATCAGAAACACGGAGTCCTATTTGCAGCATTAGAACTTCTTTAAGAGATGTTTACAATCAGAGTTGAAACAATTTTTTAACTTATTTTCTGATCTTCTTCCATCAAAACTTCTCTGCAAAGCAGAATATAAATTTAGGGAGCATAATTGTTCTTTGTGTTTGTTATCATCAAAACTCTTACAAGGGTTGTAGAATCAAACTATGTTCTAACACTTGGAATCACCATTTTTGTTTTTCTTGAGTCATAAAATCTAAAGCAAAAGGTAATTTTTAAATTATTTTCAAAAACAAATTTGTTATTAAATCTCTTTGCTTTCAAAATTACTATCAATAATAAATGGAGTCTTTGTAAGCAGAACAAAATAAGAATTACAAAGAATTGGATAAAAGCTCAAACTTTATTAATATAATGGTAGTCTGCAAATGGCAAGATTCAATAGATGATTACAAAGTTTGGAAAATGGTAATACATTTGAAAAAATACATTGAAATACATTGATAGTACCATTATCCAACAATAACTGAACACCCCTTCTCACAATGGAACAACGACGAGAATCTCTGCAGCAAACCTGGCAAGACCCATAATGATGTTCCTCTGGACCACCCATGTGACAGAAGGTAGCGTGCAACTGCACCAAATCATCATTCATATGATTCACTCAAAGATTCAGAATTCTACAGGACATCCATAGATCATATTCACATCTTCTTCGTACTCTGTCGTAGGCCTGATTATATGAATGAGGCCTTCGGCCATCATTTCCTGAAGATCAACTTTTATCTTATCACATCCCTGGATATCTATACTGTAAATACCACAACGAGCATGGTCATGCGTATAGTAACTAAACTCATAGAGGTCGGCATGCATCTTTACCAAATCCCCTCTGACCAGGTGGATATCAAAGATCTGGAAGTCTCCAGGACAACCAGCAACCATGTTTACCACATTTTCTCCTCCATACTTTAGCAAAGGATTATCTTTCACGTTAGGGCCAACGTCTTAAAAGGATAGGAGGCTAGATCTCACCATCTTTTGTATTTTGGATTTCAAAGGATAATAGTTATCTATGTTGTTTCCTGGTGCTCCTTGATGAAAAGTGCACGTCTGGTCTGCCTTATAATACCAGGGTAGAGGTGAAGGTATAGCAGGGGGGGCCTGGTCTGAACTAACTTCTTCTGAATCAAAGCCAGGAATAACTATGCGTAGCTCATTGGAATTGAGTCAAAGGCTTGTATCTTATGACTTTGCCCTTGATTCCCTTGAGGAGTTGGTCTTTAATAGGCAATAGTGGTTGGAGCTACATTGACGATAGGAGTCACAGAAGCAACATGTTACTGGTACTGTTGATGTCTTCTAGGTGGCCTAATCTTCCTTTCCCCAGTAACAACATTCGTCTCTCACTTTCTTTCTTTCGAGAGAACCTGTATGATGACTTCTTCGTCCCTTCATCTTTTGTCAAGCACCCATCTTTGACATGTTATTCTAGTCTAACACCCATGCTTACCATTTTAGTAAAATCACTCGGCGCACTGGCGACCATCCTTTCATAATAAAATGATCCAAGGGTTTTCAGTAAGACCTTGGTCATTTCTTGTTCTCCCATATGTGGAATCACATGGGAATCTATCTCGCGCCAACACTGAGCATATTTTTTAAACGACTCCTTGTCTCTCTGAGCCATTGCCCTTAACTGGTCATGGTCAAGCGCCATGAACATATTATACTTATACTTCTTGATAAAGACTTCCCCCAAATCATTGAAGGTGTGAATACTACTACTGTCCAAACTCATGTACCACTTCAGAGTGGCACCAGTCAAACTATCTTGGAAGAAATGAATGTGAAAATGCTGATCATTAGTATGGGTAGACATTTTCCTGATATACACCACAAGGTGGTCACGAGGACAAGAGTTTCCCTTGTACCTCTTAAATTCTGGTACTTTAAACTTTGTTGGAACCTTCACGTTAGGAACTAAGCAGAGTTCACTGGCATTCTGTCTGAATAATTCTTTTCCCCTAAGGGCCTTCACTTACTTTTGCATCTCATTGAACTGGTCTTGAAAATCCTCCAAACGGTCATAGAAACCCATAATTTCACTTGGAGGAGGAATAGGATGATAAACTTCATCACTAAAAAATGGCACAACATTCACTGAAGAAGGTGCATTATAATGGATCTCATTTCTAGCAGCAGGAGTAACATGCACCACAGGAGGCGCATGAGTAGCAGCAGCTTGAGCAACTAGTGGAACTTGAGTGTCAATATTGTAACCTTCTGGCATGGAATTTTCTGGCATTCCCCATGGGTAACCCCGAGGCATACGATTCTGAGTAAAAATAACTAGAGTAACAGAAATGGGAACTGATGGACCTTCGGAAGCAACCATTATCTGTTGAGGCTGAGCAAGTGGTGGCTGATTCTGAGAAGCCACCAACGATTCCATCAAAGCAGTCATATTGGCCATACTGGCCTTCAAAGCAGTAACCTCGTCACGTAGCTCGCGATTCTCTTGTTCAAGTTTCTTCATTTTCTTCTTGGAATTAGCCCGAGTATTGTACTGTTGAGACAACTTGCTGAACAAAGTAAAGAAGCACAGTAAGACACCTGGGTATGAACAGAAATGCAAGAAGTATGTACAAGATGATGCATGATATGCAATGCATATGATTTATTTGATTATTATTAATATTTCAAGGTACTCAAATATTTATAGGCAATTTGCAAATATTAAAGTACTAACACATGTTGAAATACTAAAAATCTCATTATAATAACTTCAAAATAGTTTAAAACTTTTTAGTACAAGTTTCAACAATCTCAAACACAAGAGAAGATATAATCTAAAATCCTGAGAACACAAAGATGATGAAGATCACTCAATACACTGATGCATTCCCGTAAGTCTTGCAATTTGAGCCTTCAACTGCTTATTCTCTTCTGCATACCTGTCGGCAACCTCTTTCCAATCACCAGAGTCAGGAAGTGAGAAACTAGGTCCTGACTAAGCTCTAGAGGAAAATAAATCCTCTTGCCTCTCCATCATCTCCACAACACGACTTTTGAGAATCTCAATCACGTCATCCTTCTCTTTTAAGTCTGCTCAGTAGGACATCTCTAAAGTCTGACACTTATTCTTACAAGCCTCCTTCTCCTGGTGCATCCTAATTAGGGCAAGCTGAAGCTCTTACACATCATCTAAAAGGGGAGGAGTTGTTTTCACAAACATATCAGGCATAGGTTCTTAATGGGAATATGCCATCTTCAACTGAATTTCCCTTGCATGTATCCACCAGAGATAAGGCTCCAAAGAAACGGCTCCTCTAGGTCCCAAGTCCTTTCTACTCTTTCTGTGAATATGGCGCCAAGCCTTTGCAATCTACTTTTTAGCTTCCTTATAATTCTCTTCCTCTTTGATAAATACACCACTCATATGAATACCATTTGGCTTATCCCTCATCAGATATCCAAGTTGTCGTTGTACAAGAACGAAATTGTAGTTAATTCCTCATTTGTACCAAGAAGAGGTACATTGGGGAAACTACCACAACTATCGACAATCTCCATATCATAGTAAACCTGATGATACCAAACATTGTTGGAATGAGTGAGGGCCATAATCTTCGGAGCCCAACGAGGTTCCTTCTTGACATCCCAGAAAGCGTCAGACTGAGGTAAGTGAGAAATAAACCACTGATATAACAAAGGCATGCAACAAGTAATCATTCCTCCATGATAAGAGTCTCGAAGATGAATGGAGTAATAAGTTATACTAATAATGTAGGGAATGGATTAGTAATCAAAAAGATCCTAATGGCATTGATATCCAGAAATCTGTCGACGTTCAGAAATAAGAACAACCCATAAGCAAGTAGAGCAAAGATAGCCTCAAAAGCAACCATACTCTTCATCTTGGAAAAGTAGCAAGCTTTCTCCAATAAAAAATGAGCGGGTAATCCTATGATTCCTCATTTGGTAGTCATGTAGGTCTCAATCTCAGACTTCCTCCAAACTGGTGAAAGGAACACGATCGGTAACAGGTAAACCCAGTAGATAAGAGTACTCCTCCAATGTAGGCATCAACTGATAATCTAGGAAAGTAAAGCATCAATACATCGAATCATAGAACTGGACCAAAGTTGAGAGAATACCCTCCTTCATCCTGAGCTTCATAAGAGACACGATGAACCCATACTTCCTTCGAAAATCTATAGAACTCTCGATCTCGGGAATCAGACTCATCAATTCATTTATCTTTGGATCCTTGAAACTATACTTCCGAGTCTTTTTTTTCCAGAATCCATGGTCAAAAAGTACCTGAGATATTCACAAAGAGTTAACTTTAAGTCCCTTGAAACAAAATGTTTCAAAGGATGCTCATGGGTGCATGAATGCATGATGCAACAATCACACATAAGATCACAAACATGGGGGGTTCATAGGTTCGACATCACGAGCATGAGAACAAAGTACTACCCACAAGGTATGGTCTAAAAGTTTTTCACCTTCCGAACAAGGTTCTAAGAGGTTCCCAGAGTCTACATCCTTCCTTCGGATATTACCAATGTCCCGATTGACTTGGTAATTAGCAATATTCTCAGGAAAAAATCGTTCGAGCGTAGTATCACGTGACAACCATTTTTGGATTACTCCGTCATAGCTTCCAAACTACACCTAAAAGGCCAAGATGGGTTAAAGGTTCTATGTTCCTCAGTTTCAGCAGGCTCCCAGGTCAAAAGTGGCACATCTTCCCGATTAATCGATAAATTATACTACACTCAAAGTGGACTCCACGGAGTGGGGGATCTCATACCTCCTTTTTTTGGGATTACTCCCTCAAAGTTAACATGACTATACCGCCCGTCCTATCTTAAGTTTTCCCAAGTCCGGGTAGAGGACTTATGAGAAATCACCAAGCATCCTGAAAACCAGGAAAATCCAGACAAACATATATACAACACATAAGATAGAAACAACAATAGCACATACGCAAATAAACAAAGATAGGCTCAACCCACTTAGGGATGGACCAACATTTGGTCTATCTTTCCCCAGTGAAGTCTCCATTTTTCTATAGCGGTAAAAATGTTGAGACAAAGCCATTGGATTAACTTGACTTGCACAGATCAAACTCATGCATCTATGAATCCATCTGATGAAATGTGACGTGCCTTCACCTATAGGATCGTCAATTAGAGAAAACATTAATTGTATTTGTTAGTTGTGAGTTAATCAACATAAGTCAAATATGACAATAATATACAAATTAAGGTTCTTGGTGATTCCTCATGAGCAAACCTAAAGATAAGGAGAAGAACCAAAACCCTAGTGTGATCTTGATATGATTGAGTTGATATGAGATGATAGAGGAATCTTAGGGGGGAAAATTAGGGTACAATAGGGTGCTCCTCTTGAATGTGTTAGGGACATGCAATAGTCTCCCCTTAGAGATATGCAACTTCAACAACCTAACTAAATCACATAGATAACAAAACATATTAAATAGATAAAGGGAAGAGAAAGGATGAAAAGATTCACTTATATAAGGAAAAGAGTCACATAAGTATACTAATCCATGCACGATTTTTTAGAATTATTACTTTAGTTCTTAAGTAAAAGAAGCTTTATTTAGAAAGATATTTTATAAAAATATTTGCGAGTTGATTAGATGAAGTTACAAATTCAGGTATGAATTATTTTTTTGACATGATACCTAATAAAGTGGTTCATAGCCTCAATATGTTTGTCCCATGAGTGAAGAATCAAGTTTTTTATGATGCTAGTGTTGTCTCATCTTATTGGGATAACTCAAAGGTTAACACTACAGTCGTTGAGTTACTTTTTCATCTAGATAGTTTTAGAGAACCAGCTACCAGCGATAACATATTTTGCCTTAGTTTTGGATAGCATAACACTTGCATGTTTCTTGCTCTACTGGGAGACAACGAGTTCTCAAGTAAGTGACACATATCGCTAATGCTTTTCCTATCTAATAAGCACCCAGCAAAATTCGAAACATCG
This sequence comes from Vicia faba, assembly GCA_948472305.1. NCBI lineage: Eukaryota > Viridiplantae > Streptophyta > Magnoliopsida > Fabales > Fabaceae > Vicia > Vicia faba. The sequence goes on along the minus strand of OX451736.1, from coordinate 1,361,683,366 downwards.
GTGTACCCAAACAAGTCACAATTAGCTCCTTTGGGGGTAGTATATACCCATTTTGTAATCTTCTTGTGAGATATCTCATAATGTGTATTACCATACTGAGATGTGATTCTTTCAAGGAAGCTTGATAACAAGCACACAGACAAACATAAAACTTGATATCAGGATGAGATTTAATGAGATAGATATAATGAAGTTCCTATCATACTTCATTATTTACTTTATTCAACTAGTTTTCCATTCTTGTCCTTGTCTAGGTTGCATAATATTGACATTGGGGTTACTATTACATTGGACTTTTCCATGTCAAACCTTTTTAGCAACTCTTTAAAACATTTAGCTTGATTCATGAAGGTTCCTTATTTATTCCTATGTATTTGAAGTCCTATTAAATATCGAAGCTCCCCCATCATTGACATTCCAAACTCATTCTACAATATTTCATAAAACTTCTTGCACAATAATTAGTTAGTAGCACCGAATATGATGTCATCAACATAAACTTGAACTAATAAAAATGTATGGTTCAGTTTTCTTGGTAAAGATGAGTTTATCAACTTGTTTTCTCTTGAACTTGTTTTCATGCAAGAACTTTCTTAAACGATCATACCAAGCTCTAGAAGCATGTTTCAATCGATAAAATGCTTTCTTAAGCTTGAAAACATGATCTGGAAAGGCCAAAATGATGAAGCCCGGTGGTTGATCCACATATACCTCCTATTGGATGTAGCCATTCAGAAAAGTGATTTTTACATTCATTTGAAACAATTAGAAACTCATGATGCAAGAGAAGGCTAATAAATTCATCTCGGCTTATAATCTATCCACGTGGAAATAAGTTTCATCAAAAATTATGACTTTATGTTGATTTTAACCTTTTGTAACAAATTTTGTTTTATTTCTCAAAACATTTTCAAAATCATAAAACTTTTTGAGAAAGTTTTTCTTAGGTTTCAATTACTAGATTGTCTAGATCTTTGAGAACAAGTTCTCAAACATTGTTTCACGCAAATTGATTTAAATTTTCTTTAATAGCAAGACACCGATGTTCTTTGTTGATAGCTTCATCAATTTCCTTTGTCTTAATTTGTGGGAAAAAATCACAAGGTTACGTACCTTTCTAAGGGAGTGTTGAGATGTAATTCCCTTAGAAATATCTTTATTAACATTCTTAATCGGAAGGTCCTTAATGGTCCTTCATTGTTAAGATAGACATTGATTCTCTATTTTGACTTTTTCAACTTGAATATCTTTATTTGGACTACGTACTTCCTCTTGTCTTTGATATTTTTCTTTCCATTGATTATCATGTGTCAACCTCCAGCCACACGGGAGTTGCAGGTTCTACAAACAATAAAATTGGAAGCTCATACCGGTGCCATTCGCTTCGTCTCCTCAAGACGAAGAGAACCATGCCTTCGCGAAAACTTTATATAACTTGTAGCTCACTCGATTTGAAGAAAACCAGAGGAAAATTTGAAAAAGGAATTTGAAAATAGATTATCAAAACTCAGTTACAGTTGAAAATAAATGATGCAACAAGCATTAGAGAATCAAATGCTACATGCTAGCAACAAATTTCGAACGAACTGATGGAAAATTATACCTCTTGAAGTTCAACTTCAGAGCTCTGAAACTGGACTTGTAGGCTTGATTCAGTGCTCGATTCTTGGTGGTAAGAGTATGGTTAGCTTCAAAGAAGTTCAATGAAGCTAACTGAATAGATATTTGGTTAATGAGGGTGAGATATGAAGAAAACGAAGATACAAATTTAGAGTTTGTATTAGATCTGAACAGGGCTTATTTGGCTCTCTAAAGCTTTGGAAATGAGTGGCTTTATAGGATGATTCTTGAAGCATTTGAAATATCATATCACCATATTCACAATGTTCCAAGAAATACTCCATTTGGTGATTTAATTTGAAAGTTATGATAAATTGAAATCATGAAAAGCAAATTGATTTTTATACTTAGAAATATTTCTAAGTGTTGAACTTCAAAATGACCTATAATGTTTTCAAAATTACATAACCTTCCACTCAAAATTTACTCTTGATCCTTTAATATGAAATGAAGTAGACCCTTTGAATTGAGTTATGAAATTGAGATCATTCGAAAATCATAAAACCTGAAAGAGTTGTGGTCTTTGGAAGATGATGAACAAATTTGGGGAAATTCATAAAAGACCTATAATCTTTTCAATTCTTTAATGACTTTCCAAGATTTTTCAAGTATTTCTTATTGAAAAAAACTTGCAGTAGATATCATCAAGTTTATTTTGAAAAAAGAATGAGATCAATGAGATAAAAGATGACCAAGTTATGATCCTTTGAAATCACAAAAGAGAATTTGATGGCCTTCCCTAAGGACTTGTAATCTTTCCCAATCATTAGTGACTTCCCATTCAAAATTAGCCTTAAACCCTTGAAGAGAAATTTTTAAGAACCCTTTAAAGAGAATCATGGCTTCACAATCAATCAAAAATCTCAAAAAATGAGCAAGATATGGTCCTTGGAAGTCAGTAAACCCTAGCTTAGAGAGTGTCAAAATGACTTGGAACCCCTATCAACTTTTGATGATTTTTCTTGCACAATTAGATCTAGTTACATGAAGAGAAGTAGTTGTAGATGATGATAAGATTCCATAGCAAAAAGAACCAACTAAAAATGTTGAAAATTGAGAGAGTTAGGCACTTGTGACCACTGAATCAAGTGCTTGTTCAATTAGGTCAAACTTGTTGAATCAACCCTTGAATCATTTGCATTTTCTTTGCAAAAATAGAGCATGATGGGTCAAATTAGACCTTGAAATGATGTTATTTTGAAACACACTCAAAGATGGAGCTTAAGTTTCAATGAAACTTGTTGAATAAGGCATGGAAATAAACACATAAACCTATGAATCTTCTTGATGAATACCAACACCAACCTTGAGAAAAAATTGACCTAAATAAGGTGAGAGAGATCTTTGAATCAAAAAAACTTTGACATCATAAACATAGATTTGAATCTTAAGCTTTTGAAATCCATTGAAGAAACATTTTACTGAGAATTATCCCTCAAAACCCTAGCTTAGATGGTGAGATATATGCAGTTGTATCATCACCTACAATATGAACATCCAAAGAAACATATATACATATTTTGATGTTAGTTAAAATCTAATCTACCTAAAAAAACACATGTACAAGATACACAACTCAAGGTTCTTGGTGATCCCTCAAGAGCAAACTTAAAGATATTATGAAGTAGAAGGGAGAACCAACCCTAATGTGTGTTCTTGATGTATTGATAATATGAGATAATGAGAGATCTTAGGGGCCAAAATTAGGGTATAACAAGTATGTATGTCGAGGGTGAGAAAGATCTTCCTGAAAAAGAAGGCAAATAGGAAATTGTTGGTGTGAAGAAGTATCAGTCTACTGTCATTATCAAAGTGGATGATCTAGATTCTGATGGTTATCCTATAAGAAAGAAATCGACTCCTAGTATTGCTAAAATATTAAATAATAAGAAAGGGAAGGATGTTGTGTCTACAAGCAAGCCTTCTAAGGCATCTAAGAAAAGTGCTAGTGTTGGGCCAACAAAAGGGTGGAGCAAAGTTGTGGCTCCTGCTACCAAGGAAAGGTATTTGAAAAGGATGGAAATTCCCTCAAGTGACTATTAGAATGATGTCGAAAAAGATGTTAGAGACATCAAGCCTTAAGCTAAAGAGAGAACTTATGGGAAAAAGATTCCTACAAATGTGCCTAAAGTTCCAATTGACAATATTTCTTTTCATTCTCTGGAAAATGTTAAAAAATGGAAATATATGTACGAAATAAGACTAACTTTGGAAAGAGAGCTTGGTAAGGATGCTCTTAAATGTAAGGAGGGGATGGATATTATTAAGGATGTTGGTTTGATGAAGAGTGTTGCTAGTTTTGGTAACTGTTATGAGAGGCTTTTGAATGAATTCATTGTAAACATTTATAAGGATTATGATAGTAAGATGAGCAAGGAGTACAAGAAGGTTTATGTCAGAGTTAAATGTGTGGAGTTCTCTCTATAAGTTATCATCTGTTTTATGGGTAGGAGATAGGAGAAGCAAGTTGAGGTGGAAATGACTGATAATGATGTTTACAAGGAGATCACTACAAAACAAGTTAAACAATGGCCAAGGAAGGGTAAGTTTTCAGCTAGTAGGTTGAGTGTAAAGTATGTTGTGCTCCATAAGATTGGGGATGCAAATTGGGTTCCCACCAATTATACCTCCACCATTGCTACAGGTTTGGAAAACTTTATTTACATTGTTGGGACTAAAACCAAGTTTGATTTTGGGCCCTTTATGTTTGCTAAAATCATGAAGACTGCCAATTATTTTGCTGTGAAGATGCTTATTCCATTCCCCTCTCTGATTTTTGGTGTAGTTCGTAGTCATCACCTTGGTATTTTGGTCAGCTCTGATAATCCATGTAAGAGCGTATCTCCTCTATCTTTGTACTATAGGCTGTTTGCAGGAACACATGTACCAGACAATATTGTGCCATCTGGTAACGAAGATGCCAACTCAACTTCAAGTACATGAATCATTGTTGAGATGAAGGATGCTTGTAATGCTTTAGATGATACCATCAAGTCATGTACTGAGAATAAAATTAGACTTGAGAGCCTCATCAGAGCCTTGTTTAAGGAGGATGATGATGGAAACTTGGATGGTGATAAGGAAGAGGGAAATGAAGATGAAGGAAATGTTTTTGCAGGTGGTGATAAAGATAAGGAAATAGATGACAATGCTGACATCTGATGTTCCATGTATTTTTGTTTTCTTTTCTATCTCTTTTCATTTTTGGGCTACGGCCTATATTTTTGTGCACGCTGAATGCATATGGTATGTATCCAAAAAATTTGTGTGCTCTACTGATACTCTTTTTTTTTCTCCTAGTGAATGCATGGTCGTTTTGTTAAAATTGTGGCTAAAAATGGGGGAGTAGTATTATTCTTTAGTAGATTTCCTGATTTCCTTATATGACTTATTTTCCCTTAAGGAGAAATACTATTTAGGGGAAGCATGACTTTCTTTACTAGCTTGATGATGCCATAATAATATAGTGTTAGTTTATGTGCTTGATGTATGGTTGCTTGTGGGGTCATACCTATTTTTTTCCAGCCTGATTGTGAGAACTTTTTTCTATGAAGAAAGTTATTTTTGTAAGAGTTTATTTCTCTCTGATGTTGTGCTCTTTGAGGTTGGATTTTTATCCTTTTCTGCTTTGTATGCCTCTGATGTGTCTAGGTGAAGTTTTAATTTTTTTATTACGCGTTATTCTTGAAGACATTCTTTTAAGGTAATGCTGAAGTTTTACCTTCTTTCAAGATGAGTCTTTTTGGTAAAATATTAATCTTGTTAGTGTATCCCTCATGTTATTGGTTGTTTGTGAAAGTTTTTTCATATGCAAGATGAGTTATGCAAAGGTTTTTTTAGCCAAAATTTGTCAAATGGAGAGATTGTTAGGTTTGTTGTGTTGTGATTGATCGAATTTTATTAAAACAATTGTTCTAGCATGATGTTGGACAATATGTCTTAATATGTTGGTACGACATCTTAGTGTACCTTGTCTCACATTATTGGAAGATTTATTCCAAGTGTGGGATCACTCAAGATTATATGAAGATATTTCATGTATATTGCGATCAAAGAAGCGTGTATTTCTAGAAGAAGCAAAGACCTATTTAAGCTTTGTCGTGTTTCCTAAGAATGGATGTCAAAACATTTAAGGAAACAATATACTCTCTTTTGAAATATTATATTGAATATGTTGTTTGTTTAACTCAAATTGTTCATCAAGCCCATGCTATTCTCAGGCTATTTAAAGAAGACTATAAACTTAAGAGATGTAGAGCCGATATATGATAGTGGCAATTACGGTTTAGTTAGTTTGTTCATTGTTGTTTGTGAGCCACTCTTGCATCACCTTGATGCTAGAGTTGGACTGATAGTTGAGTTGTAATTGTGAATCACTCATAATATTTTAAGCAAGAGTGCATTCTTTTTATTAGAGTGTGTGATATGATGGCTGAACTGACTGTTATACTGGTTTTACATTTGTGTTTGTAAATGTTGCTGTAAGCAAGAGTCGCCACCGAATTTTATTTTATCCAGCAAAGGAAAGGGTGAAAATAATAGAAAAAGACCTTTTGAGAGTTTTTTTGAGTAAGGGGGGTAGATTATGGAAAGGGGAGGTGTTAGCATCCTTTCCATCCATAGTTTTATACGGGCTCTTAGATGCTTAGCTCATTGTGAAATACCTTGATCTTTGTGTGTTTTTGAAAAGTATTTTTCGAAATACCAATAGTAAGGTAGCTTACTTTATGATAACTCTTTTATCAGTCCTCAAGAGTGTTGATCAAGAGTTTTGAAATGTTTTTGAAAATGGTTTTGTGTAAGTGCAAAAATTTATTTGAGCAAACATCTAACAGCTATCTACTTTACTCAAAAGGGTTTGATCTTTTCCTCTTTTCCTTTAGACAGTGATATCCTACTATTAGTGAGTAGGTAGCCCTAGTCGTTGGATGTTTGAGGGACATTCAAAGAGAAGTTTATAGTCACAAAGGCAACTGGGCAAGAAACTTTAGCAACTACCGTAGGGTTTTAAGATATTTTTATCGAGGCAACATCGAGAGGGTCATCGAGGGACTTATGATCTATGAACTGGAGGGTAGCCACTAAAATCTCTCACATTTCGGGAGTTGTTACTATTTTTCTGAAGGCAACCGAAGTGAGATACTCTAGAGGTGTACATGTGAAATTGTGTTGTATTCCGTTTTTTTTTTACTTTTGCATTAGGTTTGCTAGCGTTTTGTTTTTAATTCTTGTCATGCAATCCTATTAGGCATACATCTAACAGTTCAATATCAGTGTGGGAAATTAAAGTGCGGAAATTAAAACCTAACTATTACATGGCATCCGGGAGGGGAAATTTACAAGTCTAAAATTTGGGAAAAACAGTAAATGTCGTAGTTATTCTATTATAACCCATACGCAGATACATTAATGATAAAAATAATAATTCTAAAATAATAAACGTGCATGAATTGGAAAAGACGTCTAAAACCCTAAAATGTTTCTAAGTAAAAAGAACAATATTTTTTGTTTTTTTCCTACTTAGGAAAATATTAAATTAAAAATTAACTAAATAAATTTACAAAATTAAAATTAATTAGAAAATCCTAAGTCTAATATTATTTTTATGATTTCGTTGATTTTAATTAAATAAAATGATTTTTAAACTAAAGACAATTAAGTTAATAAAATAAAGTGAAGAAAAGAAAATAAATTGGGCCTGGTACTAAAGTGAAAAAGGGGGTGCGCTTTGAAATTTCTGTAAGGCCCCAAATCAGAGAGCCCAATGCTACGCCTGATCTTGTGAGGCCTGGCTCCTGGGGTTGCACCATGGGGGACATTCTTGGGCGCGTTGGATTAGATCTGTACAAATCTGGTGGCTGAGAGTTGAAGGGGTGTGGTAGGCACGCTGAAACATGCTACGCTGGATCTGGAAAAAAAAGAATGAGACAAAATGCAAAGACTTGGGGATTGAACCCAGGCTCTCCAAGCATACACACATATGCTTCACCACTAGGCCTTCTGTTCATTCATTGATACAAATGAAACAATTATATTATATTAGAAAAATGCACGGTGAATGAAGTGGACCAGTAACAAGGTGGCATTTGGCAATTGGAGTCAGCCCACCAGATTAAACTCTTCGATTGTCTTCTCCGATGGGCTCAAATTTGAACCTGCAAAATAACAACTTTCAATGATTCATACCTACCCTACCCCCCTAATTCGAACACCCTGATCTCAAATCCGAGCTTAATTTGCCTTGAAACAACCTAAATCCAGAGATTTGAAGGAAATCTCATATCGTGCCCTAACAATGGTACGATCTCATTCTTATGCCTTAGCCTGCATGTAGCACGTTAGACTTGTACTATCAATAGTTCTGAACATGAATCAAACGGTTAAAAGTATTAATATGCCATGAAAATCCAGTTTTGGTTTTGCAAACCCTTACCAATCAGAGATGCGTGGATCTGTGGCTTTGGGCGTGGAAGTGCTTTCTTAAGGGCCTGAATGCCTTCCTGGGAATCTCAGGAGGAAGATAGGATGCTTGGTTTAGAGTGATAGTGGTTGTAACTTGTTGTTTTGAATTTTGACAACATAGAGCCTTTTTGCAATTTTTGGGAGCTTTGGTGAGGCAATGTGTGTGTCTTTCTCCTTCTGAGATTATGAGGTTTATATAGACCAAGGGTTTAGGTTAACAATTGGGCTTCATATCTTTGCATATTATAATGGAGAGATTTAATTTGATTTTTTGCATGAGAACTTCCTATATTTGATCCAATCACGTGTCAATATATTTTATGCGTTTTTGCTAGCTTACTATGAGTTATTTGGGCCTCTAACTTGATGGGAATCGAAATATTACATGCCCTTGTAGATCCATTTCACACCAAGGGTTTCTTATGTTGTCTCTTTCAACAAGCTCCCCGGCTTCTCTCCTTTCGATGGCTCTGAGCTTCATTCAAATTACTCAAGGCTTCATCATCATGGCTTCTTCGATTAAGTCACCATCTGCATTGGTTGCTTGAAATGGAAAACTCTCATATCCAATCAGCCTAATCGAACTCACTTCTTGTTCCTTTCGATCTCCCATCATTCAAATGAAGTATCACCTTAATTTTGACTGGTCAAAGTTTCGTTCTTTTCTTTCTCCTTCGAACAAAGTTGTACAAGTGGTTCTTTAATTCGACCAGTCAAAGTATTACTTTGTTCATTTTTACTTGTCGAAGCTTCACTTTGTTCATCTCCTTCAAACTGAACTTCGATTCCAATCCCACCCTTTGCTTGCATCTACAAGACCATCTTTACTGATCAAAGTTTATCTACGATTGGTGAATACAGCTTCTATGCACCAATCGAATGATGACCTTTGAGCACCAAGACTTCACTTTGATCATCCAACTTCTTCCTCACTTATTCAGGTACATGCCTGAAACAATTGACCCAAGCACTCTAAGATGAATCATATTTGGCTGATTCGTCCTTAACTGTCCTTCGGTCATGCCATGTTTGAAGGTTGCATGTCCTTCGAACCATTAGACTTCCATGTGCTTTTTTTGGGTAAGATAAAAGCTTTTGAATTCAATAATATTCTTCTTTTCAAAGAGCCCATTCAAACAACATGTCAATCAAAGTGTGTCTTCCTGGTAATTCTTTGAATAGCTTACATTTCCATAATTTAAAAATGAACCCTTCGATGACGCTCTTTACTAGCTCTCCGTCAATCGAAGACTTCATAAAAGCCTCCTCACGCTTTCTTTCGAACTATACTTCCTTCGATCCTAGTGCTTCGTTGGGAATCAAATTAGAATACATAGTGTTGTCGAAGCTGCTTCAACCCAAAAGCTCTTAGACATATTTTCAGCTTTCGATCTACACCTTGTCATGTACACTTCTTTCCTTTCTTTCAGCTATGCCATTATGTTGAGGCGTATAGGGTGCCATGGAAATTATTTGAAGCTTTTGCAAACCCAAAATTCTTTGTGAGAAATGAAACCCTAGATGGAAATCCATTGCTTAGGAGGAGAATTTGTCTGATCAATTCTTGGTCAACCTTGAGCAATTGAGGACCTCAATGAGCATGTCTTGAGTAAAAATGGAAGGGGAAATTTTGGGGTACAACAGAGTGTGTCTCCTCTTTGATTGTTATCTATGTTAACAAAAGTTGTGATTGAGAGGAATTGAGAGGGGTCTCATATCTATGAGAGTCTTAGATAAAAATATCAAGGGAAATGATTAGGTGTGAAGGTTATAAACCGGAGGTTGCTTACATAAGACTTCAAACTAATACTATTATGGTGAATTTCTTTCCTGTCTTGGATGCCCCCAGATGTAAGTGGTGTTGCACCAAAATGGGTTAACAATTACCTTGTGTGATTTACTTCTGGAAATTTACTTTAATTTTTTTATTCGACATTTGTTCTCTACGTGCCAAAATTTCACATATAGTTTATAACAATAAGGCCTGATATGCCTATATATACCATAGTGATGATATCTCCAATATAGGTTCTTGTGACTTCTATTATGAGGGAAAACATGTTGAACACAGTGCTGGGACATATGGTCCACCATCAGAAACTCATTCTTCTTCTCAGGAAGGACACACCTCTTAGAGAGAATACAGACATTCCCAGACACATACACACATTTCCATACGCATCTTGTAGGTTTTCAAGTGAAAAACCTCTCTATCCATACAGATATGGAAGCATCCAGATGCCCCCATACGCGTACCATACACATCTGGCAAGTTTTCAAGTGGAAAACCTCTATGGCCATATCCATATGGTAGATTTTCACATGTTTTAGAAATAACATTGGCATTTTTCAATGTATTTGATGACATAAACTTGATTTTTTTTAGAGAACTATTTTGTAGAACTCGATTTTTTACGGTAACGAAGTGCAAGGGGCTTAAGAATGCAGGTTTTCTTAAGTGAAGACCCAATTCTACATTAAGTTTCATGTAATATTACTTTTAACTCGTGGATATGATGAACTCTATGATGAGTAGCTAATTTTTTTATTAAATCTTTCTAGATAAACCTTTGTGAACATTTTGAGACATATGTATTTGTTTTGTAGTCTTTGCTTATTTGATTATTCAATATTTATTATTCATTTAATTATGTGTTCATGGCTTTATATGTGTTGAAGAACTTGTATAACGAATTTAGACTCATAGTAATTACTCACCATAACTCTATAAATCCTAACCAAATTTATTGTTCAACTTAGTAATGAATTAGAGATAAGAAATTATAAGTGGTTACTTAGAGTTTAACGTACATGATATCGCCTGTTTTGACTATCCATTTGGCCTAAGGGTTTAGGGAATTGAAGTGTAAATGGCGAGTTACACACCAACGAATTGGGTATAACAGCTAAATTAAATCGTCACAATTCCTGAGAAATCGATCTAGGGAAAATAGACGGCAACATCAACAGTGACATATAAGGAATTCGAAGCAAGACCTAATCGCCTTTATCTGATCAGTTTTTCAAGAAATTTTATTTACGCTTTTAATCTACCAAATCAAACTTGAAAACCTCCAATTTACTTTCTTTAGAACATGAATTAGTTTGTTAAAATAACACAATCCTTGTGAATACAAACTTATAAATTTTATTACTTTGATACATTTAATACACTTTCAATCATATCACTTATTTTTTTGGCTTAAATGCACTTTTAGTCTCTCTATTTTAATGTTTTTTAACTTTTAATCCTTCTATTATAACATCATATCGGAATTTTGTTGGTCCCCCTCCACTTTCAATGACATGTCAGTGATTATTAGGATAAAAAAATATTTATAATGACTTGGCAATATTTACTAGGATAATTTATTTATTTATTCAATTGAGATTTTCTAAATATTATTTTATTTTATTGTAATTTAATTATTTTAGAAATTAATTAAATAAAAGTATGGAAATCTCTTACTTAAGCCCAAAGCCCATTTTGTTTCCACAAGAGCCCATTAACCAAATTTAATTACTCATATATCCTAGAGTTATATCTAGCCCTCTTGATTATAAAACCGATGTGGAACTTGAAGTTAGAAAACATAAAGGTACAACATTGTATAGATTCAGGTAATTCCTTTATTTCAGATCTCTACTCACCAGGTATAGCATTTTCCTTTCCTATAACTAAGAACAATTGACAAGTAAAAAAAGGTTTAGAATTTGATATATACAGAAGTGAAAAAATTGGAATTGGAAGGTAATGCTTTTAGCAATGCAAAAATTTGATTTTAGCTGTATGCCTACGTATACTCTTATGAGGAATTGGAAGGTAATGATTTTAGTCGCATGCCTACATATTTGCAATGTTTGTTGGTGTTTTTTATAAGATCGCGTAGAATTGCTTTCGATTTTATCCTTGAACCTTGTCTGGATTGAAAATTGAGTGAGCATAGACGTTGTTCGCAGTTAATTTTGATAACAATTCCCCTTAATCCTTTTTTGAAAATGTTCTTGAATTTGATTATACTAGTAAAAAAATGCTTGAATTGTTGGTTAGCTGTTTTGAAATTTGGTTTATTTATCGCGTATGATTGGACATAGGGCGGAAGAAATATGATATAATCTCCTCATTACGTGGCCAGATATTGGCCACATGTCGCTCGCGGATGGAGTAATTTGTGAGTCGCGTAGATTTTAATTGTTTGATTTTGAATAATAAATCGGTAGACAATGTGTAGACTGATTTAATTACTCGAAGATAGGCATCCTATTATTATAGAATGTTTGAATTAATTATTTTTAAGATTTTTATTGTTATGATTTGAATAATTAATTGGTAAGGCGTTGAGCCAACCTATTAATTATTTGAGGATGCAGAATCCTTTTATTTGAGAATATATTTAAGTTAGTTTGATTAAAAAGTTTAATTTTTGTATAAGAATTTGATCGGAAAGAACCTAAGATTAAGTATAAATTAATTAACCTAAATTAATTAGTAAAAATTGCAATAAATAAAATAAATAAAAGAAAGTGTAAGGGTAAAGAATGAGTATGAGTTAGGAAAAAAATATAAACATATGCTCAAACCCAGAATGAAATGTTAACCCTAATTCTTTCAAAAAAAAGTGAATTAAAATATAAAATTAAAAATTAAAAAAAAAACAAAAGAAAAAAAAGGTAGGAAATAAGAGAGAAAAAAAGTTACATGAGGTGCCCCGTCTCACGTTGCCATTGCATGAATTAGTTTTTTTGTTTTTTTAAATAAGGCTTATAAATACACATGGTACCAAAATGCTATTTTAAGATTCATGCTGACATATTTCATGAGAATAAATAAATAAAAAGAAGGAAAACATTAGTATCAACATAACTTATATGTACAATGTAAACTTCTTTTCACCTTTAATGCTCACATTAAAATAAAAATAAACGGCAACCACAACTGTATGCACGTGAAAGCGTTTCTCAATTTTACCCAATTAACTTCTCGTTCTTTTGAAGAAATTATATTAACAGCAACAAATAAATATCTCGAATCAAAGATTGGAAAGAAGAACTAACCGAGCTCGGCGAATCTATGGAGGCTACGACGACTTTGATGTCGAATGTGCGGTCTGTGGATGGTGTTAAGTGGCTTCATCAGCGGCGTTTATGTCGGGTGCCAACCTCAGATTTGTTTCTTCTTTTTCTTCTTTCTTTGTATTTATGAGATTTATGTGTATAATATGAGGGTCACTAAAAATTGTTAGTATTGTCGATTTTAAAAATACATATAATTTTATAAAATAACCATCAGGATTCATCGTATGGTTAAACAAATTAAAAAGAATAAAATTGAAAAAAAGTGGGAGCGAGGGAAGCCTCATATTGAATCATTGGCCAAGAATAAAAACCACAAATCAAAAGAAACTGTCAAACATGAAGTGTATGTGAGTAAATGAAATTGTAAAAATTATGGATTTGTGGATTTGTGAATGAAATTTTGAATTTATTTCAGAATGTTAGAACAAAAGAAAATTCAAGTGGATTTTAATTGTTACAATTGTATGTATGTAAACAAGGCTTTGTTTGAATGAGAAAAATAATGTGAATGTCTACATGCAATATGTTATTAGTAAGTGTTCAAGGTGACTAAGAAATACATAAGATTTTCTAATTGTGTGAAGATATGCATGTGGAAAGTGAAAAAAAGTTGAGATTCAGTGAAAAGATATTGTGTAAATAATAATAATAATAATAATAATAATAATAATAATAATAATAATAATAATAATAATAATAATTTTTAAAAGAAAACCATCAAGAACAAAATCATCATATGGTTTACACAAATAATAATAAAAATATATAAAATTGAAAATTAGAGGTAAGGATCTCATATTGAATCATCGGCCAAAAATATAACACCAAAAGTATTTTTGAAAAGAAAATTGAAAGGAAGTGTGTTGAATTGTAGAATTTGTGGGTGAACTGTGTGGGTCAAACTAGGACAAACTAATGTCTTATTTATAGACTTGAATTAGGTTCAACAAGACTTAGAGACTAAGCTATCCAAAATATATGAAAATCCCAAAGCCTGATTTCCAAAAAAAAGAATGAAAATTAGTAACAAAAAATAAATAGAAAAAATGTTAAAAGTGCACCATAATAGATTCGAACCTGCGACTTCATATTTGCAAGCTTCACTCCTTACAAACTGTGTTATGGTACTTGTTCAAAATAAAGAGCTAATTGAAAGTACATGAAGACTACCAAGTATTTGTTATTTAAAAATACAAACAATTTAAAATAAATTATTATATTTTTAATTGGACTTGAGAACGAATATTTATAAAACCCTAAAATATTAATGTAAATCAAAAGAATTTTATAAAAATCCAAGTTTGAAAGTAAACTTGAAGGTAGCACTAAGGGCGGGAAAATTTGGTGTATGACATGTCTCAACAATAACATCGTCATTCCTTCCTGCAACCATCGTCCTGAGATTCCAAACAACCAAACAACCAACAGTACTCATCAGACAGACAATACAGATTGTTTATATGACACATATCACATACAAAAGAAAATAAACACATTAATAACCTATCCAACTGATCGATCATGCTCTGATACCACTAATGAAACACCCCATAAACCCCGCACAAATAATATGGTATAATCAGAGTAAATTAGCATGCATATCAGATGAGGGCGTCACATTTACTTCACGACTATAACACAATACACTGGTCATGCTTATAATACACATTTAAAATCATGTTCTATACTATTGTACTCCAAAATTTTCCCTCTCATTTCTCAAGAATTTTCTCACAAGGTTTTCCATTGCATCAAGTTTGCAGCGCTGATACATCAATTTAGGTTTGGAATTGGCACAAGGGAAAAATGGTCAATTGCACACTGAAAAGTCAAACTTTGACTTTTGGATCAAAATCAAGTTTCAAGAATCATATTTCATCAAGACATGTTAGAATATGAAGTTTGTTTCATCAAGAAAATCAAAAGTCAAAATTCCAAATACTTAGAAATTTTTCTAAGTGTTTAAGAAAGATGATAAGCTCAGAAATTCTGGCCAGATTTTTGCCATGATGCAAGCTGATTCTGGAAGAACTTCTGACACAAGAGTTGTAGACTTCAACAAGATCTGTAACATTGCAGAACAGAACTTCTCCTAGAAATGCTGAGATTTCAAGACGTTCATGAAACTGAAGCACTCAGCAAGTTCTGGACATTTCCAAGACAGAGTTTGGTTAGAACTTCTGGGCCAGTTTTCACAAAGGTTCAACCAGAGTTTACAAGAGTAATTCAAAGGAAGTCTACAAAGCGTGTTACAAGCTTCTTGGAAAGTTTGAGAGCTTCTTCAGAACATGTTGGAGCAAAGAGATTCAAATATCAGAAGTTGGATGTTTATTCTAAGTTACAATGATGTTGAACTTGTTATCCAGATTAAGATATGACACATAATATCATATTGCAGTATTCTGTTTTGACAAATCTCATCATCATTTAATGCTCACACCCACTTTTGAGTCTTTGACTAAAGGATTTCCCCACGTGTGGCATAGAAGTACATTGTTGTCCTTGAAAAGTAAAACTTTTGTACAAGTTTATGCTCGGCCCATGCTTTTATTTTGCTTCTAAGGGTACTTTACCTTAATTCCTGCTTACAAATCCAGCTTAAGCGCGGCTAAAGCTGCTAACTACCATACTTGTTTAACTTGGTTCAAGAACAAGGCAGCACCCTAGCATATGATGGTTGTACCCTTGATCTCTCCAAGATACAAAATCCTTGCCTATAAATTGGACTTCATTTGCAACTGTAAAGAGGTCGAAAAAATTGAAAAGAAAAAGCCTTGAAACCCTGCTAAAATTCCAAGAATCCGAAACTGCAAACACAAATACAAAACCTGCTAGCTTTTGATTCTTCCATTTAAACTCCATTTTTCTTCAAGTGTTTCTTGACCAAATCGTCCATACAACTTCTGATATACATTTAGAAGTCATCCTAACTTCTGTTTTCAGACTGAAACACGTTCTCCATCAATCTCCACCTCAAAAAGTCAGAACTTTGCTTCTTGGCTGTTCCAGAATTTTCCAGCCATTCATAGACCAAGTTAAAGATTGTTACAGCCTACTGAGCACGTGAGGAAGCTGATCAAAACATCACAAGCAGTCATAACCAAGTTTTAGTTCGCAGAACATTTTCCAACTGTAAGGTAAGCTTCTGTTGACTCTCATCATATTACTTAGGCATTGTTATTTGAAATTTCAAAAATATAATGTAGACCTCCTGATTCTGATGTTGTACATATTCTGAGGTTTCATGTATTTTTTGCTTAAGTAGGGAGAATATTAGTTCAGAACTTCTTAAGGAAATTAGGATTAACAGATACATGCTTGTTTCTGATTTACAGTCCTGATATTTTTATGTTTCTAAAACCATGATGAAACATGCCATAACTGTTATGTGTGCATTTTCTGTTTTGTTGAGAAATGACTAAGTTGCAGATGCTCTGATTAGTGTGGATAAGGAGATGAAGTTCATCATCAGAGTTTACTTTGTGATACATATTTAGGCTTTTGCTTCTAACACTGGATGTACAGTCACCCCAGTGGTAGAAAGCGTGCGCATGAGACATTAGTGCTAAGGGTCCTGGGTTCTAGCCCCCAGAAACATCTTTTTAGGTTCATTTATTGATATTTTTGACCATTTATCTGTCAGACAATATTCCTAGATCAGAACTTCTAGAGATCCTCATCCAACAGCATTATCACCTCACTCTCTCAAACAACCAGAACTTCTGACTTACCAGTGATGTTAAGAACTTCTAAATTTGCAGCTACTTCAGAACTTCCAAACTCTCTCTAAACATCCAAAACTTCCAAACTCCCTCAACCACCAGAACTTCTGACGTTCCAGTAACATTAGTACTCCTAGGCTTCCAGTTGCATCAGAATTTCTAGGATTACTCTTGTTCCCAGCGACCCCAGAACCTCAGTGTACCCGGACCCAGAACTTCTGACCTTTCTTTTTTTTTCTACTAACATTTCTTTCTTACAGCGTATCAGAATCAGAGCTTCTTCCCCTTACTTCTGATCTCTCTTATTTCATTAAGGCACTGATTCTGACCCCTTTTTCTCTTATTATCTTTTAATATCACTTCTATTTTCATTAATCAAAAACACCAAAAAAAAATTATATTCATATACTTTATTTTATTTCTTTTAAAAACAAAAAGACCAAAAATATTTTCTTAAACTAATTCATTTAAAAACAAAACAAGTTCATTTTACATTCTTGTACTTTATTCAATATAGTTGTAATAGATAATTAGGACTTTAATTTATTGCAATCTCCATTTGTAAATTTGTATACCCCCCCCTTCCCTAATAATTAATAGCATAGTAATTTTACTTTCGGCAATTTATCGCTTTCATATAAGTGCTAGTAATTAAGGTTTGTACGGAAAGATAAAATCAACAAGTAGAAAACCATAATTAAAGATAAACAATGCATGCAAATCAAACACACCATTCACACATGCACCCTTAGGGTGATTTCACTTGTTGCCTTACAAAAAATGGTCATGTTATGCATGTGAGATGTCTTAGCAAAAACAAATCAAAAATACAAGATCATAGTCCCTCGATGACGCTTCAAAAGTTGTCTTTCAAATGATCTTAGTCCCTCAAAGAGAAATGCTAAGATATCTTACAACATTGCTATCATGACTATACGATGACCCACGTCCGTCTCTTTACATCCAAAGATGAGGCTTCTTACCAATCAATGGTAAGATAGAAATATCAAAGGAAAGGGAGAAATGAACAAAGACTTTTGAGTAGGTAGAAACGTTCTTAGTTGCTTGCTCACTTTCAAAACAAACATCCTTGTTCACTTTCAAAAACAAAACAAACACTAAACACTTTCAAAAATATGAAATATTTTCAAAAAGTCCAACACTTTGTATGCGTTCTTACAACACAAGAGCCATTACAAGGTTTGTCTTGACGAAGGCGCATTTTCAAAAATACTTTCAAAAACCACCACAAAGCACATTTTCAAACAAAAGCAAGTGATCTGGAAAGAAACTAAGAGCACATGGATAACTATGGATGAAAAGGATGCTAATACCTTCCCTTTTCATAATCTACCCCCCGAACTCAAGAAATAATCTCAAATGTCTTTCTTGTTCTTTTCCACCTTTCCTTTTGGATAAAAGAAAAGTCGGTGGCGACTCTTGCTAACCGCAACGACTGTGATAAAATGCAAAACATTCCAAGTCAGTTCTCCCACCGTACTATAGAACTGGAGACTCTGCTGGGGATATACTTAAAAGTGGGGTTACCTTAGGGTTATATCACCTTTAATTGCTTTCATTGTTTGACTTGCTTTCTTTACATTTTGGTTCCTTATTTGGGCTTACTTTGATCCTCAATCCAGATCTGGGACACCTTTTTAGGTAAGTAATAATAGATTTTGGAGACTGTATGGTGTAGACCAATATGGTTGAAACAATGGCTACGTTAATGTGATGCATTTGTGGGTACCAGTATCCCTTATGTTGAATCGAGGAGAATACGGGCCGCTGAGTGGCGTCATGAAGCACTAACTGACCTTAGAACCTTAATTGAATAACTTGGCCATTAGGACGTAGTGAGATGACCGGTTTCAGTGGAAAGCTGAAAATTGATTGATACTTGATACTACACACATTTAGATTGGATTTTTTTGGATATCTCGGCCGAAAGAAAAGATTGATTGTGCTGAGACAATGCCTAAAAGAAAGGTCTGTGATATTGAGACCCTTTAGAACCTGGTTACTATTACTAGGACAGGTTTGAGCCAACTAAAACTTCAACAGGGTACTTACCTACAAACTCCATGCAAGCCTAAACCTAAGGATTTGTTTGCCTTGTTTATATATGTTTACTTGTACATAACATCATAAACATCATAACATCATACACTAACCATTTCATGGATTTAGGAATTTATCTTTGTTCTGTTTTGTAAGCCATGAACTCCGCCCGAAGAAATACCATTAGAATCAACTTTGTGAAAGAACACCATCAACTCCAAGAGTTAGTGTCAAGGGTACCTGAAGACTCTTCTTTTACCAAGAAGTATGGTTGACTCCTCAATTTGGCTACCTCCAATTTTCAAGAAGAGATGATGTGCGTTCTCTTCCAATTCTTCGATCCCATGCATCATTACTTCACTTTCCCCTACTATCAGTTAGTGCCAACACTAGAAGAATTCTCTTGGCTATTGAGAGTTCCCATGCTTGACCAAATATCATTCATCGGTTTAGAAGGGATTCCAAAACCTGAAGTCATTGTCGAAGCCCTACATCTGAAGAGAGCCGACATTGTAGCAAATTGGGAGACAAGAAGTGGAGTTCAAGGGTTCCTATCCAAGTTCTTATTGGTGAAGGCTCGTTCATTTTGGGAATATTTGTATTTCCAAGCCTTTGAAGACATCCTAGCCCTTCTCATCAATGGTTTGGTGCTATTTCCCAACTCGGACCAATTCATATATGTGAATGCCATCATAGTCTTTCTCTCTCGTAATCCTATACCTACCTTGCTAGGAGACATTTTACATTGTTTCCATACCCGTACCATGAAGAAAAGAGGTACTCTCTTGTGTTGTATTCCCCTACTTTCCAAGTGGTTTATTTCACACTTACATTGATCAACATTGAAGAACGAGCAAAGACTGACATGGTCTCAAAGGATGATGTCTCTCACCCACTCTGATATCCATTGGTGTTCGAGATCCTTGGAAGATACTTCTATCATTGAGTGTTGTGGGGAATTCCCTAATGTCCCTCTACTTGGAATTAGGGGAGGTATCACTTACAACCCTTTCTTAGCCTTATGACAGTTTGGTTACGCCCGAAGAGATGGTCCTCATGATATACTCATCCAAGGAGTTGTATTTGATTATGAGAGCGACAATCAAGGCTACTGTCAAAGGTTTGCATGAGCTTGGGTGATGGTAAACAAAGCATATAGTGGGACACTGGGACGCAGGAATTCTATTCCCTTTGAACCTTATCTTAGGTGAGTGCGAGCTCGTGCTCAGAAACTCATGATGCCTTATCCCTCCATCTTACCAGTTATCATGGAGCCTCTGGTTGAAGGAGATGTCCCATATACTGTCCTCCATCCCGACATGCCTACTTATCTTGAAGACTTACAAAAAGGTTGGATTCAGCTAAAGGAGGAACAAGATACCTTCGAAGCTCAATTCTACGCTAGCGAGAAAAGGGTTTTGGAGCTTGAAAGGCACTTCAGGAAGAACAAAGCTTGAACGCCTACATTACACTGAAGAGGATGCATTTGACCTTTTTGTCTTAGAAATTTATCTTGTAAACCCAAGGGGAACGTTGTAACCATTTCTGAACTGATTAATGCAATTTGACGTTTGTTCATTCTTTGTCTAGACAAATTTAAACCTTATAAATCCTTGAAATCATTTGCATGCACATTTTTCATGCATCAGAACATAACAGGTTTCTCCTGCACAAGTCTCTCATCTGCTTACTGTTATTTCAGTAGAGATGGCCTTAGAACAGACCGTCAAGAGCATTCAGATTCAAAACACTCAACTTCAAGAGATATTCTTGAACCTATCTAAGGGACAAGAAGAGGTGAAGGCGCTCCTCACCAGGGGCATGATCATGGGAAATCCGGAGGACAACAAGGATAGCCAGCTGGAGCGGCTACAAATTGAGATAGCCATAATGAAATTCCAAGTGATGGGACAGCTGGTGGGCCAGATGGCTCTTATCCAAAACCTGGCTCAAGGGAAAGAAGAGCTGAGAGCCCTTGTCAACCAACTTCATCAAGACGGTTGCAACCGTATGAAACAAATGGTCAAGATTGGGGACCAAGTAACTACTTAGCCACCCATGAGGAAAGAGTTTGGTTCAAGGGAGAACAGACCTTTCTGAATTGCTTCCACATCACAGACCCAACAACCACCCCATCAACAAGGACAGAGTGATCAGAGTAAATGAGCCCCATCCGGTAGGCAGTTTACCAAACTCGACATGCCAATATCACAAGTCTTGTAACACTTGTTGGAGTTAAATTTGGTCACGTTGAGAGATCCTCCTTGGAATCCCAACACCGTCACTCCTAGCTATCATCCTGATGTAATGTGTGTATTCCATTCCAATAGTCTTGGACATGACACAAATAGCTGTTGGGCATTGAAAAATAAGATTCAAGACTTGATCGACGAAGGAGTGCTAGAGTTCACATAAGATGGTCAGACTGAATTCTTTTGCCGCCCCTCAAAGGCTCACCACCTGAAGTGACAAGTTCAGACAAAGAGGCTTTTGTTCATTTGAATTTTCAAGTTATAATTTTTCTTTTTCGAACAATTATTTATGTCAAACTTTGTTATTTCATCAATGTATTGCATATGTTTGTCTTGAATTAATCCATTCGTTTTCACTATATTTAAACTATGCTTTTTACTCCCCTTATATTTAACTTTTGTCTTAAAAGTTGCAAGCCTTTAGATGGAGGATGACGAAAACCATGCGTTAATCTCATACATATACTTTTGGAAAGACCTTACTGATGATGTATAGGCGTTCTTTCAAATCCTAAACACTGGAGTTATAAGGAGGATAATCCCTAGTTAACCCCTTTGAGCCAAAGAAATAGGAGTTTCCTTTTTACACAAATTGAAACCTTTAATCAAAACCCGGGGCAGGATAGTCTGTCAGTTAATTCAAATGCGCGTTCAGTCGCAAACTTTAACTTTGCAATACAACGAGTGACTTCAAAAATGTTCCCCTGGAATCAAAAGACGGTGTTGGTTCCCTACCAAATAGGCAGTCATTATCTCTCAAAGAAGAGCCCACTAAATCAAAACCTGCAAAGGAGACTTAAGAAAAACTAGGGCATCCCGTTGACTGTAAATCTCAAAAATAAGAACAGTCAGGCAAAAATCAGGGATAAGAAACCAAAAAAGAGGTCACTACATATCCTCAGCCAATATGAAAAATGTTGCAAAAATGTCTGCCTTCCAATAAACTTAACTTGCTTGAACCACCACCAAAATGTCAGTGGAGTTCGAACGCGCTATTAACTGAGTTTAGGACTGAAGAACATCACGAAGAATGGGTTGGGTACAAATAAAATTTGAGCCTTTATCCTTTGTTTCTTAAACCGTGAACCAATCCACATTACAACCCTTCATAATTCCTAATTGAAGCATGGGTTAGTTCAGAAGCATACTGTTACAAAAGGTATCCTGACTCCTGTAAGGCTTACTCTAATTCCTGAGTTGAATTCACATTCTTGCAAAAATTCTTTTATCTAAAAATGCATTTTCAAAAAAAAATTCAAGACAAATATAAACTTTGCATTATTTGAATATTGTTGTTTGAATATGGCTACTTGTTTGACAGCAGATAAATTCACACAAGAAAGATCCAGTGAACAAAAACTCTCTCAAAGAGCAAAATTATTTCAAGTGGGAAGACGCTTTCAAAAACAGAACTCCTGTAAGCAAGGAGGTTTCAGCATGATCACTGTCCAACACACCTGGGGCAGTCCAGTCAGGATTCCAAGAAATCTCTCAAGAAGTGCTGAGTATACCAGGGGCAGGTCTCCATCTGAATCACTCGGGGCATTGAATGCGAATCCCAATAAAGGGTTACGTGCAATCAAACATTTCCTAGCAGTGCCACAAATACCTGCTACTAGGGGAAGTGACGAACCTCCTACAAAGTCATCACTACAAGGTTATCCCCATGGATTAATTTTCATGGATAAGGGTACAAACCCCTCAAGGCCAAATTCATGGATATTCCCATAATGTTGGATCCATGTAGTCCCCATCCAGATTTTCAATCTCTGGACAACCTTTTCCCCAACTAAGTTTGTCCTAAAAGAAGAAGTCTTATGGATCTCTTCCTAAGAGAACTCACCTTATCAGCAGTTCATCAAATACTCCTCAATAGGGTTTATTTCCCCAACAAACTACATATTCCCCAGCTTGAGTTTGCCTCTCCGATTGCTACAAATCCAGGAACTACAACTCCTCTCACCCAATATACTTTTCTACAATCCTCCCTAGTAAGCAACTACAAAAGCCTGGACCCGACAAGATATCAGTTAACTTCTTTATCCTCAACAAGTCATTGTGAAGCCTGGAATCCGACCAGATAACAGCTAACTTTCGTTTCTCTCCAGCCAAAGATAATCCCCTGGTAGAGCAACAAACAACTGAGGCTCCTTAATTCTTTTCCCCCAAGCATAAATCAACACTCTCCACAGAGCCTTCTCAAGCAAAGCTAGTATTCCCCAACGGAGTTCCTCCTCAATCAACAAAACAGAAATCCCCAGTTGAAACATCCTAATGAAAGGTCCGAAGAGGAGCTTACTCTTCGTCCACAGCAACGGTCCGGGATTTCATTTTCCAAGGCTCCCCAGCATTTATCAAGGATTTATTTTCCCAGACAAAGTTACATTTCGACAATGCTTCACATTCATACATCATATAACATATATGATAAATGCATACAACATAATCTCATTTATTTTGAGGACACCATACATTCCATGCATCATGACATTGCATACAGCTAATGTTTTACCTTTTTAGGAAAAGGTCAATCAACAAATGGCTATCATCAGCAATTTTCAACAGGTCCAAGATTAGTTTCTGAGACAAGATGGAGTAACTACCTATGTGACCAGATGCAGCTTTACACGGGATCATCATGAAGCAATCTTACATGGATTTCTTCTCATCATGAAACAATCTTACATGGATTCTTATTCATCATTGAAGCAAACCTTTTCAAGTTCCATATTAATACATGTAACAAGCCAGGAAAACTATCTGTGGACGACTGATTGTAGATTAATACATGTAACAAGCCAGGAAAACTATATACATGAAGAGACTGAAGATTAATACATGTAACAAGTCAGGAAAACTATCTTTCTTTCTCAGGTTAAAGATTAATATTTGAAACCATACAGGACAGCTATCTACTCGACCAGCTGAAGCAACCCTACCCATGTTCCTTCTCATTCCCAGATGAAGTTTTACAAGGACTCACCATGAAGTTCCCCTACACAAATTCCTTCTCCCTTCCAGATGAAGTTTTACATGAACTCATCATGAAGCAACCCTACCCAGGTTTCTTCTCATTCCCAAATGAAGTTTTACATGGACTCATCATGAAGTTACCCTACACAGGTTCCTTCTCATACATTTCCAGATGAAGTTTTACACGAACTCATCATGAAGTTACCCTACACAGGTTCCTTCTAATAAATTTCCAGATAAAGTTTTACACGGACTCATCATGAAGTTACCCTACACAGGTTCCTTCTCATTCCAAGATGAAGTTTTACATGGACTCATCATGAAGTTACCCTACACAGGTTCCTTCTCATACATTTCCAGATGAAGTTTTACACAGACTCATCATAAAGCAGCCCTACACAGGAAACCAAAGACCTTCTGTGGTTAGATTCATTTCTTCCAGTTAAATGACAGGCGACCAAAGACCTCCTCTGGTTAGATTTATTTCTTCCAGTTAATGACAGGCGACCAAAGACCTTCTCTGGATAGATTTATTTCTTCCAGTTTATGACATGCGACCAAAGACCTCCTCTGGTTAGATTTATTTCTTCCAGTTAATGACAGGCGACCAAAGACCTCCTCTGGTTAGATTTATTTCTTCTAGTTAATGACAGGCGACTAAAGACCTCCCCTGGTTAGATTTATTTCTTCCAGTTAATGATAGGAATCCAAAGATCTCCTCTGGTTAGATTTATTTCTTCTAGTTAATGAAAGGCGGCCAAAGACCTCCTCTGGTTAGATTTATTTCTTCCAATTAATGACAGGCGACCAAAGACCTCCTCTAGTTAGATTTATTTCTTCTAGTTAATGACAGGCAACCAAAGACCTCCTCTGGTTAGATTCATTTCTTCCAGTTACTGACAGGCGACCAAAGACCTTCTCTGGTTAGATTTATGTCTTCTAGTTAAAGACAAGAAAAAGACATCTACTATTTAAGTATAAATCAACCAAAATATTTATCCTGATACTTTCCATCATTTCTCCAAATGGAATTTATAAGCCCGTCTCCAACAACTCTCCATCATTTCTCCATATGGCATCTTTAAGCCCATTCCTTAACAGTCAACTGCCACATCATCAAGTGCAAATTTCTGGGCAATCTAGTGTCCAATCATCTTCTACCTTCAAGCCACGAATGGCGGACTCGCCACTCTAACTCTTCAGGTTTAAGAATATTGAACATGGGCAGTTGTTGTACCCCAAAATTTCCCCTCTCATTTTCAAGAATTTTTTCACAAGGTTTCCATGGCATCAATTTTGCAGCGCTGATACATCAATTTAGGTTTGGAATTAGCACAAGGGCAAAATGGTCAATTGCATACTGAAAAGTCAAACTTTGACTTTTGGATCAAAATCAAGTTTCAAGAATCATATTTCATCAAGACATGTTGGAATATGAAGTTTGTTTCATCAAGAAAATCAAAAGTCAAAATTCCAAATATTTAGAATTTTTTCTAAGTGTTTAGGAAAGTTGATAAGCTCAGAACTTCTGACCAGATTTTCTCCATGATGCAAGCTGATTCTGGAAGAACTTCTGACACAAGAGTTGTAGACTTCAACAAGATCTGAAACATTGCAGAACGGAACTTCTCCTAGAAATGCTGGAATTTCAAGTTATGAATCTTTGAAGGCACGTTCATGAAACTGAAGCACTCAGCAAGTTCTGGACATTTCCAAGACAGAGTTTGGTTTGAACTTCTGGGCCATTTTTCACAAAGGTTCAACCAGAGATTCCAAGAGTAATTCAAAGGAAGTCTACAAAGCGTGTTACAAGCTTCCTGGAAAGTCTGAGAGCTTCTTCAGAACAAGTTGGAGCAAAGAGATTCAAAGATCAGAAGTTGGATGTTTATTCTAAGTTACGCTGATGCTGAACTTCTGATCCAGATTAAGCTATGACACATAATATCATAATGCAGGATTCTTTTTTGACAAATCTCATCATCATTTAATTCTCGCACCCACTTTTGAGTCTTTGTCCAAAGGATTTCCCCACGTGTGGCATAGAAGTATATTGATGTACTTGAAAAGCAAAACTTTATACAAGTTTATGTTGGGCCTATGCTTTGCTTTTGCTTCTAAGGGTACTTTCCCTTAAGTCCTACTTACAAATCAAACTTAAGCGCGACTAAAGCTGCTAACTACCATACTTGTCTAACTTGCTTCAAGAACAAGGCAGCACCCTAGCATATGATGGATGTACCCTTGATCTCTCCAAGCTACAAATTCCTTGCCTATAAATTGGACTTCATTTTCAACTGTAAAGAGGTCGAAAAAATTGAAAAGAAAAAGCCTTAAAACCCTGCTAAAATTCCAAGAATCCAAAACTGCAAACACAAATAAAAAACCTGCTAGCTTTTGATTCTTGCATTCAAACTCCATTTTTCTTCAAGTGTTTCTTGACCAAATCATCCATATAGCTTCTGATATACATTTAGAATCCATCCTAACTTATGTTTTCGAACTGAAACACGTTCTCCATCAATCTCCACCTCAAAAAGTCAGAACTTTGCTTCTTGGTTGTTCCAGAATTTTCCAGCTATTCATAGCCCAAGTTAAAGATTATTACAGCCTGCTGAGCACGTGAGGAAGCTGATCAAAACATCACAAGCAGTCAGAACCAAGTTTTAGTTCACATAACATTTTCTAACTGCAAGGTAAGCTTCTATTGACTCTCATCATATTACTTAGGCATTGTTAGATTTGCATGTTCAAAAATACAATGTAGACATCCTGATTCTGATGTTGTACATATTCTGAGGTTTCATGTATTTTTTGCCTAAGTAGGGAGAATATTAGTTCAGAACTTCTTAAGAAAATTAGGATTAACAAATACATGCTTGTTTCTGATTTACAGTCCTGATATTTTTATGTTTTTGAAACCATGATGAAACCTGCCATAACTGCTATGTGTGCATTTTTAGTTTTGTTGAGAAATGACTAAGTTGCAGATGCTCTGATTAGTGTGGAGAAGGAGATGAAGTTCATCATCAGAGTTTACTTTTTGCTTCTAACATCGGATGTACAACCACCCCAATGCTAGAAATCATGCGCATGAGACATTAGTGCTAAGGGTCATGGGTTCTAGCCCCCAGAAACATCTTTTTAGGTTCATTTATTGACCATTTTGCCCATTTATCTGTCAGACAATATTCCCAGATCAGAACTTTTAGAGATCCTCACCCAACAGCATTATCACCTCACTCTCTCAAACAACCAGAACTTCTGACTTACCAGTGATGTTAAGAACTTCTAGATTTCCAGCTACATCAGAACTTCCAAACTCTCTCTAAACATCCAGAACTTACAAACTACCTCAACCACCAGAACTTCTGATCTTCCAGTAACGTTAGTACTTCTAGGCTGCCAGTTGCATCAGAACTTCTAGGATTACTCTTGTTTCCAGCGACCCCAGAACGTCAGTGTACCCAGACCCAGAACTTCTGACCTTTCATTTTTTTCTACTAACATTTCGTTCTTGCAGCGTATCAGAATCAGAGCTTCTGCCCCTTACTTCTGATCTCTCTTATTTCAGCAAGGCGCTGATTCTGACCCTTTTTTTCTCTTATTATCTTTTAATATCACTTCTATTTTCATTAATCAAAAATACCAAAAAAAAATTATATTCATATACTTTATTTTATTTCTTTTAAATACAAAAATACCAAAAATATTTTCTTAAACTAATTCATTTAAAAACAAAACAAGTTCATTTTACATTCTTGTACTTTATTCAATATGGTTGTAATAGATAATTAGGACTTTAATTTCTTGCAATCCCCATTTGTAAATCTGTATACCCCCTTCCCTAATGATATAATAGCGTAGTAATTTTACTTTCCGCAATTTATCGCTTTCATATAAATGCTAGTAATTAGGGTTTGTATGAAAAGATAAAATCAACAAGTAGCAAACCCTGATTCAAGATAAACAGTGCATGCAAATCAAACACACCATTCACACATGCACCCTTAGGGTAATTCCACTTGTTGCCTTACAAAAAAATGGTCATGTTATGCATGTGAGATGTATTAGCAAAAACAAATCAAAAATACAAGATCATAGTCCCTCTATGACGCTTCAAAAGTTACCTTTCAAATGATCTTAGTCCCTCAAAGAGAAATGCTAAGATATCTTACAGCATTGCTATCATGACTATACAATGACCCACGCCCATCCCTTTACATCCAAAAATAAGGCTTCTTACCAACCAATGGTAAGATAGCAATATCAAATGAAAGGGAGAAATGAACAAATACTTTTGAGTAGGTAGAAACGTTCTTAGTTGCTTGCTCACTTTCAAAATAAACATCCTTGCCCACTTTCAAAAAAAAACACCAAACACTTTCAAAAACATGAAATATTTTCAAAAAGTCCAACCCTTTGTATGCATTCTTACAACACAAGAGCTATTACAAAGTTTTCCTAAACGAAGGCGCATTTTCAAAAATACTTTCAAAAACCACCACAAAGCACATTTTCAAACAAAAGCAAGTGATCTAGCAAGCAACTAAGAGCCCATAGATAACTATGGATGAAAAGGGTGCTAATACCTTCCATTTTCATAATCTACCCCCCGAACTTAAGAAATAATCTTAAAGGTCTTTCCTGTTCTTTTCCATCTTTCCTTTTGGATAAAAGAAAAGTCGGTGGCGACTCTTGTTAACCACAACAACTACGATAAAATGCAAAACATTCCAAGTCAGTTCTTCCACCGTACTACACATACATTAACACTTATGAATTTATATCAGAGTAATTGTCAACTCAAAATAATGCTAATGATTGAAATCTCATACTGACAATCATATAATAAAACGTTAGGCATTAAAGGCCATCATCACATTCTTCTCAATCCAACATAAATATCCAAAGAGTATGACAACATCTCTCAAATAAATGTGAATATAATAATATAACATAAATCCAAACATTTTCCGTGTTACATGATCAGAGCATGACTCACTATCTAGTAAAACAAATAAATAAAAGACTATCTCCTCCAACTACTCCTTGCTAGAAGCACCACCGCTATCCTCAGTACTTGAGCGATATCGTATAAAATATCATTCCAACAAAAGGGTGGGAATTTATATCATTATGAAAATATATGATAATAGTAATGCATAATATAAAAATATCAATTGAATTTATCACACTTCACATAATAATGTATTCATCATACTTCAAACCAATTCACACGATTACATATACAACAACGCTCAATGATTCAAGATTCAAATATAACCAATAACAATTACCACAAAAGTAACATTCATACCAATATCACATATTACACTCAAATTCAACAATTCACATCCATACATGTGACTCCAATGCAACTCAATGCATTATGCATGTGGTACCAATTGTTATCCTTATCGGTTCTTCCAGGTCCACATCTCCAAGACAAATAACCACCAAAAAAGCTCGTCAACCTTAAGCTTTCAAACCCCTCAGTGTTAGGTTTGGGACAAGACAATAATTCCCAAGAAATTACCAAACATTGCCTCTTGACACAAATGATGCATGTGCAATCTCAACATAAATATGAAGTTAAGATCATCTCCATATCTTCATCATACAAGCATATTTCACATAATTCAACACATTTGAATTATCTTCACCAAATTGCACAGCATACATATTTCATGTCATCAATCACACACAATGCATTCTCATAGCATTAATAATCTCAAGACATCATTATAATATGTAGAAAACAAGTCTAACCCATGTTATCTTCAATCAACATCAATTCCAAACAATTACATACACCAAAATCAAGTATCATGTTTCTCGTCAAAAGTCGTCCGAAACCAATCCAAAACACATTGAATAAATTATTAAAATTCATGTAAATCAATGATAAATCATAAGCATACATGATCCAGAGCAGTTTTAGAAAATAACAAGTTTTGTATTCAAGATCGCGCTAATCGCCCTATACCGCACTAAGCGGCCTCTACGAAATGCAGAAAAATTCTACTGCGGACAGCTTCTGCCCCATACGAATTCATCCATCCAAATTCCAGTCAAACACCTAGTTTTCACCAATTAAATGTATTATAAACTATATCTAACATATATCATCAAATACAAACATCAAAACATGATTTTCAACATCAATTTCATGATTCTACATCCAAACTCTAACTTGTCAAAATCTAGAAATTGAAGAACAAATCCTTAATTTCATGTTACTATGCATCACATACCATTGCATACACTAGTAAATCAAAGAATACACACTCTTACATTAGATGTAGATACTTCTAGGGTTCTTCTTCTTTCTTCCTCATTTCTCCTCTCCTCTTCTCTTCTCTTCTCTTGTTTTTACAATTCTCCCTCTTTGTTTTACAAAACCCCTTACTAAATCTTGTTTCACTAATGGGCTTATTGTTGGAAATACACCAAAACATATGATGAATTTCTAACAATACGGATGAACAAGATTAATATCACCACACAATAACAATGAAAAATAAAAGATGAAGAAAGAAAGAAAGTATTTTTCTGCAGAGTTTCTCTCTGACCACAAACTGTGGAAAACTTTGTTATTCAATTGCAACTGCAAATTCTATGAATACAACTTGATTGAATTAATTAAAAAAATATGGGTTACACCCTCTATTTATAAATTTAGGTTAGGTTTCTCCCTAAGTTAAAGCCCAAAACTATAAAAGCCCAAAATACTTATTTTGAAACTAAATCAAATTTATTTTATTTTAGATTTAAATCAAATATATCTAAATCTAAAAAAAATCAAATATGTGTGCAGCCCACTTCGATACACAAGCTCTTCGACTGGACAATGGTTTCCATTGAGCAACCTGCTTCGACAACCTCTAACCCTTTGACACACACATAGTTTAGACACTATGAATTACAATTTAACACACCACCTGATTCATTGAATCTAAACTATCTATATTTATCATAGCTCCTAGTATTTGAAATGATTCGACCTCCGCACCATTTATCATGTGCTATCGGCTTCTTCGCCAGATTAATAGCTAACATACTATCGATCTTCATGGTAATTGCTCCATGATCATTTCCTGTGATTTCATTGACCAAGTTCACCATCCATGTTGCTTGACATGCACAAAGAGAATGAGCTATGTATTCTGCTTTGTATGATGATAATGCCACTACTAGTTCCTTTCTCAAACTCAAAGCAACTGGTGCACCACCTAACATAAACACATATCCTACTGTGGATTTTCGATCCTCAGCATCACTACACCAACTCAAATCAGTGTAACCCACTAACTTGCATTCTTTTCCTTTATCAATTGTGGGAAACAGAATGCCATAGTCGAGAGTTCCTTTTAGATACCTCAATATCCTCTTCGCCGCTTCTAGGTGTGATACCTTTGGCTTCAGGATGAATCTACTTACCATACTATATTGTATGCTAAGTCAGGCCTCGTGTGACAAAGGTATCTTAATGACCCAATGAGTATTCTATATTGGGTTGGGTCAACATCATCTTTATTTGCATCTTTCGATAGTTACAGTCTTGGTTTTGCAGGTGTCGAAGTCGAGTTGCATTCTTCAATCTCAAATCTTTTGAGAATTTCTCCTGCATATCTTCTTTGATGCATCATTACACATCTACTACTCTTGTAGAATTCGATGCTAAGGAAATATGAAATATCACACATATCAGACATTTCGGATTCTTTGCTGAGATCACCTTTGAAATCTTTGATCTCCTTTTTGCAGCTACATGTTATTAACAATTCATCGACATAGAGGTATAGTTTAAGTAATTCACTATTGCTTCTTCTTACATATACTCCATGTTCAGTTGTGCACTTTACAAATTCCTTCTCCCTTAAGAAACTATCAATCTTCTTATTCCAAGCTCTTGGAGCTTGTTTGAATCCATACAGGGCTTTATGCAGCCTGTACACCTTCCTTTCTTTGCCATGTTTCATAAACCCAATTGGTTGTTTAACATAAATTTCTTCGTTTAAGGGTCCATTTAGGAATGTACACTTCACGTCCATCTGACATATGTGCCAACTATTTATTTATGCTAGACCAACAACCAACCTAATTGTTTCGATTCTAGCCACAGGTGCAAAAACTTCATCGAAGTCTATTCCTTATTTCTGTAGAAATCCTTTCGCAACAAGGCTTTCTTTGTGTCAAGTTACTTCCTATTTTGGATTCATCTTCACTTTGTATACCCACTTGACATCATTGACTTCTTGCATTAAGGAAATTTGACAAGTGGCTAAGTGTTGTTGTCTTCGATGGACTTCACTTCTTTGTTCACTGCTTTCACCCGCTTTGAATCCTTCAATGCTTCAGCTGAATTGACTGGTTCGACATCTACATAGAAAGCATATTGTACCAACTCACCTTTAGTATCTATCACATCATCTGATGTAATCATACATTCTTGCAACATTGCAGGCATGTGTCTTGTTCTTTGAGGTCTACTTGTAATTGGTTGATCTCTAACCTCCTTTTGTCTAACTTCCTTTTGTCGGGCTTCTTTTTCAACTTGAGTTTCTGGTTCTTCAAGTAAGATTCTCACTGAATATTTCTTGACATTTTCAGTCTAATCCCATTCTTTAAGCTCATCTATGATCATATCCCTGCTGATCACAATCTGCTTGTTCACTAGATCGAACAACTTGTAACCTCATGTCGAATGATATCCTACTAGAATCATTTGAATCGACTTGTCATCAATTTTTCTTCTCAACTGACCTAGCACATTTCTATGTGCTATAAATCCAAATACGTTCAGATGAATCAAGCTAGGCTTCGTACCAGACCAACATTCTTGTAGCATAATTCCTTCTAGCTTCTTCGTTGGACATTTGTTCAAAATATATTATGCAATAGACATAACTTCACCCCAAAACTCTTTAGGTAAATGCTTGCCTTTCAATATACTTCTCACCATATTCATGATGGTTCGATTTTTCCTTTCGGAAGTTCCATTCTGATGTGGAATGTAGGGTGGCACCACCTCATGCATAATCCCTTCTTTTTCACATAATTTATCGAATTCTTTCGACACATACTCTCCACCACTATCAATTCTCAAAACTTTGAGCTTTCGACCACTTTGTCTTTCGACCATAGACTTAAACTTGGCAAATACCTCGATCACTTCACTTTTCTTCTTGATCAGGTAAGTCCATAGTTTTTTACTAAAATCATCTATGAATTTAACAAAGTATTAGTTACATCTCATCAAATCCACCTGAATTGGTCCACATACATCAGAGTATATAACTTCGAGAATAGCATTCGACCTTCTTCCTGCATCCTTGCTGAAGCTATTCTTGTGCTTCTTCGCCTGCACACATTCCCTCACACACTTTGTTTGGCATATCAATTTCTGGAAATCCTGAAACCATATTTCTTCTTTTCAAATATCTGATGTCTCTGAAGTTGAGATGGCCTAGTCGATAATGCCATGTCCATTCATCTCTTCTAGCTGCAGTCGAAAGGCACTTGTGCTCCATCACTTTAAGTTTAGTCTTGAAGGTTCTATTTTGAGACATTGGAGCCTTCAAGATTAACCTTCCATTTGCATCGACGACTCTCATCATTTTGTCTTTGATCAACACTTTATAGTTCTTTTCGACCAACTGCCTTATACTGAGAAAATTGCTCTTCATTCTTGGTATGTATAACACATTGTAAATTAATGAACTTTTTTCCATCTTTCCTCATAACAATAACATCACTAATACCTTCAGTTGCTAGGGTATTGTCATTTTCAAATTTCGTTGTGTTCTTCATCGAGGGTTTTATGTTGACAAACCAATCTTTCTTCCAGACATGTGTGATGAGCATCTCGAATCCAAGTACCATTGGTCCTTGAATCTATCTTCATCTGTTGTTGAGACCATCAACATCATCTTTTCTTCTTCATGTTTTGTAAATTTTGCATCACTTTCTTGATTCTTTCGCTTTTCTAGAAAATCACTAGAATAGTGACCATACTTTTGACAATTGTAACATTGAATATGACTCTTTTCAGGCTTTCGACCACCACCTCTTAATCTATTTACAACACCACCTCTTTGGTTGCCTTGGTATGGTCTTCTCTGATTCAATAAGTTTTCTTCGTCCTGATTGCCTCTACCAGTCGAATTGTTGTAGCAACCTTTACCTTTGTTGTCGAATCACTTTCCTTTTCCTTTCTTGTCTCTTGCTGATTGAGCCTGCAAAGCCACATCACTCTTCGACTTGCTTGCAGCTCTTTCAGTTATTCTTTGTTCGTGAGATTCAAGCGTCCATTGAAGCTCTTCCTTCGACAAAGATGACATGTCCTTCAACTCTTCTATGGCAACTACCACATGGTCAAACTTCGGAGCCAAATATATTAAGATATTTGAAACACCTGCTCTTGTTGTTAACATTTCTCCATAAGTCTTGATTTGATTCACTAGTTTAGTAACCCTAGTGAAGAAATCAGATATGCTTTCACTATCTTCCATCTGAAGCAATTCATACGTTCTTTTGTGAGTTTGTAACCTCACCTCTTTCACCTTCTCAGTGCCTCCAAACAATTTCTTCAGGAATTCCCAAGTTTCTTTTGTAGATTCTACATCACTAACCTTTTCGAAATTGTTCGGGCTAACACATTGGTGAATTATAAAGAGAGTTTATAATTCTTCTTCTCTGATTCTCTGTACTTTGCTTCTTTTTCTTCTGAAGCGTCTTCATCAAACAGTTCTAATCCATGTTTCACAAGATCCCAAAGACCTTGAAAACAAAATATAACCTTCATTTGTTTGTACAGATTCTCATAGTTATCGTCTTTAAGAATTGAGAGACTTGTTGGAAAAATTTTGTTACCATAATTCATCGCCATCGTGAATTTCTTCTTATTCTTCCTCGATCGTTCTTGATTGTTCT
This sequence comes from Vicia faba, assembly GCA_948472305.1. Taxonomy (NCBI): domain Eukaryota; kingdom Viridiplantae; phylum Streptophyta; class Magnoliopsida; order Fabales; family Fabaceae; genus Vicia; species Vicia faba. The sequence continues at coordinate 1,361,648,265 of OX451736.1, read as the reverse complement.
TCCCTTGAATCACTCAACCGGAGCTCTTGATACCAGATGTTGAAAATCCACCAAAACCTATCATGAATTTCTACCAATCTTGATGAACAAGTTTGATATCACCACACAGTGACAATGAAAAATAAAAGATGAAGAAAAAAAGTATTTTTCTACAGAGTTTCTCTCTGCCCACAAGCTATGAAAAACTTTGTTATTCACTTGCAACTGCAAATTCTGTGAATACAACTTGGTTGACTTAATTACAAAAATAGGGGTTACTCCCTCTATTTATAGATTTAGGTTAACTTGCTCCCTAGGCCAAAGCTTAAAATTATAAAAGCCTAAAATACCTATTTTTGAACTAAATCAAATCTATTTTATTTTAGATCTAAATCAAATCTATCTAAATCTAAAACAAATAAAATATTTTTGCAATCTTCTTCGATACACAGGCTCTTCGACTGAGCAATGGTTTCTATCGAGCAATCTGCTTCGACAACCTTTAACCCTTCGACACACACATAGTTTCGACACTATAAATTACAATTTAACACACCACCTGATTCATTGTGTCTAAACTATCTATATTCATCATAGTTGTTAGTCTTCAAAATAATTCGACCTGCATATCCTTCGTCATGATGTCTGCAATATGATTTTCAAATCTGCATTGTTCCAAGTTCATCTTCCCATCTGCTACCTGCTCTCGAAGATACTGGAACCTCATTTCGATGTGTTTGTTTCAATCATATGCTATCGAGTTATTCGCCAGATTGATAACTGACATGCTCTCGATCTTCATGATAATTGCTCCATGATAATTTCTTGTGTTACAATTTTTAAAAAGTCGCTAGCGAATCTAGTATTTAATACCACTTTTTCAAAACACGCTATCACATATCCTATTTTTAGTAGCGCTTTCCATAAAAAACGCTCTTAAATGCAACAGTATTTCGGAAAAAAAATTAAAATTTATAGGCCAAATGAGAAAAATAAGACTCAAACCTAAACTTCAATATATGCTTCATGAACACAGATTTGATGTTCAACAGATAGCTAAAGGCACTCATTTAAATTTATCGTGACAACCCTTAAAACAAAGCATATCACACCAAAAACTATTTAAATCTATGAAGGAAACTTCTATTAGATAAGGTACTATTATTTTTTACAATAAAATATGAACAGTTGTACATGTATTGGAATTTGTCTAATGACATATGTTTGCACCATATTTGTCCCAAAACAAATCATGATACCGATGGATGATAAATAACTAAACAAGATAAAGATTAAGGAAACAGATGCATCTTTCAAAACATGTTCAATCAAACATGTTTTAAAAGGTGGAGGATTTTCCAATTCAACTCTCTAAGGTGTACCTTATTAGTAGCTTCCACTGAGATGTTTTCTCTACTAAAGCAGCCTACACGTTGAAAAAAAAAAAACTTAATTATATTCAAAAAAATAAATATTCAACAATGCTTTAGGGTTCACCGTATTCAACAAATGTGATTTTTAGAATTCTTTATAACATGTTAATGTAATATTTCTTTTTTACCAAAAAAAATGTAACGAGTAACAAAGCTTTATAAGGATGGAGACACACCCTTAGAAGAGCCTACTTGTATGAGATGATTCTTGTATTAATAAAAATATATATCAATTTAATTAAATAATTAATATATTAATTGAAATATCTATTTGATTCTTAACTTAGAAAACAAACACCAATGAATATGCTGTGGGTTCAGACCTGCAGATAGCTTTTTGCATAAAAGGAAAAAAAGCATCAACAGTTTAATGAGATAATAAGAACAAATTAAGATGAGACATTATGGTAACAAGTTGACAACAAAATATACCTACTGTACTGCCACTTACTCAACATTTACAAAATAGACAACATAAGCATGCATCAATCAATTAAATGTGATACAAGAATAAAACATTGTAGCACATAGTGGAGACATTATACTTATACAGTAACACTTTACAGAATTATTTGCATATTACACACCAACAGAATCTTTAATTATATACTAATTTATAATTAATAAAAATAAGTTTATAGATTTTTTTTAGTAGACAAAGTTATAATCATTTTTAAAAACTCACACATAACTGTGAGGATCAGAATTTGATATTCAGTGATAACATCTAATTTACAATATTAATTTTTCTTAGTTGAAGTAGGATTTGCAAACTAATAAATTAAATTTAAATTGTTTAACAAAATTAATTGTCTAATTTGTTTTGTATAATTTTTAATTTTTAGTTAACAATAAAAATTAAAACGAGGAAATTGATTATTATAACCTATGATTTCAAACTTATTTAAATTAGAATATTAAAGATACTATTTTTTTTTAAAACTCATATTCAACCATAATATCAAATAATTCAAGAGACTAATTTCATTATCCACTGTTTAATTGAAGGTAGAGCATGAACCAATACCACCATCTACTGGCTGTGCTCATTTGAAGGCAAAAAGATCAAATACACTTTTAAGTCTCAAATCTTCATCAACACACCTACTCTAATAACTTATAAATTAAAAAAAATAATAATAATTAGGCCACAATACTATTTGGAATGGCCTAAAAAGTCAAAAATAAAATTCAATATTTTTTAATCATTTGTGGTTATTAGGAAAAGGCAATTCAGATCAGAGATGAAATCTACTCAATTAATACAACAATTTTTACAAATTAAATATAGAATCGACTCGTTCAATACACTAATTTTTACAAATTAAATGATGTTTTAAGTCATGCACATTAGTAAACTCAATAGTCAAGCTCAAAAGGATTTATCAAATAAAAGTGTTTCACTATTGTTCTCCAGTGAAATTTACAACCACTATAGTGTGACAAGAATCGAATACTATTTGCTTTTAGCCTAGTAAGTAGCTATTTGCACGTCACCACGTTAATAGGATTTGTTATCACTTTAGGTAGGCCACTATTTGGTGTTATATTTGTGTAATAGTGGGCTTTCTATTAGAGGGTAATTTAGTATTTGTTATTGGTTGGATATTCTCTTTAGGTCTTATGTGGCATCCTTATCTTTACTATTGTATATAAATAGGTGTACTAGGTTTACATTTAATACAATCAATTCTCTTCAATCATTTGTGGCAACTTTATAGCATTTATTCTTTTTCTCTATTCTTCCTCAATTTCATCATCTTGCACCAACAAATTGGTATCTAGAGCTCTTGGTTTATTCTGAAATTCTGGGAAACACGAGTGATAGTGAGTTGTGTGTTTGATTTTTGGTTCCTGATTTCTGTTGAATCTTGAACAAAAATCTGAAACAGAATCACACTGATTATGTGGGTTTGAGAAACACTGAGTGAGAATATGAGATCTGAGTTTTTATGCAAGGTTTAAGATGAGTGGAGGTAGTAGTTTGAACATTAAACTTCCAGTTTTTGATGGCAAAAGCTGGAACAGGTGGAAGATACAAATGCGTGTGCTGTTTGGTACTCAGGATGTGCTGGATCTTGTTACTGAATGTTATGTTCCAGTTTCAGCAGATGCTACTGAAGAAAAAAAATCTGCAGAAAGAGCTACGAGGAAGAGGGATCAAAAAGCTTTGTTCTATATCCATCAGTGTGTGGATGAAAGTGTGTTTGAGAAGATTGCTGATTCGACGACGTCGAAGGAGACATGGGATATATTGGCCAGATGTTATGGTGGTGACGCGTCAGTAAAGAAGGTAAAGCTTCAGTCTCTGCGAAAGCAATATGAGAATCTCAACATGAAGAACAGTGAGAAAGTTTCTGAGTACATCTCCAGAATGATTCTGATCACTAATGAGATGAAAACTTGTGGAGAAACACTTTCTGAACAGGTAATCATAGAAAAGATTCGGAGGTCACTTACTCATCAGTTTGATTACATTGTTGTTTCTATTGAACATTCTAATAATCTGGAAACCATGAGAATAGAAGAGTTGCAAAGCAGTCTAGAAGCGCAAGAGTTGCGTCTGACTGAAAGAACTTCTGAGAGGGAAGTGGAGCAAGCTCTGAAAGCTTCTTTTGTCAAGAAGGACCAGAAGCAGAATAGACGTGGTGATAAATTCCAGAAGTCATAAACCTCAACTTATGATGAAAAGAAATATCAGAAGGGAAAGGAAAGGTATGACAAGAAGAAGGTTCAATGTTACTGTTGTAAACAGTTTGGCCATTTTGCCAGAGATTGTAAAAACAGAGGAAGGAAATCAGAAGAAGCAAATATAGCCAGAGGAGATTCCGATGATGAACCTGTGCTACTGATGGCTTCTGATTCTGATGGAAACTGTTTAAAAGATTGGTGGTATATGAACACTGGCTTTTCAAACCACTTGACTGGGAATAAATAATGGCTGATAGACTTTGACTCCAGAAGGAGAACAAAGATCAGATGTGCTGATGATAAGTATCTTAATGCAGAAGGTATGGGAAATGTCAGAGTCAGAGTGAAGAATGGAAAAAACATTCTGATCAAATATGTTTGGTATGTTCCTGGAATTAAAAGCAATCTGATGAGTGTGGGTCATCTTATTGAGAAAGGTTTCTCAGTGGTTATGAAGGACAACCTCTTGACGTTGTATGATTCTAATCAGAAGTTGATTATGAAGTCTGAGCAAGGAAGCAACAAAACATTCAAGATGAATGTAAAAACAAGTGAAGCAGAGTGTCTTAGTGCAGAAGGCGCTGAAGGTGGCAGTAAGTTGTGGCACAAGAGGTTAGGGAACTTGAACTATAGAAGCTTATGGAATCTAAGTTCTAAGAAGCTCGTACATGGCATTTCGAAGATTGTGAAGCCTCAAAATTCATGTGAGATATGAATGAAAGGAAAGTAACCCTGATTTCCATTTGCATCAGAAGTAGCCCCCAGAGAAAATCATGCTTTGGGAGTAGTACATTATGTTGTGTGTGGACCATTTCCAGTATCTTTACTTGGAGGAAACAAATATTTTGTGTCTTTTATGGATGAGTTCACAAGAGTGACATGGGTAAAACTCATCAAGTTCAAGCATGAAGTGTTTAATGAGTTCTAGAAGTTCAAGGTGAAGGCTGAGAAGCAGAGTGGTCAGAAGCTGAAGATTCTGAGAACAGATGGTGGAGGTGAGTATAACTCTACAGGGTTCCAGAAGTTTTGTGAGGAGAATGGAATAGAACATGAGGTTATTTCTCCATATACTCCTTAGCACAACGGTCTTGCTGAAAGAAGAAACAGACCTTTGCTTGATATGACCATAAGTATGCTGAAAGAGAAGAAGCTACCTAATATGTTATGGGGAGAAGCTGTTGCCACGTCAGCATATGTTCTGAATAGGTTTCCAACAAAGAAGCTGAAGGAAATTGTTCCTTTAGAAAAATTGACCGGAGACAAGCAAAGTGTTAGCCATCTGAAGGTGTTTGGTTCTGTATGCTACTGTTGCACCCCAAAATTTACCCTCTTGATTTAGGCTTATGTTCCATCATGAATAATATATTGCATTGCATTCATACATTGTGATGGGATCAAAATAATTTGGTTATCAAGTCTTCCTCAAGCTTTGAAGGTTGTTTGCATTGACAAGTTGCTCAAGTAGAATCTTATCATCTAAACCTCTGGATCTTTAAACTCAAAAGTTATTGCATATCTCAAGATATTTTATCCATCTCTTTGGATCATCAGAGGATTGAAGTTTGTGATTGATTATAAGAAGAATCACTCTTTTGATTCACCAGTCAAAATTAGGGTTTTGCTTGATCAAGACTATTGATCAATGTACAAATCTTTATATGGAAGCTACAACATCTCATTGGTATTTGAAAAGTCTTTGTACAAGAAATTGGTCAAGATGCCCAGAGGATTTGAAATTTTGGAGATGATTCATCAGTCTCCTAAGGTGTTAACCAAAACTAGGGTTTGGTATTTTATCAAGATTTCTTGATAATTTTGAAGTAAAACTTTATACTTGGCCCCTATATATTTGGGAGATAGTATGTTTGAAGTTTTGACCATCAATTTTGAAGGGAAGTGGATCAATTGATTCAAAGGGGAAAAATGGTCATTTTGGTCAAAATCAATCAAAGTCAAGGTTGACCAAGTTAACTTTTAGTAAACCATCAATTCAAGGGTGTACTTTTCATATTTCAAGTCCATTTTGATCATTGGATCAAAAAGATTGAGGTTTGGGTTGAAACTTGTTCATGAAGAAACCCTAAAAGTTTCTAATTTTGGAAAATGAGAACTTAACTTCAAAAATTCATATTTTATTCACCTTTGATCAAAAAAATGAAAATGAAATATTCTTGGAAAGATAATAGGGTGATCTTTCATCTCCTTTTGGTATCATGTTCAAATTGGCAAAGAGTCAAGAGTTATGGTCTTTGGAAGTTCATGCCTCAAGTTAAAATTATAGGTCATTTTCCAAAATTAGTGTATTTATGTCAAGTTTTGAGGACCTTAGCGGATCCAATTGCAAAAACTCAAAACTAAGGGATTGTAGATCTTTTCAATACCTTTCCAAATTGTACTCATTTGTGTCCAAATTCAAAAATATGAGCAAGTTATGAGCTTTAGAAATTTGAGACATTTTATTGAATTTTGACCAACCAAGCAAAATGCCAAAACTTAAGAACTTCATTTTCAGCCATTCTCTTCACTTCTAATCAGGCCCATGACCCATTTGTGACTTGTGGAAACCCATGATGCCAGCCATTTCGTGCCTCATATGGTATTGTACTTATTTGATTGAAAAAATCACAAACTTGCCCAATTTTGTAAATTCACCAACACTCTCTCATTTCAATTAGTCATGACCTAGAACTTTGAGCATTGTTTTCTAACCTCATTTGGCTCATAAAACACAAAGAAAATGAGAGTTTTCACGAGTGAAACGGAGGCTCCATGTGCAACCTCACTTTTTGCATAAACTACCAAACTTGCCCTCCAACGGCTTTGAGGACCAAATACCACTTCTATCCTCTTCCTCTCGTGCTATATAATGAGAACCAAGGCTTAGTTTGAAGAGGAGAGGCTCATAATCTCTACATTCCAAATCTGAAAATTTTCAGGTATCTCTGCAAATTGCTTCGAATCTCTCTTCTCCTTAGATCATTCTTCAAAATTCTTGGTGGTTCAGCTTCAGTGAAGTAAGGAGATCAAGCTTGTACCATTGGATTGCTTCTGGAGTGAAGGAATCGAGTTTCCAGTTTTCACATCCATGTGAGTTTTCTTGAACTTTGATTTATGTGTTTCAGTTTGAATTGATGATGTAGATCATGTCCATTGAGTTGCTAGCTGGCCAATCACTAGGATTGATGTATATTTGAGCTTTGAATCAAGCAGAATGGATGAAATCGTGTTCCTGGTTTTGATGTTTGCAGTGAGTTTTTTCAGTTTTGTAGACTTGATTTCTTGATCCATGTTTGATCTCTGAGATTGATTCAAATTGCATAGTGTAGTATGATATGTTAGCTTTGATTTGCGCTTAATTTGATGAATTTTGGTTGAGAGTTGAGATAGAACGAAGGATCAGAACATGAGGTGTTGAATTCATTTCTGCATGTGTTTTGCCCTATGATGGAGGTTGAAGACGATGAGGTGGCGCGCCCAGATTGGATGATTTAAATTTTTAATGCATTTCATATTATTTAATTTCAATTGATTTTTCTGATTTTATTTTTGTGATCAAAATATCTTCAAAAATCATGAAAAAATTACCATAGGCTAATAATAATTTCTAGTATTTGTCATATTTTGTTTGGAATTTTTTAAAATGTTTTGATTGGTTTAAAATTCCATAAGATTATGTAATTGTTTGTACAATGATTATTTTTATTTTAATAGCTCTTTTGATCTAAAAATTCTAAAAAAATTATCTTTGACTCATAAAATAATTTAGAAATTGATTCTAATTTTGGTTTAGCATTTTTTCTATTTTTGATTAGAAATTTAATTTGAGAAGTTTATTTGAGGTTTTTGCTTCATAATTTTTGTTTTAATATTTTCTTTAATTCAAAAATCCTCAAAAAAATCATATAAGTTTTTTTTAATCATAGTGTCTGAATATAATTTTGTTTTGACCTTTTTATGACTTTTGGCTAGGGTTTTCATTTTTGTCTTTAAATAATGGTTTAATTGTTTAATTGTTTGTTTGATTTTATTTTAATATTTCCTTTAATTCAAAAAATTTACAAAAAATCATGGATGCTGGTTTTTAATTCTAATATTTGAATATAATCTTGGTTAGATATTTTTCTGATTTTTTATTGGAATTTTATTTTGAGATATAAATTTTGTTTAAATTTGAATTTTGTTTTTATTTTTGACTTTTCTTTAATTCTAAAAATTTGAAAAAATAAGTTCTCTGGTCTTTGGAGTTTTCTTTATAATTAGGGTTTTGATAATTCCCTTGTTTGTTTTGATTCCAAAAAGCAACTAGCCTTGAGTTTTAATTGAATTTGGTTCTTGTTTAAGGTTCATAGATGGATTGATGTCCTTAAAAAGATTTTTCTTGAATTAATTAATAAGGTTTGGTATTTTCCACAAAATATTTTGAAAACTTGTCTAGTTTGGTGGTTTTTGCCAACTAGTCTTTGATATTTGAAGTATGATTGATCCTTTCCTCATCCATCCATGAACTTAAGACATGTTTTCTGACTCTTATACATCTCAAAGATGCTAGGAAAATTTTTGTTTGAATTATGGAAGCCCTTTTCTTTTTTTGATGTATTTTTGAAGTGAAGGTACCCAATTAATGTTGCATATCTTGTTGCAATTTGCTTGATGGCCAATGAACTTGAGTGAGGCCTATAATTGGGCACCTAATGATCATGTTGGTTCTGTTTTTCGACATAAACTCAAGTCATTTCACTTAATTCCCCATGTTTGAATGATTGAACCTTTTGATGCATGTTTTATGGCTTTTTGCTTTCTTGTTGATTTTCACTTTCAAACTTGAGCTTTCAATTTGAGTTTGAGGTCATTAAATGGCCAATGATAACATGAAGGAAAATGATGCTTCAATGATAGTCTCATGAGGACTTGAGAGTAATTGATCCCTATTACTTAAGATAATTCTAATCATGAATGGAGTTTGGCTTCTTTCTCTTATCCTTGTTGAATTTTTGAGGCATTTTGAATTCACTTGTGAAGCATGTTTTAGAATCAACACTTTAAACTTTTTATCATGTCCTAATCATGTTTTGGAAGCTTTACTTCAAATCTTTGATTGTTACAAACTCTCTAATAATGTCCTTGTTTGACTTTCTTCCATGGTTATCTTGAGATCTAAGTCTTTGATGCATTGTGTGAGATTCCTCTTCTATTATGCTTATGAGTTATGATGAAGTATTTGAGTATGATTGAATTGTTGTTGCTACTGACCTTCATGGTCTTTGATTGTATCTTTCTCAAGCTCCCATGATTCTTGATTGATATTCAATTGTCAATTCAATATGGTGATAGAAAGGAGCAACATTCCTCTAACTTTTGACCAAATTGTGCATATGCCTGTTTCTTTTGTTTATCATATCTAATGTTTTGATAGTTTCTATCATGTTTTCTCACTTCATTATGGTGTCATCATCCACCCCTTATGTGAGTCATCATTCTATTTATGGGAATAGTAACTTGGTTGTTGAATGTGCGAGGTACACTTAGAAAATTTTTCCATTTTTGACTTGAGGCTACTGTGTTTCACTTTATTTGTGGAACACAATTTATTATATTGGCACTACTCTTGTGCTTGGCATATTTGATAGTCTATATATATATATATATATATATATATATATATATATATATATATATATATATATATATATATATATATATATATATATATATATATATATATATATATATATATATATATATATATGATTATGAATGTTATACATTGCCCATGGGATCTGTTCATATATGAAAATCTCAATACTTACATCCTGATGGCGTGATTTCTGACTTAATTTATCTGCTGATGCCAGCTTGCTTGAAGTTCTCTGGGTTTCTTTTATTCTTGCTCAGTTGCTACAGATAGTTATCTGTTTGGTATTGCACTATTTCCTTTCTTCTATTTTCATAGTTCTATGTTGCATGATGGGACCTCTGTTGCTGATATATGTCAGGAGGCCCTCTGTTTTTTTTGATACATGTGTTGTGTTTGTAATTGTTTCTTTAACTATTGATCGATGAGTCACTCAATTTAGAAATTGAGATCACGACTTCGCTCTCAGTGCATCTTCCCTATAGGATGTTTATTTTTTTTGTTTATTTAATTATTGAACGATGAGTCACTCAATTTAGAAATTGAGATCACGACTTCGCTCTCAGTGCATGTTCCCTATAGGATATTTATTATGTTTGTTTCTTTAATTGTTGATCGATGAGTCACTTAATTTAGAAATTGAGATCACGACTTCGCTCTCATTGCCTGTTCCCTATAGGATAGTTTTGTTAAGCTTCCTTTGACATGTTGATTAAGGTAGGAATCCATGTATGCTAGCATAGGGTAGGAATTTCATTTATCCTTAACCTTAGGGTCAATCATTGTATGATAACACTAGGGATAGTGCTAGTCTAGTTTCCCTTAGTTGTTTTTATTTCCTTTGCATTTTGCATCTTAAAACAAAATTTGTTTTCTTGGCAAATTATAAAACACTTCTAATAAACTCAAACCCTTCTTCAAGGTAAAAGATACAAATCAATCTTATTTGTTTGTGCGCCTCTTGGCTTTGTTTTTAAACCTGGTTTATTGATGTTTCGTTATCTTTGCCATGATACCTTGTTATCTTTTAGCCGATGTTTAGCCATTGCACATTTGTTTGAAGTCGATGTTTCGCCATTTCACATGTTTGCTATCCTACTTTGATTCCCAATATGATTGTTAGGTGTGATGTTTTGTCAACCTGGTTTATTGATGTTTCGCCATCTTTGTCATGATACCTAGTTATCTTTTAGCCGATGTTTCGCCATCGCACATTTGTTTGAAGCCGATGTTTCTCCATCGCACATGTTTGCTATCCTACTTTGATTCCCAATATCATTGTTAGGTGTGATGTTTTTTCATCCGGTTTATTGATGTTTCGCCATCTTTTCCATGATACCTTGTTATCTTATAGCCGATGTTTCGCCATCGCACATTTGTTTGAAGCCGATGTTTTTCCATCGCACATGTTTGCTATCCTACTTTGATTCCCAATATCAGTTAGGTGTGATGTTTTGTCATCCAGTTTATTGATGTTTCTCCATCTTTGCCATGATACCTTGTTATCTTTTAGCCGATGTTTCGCCATTGCACATTTGTTTGAAGCCGATGTTTCGCCATCGCACATGTTTGCTATCATACTTTGATTTCCAATATCATTGTTAGGTGTGGTGTTTTGTCATCCAATTTATTGATGTTTCGCCATCTTTGCCACGATACCTTGTTATCTTATAGTCGATGTTTCGCCATCGCATACATGTTTGAAGCCGATGTTTCGCCATCTCACATGTTTGTTATCCTACTTTGATTCTCAATGTCATTGTTAGGTGTGATGTTTTATCATTGGGTGTTTCGCCATCTTTGACATGTCGTTTTGTTATTATTTAACCGATGTTTTACCATCTCATTTGTTTGTTGTTTTATTTGATGTTTTGCCATCTTGACTGTCTTTGTTTGTCTTAACTAAAAAACACAAACCAACCAGAATATATGAGCCGAACTACGGCTGCTCTGATTCCTTAAAAGGGATACGTAGGCAAAGGGGTAGGGCCCAACCGAGCACAACTTTTATTTTCCCTACATTGTTTCTTTCTTTTTTTTTCCTTTTTTTTCTTTTGCATGCATTCCCTTTTTAGCTTTAAGCCATAGATATAGGTTTTGACCACACCCGTTAGATTAGACAACAAGAGTGGATACCATAGAGTACTACAGGCGTGTGGGGTGCTAATACCTTCCCCTCGGGTAACAGACTCCCTTACCCGATCTCTCGATTGAAAGACCGTGATTTCTGCATTTCCAGGTTTTCTCAATGTTTACCTTTCCCTTTTCTGCGGGATAAAAGACGTTCGGTGGCGACTTCATTGATGTCTCATTACGAGATAACGGTTCTGCCAGGTCGTTCCAGTTGGCGACTTCACTGGGGAAAGATTGGCCTCTTGCTGGTCCATCCCGGAGTCGATCCTAGCTCTTGTTTGTTTTCTTTTTGGGTGTTTATTTTACTACTTTTCATATTTATCTGTTTGCATTGCATCCTATGTGCGCTTTACTTTTTGCATACTGGATTTGGCTGGACTATTTGGATTCTAGATTTCTTGGTGGGTGGGTTGTCCCATGAGGTAAAAGGCCTCATACCTAGGATATGAGTGAATTCCATAGGAACTAGGAATAGAGTGGCCATGGAAGTTATGAGGCGGATGCTTTGTAGACCTGACCATGAGACCCATGACTTCAGAGGTAGTTCGGATAGGTGTTATCGTATGATGATACCAACAGTCGAGCTCTTGTACTCTGATTTTTCTTTTAACCTTACCTTGACCTAGACTACACCCGTGAGATGGGCGGGAAAACTTTTCTTACAGGTATAGGTACTATTGGTGTCTTTGTGTTGCGAAGGTAACTCAGGTTCCCATGATAGTTTTGAAGCTTTGGGATTTTATTTTGATCTTGAGTGGTGCTGTTCTGTAATGGTCCAACCTTTATCCAGTGTGAAACTTTGATCCTGTCATGTTGCATCATAGCATATTTATTTCTAAAAAATGATGTATAAAAAATAACTAGCATGCACATGTCATCTTCCAGGGACATTCGAGAGTCTTCTTTCCATCAGAAATGGTTGGCCTCCCGTCAGATGAGTTTGATTCAGTTTGTGATAAAGAGCCCAACATGCATACATTCGCTTATCAGATTCCTACTATTGATGCATCTGAATTGAATAGGTTGAGTTCTTATCTGAAGAGTGATGTTCTGAATAATTTCAACAAAAATTATGGCAATTTGTTACTAATCCTTAACGCTCCAGTTGACCCAATGGCTTTGATCACCCTCCTCCAGTTCTATGACAAGGAATTACGGTGTTTTACTTTTCAACATTATCAACTGGTTCCCACACTAGAAGAGTACGCGTACCTACTTAATATCAAGTTGTCCGATGAAGTTCCTTTTGTCCAAGTGTCGGAGAAGCTGAAGCTTGAAGTTATTGCTGAAATTCTTCATTTGAGTTGGAAAGAGGTGAAAGATAATTGGAAATCAAGTGAGGATACTACAGGGTTTTATTTGGATTTCTTAGTGAAGAAAGCTGAAGACTAGGCAAATAAAGGGAATTGGAGTGACTTCAACTCTCTGTTTGCTCTCATGATATACGGGATCATCCTCTTCCCTCGCAAGAGAATTTTTATGGATTTGACAGCTATTTAGGTTTTTAGAAATAAGAACCCGGTACCGACACTCTTGGAAGATACTCTTTACACCATTCATTTCAGGCATGGGAAAGGAGGTAATGTAAGTTTATGTCATTCGATGTTGTATCAATGGTTTAAGTTGCACCTACCGACAAGTGGCCCTTTCATGGACACCAGACATTCTCTCCGATGGTCATCAAGACTTGTCAACCTTACTTCATTTGATATTCGGTGGAATTATGACATGGGGAAGTACGAAGTATTATCACTAGCTGCGGAGATTTCCCTAATGTTCCCCTCATAGGAACTAAGGGGTGTATCAACTATAATCCTGTGCTTGCTTATCGTCAATTGGGATATGCAATGGATGGACCGCCAAAGGCTGAAGAGGTGTCTGAATCAGTGTATTTTGTTAGAGGAAGTGATCATGTGATATTGAAAGGAGTGACAAGTGCTTGGAAGGGGATTCACAAGAAGGATATAACTACTTTGGGAAATAAGGTTCCTATTTCTAGGGTTCCTTACTTGGAATGGATTAGAGCCAGGGTTAAGATTTTACAGTTACCATTTGCAAGGCCGGCTCCTATATGTGAGCAACCTCCTACTGTTCTGAGTAACACGATGCCTACCGAAGTGTTCACCCAGGTTCATATTGAGAACATTCAACTTCGTGCAAAAGACCGTGAGGCAGGGATGAAACATTATTGGGTAGATCAAGAAAGGGCCGACTTAGCTCGCAAACTCAGAGAAGCTCAAGGGGAAACATCTGATGCAACCAATTTTAGGAAGAGATCTCATGCCGAAATGGAAGAAGAGTTGAGTAAGACCCAACAAGAGTGCCAGAAGCTTCAGGCATCCGATAATAGCTACATAAAGAAGATTCAAAACTTAGAGAAACAACTCAAAGACAAAGATGCTCTCAACTTAAGAAGGAAGTAGCCTAGAGGCATGTCACAGAGGATCGGTTTGAAGGAAGTAAAGTAGTCGCATCACAACTTTTGAAGGAGAAAGCCAGGCTTGAAGAGTATTGTCAACACCTTGAAGCGTGTCTTATTCCGGAGATTTAGTTTTGTTACTTACCTTTGGTGTATTTGGTCACCCCCAGGATTGCTGGAAGGGACCGTTGTTTGTTTTTATTATTCAGTTTTTGTTAAGTTTACTTTGAAACACGTATTTTGTTGTTTATCGTTACACTCTTAAATGTCCGAAGTCACTCGAACATCGTTTCTTTTGTTTGTAAATAATTGAAGTATTTATCTTTTTTTCTTTTTTTCCTTTGATTGTATGCTTGATTATTGGTTGCGCGTCGTGACTGATGAATAAAAGGACTCTTGAATACCGGGAAATGACAAACATATCATGCACATCATGCATTTCATAAAATTACAGGTTATCTCAAGACGGTATTCTTATTCTTCTGCTTTTCTTATTCAGAATTCAAGACGACTACTCATCGGTATTCTACCAGAAACAATTTGCCAAGACAGATGGAACAAGTTCAAGCTGAACTCGCTGAAATGAGGGCCCAGATGGCTACTCAAATGACTCGGTTCATGGAGGTCATCACCAATGTGAATCACAGACAGGAGGAACTGGCTGCCATTGTCAACAACCAGCACCGCTATCCAGGGGATGGTGGAAATCAAGGGCTCTATCAGGACATTTCTGTAGGATTGGGGGATGTGCAAGATCAGCCTGTTGGAAATTTTCACGGGATGCCCGGAAACCCTTTTGTGCGCAACTTAGGGCAGTTTCCCCCGTCTCCGGGACCTCGTCTTGTGGGGAACAGAAGAGATAATTAGGGCGGTGTAAGGAACTATCAGGAGCAGGAGTATGACTTTGACCAGGATGAAGATCAGTTTTCTGTTCGGCATTCAGAGCTGGATGTTCAGCTTGAGGATAGGAAGTATCGGTTGTTGGAAGAATGTTTGAAGACTGTGGAAGGGCAAGGAGCCCTTGGTATGGATGCTAATGATCTCGGGTTGGTGTTTGGGGTGAAAGTTCCTCCAAATTTCAAGCCTCCTGTTTTTGAAAAGTACAACGGAACCTCATGTCCTGTTACTCATGCAACTACTTATTTCTGAAAGATGTCAGTGCATATTGAGGATCAGGGGCTTTTGATTCACTTTTTCCAGGATAGCCTATCTGGGGCATCCCTGGAGTGGTACATGAAGTTGGAGAAAACCCATATTCGTTGCTGGAATGATCTTGCTCGGGCTTTTGTCAAACATTATCAATACAATGTGGATATGGCGCCTAATTGCACTCAGTTACAGAATTTGTCACAGAGGCCAAGACAATCTTTCAAGGAATACGCTCAGAGGTGGCGTGAGTTGGCTGCGAGGGTTCAACCTCCACTCATGGAGAGAGAACTCATTGATATGTTTATGAGTACCCTGCAAGGGCCATTCTATGAGCACATGATAGGAAGTGCTTCGGCAGGATTTGCAGACTTGGTTATGGCTGGTGAAAGAATTGAGGTAGGTTTGAAATTGGGGAAAATTCAAATTGAAGGTTCTAGTGGCTCATCAGGGGGCAGTAAGAAACCATTCAACACTTACCCTAAGAAAAAGGAAGGCGACGCAAGTGCGGTTTACTCTCATAGAGGAAGAGGAGGGGATCGTCAGCACCAATAAATCAATGTTGTTTCTATTCCTGTTAATGCTCCTCCGCAGCAGAGACCGAATATAGTTCCTCAACAACAAAGACAACAAGATGCTCCTCGTCAGTATAATAATCAATAATAGAGACAATGGAGAAAATTCGACCCCTTGCCGGTATCTCTTACTGAAGCACTCCACCATTTGCTCAATTTGAAGTTGATCGGTTTGAGAAATGTGCCGCCACCCCTCGCAAGACTTCCTCCTAACTATGATGCTAACGCAAGATGTAAATTCCATTCAGGAGGAGTTGGTCATTCTACTGACAATTGCTTCACGTTGAAGTGCAAAATACAAGACTTGTTGGATGCTAAGGCAATTGAGTTTACTCTAGTGACTGGTCCGAATGTTACTCAGAACCCAATGCCTAGGCATGGAGTGGGTGTTGTTAATATGATTGATGATAATGGTGAAGTGTTGAATTTAATCATGAATGTGAAACAAGTAACTACTCTGTTGTGTTATGTTAAGAGGTATTTGCTTGACAATTCTATTTTCCCGGGTTGTGCTTCAGAGTGTGCCAAGTGTAGAGAGCAACCGAAGGGCTGTGATAATTTAAAAGCCGATATCCAGTTGATGATAAAGGAGGGTTCTCTGCAGTTCGATAGAAAACCAAGCTACCGTAAGGTTACCAAAGAAGATGTTGTTGTGGTATCTATTCCTTACACCCCTGTGCGCATTCCTGCCCCATCTAGGGCACCTCCTTTGATGATTACGGTACCTGGTCCCATGCCATATACCAGTGAGAAGGCCATCCCATGGCATTACGGTGCTGATGTTTATTACCATGGGGTGAAGCAGGAGGTAAGTACCCGTTCTTCTGAGGAAGAACATGCTGAAGATAATGAAGGGGAAGTTCATAACTTTTCTGGTGTGGGTCGAATGACTAGAAGCAGGAGAGCATTCGGTCCTTCCAATGTGCAAGATGCGGAAGATGCTTCTGCAACAGAAAAAGGAAAACAACAGGCGATGATTGGTAATCCAAGGGTTACGCCAGCCAATGTGACTCAACCAATTCCGATACCAGAAGCTTCTTCAGTTCCCGATGAGGTTGAAGAGTTAATGCGAATTATCAGAAAGAGTGATTATAGCATAATTGATCATCTGAGCCATACTCCTTCTAAGATGTCTATCTTGTCTCTGTTGATTTATTCAGAACCTCTCAGAAATGCTTTGATGAAGTTGTTAAAGAATGCGTTCGTGCCACATGAGATAACAGTCAATCAGTTTGAGAATGTTTGTGCTAACATATCTGCCGGAAATGGTATGGGCTTCACTGATTTTGATCTTCCTCCGGAGGGGTGATACCATAACAAAGCGTTGCATATTTCAATGGAGTGCAGGGGCACTACTCTATCCCGGGTTTTGGTGGACATAGGGTTGTCTTTGAATGTATTGCCCAAGTCAGCATTGATGAAAATTGATTATTCTGGACTGGAGCTTCCCCCTAGTGATTTGATGGTGAAGGCATTTGATGGGTCTCGAAGGTCATTTTTTGGGGAGGTGGAGTTACCAATCAAGGTCGGTCCTCGCACCCTCACGACTACATTTTTTGTGATGGACATACAGCCAGCGTATTGTTGTTTGTTGGGGAAGTCGTGGATTCATAAAGCAGGGGCAGTCACTTCTACTCTTCATCAGAAACTCAAGTATCCTACAGAGGGAAAGGTGATAATTGTGTGCAGCGAGGAAGAGTACATCGTGAGTCATTTGACATCATTCCGCTATGTTGAAGTTGAAGGCGAGATACATGAGACTTCGTTTCAGGCGTTTGAGACCGTTCATGTTGTCAATTTTCCTCCTCCAGAGCAGAAAAGGAAGCCTGAAACTGTTATGTCTTCTCTCAAGGATGTGAGTGATGTGGTGGAAAATGGTAGCCCTGAAGGTTGGGGTCAGGTGCTGGACATTATCCCAAAATTTAATAAATTTGGTCTTGGTTTTAGCCCAGGTCAGCAGAGTGCAACTCCCAGAGCATCTAGTTTATCTACTCCTGTGAAGTTTTCCCGTCTTTGTGTTGCTCAAGAAGGACAACTCAATGCAGTTGGCGATGATAGGGTTGATGGCTACAATATCAAAGATTGGATTCGTCCGAGTATTCCATGCCAGACACTCAACAATTGGACTTCTGTGGATGTTATCCAAGTTTCAAGCGCGGAGGAGTAATTTTCTTGTTTTCTTTTATTATCATATCATAATTCCTACGCTCTGCCCAAGGCTTGGTGGATCATTTGTGTAGGGCCACCATTCTTATTTTCAAAAGTTTATCATGAAATAAAGGACGTTTTTGCATTCAAAATTTTGCTCCGTTTCTTTTTTTATTTGAATGGCAATGTTTCTCTTTTCACACACTATCACTTAAAAACGCCAAAATGTCGTTCATGCAGATGCACTTCCACCACCGATTATATTGATAACGACTCTGCTATGGCTCATTATGACTTTGATACTCCTATTTATCAAGCTGAAGAAGAAGAATATAAGGATTGTAATCTTCCTGAGGAATTAGCAAGATTGTTGAAGCAAGAGGAGAAGGTTATCTAGCCGAATCAGGATTCAATTGAGGTGGTGAATATTGGCACAGAAGAGGTAAGAAGAGAAGTCAAGATAGGGGAAGATCTCAAAGAAAGTATAAAGGTCAGATTGATTGAGCTACTCCGTGAGTATTCTGATATCTTCGCTTGGTCTTATAAGGATATGCCTGGGTTAGATATAGACATAGTGGTGCATCGACTACCGCTCAAAGAAGGTTGTTCCCCTGTCAAGCAAAAGCTCCAAAGAACTCATCCTGAGATGTCCAAGAAGATCAAGGAGGAAGTCCAGAAGCAGTTGGACGCGAATTTCTTAAAGGTCATCAATTATCCGCCATGGATTGCAAATATTGTGCCTGTGCCCAAGAAGGATGGTAAGGTCAGGATGTGCGTGGATTATAGGGATTTGAATAGGGAAAACCCTAAAGATGACTTCCCTCTTCCGCATATTGATGTGTTGGTCGATAATACTGCTCATTCCAAAGTGTTTTCGTTGATGGATGGTTTTTCGGGTTACAGTCAAATTAAGATGGCTCCGGAGGATATGGAGAAGACAACACTTATCACGCCTTGGGGAACTTTTTGCTATAAAGTGATGTCGTTTGGTTTGAAAAATGCCGGGGCAACATATCAGCGCGCCATGGTCACTCTCTTTCATGATTTGATTCACAAATAGATTGAGGTATATGTGGACGATATGATTTCTAAGTCTGACACGGAAGAGGAACATCTTGTTCATTTGGAAAAATTGTTCGAGAGACTGAGGAAGTTCTTGCTGAGGTTGAATCCGAATAAGTGCACCTTCGGGGTGAGATCCGGCAAGCTGTTGGGTTTTATTGTAAGTGAAAAAGGTATCGAGGTGGACCCGGCCAAGGTAAAAGCGATACAGGAAATGCCTGAACCAAGGACGGAGAAGGAAGTACGTGGTTTCTTGGGAAGGTTAAACTACATTTCTATATTTATTTCTCATCTCACAGCCACCTGTGAACCTTTGTTCAAGTTGTTGAAGAAAAGTCAGACAGTGAAATGGAATGAGGATTGTCAGAAGGCCCTTGACAAAATAAAGGAGTATTTGCAGGAACCTCTGATACTCATGCCGCCAGTGGAAGGAAGACCACTAATCATGTATCTAACTATGTTGGAGAGCTCAATGGGTTGTGTCCTCGGTCAACACGACGAGACGGGGAAGAAAGAGCAGGCTATTTACTACTTGAGTAATAAGTTTACAGAATGCGAGTCGAGGTACTCATTGCTGGAAAAGACTTGTTGTGCGCTTGCCTAGGCAACCAAACGTTTAAGGCAGTACATGTTAACTCACACCACCTACTTGATATCCAAAATGGATCCAATCAAGTACATTTTTGAGAAGCCAGCTCTTACAGGCAGGGTAGCCTGTTGGCAGATGATACTCACCGAATATGATATCCAATACACTACTCAAAAAGTAATTAAGGGTAGTGTACTGACCGACCATCTTGCTCATCAGCCCATGAACGATTATGAACCGATGAAGTTTGATTTTCCAGATGATGAAATTGTGTATATTCGGGATTGTAACATGCCAGACCCAGACGAAGGACCCGAGCCAGGATCACGTTGGACACTCGTTTTTGATGGTGCCTCCAATGCCATGGGAAACGGTGTCAGAGCTATTATCACTTCCCCTGAGGGATACCACATTCCTTTCACGGCTCGTATTTGTTTCGATTTCACTAACAACATGGCCGAATATGAGGCTTGCATTTATGGCATTGAAGCGGCGATCGACTTGCGCATCAAATTTTTGAAAGTTTACGGGGATTCCAATCTTGTTATCAGCCAGATTAATGGAGATTGGGAGACTCTCCATCAGAACCTAATTCCATATTGTGAGCATGTTATGAAGATGATCTCGTACTTCGAAGAGATCATGTTTGAACACATTCCCAGAGAAGAAAACAATCTAGCTGATGCACTGGCAACTTTGTCGTCCATGTTCAAGGTTAAGTGGGCTAATGAGGCACCTTCCATTACCATCAGAATTTTGAGTGAGCCAGCTTTCTGTTTTGAGGCTAGTTTGGAATCAGATGGTAATCCTTGGTTTTATGATATTAAACGATATTTTGAAACACAAGAGTACCTTGAAGAGGCATCCGTTACAGATAAGAAGTTCTTGAGAAGATTTTCAGCCAAGTTCTTTCTCAGTGGCGGTGTGTTGTATAGAAGGCATCATGACGGTTTACTGCTCAGATGTGTTGACAAGAAAGAAGCAGCTAGAATCATTGATGATATACATGAAGGTGATTTCGGGACCCATTCCAGTGGGCATACCATGGCTAAAAAGATTTTGCGAGCATGTTATTATTGGTCCACCATGGAGACTGACTGTTACAATCATGCACGGGTTTGCCACAAATGTCAAGTCTATGCTGATGAGGTGCATGTGCCGCTAGTACCTTTAAATGTCCTGACTTCCCCTTGGTTGTTTGCGATGTGGAGAATTGATATGATCGGCAAAATTGAACAGACTACATCCAACGGGCACCATTTCATTCTGGTTGCCATCGATTATTTTACAAAATGGGTCAAAGCTGCATCCTATGCCAATGTCACCAAGTAGGTGGTAAATCGGTTCATTAAGCACAATATTATCTGTCGCTACGGAGTTCCTGAAAAGATCATTACCGATAATGGGTCTAATTTGAACAACAAAATGATGAAGGAGCTTTGTGAGTCCTTCAAAATCAAGCATCATAACTCTTCCCCATACCGACCAAAGATGAACGGTGTTGTTGAAGCGGCCAATAAGAATATTAAGAAGATCATACAGAAGATGGTGGTAACCTATAAAGATTGGCATGAGATGCTGCCTTTTGCTTTGTATGGTTATCGCACCACTGTGCGTACTCCGACTGGGGCAACCCCATTTTCATTGGTTGACGGAATGGAAGCAGTACTATCGGTAGAAGTAGAGATTCCTTCTCTTAGGATCATGAGGGATGTTGATCTGGATGAAAGTGAATGGGTACAAAATCGGCTGGATCAGTTGGAACTTATTAACGAGAAGAGGATGATGATTGTATGTCATGGTCAGGTATATCAGTAGAGGATGAGGAAATCTTTTGATAAGAGGGTACGGACTCAGTGTTACAAGCCAGGTGACCTTGTGCTAAAAAGGATAATTCTCCCCCAGGGAGATCCCAGGAGCAAGTGGGTTCCGACTTATGAAGGTCCTTTCGTGGTAAAAATTTTTTTCTCTGGAGGAGCGATGATGCTCACGACTATGGATGGAGAGTACTTCCCTCTCCCTGTGAATGCTGGTGTAGTTAAAAAATACTTTGCATAAAAAAAACCCCCTCTAAACTGAAAACCCGAAAGGGCGGTTTAGGCAAAAAGAGGGTGTCCTGGTGAATCGAAAACCCGAAAGGGAGATTCAGGCAAAAGTTAGGGACTTAAAGCAAATGACCACGCTCAGCGTGAGATCCTTTGTTTCTTTCCTTTGTTTTGTCACCTGGTATAAGCTCAAAGCTAATCCAAGAATGATCTGTCTGAAAGCAGGAAGATGAAAGCGTAAGAGTCATAAGAGTCATAGCAAAGTCGGGACTTGATGGATATTCACATTCACATTTCCATTTGTAAACACTTGTTTGCTTTGATTTTGTAATTACTTGCTTCAAAATGTAAATGCCTTTTTCACAGGCTGATTTCTCAAAATCAATAGAATATCTTCTTTCAAGTTTACGTATACGTTTCTTTTCTCCCTTTTTACTATTTTGTTTGCAAAAATGTCCAATATTTTGATAAGCATGTGCATATAAACTTCGTGGACCTTACACAGAAATAGTAATTTAAGTCATGGTTAGTTGATCTTTTGAAATACGGATAACAAACACAACTACTACTGTGCAAGGGGAATGTTTAGTTCTATGATTGATAGGATTATCATTCACTTTACTGGTGGATGCCTTGTCATTTTGTTTCACAGCTCCGTGCTAGTTGGAGACATTTCTTCCCCATAATGGCTTTTATTACGTTTCTTTACCGCACTTTTATGTGTTATCTTGATTGATTGTTTTAGCATTGTCTGCATATAGGATTGTGTTTATAGCTGAATGTCAGTCTTGATGCATTGAATATTTCTGCCTTGTAGAAATTGTTTCATTTTACTTAATCCATCTAGTATCACTCTTTAATCAATTTTTCGGGCATTTTGATACCAACTGTGCCAATTATTTTGCTTAGCCAAGAGTTTGGAGGAAAGAGCTTAGCTAAAAATGATGACTGTAGTGGTATGCTTTTGAGTAGAACCCCGTTGACGATGTACAAGCATTGTTTCAATCCCTAAACACCAGAGATATAAGGGAGTTAGACCCTCGTTAACCCCTCTGAGCCTTCGAAGTAGGAGTTTCTTTTCCGTTAAAAAAAAACCTTTTTTTCTAACAAGGGGGCAGGGTAGATGTTCTGTTAATTGGACCAAGCATTCAAATTTCAGAAGGAATGTCCCATCTGAGGATCGCCATATTTTATCTTTCACATCATGAGATCAGGAAAAATGTCTAAACCATGATGTGCATTTCCTCACAAAGTCCTGAGGTCGAGATCGAATCAATACAATAATGGATATCCCTTGTCGACCAAGGAATGAGGCATTTGTTTTCTTCAAAAAAAAAAAGAGAAAGAAAGAAAAAATTTCAAAGACCTAAAGTCACATTGACTTGTTCGAAGTGGAAAGTATGAATAAGAAAGAAACAAAAAACCCCGCTAAGTCGAAACTTGAAAACAAGTCGCTTTAGGAAAAAGTTAGGGCATCCCGCTGGACTCCCAAAATTGAAATTCAAAAGATTTTGTCCAGGCAAAAGTTAGGGAAAAGAAGAGCCTAAAAGGCCGAAAAAAAAGATTATCCACTAAACTTTTTATCAAAAGAAGAGGAACAATAATATCAAAAACAAAAGTAGCAAAAGTTAAGTGACAATCATGTTAAAGAATTTGTCGTGATCACTCTACTAATATAAATCCTTTTGAAAGATGAATGCTTGTGATAAGTCAGCTGAACTTAGGACAGGAGAATATCACAAAGGGGGTGGGTACCAAATAACTTGAGCCTTGAAATTTTTTTTCTCTAAAAACCTCGAACCAGGCCACGTTACAACCTCTAAAAGTCCTAACTGAAACAAGGGTTTAAATCGAAAGCATACTACAACAGGACAATGTTTCCTAAACTCCCAAATATGTGTTGCATATTCATGTTGGTATCTTATCACCCGCATCTTGACTCATTTTTCTTTAAAAAAAAGGGGGGGGGGGGGGGAGAAAAGTTTTGAAATTTTTGCACTTTAGCCAGTGATTCATTCACAACAGATATGCGACACTTTGTTAAGGTTTTCAACTTCAAGGCTTAAATATTCATCGCATCAGATCTGTCATTCCTAAAATAAACATCTTTCTGCATGCAAAACATATGTTTGACATCAAAAAAAAAAGTTTACACGTTGAACACCTGTAAAGAGCTTAATGATTGTCAGGAAGGGAATATTTGGTTTTCTTCTGTTAGACGGAGCCCATGTATCGAATAAGACTTTAACTATCCCCAGGGAAGTTTTGTTTCCGCAGCGAAATTTTGTTGCCCCAAGAATCTTATTTTAAAGGCTTCATTCTGAGACCCCGAATTTGAAGATATCGCATATCCCCAACGGAGTTTCCAGCAGAGATCCCTCGCCATGACCTCTCATTTCCCAGCCGGTCTGTTGATTGGGGCATCCTTATGTTAAAGATCTTTCCTTATCCCCAGTGAGGTCGATACTGTGTGACTATCTTCATGATCCATCCAATGGTTGCATTCCAAAAAAAATCTCTCTCCAACAAAATCTTCAACAAAGTTCTGTATCCCCGGTGAAGTCCCGTTTCCTTAGTAGAGCTTTGTTCCCCCAACAAAGATTTTTCACCTCTCACGTCGGGTTTGTTGTCTTGGTGTCATCCTCAACACGGCCACACATTGTCTTTTCCAGAGATTACAGTCTTTCCCTGATCTTCTCTCTTAATGTCTAATCTTCAGATGGCGTCCCTCTCCAGAAACTACATTATCGATCTGATCTTCTCTAGGAGTTTACAATTTATTTTGACAGCTCCTCTCAATGTTTGTGGCCCATTTCTACTGGTTTCTAAGTTGTTATTCCCCGTGAAGGTTCATCTCTTCGAGGTTCCCTCTCTAGTGATTCCCCATTTTTTTCTCCTCTCCTTTGGATTTTGCAATTTATTTTTGCAAGTCATGTCAGATCCTGACTTCTTGGTTATTGGCTTCTCATTTGGCCATTCCCCAGTGAAAATTTTAAACATGCATCATTACATTGCATCTACCAAAACGCATAGCATTTCCATAATATGGAGCATTGCGCTATATAGAAAGAATTCAAACATGCATCAGAACATAAGCCATTATTGTTTTTGTTGTCCCCTTTGAATTTGCTAATACTTCGGATTGAATCCCCAGCGAGGTCTTCGTCCTTATTATCTCAGTTTTCTCCCCATACTGATATCCTTTTGACATCAATCATTTGTTTGTTTGAGTGTCTACTCTTGACTGTAGTTCAATTTCGCCCTGGCGCGGTCTTCTCGGGTCACTACCCTCTCCGGTTCATTCCAATGTCTATTGATGCACCTTTTCAAATACCAGTTTCATCCTGATATTCGCTTTCAGAAGGTTTTTAGGTGTACGCCCTAATCTCCTTGCTTTGGGTTGAGCTCAGAGTTTCGTCTCCTCACCTTGCGCATGAAATCCAGTTTTGTCCTGGTACTCATCTAGTTTATTTTCGCCTATCTAGTAATTGAGTCGAGTTTCGTATCGTTTTTGCTTTCATACCTTGGACCCTTTGACGGTGTTCGTTTACTGAGTGCAGTGTTCGTACTGCGTCCCTGGATTGAAATCAGTCTCTTTTGTTCCTTGGATTCTTCTATCAGTTTTCGTCACTGTTTATCCTTTGATCTAAGACCAACAGGTGCTCTGAGAAACATGCACTCTCATCACCTTTCTTTGGGTCGAGTTTCGCCTAGTTACCCATGCGTGAAATCCAGTTTCATCCTGGTACTCATCTAGTTTAGTTTTGTCTAACTGGTTATTGAGTCGAGTTTCGTCTCGCTTTTGTTCCTCATTTCTAGGATTTCTTTCAGTTCCTTCATACTGTCTATCTTAGTTGAGATTAGCAAGTGCTCCTAGAATCACGCACTCTAGCCACTTTGCTTTGGGTCGAGCTCAGAGTTTCGCCTCCTCACCCGCGTACGTTTTCTTTTCCAGAGCTTAGTTTCGCCTATACTCTTTGATTTGAGTTTTATCTCACTTTTTTTTAAGCCCAGTTTTTCCCTGGCACATTTGTACGGAAGTTTAGTTACGTCTACTCTTCTTTGTTTTTGTTATGTTCCAACCTGCGTTACAGCTTCATTCTGACGCATGTCTTGGGGGTTTTCTGCTTCTTTTTTCTTTCTTCTTCAAGAGTGTAAATTTTCGGGTTCTTTTGTATTCAATCATCTTCAACTCTGAACGCTCGAAAGTTGTCACTTTTTCTCACTAATCATGTTGAAGATATTTGAATAGGGGCAGCTGTTGCACCCCAAAATTTACCCTCTTGATTTAGGCTTATGTTCCATCATGAATAATATATTGCATTGCATTCATACATTGTGATGGGATCAAAATACTTTGGTTATCAAGTCTTCCTCAAGCTTTGAAGGTTGTTTGCATTGACAAGTTGCTCAAGTAGAATCTTATCATCTAAACCTCTAGATCTTTCAAGCTCAAAAGTTATTTCATATCTCAAGATATTTTATCCATCTCTTTAGATCATCAGAGGATTGAAGTTTGTGATTGATTATAAGAAGAATCACTCTTTTGATTCACTAGTCAAAATCAGGGTTTTGCTTGATCAAGGCTATTGATCAACGTACGAATTTTGATTTGGAAGCTACAACATCACATTGGTATTTGAAAATTCTTTGTACAAGAAATTGGTCAAGATGCCTAGAGGATTTGAAATTTTGGAGATGATTCATCAGTCTCCTAAGGTATTAACCAAAACTAGGGTTTGGGATTTTATCAATATTTATTGAGAATTTTGAAGTGAAACTTTATACTTGGCCCCTATATATTTTGGAGATAGTATGTTTGAAGTTTTGACCATCAATTTTGAAGGGAAGTGGATCAATTGATTCAAAGGGGCAAAATGGTCATTTTGGTCAAAATCAGTCAAAGTCAAGGTTGACCAAGTGAACTTTTGGTCAACCATCAATTCAAGGGTGTACTTTTCATATTTCAAGTCCATTTTGATCATTGGATAAAAAAGATTGAGGTTTGGGTTGAAACTTGTTCATGAAGAAACCCTAAAAGTTTCTAATTTTGGAAAATGAAGACTTAAATTCAAAAACTCATATTTTATTCAACTTTGATCAAAAAATGAAAATAAAATATGCTTGGAAATATAAGAGGGTGACCTTTCATATCCTTTTGGTCTCATGTCCAAATTGGCAAAGAGTCAAGAGTTATGGTCTTTGGAAGTTCATGCCTCAAGTTAAAATTATAGGTCATTTTCCAAAATTAGTGAATTTCATGTCAAATTTTGAGGACCTTAGCGGATCCAATTGCAAAAACGCAAAACTAAGGGATTATAGATATTTTCAATACCTTTCTAAATTGTACTCATTTGTGTCCAAATTCAAAAATATGAGCAAGTTATGAGCTTTTGAATTTTGAGACATTCTATTGAATTTTGACCAAGCAAGCAAAATGCCAAAACTTGAGAACTTCATTTTCATCCATTCTCTTTACTTCTAATCAGACCCATGACCCATTTGTGACTTGTGGAAACCCATGGCGCCAGCCATTTCGTGCCTCATATGGTATTGTACTTGTTTGATTGAAAAAAATCACAAACTTGCCCAATTTTGCAAATTCACCAACACTCTCTCATTTCAATTAGTCATGGCCTGGAACTTTGAGCATTGTTTTCTGACCTCATTTGGCTCATAAAACACAAATAAAATGAGAGATTGCACGAGTGAAACGCAGGCTCCATGTGCAACCTCACTTTTTGCATAAACTACCAAACTTGTCCTCCAACGGCTTTGAGGACCAAATACCACTTCTATCCTCTTCCTCTCGTGCTATATAATGAGAACTGTTGTACCCCAAAATTTGCCCTCCCTTTTTCACAAGAAAATTACAAACCCAAGGTTTTCTCTTATTTATGAGATTGGCTCAAGAATTGATCAAGCAGACCTTTCTTTGGCAACAAATCTGGGATTAGGGTTTTCGCTCGTATTTCTCAGAAGAAACTGAATCCTCAGAAATTCAGTTAACTGTTACATTGTTTTCACGCTTGTTTCTCAAAACCTAATTATCTGGGATAAGAGCTAAGACTTTTGTTTGGGACATTAAGGCATCTGCTTGATTAGTGGAGTGAAAGGTTTACTGTTTAATGGAATGCTTGTTTGTTTAACTGTACAATGCATATGTTAATCGGAATACCATGCGTATTGTGATTGATGCAAGGTTGCGAGACTGCAAAGTTTGTTGATTATTTATTTTATCTGGATTAGAATTATTGGGATACAGTTCCATTTATTTTGATTTGAGAGTATTAAATAAATAAATAAACATGCAAGGAAATATTGGAAGATATTTGACAGTAGAATTTTCTTTTGGATAAAGACTGTTTATTCGTTTCAAATGTTGTTATAAAATTTATTTGAATATTGTAAATTTACAACTTACAGTATTTACAATAATAATGGTTTACAACAAATGAAAAAATATCTATTTCTAAGCCTAATCTCCTAAGCTTCAAGTGCTCCCATGCTCAAGATCTTTGGCTTCTATTGCTTCCTCTATTGCCCAGAATGCATTCACCTGAAAAAGACAGAGAAAAAGAGATTAATACAGAAGAATTTTCAAT
This sequence comes from Vicia faba, assembly GCA_948472305.1. Taxonomy (NCBI): domain Eukaryota; kingdom Viridiplantae; phylum Streptophyta; class Magnoliopsida; order Fabales; family Fabaceae; genus Vicia; species Vicia faba. The sequence continues at coordinate 1,361,619,808 of OX451736.1, read as the reverse complement.
TGAAAAGAAATAAAAGAAATCATCATTAAAATTTATCGGTCGGAATCAGAATGCTATTTGTTCATCATGTTTTATTTTCCCCTTTGCAAATCACAAGAAGATTACTCTTCTTGGTTCACAAAGAGAAAAGTAAAAACAAATAATAAAATGTAAGCATGTCAAACTAGATGCAAAAACATGGTTCAAATACAAAGGTACAAGGATGCATACAAAGCAAACTATACTGCAAACTGAATTTCAAACTGCAGTAACCAAGCATGTCAAACTGAGTTACAAAACAAGCCAAGAAGCATAGCAACTAAAGCATACAAGTACAGAAAGTACACAGTACAGAAATGCAACAAGTACACAATGCAGAGAGATAAACCAAATTACAAGCAAGAAGACTTGTCCTAGCCATCATCACTTTCCAGCCTAGACAAACTTTTCAGAATTAAAATAATAAGCAAAAATGCTTATGAGAGAGAGAGAGAGAGAGAGAAGACCTAGTGAAGAGGTTTGCAGTTTTGGCTAAGGCAGGCTGTAAAAGGCAGTAAATATAACAAAAAGATATATAATAGTCCAGGGAGAGGGAGAAAAGATGGAACAAAAATCTGCATAAACTACTATCAAAGCTCAAAACCTGCAACTTACCCAAACTGCAAGTCAAAAACTTGTAAGCTCAAGCAACCTGCATAACAACAGCAAGCTTGCAAACCTGCTTACAAAAATAACAAACCTGCACAAAACTTACAAGCTTGTAAGCCTGCTAGCACAAAACCTGCAAAACTGCAAATTACAGTTCCAAAGGCCAAACAAAACAGTTTTCAAGCTCAAACCTGTTAACTAAAAAACATAAGCCTGCATCTCAACACTGCAAAAATCCAAACCCAAGACCTGCAGTCCAAAATTGCTAAACCTGCATCATAGACTGCAAGCCTGCAATTCCAATCAGCTGGCCCAAGCAAACTGCAAACTACAGTTTCAAAGCCAAAGCTTACTCAAGCTCAACAAACCGGTCAAAAAACTGCAAACTACAGTTTCAAAGCCAAGCTTACTCAAGCTCAACAAGCCCGTCACAAACTGCAAGCCTGCATTTCAAACTGCAAAGCTGCAAACTTAACCATCAACCATCAACCATGAACATTCAGAAAGAGGAAGATAATATCAACAAAACACAGTAGTTTCAGAGGTCTCTCATCATTAACATACAAAGAGAAAAGAAGAGAATTTCAGAAGCTAACCAACAAGTTTCATATTCTACATCAAAACAAGGAGAAAGGAAGAGGTTGAGAGTTTCAGATCTAAGATCATCATCAACATTAAAAAGTAAGAGATTCAGAAGAAAACAGTTTTTAGAAATACTTATCATCAACAACGAAAAAAAGAAAACAACATTTTTCATCATCAAACATTCAAAGAACAACAAAGGGTCTCAGAATCAAGTTCATCATTAACCTTCAAAGAAGAAAGAAAGAGGGTTACCAAGCATCATCTCATCTTCATCCTCCGCCCTCTGGCCACCAAGAGCGCCGCCGGTCCAACCCATTTCCTCTCTCCCTCCATTTTCCAGAAAGATCTCTCAAGGTAAGTTTTCTCACCCCCTACACTGCATCATGTTCATAACAACCATGGATTAGAAAACAAATCTGAACAAAATCAAGAAAATCAAACGAATGCAAACTGTAAAAACCCTAAGAATCAAAACAAGATAAAGTTGTACCAATCAAACAAATGCCTTGGACCATCGTGGAGAGGAGGGGGCTAAGGTGGCGCTCTGGCAACCTAGGGCATAGAGAGAATCAGCGTGCTTGAGAAGGATGAAGAAACGAAGAAGAAGGTGAGAGAACGGCACCGCTGTAGCCAAAACCCTAAGAATCAAAACAAGATAAAGCTGTACCGATCAAACAAATGCCTTGGACCGTCGTGGAGAGGAGAGGGTTAAGGTGGCGCTCTGGCAACCTAGGGCATAGAGAGAATCAGCGTGCTTGAGAAGGATGAAGAAACGAAGAAGAAGGTGAGAGAACAGTGCCGCTGTAGCCAAAGCATTAACCCTAATTCTGAGAATACAAACATTAACCCTAACAAAATGTTGTACAACAGCATTCTGGGCCTGACCCGCCCAAAACTGTGCCAAGCCCAAGCGCTTTTGCCTACACCCCCCCTCACTTTCTTTCTATCTTGATTTGTTCTCCTTTGGGCCATCCAAAAACATTTCCATAAAGCCCATATTCTTTTTTTTTTCTTCAAACCAAATACTTTTTTTTAATTATTTGTTTTCATTCTAAATGAATTATTTTCATTCCTTTTGTTAACAATAAAATTAAAAATGTATTAAAATTTTATTTTTTTGATATAGTTTATTTTTTTTAATAATTTGATCTTCTTTTCTTTTGTTAATAATTACTTTATTTTTTTAACATAGTTTTAATTTTCTTTATTAAATTAAGAATTGTTACATTACTAAAATACAAGTGTAATAGAAACTTTATTTAATTAATTTTGGTTTTCTTTAAAAATATGAGAATAATGGAATCGTTAATTTAAATAAATTTTCTTTCTTTAAAAAGTTTTTCTTTCCTTTCATAACTAATAAAACAGAGATAATAATAATACTTAATCTTCACTAGGTTAAATTTTATTTGTTCATTTGTAAATAAATACATGCATCTCATAATTTACTGATTTTTCATAATTCGTTATAATTTTTACATTGAATTGCGACAGTTCGATTTGGTTGTAACACATATTTGGACATTATTATTCTTATGAGACTCATCCCCATTTGTAAATAATTGTACCCCCATCCCCAGATACTTTTTTGTAATAACTTAGACTTTAAATTCCCGCAATTTATTGTTTTCAATATACTGTATAGTAATTAGGGTTTGTATGGCAAGATTCGAAATCAATCGCTAGATGACCTAATCCAAGAATAAATGCATGAAAATCAATATACAATTCACACTTGCATCTCTAGGGTAACCTCGCTTGTTGCCTCGGAAAATGCAAATCATGTCCCTCGAGTATGAGACACTCTAGCAAATGGCCCTTCGATAAACAAATATCGTAGTCCCTCGATGACCCTCGATGTTTCCTACGATAAAACAATCTTGTCCCTTACAAAATTGCTAGAGCGTCTCACAAGTTGCTTTCAATGATTGTATACGATGACTCGCGCCTGTCCCGTTTAACATCCTAACACAAGGTTGTTCACCAAATACAATGGTGAAATAACACTGTCAAAAGGGTTAAAAAACATAAGGAAGATCTTTGAGTAAAATATGGTAGACAACTCTTACTTGATCAAACTTGCAAACGTCCTTTCTATTTTCAGACTATCACACAATTTCAAAACATTTCCCAAAACAAACTTTCAAAACATTGAAGTATCTTTTCAAAAAGACACACATCTTTGTATATATTCAAACAAGAATCATCACAAAGGTTGCCTAAGACAAGGCCTCTTTTTCAAATCATTTTCAAAACCACCCACACAAAGCACCATTTCAAACAATTGAAAAGCAAAGGCAAGTGATCTAAAAACAAGTAACTAAGAGCCCATGGAAAACGATGGATGAAAAGGGTGCTAGCACCTTCCCTTTTCATAATCTACCCCCCGAACCCGAGAAAACTTCTCAAAGGTATTTCCTGTGCTTTTTGACCTTTCCTTTGGATAAAATAAAAAGTCGGTGGCGACTCTTGCTAAACCGAACAAATGTGAACACAAACGCGAAACCTCAAGTCATTTCTCCCACCGTATCACAGAACTGGCGACTCTGCTGGGGAATATCTAAAAGTGAGGTTACCTTAGGGTTTAGATCACCTTTACATGCTTACCTTGATTGCTTTGATTGCTTTACTTTTTGGTTCCTTGTTTGGGTTTGTTTTAAATCCTACACCCGGATTTGGGGCACCTTTTAGGTAAGTAGCAATAAACTGTGAGGGAACTGTGCGGGGTATACCGACATGGTTGAAGCAGTGGCTATGTTAGTGCAACATATTTGTGGGTACCGGTAGCCTTTGAGTCAATCAAAGAGAATACGGGGCCGCTGAGAGATGTCATGAAGCACTAATGAACTCTTAGAACCTTACTTGACCATCTTGGCCTTATTAGGGGTAGTGAGATGATCGGCTTTGGTGCAGTCCGAAGTTGATAGATACTCGATACTACACTCATTGAGGATTGTTTTCTTAGAATATTTTGGTCGCCAGTTAAGTGGCTAAACCAAAACAATAAACACAAAAAATAATCCAGTGATATTGAGCTCCTCAGAACCCGGTTACTGTTTATAGGACAGGTTGAGCCAACTAACTTCAAGAGGGTACTTACCTACACTACAAACCCTATGCAAGTCTAAACCTAAGGAATTGTCTGCTTTGTGTGAATGTGATCATTTGTATATACACTTGCTTACTTTTTCATACTTGTACATAACATCATAGCATCATACCATAGCATTTTCAATAACCATTTCAAGGATCTCGAGGGTCTTTGATGCAGGGTCACGTTGAACCAGACGTCCACCAAAGGGCAAGAGGTTTCATTTTCCTCTAAACAAACACCGTCAAAGATCAAGTACAACAACTTGAATCGAGGGCTATGACCCACTTGACATGGTGAGCTTGATTCTCGTGGAAAGACATCCACCGATACAAAGTTCTCCAATCTAAGATGTTGATCGAAGATTCAATCTCTAACATTTTCTTGTGTTTACCCCGCAAGATCCTTGAAAACATGCATCCACATATCATGCATTGCATCATGACAGGTTTTCCCTTTCAGGTTTCCTTATTCTCATACTGTTTATTTCAGTAGAGATGTCTCTAGAGAGGACTGTCGAAGATATCCAGACTCAAAATGCTCAACTTCAAGAAATGTTCTTGAACCTGTCCCACGGGCAAGAAGAAGTGAAAGCTCTCCTCACAAGGGGCATGGTCCTAGGGAATCTAGGCGGCATCAGGAATGATCAGTTGGAAGGGCTACAGATTGAGTTGACAACAATGAAGATCCAAATGATGGGACAACTGGTGGGCCAGATGGCTCTCATTCAAGACCTGGCTCAAAGACAAGAGGAGCTCAGGGTCCTCATCAGCAAACTGCTTCAAGATAACCAAGTGGGGCAAACAACTAGGGTTGAATATCAAGTCATAATTCAACCTCCTTTGAGACAAGAAGACAAGGGAAAGGCTCATTAACTTGCTTCAGGGTCACAAGCCCAGCAACAACCTCGCCAGCGTCAACGGGGTAATCGGTGTAAGCAAAATACATCTGGAAGACATTTCACTGAGACTGACATACCATCATCTCTAATACTGAAACGCTTGTTAGAGGTCAATCTGATTGCTTTAAAGGATCCTCTTCGGAATCCCAATACCTCTGCTCCTGGCTAGCACCCCGACACATTTTGTGTATACCACTCCTATAGTCCTGGACATGACACCGACGAATGTTGGGGTTTGAAAAACAAGATCCAAGATTTGATTGACAGAGGAGTGCTGAAATTCATGCCGGATGGCGAGATGAAAATCTTCCGCTGAGGGTTCTCCACCTGAAATGACAAGTTCTAACTAAGAGACTTTTGTTTCATTTGAATTTTCAAGTTGTAATTTCTTTTGTTATTCAAACAATTATCTGTTGATGTCAAACTCTGTTTCATTAATGCATTGCATATGTTTGTCTTGAATTCATCCATTCGTTTTCACTATTCTTGAATTATGCTTCCTACTTTCTTTATGACATTTAACTCTTGCAAAAAGTTACAAGCATTTAGAGGGAGGACGAAAACAATGCCATAATCTTATACGGTATGCTTTTGAACAGACCTTGCTGATGATGTACAGGCGTTTCTTTCAAATCCTAAACACTGGAGTTATAAGGAAGATAATACCTAGTCAACCCCTTCGAGCCAAAGAAGTAGAAGTTTTCTGTTTTAAACACAAATTGAAACCTTTAATCAAACCTGGGGCAGGCTAGTCTCTCAGTTAATTCAAAGGATGCGCATTGAAATCGGAAACTCTCAGTTCGTAATACAACGAATGACATCAAAAACATTCCTTTGGAACCAAAAGACAATGATGGTTCCTTATCTCATAGGCAGTCATTATCTCTCAAAAGAGAAAAGCCCACTGAGCCAAAACCTACAAAGGAGGCTTAAGAAAGTTGGGGCATCCCGCTGACTGTAATCTCGAAAACAGGAACAGTCAGGCAAAAGTTAGGGATAATGAATCAAAGGAAAGAGGTCATTGCAAATCCTCAACAACATGAAAAATGTTGCAAAATGACTGCCTTCCAACAAATTCAACTTGTGTGAACCATCACCAAAAAACGTCGTTCCAAACTCGAATAGAGTTCGACGCACAATTAACTGAGTTTAGGATTGAAGAACATCACGAAGAGCGGGTGGGTACAAATATACTTTGGGCCTTTATCCTTTGTTTCTTAAACTGTGAACCAAGCCACGTTACAACCCTTCAAAAGTCCTAATTGAAGCATGGGTTAGTTCGAAAGCATACTGTTACAATGGGTATCCTGACTCCTGTAAAGCTTTGCTCTAAATCTTGAGCCGAATTTCTCTTATAAAAAGTTTTCTGCTAAAAAACTCATTTTTCAAAATTTCAAGACAAGCATGAAATTTGTATTATTTGTATATCGTTGTTTGCACATGGTTATTTGTTTGACAACAAAGAAATTCACACAGTAAATGATCGGATGAATGGAAGCTCTCTCAGTGAACAAAATCACTTCAAGTGGGATGACACTCCCGTTGCAAAAATCTCCTATCAACAAAAGGGGACTTGGTTTGGTATTGTCCGGTAAACTTGGGGCAGTCTAGTCAAGATTTCAACAAATATTTCAAAATCCATTAAACCTAGGGCAGTCCAATCAAGATTTCAAGAAATCTCTCAATTGCAGATTAACCTGGGGAAAGTCTCCCTCACCATCACTTGGGGAATTTAAAACATCAATCTCATCAAAGGGTTACGTACAGTCCAAGTTTCCTGGCAATGCCACAAACATTTGATATTAGGGACAGTGACGAATCTCTCCAAAGTCCTTCTGAAAAGGAATTCAAGCATCCTCGAGAAGTTTATCACCTCTCTAGCGGACCAGTAGTCATGGGTTTATTTCCCTAACACTTGTCAAGGATTTATTCTCTAAAACAAAATTACAGTTTAACAAGGTTCATGACATATGCAGATTGATCAGCAGGTAAAGATTCCTTCATCACCTGTTAGAAGTTACGGTCGTCGAAAATTCCTTCATCACCTATTGGAAGTTATGGTCGTCGAAGATTCCTTCATCACCTGTCGGAAGTTACGGTCATCGAATATTCCTCCATCATCCGGTTGAGTCAAAATTAATCCAAGACCCTCTCTGTTTTGGTCAGATCGACACTAAGATCTCCCTGATTCTTATGCCAATGGAAGATCTTCCGGGTTTTGATATTTCAGATAAATCTCTCAGAGAGTTATTCTGATTTTCTTCACTATCAGAGGTGAAGAATCCAACTCCTTTCTCCTTCACCAGCTTGGGATTTATTTTCCCCAGCGAAAGGTTGTCTTGAAAAAATATTACACGTCCGTACATCAGGCCGTCATATGACGCAATCTCATTTATTTTGAGAACATCATTGTTTGATATATGCCACTAACCTTTGCCTTTCAGGGAAGGTATAATCAAATTCAAGCGATAAAGTTTTTACTTTAGTTGAATTACGGACGAATTCCTAAATCTCAGCAGAAACAACCCACCAACAGAATAATGGACAAATGAAGCTCCTAAAATTCTGTTTCTCTCAAGAATGAATATTCTCATCCTTGAAACCTTAAGAGATTGGTATACTCCCAAGCTCTTGATACCCTTAACAGAATGAAGATTCTAATCCTTGAAACCTCAGAAGATTGGTATACTCTCAAGCTCCTGATACCCTTAACAGAATGAAGATTCTCATCCTTGAAACCTCAGAAGATTGGTGTAAGTGTTTGGTTGTTGGCATGTTTTTTGGTAAAACCAGTTGTGTGAATGTCATGACTGATGTCATAACATTCTGGGATACAAGGTACATTCTGCAGAAAAAGAATGTCATACAGGAGCTGCTCAATATGAGTGTTTAGCTGATCATTATGCAATGATCATATTTATTGCATTCTACCAAAATCAGTAAACAAGATTCTTGTTGTCATAACCAATGTTAAGACATCCTGTACTGAACTAACATTTGTGCAGATTTATTATTTCTGAGAAGTTTCAGGAATCTGGTTTATTCAATCCAGATCATATTCTCACGTGGACTTAGGTTAACTTTGCTTAACCCTAATCTGGTTGTTAAATTCCTATGAACAAGTCTTGAGGTTAACCCTAGCTATTTTCGTGGAAGCCCTAACTGAAGAATAGCTGCCTATATATTCCTCATGAAGACTGTTGGTGAAAAAAACTTTTGACAGAAGATCAATAAGGGACTGTATAGTTGTAACTATTGTAATCCAAGAAATTATCATTGTGATAAGTGACTTGGAGTAGGATTTGATTGTAAGGGTTGTGTATCACTCAAAGCTTTGAAGCACGAGTGTTTGTGTCACTTGATTAAAGCTTTGAAGCAAAGTCAAGTTAGGGTTGTGTATCACTCAAAGCTTTGAAGCACGAGTGTTTGTGTTACTTGATTAAAAGCTGTGAAGCAAAATCAAGTGTATGTTCTGAAGAGTGTCTTCATAATTTCATTAGTCAATTGTTTAGTATCACTGCTGTGATTGAGGGGGAGTGAGTAGGAACTCAGGTTTAAGTTGAACTTAGATTGAATTTCCATTGGGTAGTGTTGTACCCCAAAATTTGCCCTCCCATATTCTTCAAAGATTTGCAAAGTCAAGCTTCAAAAATTCCCAAGGGTTGCACAGTCCAACTATCTCCTATACAGTCAAAACTAGGGTTTGTGTTCTGATCAAGAAAAGGAAGTTTTCAAGGGCCCAATCAAGTCTCACATGCTCACAAATATGGTCAAGTATCCTCATATCAAGTTTAAAGGCATTCAGTACAAAATTGCACAGTCAAAAGCCCTAATTGCACTACAGTCAACTGTAGGGGCAAAATGGTCATTTGACAGTCAAAAGTTCAAATTTTTGGTCAACATATCATTTTGAAGCCACAAACATCATTTGATCAATGCTTGATCATGATTCTCAAAATTTGGCTCAGAAAATCATCAAGATGCAAAAGTTACTATATTTGGACAGTTGAAAAAGTCAACTGAAATTGACCAGAGCATAACTTTCACATGGATTATCAGAAAAATTCCATCCAAAGCTCATTTTGAAGAGAAAGACATTTCCTACAACTCATCTTCATACTTCAAGTCCAAGAAATGCTCTCACAAAAAGTTATCAATTTCAACATTATAGGTCATTTTCAAAAGTCAACAAAAAGGGACTTTAAGTCAAAGGCCATAACTTGAGATTGGTAAATCAAAATGACATGGGACCAAAGGAATTGGTTAGAGGACTCAAAGACCTTTCCAAAATGTCCAAGAACATGAGAAAAGCTTAAAAATTGAGCACGTTATGCCTTGTGGAAGTTGGGAAATTTTTGGATATTTTGAAAAGTCAACATTGATCCAAATGACCTAAAAATGCTAATGGGCCCATTTTTCTTCCAAGATTCATCATTCTAAACATGTGCACGACCATTTGGCCCAAAGGGAAGTATTTTCTCATTTTTTATTTATTTATTTGAATTTCTATTAATATTAATTCATTTAAATCATTTTAATATATGGAAAATATTTAATTCACCCTAACCAATCTTTTTGTACACATTCTAGACTCAATATTTCGTGCATATGCCAATTAGGAAAGATTTGGTTTGATTTGATCATGATTTGCACAAAAGGACATGGAAAAGATATGAAACATAATGGTGAAAAATCAATTTGCAAAATCATTGAATGGAAGAGATTTGATTCAATTTTCTTAACCTAATGCCTTCACTACATAATCAGAAACCAAAACCTAATGCAAAGGGACTGAATGCTGCGCTAAAGAACCATTGCCAAACTTGAAAATTTCTCCATAAAACTCAGTTCTGAAAGCAAGGTTAGGGGACGATTCAAGACCTAATTTTCATTCCTATAGCTTCCTTGGAGACCATTGATCACATTCCAATCAAAAACAACAGTCCAGACGCGAGGAATTGGTACACAGAATGCAAGATGTTTCGTGAAAAATTCATAATCATATTTTGAAATTTAAGCATTTTTATGGCATTTCATTTATTGATTCTTATTCCTTGAATGATTATGAAGCTAACCAAACTATTTGATTGTATTTTTATGCGCCCTACGTGAATTCACCATTAGCGTTTTTTTAGGGTTCAAGAAGCTTGGAATTAGGGCTTCTGAAACCAAGCAAAATTAGTCCACGAAACCATGACCATTCAAACCAGCATGCTCCAACGAACAAGAACCAGTCATCGTGATCAATTTATGTGGCCTCATGGCCTAGTCGTTATTTTCTCATATGCTATTTTCTGCAACGGTGTAAAAACCGTTGCCTAATACTTTTATGTTTTCAGAAAAAGGAAGAAGACGAACTCGTGGCAGGGAGTGATTGGATCGTTCAAATTTCGTGCGCGTTTCCAAGGCCATTGACATTTTCTTTTTATAATATTTATTTACTATTGTATGTTAATTGAAATTGGAATGGTTCAGTGGCAGGTAGAAGCGCTTGTAATGCTCATGACCTGGGTTCGAGTCCCAGGTCTGTATAATCCCTATATTATTTTTTCATATATATTCCCATGCAGCGTAAGCATCATAGATCGCCATGTTCCATCATCACCAAGCCTTGCCACGTCCATCTGGAGATCTAATCAAAGGCTGAGATTGGAAGCACACCCTGAACCCTGGTCAAAAGAGCCACACGGCGCCTGGGAAAGTCAACGAATCTTGAAGGTCATTGGGCCAGATTTGCTTGGACAATACCTCCACTTTAGGGCCTGAACCCCCCCTGGTTTGCAATTTTCTTTCTTTTTATTTTATTTTTAATTATTATTTTATTTACTTTATTATTTTAATTTAGTTAATTATTATTTTTACAAAATATGAAAAACACCATAAAAATCAGAAAAGACAAAAAATGTAATAAATATTTTTATTTTAATTATTTTTACAAATTGCATGTAAATAAATTAATCTAGATTAGAGTTTTAATTTTAATTTCTTTTAATAAACAAAAATACAAAATTAGAATTAGGTTTAATAAATTTTATTCCTTTTTAATTTTCCTTTTTACCCTAATATTATTTATTTATTTATTTTCATAATTAATTATGCATAAAAATTAGGTTTAATTTAGGTTTCAATTTAATACTTTCATAATAAATTTAAAAGCTATTAGAATTAGGGTTTGCCTTTTTAGTTTAATTTTAATTAACTCCTTTTTTCATCTAATTCCTAAAAAACACTAAAAATATCAAAAAGAATTTTTTTTAATTCCTCATTAATTTAATCTTTTTTTAATTAAATTCATTAACTTTAATTTTTTGCAAAAGGGTCCAACGCCCTCGTTCGTAATTTATTTAATTCGCGTATTTATTTTCTTTCGTTTAAATAATTATGTATCTCTCCCAAAGCGTTGTAACTTAAACTTCTCGCACTTTTTAATTCTTTTACGTTGCTTTATTTACTTTTCTGTCAAATCGGGTCCGGTTTAATTTTGGCGATGTGGACCCGCGCCTTTGTAATAGCTTAGAATTTACTTTTCCCGCAAATATTTCTAACTGTTAACAAAGCATGCAAGAATGAATGACCATAATAAAATCAAGCGTAGATCACAATGAATATGACAAGACAAATATCAATGAAAACGACACACAATTCGCACACACCACCCCTAGGGTACGCCTCACTGTTGCCTTGCCTCGAAAGGTGATCGTCGAGTAGAGGATGTCTTAGTAAGTCCTCATGATCCGGGAACCTGGCATGAGGGTAGCTTCTAAGGTGTCTTCCCATTGCTCTGGTGATCACCATGTCCCAAACCCTCGAATTGACCCGAACACCTCCAACGGTGGTGCTACCTACCTCTCAATGTTGGGATGGCGCTACTTTAAAGGACATTTACACAGACGAATTCCTTAGGGTAGGTAGGTTCTCGTAGATACTTGCTCTCTTTAAAAACAAAACAAATCAAAATCTTTTCACACCGACACTTTTCAAAAGCTTTCAAAACAATTTTTCAAACACTCTGACGCATGAGTCGATCTGAAATTTTCAAAGAAACTTTTTAAAACCCACAATTGAAAAGCAAGCAACCATTTTTGAAAACACAATGAGCAAGTATCTAAGAGCCCATGGATAACCATGGATAGAAAGGGTGCTAACACCTTCCCTTTCTATAACCTACCTCCCGAACCGAGAGCAATCTCTTTAAGGAATTTTTCTGTGCTTTTGTCCTTTCCATTTGGAGAAAATAAAAGACGGTGGCGACTCTTGCTTCCGCGACATTTCGCGAACCAGCGTTAAACAGTCAGTTCCCGATCCACCGATCACAGAACTGGCGACTCTGCTGGGGATAAACTTAAAGTGAGGTGTACCTTAGGATTAGTTCATAACTGTGTTTTCAATTGTATTGATTTTCTTGCTTTACTATTGTGGGTTGCATCGGAGTTACATAGATCCTAACCCGGATCTGGGGATACCCTGTTTAGGTAGCATAAGCTGTGAGGGACCTGTCCGGCGTAGACTGACACGGGTGAAGCAGTGGCTACGTTGGTGTGGCGCCTTGGTCTGTATCGATATCCCTCGTGTTGAAACGAGGAGAATATGGGTCTTTTGAGGAGTCATTAAGCACCAACAACCTTAGAACCCTAAATGACACAACTTGGCCATTAGAACAGTAGCAGTATGCTACGCCCATTGAGGCTAAACTCTCGTGATGGTTCTGGCCGCAAGAAAAGATTGCGATGCTGGAGTTATGACCGATTGAGGGTAGTCAATGATATTGGGATCCTCTAAGAACCCGGTTACTTTTGATTAGGACAGGTATGAACCAACCAACTGAAAGAGGGTAACACCTAGACCTCATGCTGGCCTAAACTCTAAGGGTTTCTCTTGTGTGACTTGTGTGCCTTCGTACTTGACTATTTGCATGCTTGTTATCTGACACTTGAGTTCCTTGCAGGTTTTGTTTATAGTCCTTAATTGGGACTCATAACAGGGTTACTAAGTCTTGCAGGTTTTGTTTATAGTCCTTAATAGGGACTCATAACAGGGTTACTAAGTTTTGCAGGTTTTGTTTATAGTCCTTAATAGGGACTCATAACAGGGTTACTAAGTTTTGCAGGTTTTGTTTATAGTCCTTAACTGGGACTCATAACAGGGTTTACTAGATCTCTTGCAGGTTTTGTTTATAGTCCTTAATTGGGACTCATAACAAAGTATACTGAATTTCTTGCAGGGTTTGTTTATAGTCCTTAATTGGGACTCATAACATGGTTTACCTACATCACCCCATGCATAGCATGACATCATACCATTGCATACATCCTAACCAATTTCAAGGATCTCAAGGGCTTGTGATGCAGGTCATGATAAATCAAACATCTAGCAAGGAGCAAAGAGGATTTATTTTCCCCTAGCTAAGGTTGTCAGGGGCTATGACCCACTGGATATGGTGAGCCTTTGACCCTTGAAGAAGGACTCGCAACAACATGAAGTTCCTTCAATCAAGTTACCGGTTCTCAACTCTAACAAGTTTCTCTGTTTACCCTGCGAGGTCCTTGAAAACATTGCATGCATATCATACACATCATTACATAACAAGTATCTTTGTTGCAGGTCACTTACCTTTCTCGCTGTTTATTTCAGCAATGGCCTTCCAACCAGATAACCAGGACTGTCACGCTCAAGAGACTCGGTTCGGGGAAATCCTCCTGAATCTATCCAAGGGGCAGGAGGAGCTAAGGATACTTCTCACGGAGACCTTCGTCAGGGGGAGTGCTGAGGATGAAAAGCTGAAACACCTACAAGCTGAGATGGATGCAATGAAAGCCCAAATGCTGGGGCAGAGGAATGCCATTCAAGGTTTAGCTCAAAGACAAGATGAGCTCCGGTTTCTCGTCAACCAACTGCTTCAGGGTAACCAACTGGGGCAAACATCTAAGGGTAAAAAGCCATTCATCATCCAATCATCCTCGAGACAAGAGGATAAGGGGAAAGCTCCTCAAATGACTCCAGTGCCACAAATTTAGCATCAACCTCGCCAATTTCAGCCAGACAAGCCCAGGAGGCAATTCACCCAGCTCAACATGTCGCTGTTTCAAGCTTTGCAACGCCTATTGAGGTTGAATCTGATCACATTAAGGGCTCATCCCCGGAACCCCAACACAGCATCTCCTGCCTATGATCCCAATAAGAGGTGTGCCTACCACTCTGCTAGCCCAGGACATGATACCAATGAATGCTGGGATCTGAGGAACAAAATCCAGGACCTGATCGATGAAGGGGCATTGGAGTTCACACAAGATGGACAGGCTGAATTATTCTACCATTCCTCCAAGGCTCACCAGTTGAAGTGACAAGCTCCGAGACTAGGAAACTTTTGTTCATTCGAATGTTCAAGTTGTGTTTTTCTTTTGACCGTTCAAACATTTATTCATGTTAAAACATTGTTATTCCATTAATGCATCGCTTATGTCTATTTTGAATCAATATATTCGCATTCACTATATGCAAATTGTTTTCATATTTTTTCTGATGTCAACTCTCATTAATTCTAAGCCTCTTGAGGGAGGATGACAAAAACGATACCATGATCACTACAGTATGCTTTTGAACAGGCCCCGCTGATGAGGCACAGGCATTGTTTCAAATCCTAAACATTGGAGTTATAAGGAAGATAATCCCTCGTCAACCCCTTCGAGCCAAAGAAGTAGGAGTTTTATTTTCGAAAATTGAAACCCTTAATCATAACCTGGGGCAGGGTAGGCTTCTCAGTTGATCCAAGTGCACAATGAATGGCACCAAATGAGTCTTTCCAAAAACAAAAGACAGCGATGGTTCAGAACAATCATAAGGACAGGCAGTCATTATCAAAAACAAAATCATAAATGAAAAGCCCAAAAAGTCAAAACCCATGAAGGAGACTTACAAAACTGGGGCATCCCGCTGACTGTAATTCCAAAAAAGGAAACAGTTCAGGAAAAAAAAAGAAAGGGATAACAAAATCAATCAAGAAAGAGGATTTACAAACCCTCAACCAAAAAAAAGGGAATGACTGCCTATTCAAAATAAGTTATCAACATCTGAACCATTATTGGAGCATCAAAGCAAAGACTCAAACAAAGTCTAAATGTATGATCAACTGAGTTTAGGTTTGGAGAACATCACGAAGAGCGGGTGGGTACAAATAATTTGAGCCATTATCCTTTGTTTCTTAAACCGTGAACCAGGCCACGTTATAACCCTCAAAAGTCCTAGCTGAAGCATGGGTTAGTTCGAAAGCATACTGTTACGAAAGGTATCCTGACTCCTGAAGGCCTACGGTAAATACGGAGTTGACATCACGTTTTACAAACATTCACTTGTTTTATGAAAAAGAATGCATTTTCAAAATCTTCAAGAGAGACATAAGCTTTGCATTTTAACATGACTTTGTTTGCATATGACTTTTTGTTTGAACAGCATAGAAATTTGCACGACGAAAGTCTAATGAACAAGAGTACTTCCAATCAAGGGGCACGGCATGATCATGGTCAACCATCTGAGGCAGTTAAATCAAGATTCGGAGAATCTCTCAAAAGGCCAAATAGCTTGGGGCAAATCTCCGCCTGAGTCACTGGGGGCATTTCAACAACGAATCTTGCCTGATCAAATACCCTCTGGTAATATGGCAACCCAAGCAGCCAGGGGCACCTACCTGCATTCTAAGAGCGCGGACATAGTCGAAAAATACTACGCAAAATCAAAGACCCGCTAGGATGACACGCCTAGGCAAAAATAAGGGCTTCCCGGCGAACCAAAAGGGTTCGGGCAAAATGAGGGATGAAATGAAAAAATCTGTACACCCGGCAAGTCGAAAACCTGAAAAGGCGGCTTGGGCAAAAATGGGTATCCCGGTGGACTGAAAACCCGAAAGGGCGGTCCAGGCAAAAGTTAGGGATTAAAGCATACGACTATGTCCTGTTATCTCGTCACCTCCCGCCAGAAGAAGGTTTGTCCAGCAACAACTATCAGCACCCCACAGGTGCCTCCCCACCTCAGAAACAGGGGCAATAATGAGCGGTCTAAGCAATCTGATTGTTCTATCCTCCAAGGTATCAGGTTAGGTTCCGTGGAAGAACATAACCAATACAGTTCAAAACTTCCCCAGAGAATCCAATCCAGTTCCCAGGAAAGTGGGATCCATTTCCCCAAGCAGTAAGGTTATCCCCAGTAGATTCTGGAAGCTTATCCCCTCGCAGAGCATGAACGCGTCGTCCGGCTGGATTTAAAGAGTTATTTCCTTAACAGGATATAACTGGGTTATCCTCAGCCAAAAGCCACGGAAAGGTCGTCGTCAACACAGTCCTTTCTTATCCCCAGCGAAGTCTATCAGCACTTCCAACAACAAGACATCCTCAGCAGATTATTATCAACAATTCAGCAAAGCATCTCTCTCCCCACAGAGTGTTGCTTCCCAGCATGGTCGCTAGAGTGTCTTTTCTCCCCGCAGATCCTTCCATTTGCCAAGTTTATTCCCCAACAGAGTTATCTTCTCCTACCGGTATACTTGCAACTATCATCCCCAGTGGAAGCAAAATCTATTCCTCAACATCAGCCCAGGATACGACTTCCCGGCACCCGTCAAGGATTTATTTTCTTAGACAAATATACATTCATAAACATCACATCTTCATACATTATAGCATGCATATGCATCGTACTACACGAATCTCATTAATTTTGAAGACATACAGTTCATGCATCATGATTTTGCATACAATTATGTTTTGCCTTTTCAGGAAAAAGATCAATATCGAAATGATTACTATCAACTATCGCAATTCTTTCTAGATATAGTTTCAGATATGACCCAGATATGGTGACGTTCTGATACTGCTTCCAGAATTCCTCCTAGATATAGTTTCAGATGTGACCCAGAGATGGTGACATTCTGATACTGCTTCCAGATTTCCTTCTAGACATAGTTTCGGATATGACCCAGAGATGGTGACGTTCTGATACTGCTTCCAGATTTCCTTCTAGATATAGTTTCAGATATGACCCAGATATGGTGACGTTCTGATACTGCTTCCAGATCTCCTTCCAGATATAGTCCAGATGTAAACCAGATATGGCAACGTTCTGACACTTATTCCAGTTGAAGATATTTCAAGGCCTTCTCTAGTCCAGCTAAATCAACTCCCAACAGATTTTTCTGATAAAGACTCAGTAGAAGTTATTCCTATGGTTCCCTCTCCAACGGCGTGTGAGGTGGTAAGTCCTTTTTCAGATGTTTCCCTCTCCGACGGTGAGTGTGAGGTGATAGTCTCTTATGGTTCCCTCTCCGACGGTGTGTGAGGTGGTAAGTCCTTTTCAGATGTTTCCCTCTCCGACGATGAGTGTGAGGTGATAGTCTCTTATGGTTCCCTCTCCGACGGTGTGTGAGGTGGTAAGTCATTTTCAGATGTTTCCCTCTCCGACGATGAGTGTGAGGTGATAGTCTCTTATGGTTCCCTCTCCGACGGTGTGTGAGGTGGTAAGTCCTTTTCAGATGTTTCCCTCTCCGACGATGAGTGTGAGGTGATAGTCTCTTATGGTTCCCTCTCCGACGGTGTGTGAGGTGGTAAGTCCTTTTCAGATGTTTCCCTCTCCGACGATGAGTGTGAGGTGATAGTCTCCTATGGTTCCCTCTCCGACGGTGTGTGAGGTGGTAAGTCTTTTTCAGATGTTTCCCTCTCCGACGATGAGTGTGAGGTGATAGTCTCTTATGGTTCCCTCTCCGACGGTGTGTGAGGTGACAATTCCTTTTCAGATGTTTCCCTCTCCGACGATGAGTGTGAGGTGATAGTCTCTTATGGTTCCCTCTCCGACGGTGTGTGAGGTGACAATTCCTTTTCCTATGATTCCCTCTCCGACGGCGAGTGAGGTGATTCCCTTTCAGATTATAATTGCCTATGGTTCTCTTCCCGATACTGCAAAGATGGTAATTCCCGCTAAGATTTTTCTCAACGAGCGTTGTTGAAGTTAAAGTCGCCCGAGGTTCTCTTATAATCCATGCTAAGGCAGTAACCATCCCTGGTTCATTCATCGCCGTTTGAAGCTCCAGACTCAGCTCCTGTAACCAGTCAGGACACATCTATACCAAGCATCTAAAATCAGCTCCTGCAACGTGTCAGGTACTCATTTTTTCTCTTGCAGGTATACAGGTTCTCGCTAAGGAATCTCGTACGCAATCAACATCCAGATGGCATCTATAAGCCCATCATCCTATTTATAAACCTCTAAATGGCATCTATAAGCCCATTTCCATCACACTGCTATTATGTGAGCGCAAATTTCTAGGCACTCTAGTGTCCAATCATCTTCTACCCTCGGATTACAAAAGGCACGTCAGCCAATCTGCATCCTCAGGTCTAAGAAGATTGAACAGGGGCAACTGTTGTACCCCAAAATTTGCCCTCCCATATTCTTCAAAGATTTGCAAAGTCAAGCTTCAAAAATTCCCAAGGGTTGCACAGTCCAACTATCTCCTATACAGTCAAAACTAGGGTTTGTGTTCTGATCAAGAAAAGGAAGTTTTCAAGGGCCCAATCAAGTCTCACATGCTCACAAATATGGTCAAGTATCCTCATATCAAGTTTCAAGGCATTCAGTACAAAATTGCACAATCAAAAGCCCTAATTGCACTACAGTCAACTGTAGGGGCAAAATGGTCATTTGACAGTCAAAAGTTCAAATTTTTGGTCAACATATCATTTTGAAGCCACAAACATCATTTGATCAATGCTTGATCATGATTCTCAAAATTTGGCTCAGAAAATCATCAAGATGCAAAAGTTACTATATTTGGACAGTTGAAAAAGTCAACTGAAATTGACCAGAGCATAACTTTCACATGGATTATCAGAAAAATTCCATCCAAAGCTCATTTTGAAGAGAAAGACATTTCCTACAACTCATATTCATACTTCAAGTCCAAGAAATGCTCTCACAAGAAGTTATCAATTTCAACATTATAGGTCATTTTCAAAAGTCAACAAAAAGGGACTTTAAGTCAAAGGCCATAACTTGAGATTGGTAAATCAAAATGACATGGGACCAAAGGCATTGGTTAGAGGACTCAAAGACCTTTCCAAAATGTCCAAGAACATGAGAAAAGCTTAAAAATTGAGCAAGTTATGCCTTGTGGAAGTTGGGAAATTTTTGGATATTTTGAAAAGTCAACATTGATCCAAATGACCTAAAAATGCTAATGGGCCCATTTTTCTTCCAAGATTCATCATTCTAAACATGTGCACGACCATTTGGCCCAAAGGGAAGTATTTTCTCATTTTTTATTTATTTATTTGAATTTCTATTAATATTAATTCATTTAAATCATTTTAATATATGGAAAATATTTAATTCACCCTAACCAATCTTTTTGTACACATTCTAGACTCAATATTTCGTGCATATGCCAATTAGGAAAGATTTGGTTTGATTTGATCATGATTTGCACAAAAGGACATGGAAAAGATATGAAACATAATGGTGAAAAATCAATATGCAAAATCATTGAATGGAAGAGATTTGATTCAATTTTCTTAACCTAATGCCTTCACTACATAATCAGAAACCAAAACCTAATGCAAAGGGACTGAATGCTGCGCTAAAGAACCATTGCCAAACTTGAAAATTTCTCCATAAAACTCAGTTCTGAAAGCAAGGTTGGGGGACGATTCAAGACCTAATTTTCATTCCTATAGCTTCCTTGGAGACCATTGATCACATTCCAATCAAAAACAACAGTCCAGACGCGAGGAATTGGTACACAGAATGCAAGATGTTTCGTGAAAAATTCATAATCATATTTTGAAATTTAAGCATTTTTATGGCATTTCATTTATTGATTCTTATTCCTTGAATGATTATGAAGCTAACCAAACTATTTGATTGTATTTTTATGCGCCCTACGTGAATTCACCATTAGCGTTTTTTTAGGGTTCAAGAAGCTTGGAATTAGGGCTTCTGAAACCAAGCAAAATTAGTCCACGAAACCATGACCATTCAAACCAGCATGCTCCAACGAACAAGAACCAGTCATCGCGATCAATTTATGTGGCCTCATGGCCTAGTCGTTATTTTCTCATATGCTATTTTCTGCAACGGTGTAAAAACCGTTGCCTAATACTTTTATGTTTTCAGAAAAAGGAAGAAGACGAACTCGTGGCAGGGAGTGATTGGATCGTTCAAATTTCGCGCGCGTTTCCAAGGCCATTGACATTTTCTTTTTATAATATTTATTTACTATTGTATGTTAATTGAAATTGGAATGGTTCAGTGGCAGGTAGAAGCGCTTGCAATGCTCATGACCTGGGTTCGAGTCCCAGGTCTGTATAATCCCTATATTATTTTTTCATATATATTCCCATGCAGCGTAAGCATCATAGATCGCCATGTTCCATCATCACCAAGCCTTGCCACGTCCATCTGGAGATCTAATCAAAGGCTGAGATTGGAAGCACACCCTGAACCCTGGTCAAAAGAGCCACACGGCGCCTGGGAAAGTCAACGAATCTTGAAGGTCATTGGGCCAGATTTGCTTGGACAATACCTCCACTTTAGGGCATGAACCCCCCCTGGTTTGCAATTTTCTTTCTTTTTATTTTATTTTTAATTATTATTTTATTTACTTTATTATTTTAATTTAGTTAATTATTATTTTTACAAAATATGAAAAACACCATAAAAATCAGAAAAGACAAAAAATGTAATAAATATTTTTATTTTAATTATTTTTACAAATTGCATGTAAATAAATTAATCTAGATTAGAGTTTTAATTTTAATTTCTTTTAATAAACAAAAATACAAAAGTAGAATTAGGTTTAATAAATTTTATTCCTTTTTAATTTTCCTTTTTACCCTAATATTATTTATTTATTTATTTTCATAATTAATTGTGCATAAAAATTAGGTTTAATTTAGGTTTCAATTTAATACTTTCATAATAAATTTAAAAGCTATTAGAATTAGGGTTTGCCTTTTTAGTTTAATTTTAATTAACTCCTTTTTTCATCTAATTCCTAAAAAACACTAAAAATATCAAAAAGCATTTTTTTTAATTCCTCATTAATTTAATCTTTTTTTAATTAAATTCATTAACTTTAATTTTTTGCAAAAGGGTCCAACGCCCTCGTTCGTAATTTATTTAATTCGCGTATTTATTTTCTTTCGTTTAAATAATTATGTATCTCTCCCAAAGCGTTGTAACTTAAACTTCTCGCACTTTTTAATTCTTTTACGTTGCTTTATTTACTTTTCTGTCAAATCGGGTCCGGTTTAATTTTGGCGATGTGGACCCGCGCCTTTGTAATAGCTTAGAATTTACTTTTCCCGCAAATATTTCTAACTGTTAACAGAGCATGCAAGAATGAATGACCATAATAAAATCAAGCGTAGATCACAATGAATATGACAAGACAAATATCAATGAAAACGACACACAATTCGCACACACCATCCCTAGGGTACGCCTCATTGTTGCCTTGCCTCGAAAGGTGATCGTCGAGTAGAGGATGTCTTAGTAAGTCCTCATGATCCGGGAACCTGGCATGAGGGTAGCTTCTAAGGTGTCTTCCCATTGCTCTGGTGATCACCATGTCCCGAACCCTCGAATTGACCCGAACACCTCCAACGGTGGTGCTACCTACCTCTCAATGTTGGGATGGCGCTACTTTAAAGGACATTTACACAGACGAATTCCTTAGGGTAGGTAGGTTCTCGTAGATACTTGCTCTCTTTAAAAACAAAACAAATCAAAATCTTTTCACACCGACACTTTTCAAAAGCTTTCAAAACAATTTTTCAAACACTCTGACGCATGAGTCGATCTGAAATTTTCAAAGAAACTTTTTAAAACCCACAATTGAAAAGCAAGCAACCATTTTTGAAAACACAATGAGCAAGTATCTAAGAGCCCATGGATAACCATGGATAGAAAGGGTGCTAACACCTTCCCTTTCTATAACCTACCTCCCGAACCGAGAGCAATCTCTTTAAGGAATTTTTCTGTGCTTTTGTCCTTTCCATTTGGAGAAAATAAAAGACGGTGGCGACTCTTGCTTCTGCGACATTTCGCGAACCAGCGTTAAACAGTCAGTTCCCGATCCACCGATCACAGGTAGGTCTTAAGTGAAGGAGATAAACTGGTTGGTTTATTCCTGAATTAATATCTCTTATAGTGAATTTCCTCCCTGGCTTGGTAGCCCCCAGAGTAGGTGTTGTTACACACTGAACTGGGTAAACAATTGACTGTGTTCTTTACTTCTTTTAGATTTACTGTCTTGAAGAGTGTCAGATACGGTGTCATAACATTCACTGTGACATTAAGTTATTGCTGCCAGAATTTCAATTGGCATCAGAGCAGGCACCCTGCCTGTCTTACTGGGTGAGATCTAGGGATATTATTTTCTGGCGCTATGGACAAAGAAGGAGGATTTGGAAACAGACCACCCATTCTGGATGGATCAAATTATGACTACTGGAAACCTCGTATGATTGCCTTCTTAAAATCACTGGACAAAAAGGCTTAGAGAGTTGCTGACAAAGGATGGAACCATCCCACCATAACTGGGAAAGATGGGACGACCAGTCCGAAACCTGAGGAAGAATGGAGCAAAGAAGAAGATGAGTTAGCCCTGGGTAACTCCAAAGCATTAAATGCCTTGTTCAATGGAATTGATAGAAATATATTTAGACTACTACATCAATGTGAACTGGCCAAGGAGGTTTGGGACACTCTCAAAACTACCCATGAGGGCACATCCAAAGTAAAAATGTCAAGGCTTCAGATGTTGAATACCAAATTTGAGAACCTAAGGATGATGGAAGATGAGACCATTCATGAGTTTCACATGAACATCTTGGAAATTGCCAACACCTCAGGAGCATTGGGAGAAAAGATGTCAGAAGAAAAGCTGGTGAGAAATATTCTCAGATCCTTGCCTAAAAGATTTGCAATGAAGGTGAATGCTATAGAGGAAGCTCATGATATCTGCAACTTGAAGGTGGATGAACTCATTGGGTCACTTCAGACCTTTGAGACGGGGATCAGTGACAATGTTGACAAGAAAAACAAGAGCATAACACTTGTATCTAATACTGAAGATGAAAACAAAGAGGATGAAGAAGAAAATATTTCAGAAGCTATAGCCATGCTTGGAAGACAGTTCAACAAACTCATCAAGAGAATGGACCCAAAGTCAAGGTCAAATGTTAAGAACATTCCTTATGATATTAACAGATCCTATGACTCCAACAGAAGACCAAAGTCTGAAGAGAAGAGAAATCAAATCAAAGGAATTCAATGCCATGGATGTGAAGGATATGGGCACATTCAAGCTGAATGTCCTACCTTTCTTAAGAAACAAAAGAAAGGAATGTCTGTTACTTGGTCTGACTGTGACTCAGAAAGTAATTCTGAAAAAGAATCTGCCAAACTAGTTACTGCGCTAACTGGTATTTGTAACTTTGATAGTGACTCTAGTGATGAGGAAGTAACATTTGAAGAACTGGCTGACTCCTACAAGAAGTTATGTATCAGAAGTGCTGAAGTCTGTCAGCAAAATGAGAGACAAAAAAAAATCATAGTAAAGTTGGAGGCTGAGAAGAAGGAAGGCATTGATACTATAAGTCATCTAGAAGGGGAAGTTCAAATTCTAAACTCAAAACTTGAGCAGATGACCAAATCTGTCAAGATGCTGACAAATGGAACTGACAAATTAGAAGAAATCCTTCAGGTTGGACAAAATGTGGGAAACAAGTCTGGTATAGGATTTGTGGCAGCAAAGAAATCTATTGTAGACAAGAAGAAGATCAGGCCTGATAAACAAATGTCAAAGTAGATGTCACAACATAGCACTCAACATCGAGAACAGAGAAATATGAAGAAAAAGTATCAAAGATGGAGATGTCATCATTGTGGGAGTTTTGGTCACATAAAGCCATTCTGCTTCAGATTATATGGATATCCTAATCAGACCCCAGTTGTCAAACCTAAGTCTAACAAGGCACCATATACTCAACAGTGGAAGAAAAAGGCTACTACCCTGATAGCTCACACCTTCCTTAGAGTCTCTGCAAAGGAAGACTGGTACTTTGACAGTGGATGCTCTAAACACATGACTGGAATCAAGAATCTTCTCAATAATGTTAAACCTCACACTACTAGTTATGTGACTTTTGGAGATGGTGCTATAGGAGAAATCAAAGGAGTTGGAAACATGGACTGCCCTGGAGTTCCAAACCTAAATGAAGTATTGCTGGTAAAAGGCTTGACTGCTAATCTCATAAGTATCAGTCAATTATGTGATCTAGGATTCAAGGTCAACTTCACCAAGTCTGAATATCTTGTAACTAATGATAAACAAGAAGTTATAATGAGAGGAGTCAGATCTAATGACAATTGCTACTTATGGGAGTATGAGAACACTAATTATTCTTCTGTGTGATCTATTGCCAAAGAAGAAAAAGAAGTGAAACTGTGGCACCAAAAACTTGGTCATTTACATCTAAGAGGAATGAAAAGGATTATATCCATGGAAGCAGTCAGAGGGATTCCAAGGCTGCAAATTGATGAAGGGAGAGTCTGTGGTGAATGTCAGGTTAGAAACCAGACTAGAATGTCACATCCAAAGTCAAGACATCTGACCACCTCTAAGGTGTTAGAACTTCTACATATGGATCTGATGGGACCAATGCAGGTAGAAAGTCTTGGTGGAAAAAGATATGCTTATGTTGTCGTGGATGATTTTTCCAGATTCACCTGGATTAACTTCATTAGAGAAAAGTATGATGTATTTGAAGTATTTAAGGAACTGTGCAAAAGAATTCAAAGAGAAAAAGAAGGATGCATTGTCAGAATCAGAAGTGATCATGGCAAGGAATTTGAAAACAGTAAGTTTGACGAGTTCTTCTCCTCAGAAGGAATTAATCATGAATTCTCTTCACCCATAACTCCTTAACAAAATGGAGTTGTGGAAAGGAAAAACAGGACTATACAGGAATCTTCCAGAGCAATGATACATGCCAAAAGACTTCCTATTCATTTTTGGGCTGAAGTTATGAATATAGCCTGTCATGTCCATAACAAGGTTACCTTGAGAAAGGGAACATCATCCACCATTTATGAACTTTGGAAAGGAAGAAAGCCTACAGTGAAGTACTTCCATGTATTTGGAAGCAAATGCTATATTCTGACAGATCGTGAACAAAGGAGAAAGATGGACCCTAAAAGTGATGAAGGAATATTCCTAGGATACTCTACCAACAGCAGAGCTTATAGGGTATTCAATTCCAGGACCAAATTTATGATGTAATCTATAAATGTCATAGTTGATGATTACCATGAGGAAACAAATGTCTCAAATGATATTGAGACATTCTTTGAGACTTCAACTCAAAAGGATGATATTCCTAAAACTACTTCATCAGAATCTGAATCAAAGGAAGCTAACAAAGATCCTTCCATCAGAATTCAGAAAGATCATCCTAAGGAACTCATCATAGGAGATCCTAACAGCGGAATCATTACAAGATCTAGAGAAATCATCTCAAACTCTTGCTTTGTATCTAAGATTGAATCAAGAAATCTTAAGGAGGCTTTAACTGGTGAATACTGGATTGGAGAAATGCAAGATGAATTGAACCAATTCAAGCAACATGAAGTATGGGAGTTAGTTCCTAGACCAGGAGGAACAAACATCATTGGCACAAAATGGATCTACAAGAACAAATCAGATGCTGAAGGAGTTGTCACCAGGAATAAGGCAAGAATTGTTGCTCAAGGATACACTCAAGTTGAAGGGGTTGATTTTGATGATACTTTTGCTCCTGTAGCCAGATTGGAATCAATCAGACTCCTATTGGGAATTGCTTGTCTCCTTAAGTTCAAGTTATTTCAGATGGATGTAAAGAGTGCCTTCCTAAATGGGTACTTAAATGAGGAAGTTTATGTGGAACAACCTAAAGGATTTGCGGATCCAAACTGCCCTGATCATGTCTACAAATTGAGGAAAGCTTTATATGGCTTGAAACAAGCTCCTAGAGCATGGTATGACAGGTTGACAAAATTCCTCTCTGACAAAGGACACAGGAAAGGAGGCTTGGATAAAACTCTTTTTGTCAAAAATGAAGGAGGAAAGATAATGGTAGCTCAAATCTATGTTGATGACATAGTGTTTGGGGGAATGTCGGATAAAATGGTTAAACATTTTGCTGACCAGATGCAAGCTGAATTTGAAATGAGCCTCATGGGAGAATTGACCTACTTTCTTGGACTACAAGTCATACAGATGGAAGACTCAATTTTTCTGTCACAAAACAAGTATGCAAAGAACATTGTCAAGAAGTTTGGGATGGAGAATGCTAGTCACAAAAGGACTCCTGCACCTACTCACTTAAAGCTGTCCAAAGATTCAAGTGGGGTTAAGGTGGACCAAAGCTTGTACAGAAGCATGATAGGAAGTCTGCTATACTTAACAGCCAGCAGACCTGACATTGCTTTTGCAGTTGGAGTATGTGCAAGATACCAGGCTGAACCCAAAGTAAGTCATATCAACCAAGTGAAGAGAATTCTGAAGTATGTGAGTGGAACCTGCAACTATGGCTTGTTGTACTCTCATGGATGTGAACCAACTCTGACTGGTTACTGTGATGCTGATTGGGCTGGAAGTGCTAATGATAGAAAGAGCACCTCTGGAGGATGTTTCTTCTTAGGAAATAATCTTGTCTCCTGGTTCAGCAAGAAACAGAACTGTGTGTCTCTATCTACTGCTGAAGCTGAATACATAGCAGCTGGTAGTAGCTGTTCTCAAATGATCTGGATGAAACAGATGCTTACTGAGTATAATGTCACACAAGATGTTCTGACAATGTACTGTGATAATCTGAGCACTATCAACATTTCCAAGAATCCTATTCAGCATAGCAGGACCAAGCATATTGACATTAGACATCACTTCATCAGAGATCTTGTAGAGGAGAAGACGATTAAACTGGAACATGTTGCCATTGAACTAGAACTGGCTGACATTTTTACCAAGGCACTTGATGCAAATCAATTTTAAAATTTGAGGGGCAAGCTGGGTACTTGCCAACATGAAGAAATGTAGCAATTAATTTTGCTTGAAACAAGGGATGAGAGAGATATTTTAGTTAAGTCTACTCTGATTGGGCTAATCATCTACTTATCTATTTCTTTCCAAAATTTTAAGAAGTTGAATAGACATTCATATATCTCCCTCCTCTCGCGTTTTTGCAACAATCTTCAATCTCTCAAACGAAGACTTCACTATTACTGTTACCTGTTTTCTAAAACACTCAAAATGTCTCAACTATCCATGTCATCATCCTCTTCAAAGGCGACTGCTTCTTCCGCATCCTCTGATCGAGAACCTAGGGCAATCACAAAATGCATGGATTCTGATGTTCTGGAGATAACTCCTCTTCGTGAACTGGCAGCTGACCCCACTAAGGTTAAGAAGCTGCGAACCAGACATGCAAGAAGGTTACAAGCTTCTTCATCTGGTAAACCCTCTCAACCATCATCTTCTGTTCCTCCAGAAATAGCAAATAGGGAAGGTTCAGTTTATGTTCATCAAGCTATAGCTAGACTTGTCACTAGGATTCTAAATGAGAATCACTCTGTACCTGGAATTTCTGTACCTTTGAATCAAGAATCTGCTAGTCCAAATGTTGAAATGAATCCAGATGTCACTCAGAATGTTGAGACACCGGATGACAACATTAGGAAATCTCCTGAAAATCGTGATGATCACCAGAACCCTACTGAGAAGGATGTTGAACCCCCGATTATTGATGTTGATGAAGAATACTCTGACAATGACTTAATTGCCAATATCAACCCTAGCATAGCTAGAAGGACGATGAACAGAAAAGGAAAGCAGGATGCTGCCAAAAGCCTCTCCAAAGAGAAGACTGCTGATGTTGTTCATAAGAAAACCAGGTCTGAGAACAAGACTGGAGTAGAAACTGTGAAGGCTGGATTGTCAAAAGAAAAAGGGAAGGTGAAAACTCGAGTACCTGCTGGTAGTCTCTCAAAACCTTTGAGACAACCAATAGCAAAGAAAATGAAGGAGCCTGAACCCTCTGAATCTGATGAGGAATCAGAATTTGAATTTGATGTTGAAGACATTCCTCTCAAAAGGAAACTGTCTTCAAACAAAATTCCTAAAGTCCCTGAAGTCGCCACTGACAACATCTCCTTTCACCATCCTGAGAATGAAAACAGGTGGAAGTATGTATGTTTGAAAAGGATCGCATTAGAAAGAGAACTGAACAACAGTGCCATGGAATGTAAGGAGATCATGGATCTAATCAAAACTGCTGGTCTAATAAATATTGTGGTAAAGTTTACCAACTACTATGAAGTTCTTGTCAAAGAATTCATAGTGAATTTTTCTGATGGGTGTGCTGATGGAAATTCAGCTGATTTTAATTGTGTATATGTGAGAGGAAGGAAGGTAAATTTCTCTCCCTCTGAAATAAACAAATTCATAGGAAGACCTGATGATGCTTGCCCTGAGCTAGAGGTTACTGGCAACCAAGTGTGCCAAACCATTACTGCAAATCAAGTCAAGAGCTGGCCCTTAAGAGGGAAGCTGAATGCAAGCAAGCTGAGCATGAAATTTGCCATTCTGCACAAAATTGGTGCAGCTAACTGGGTTCCCACCAACCATAAATCAACCATCTCCACAGGCTTGGGAAGATTTATTTATGCTGTTGGAACCAGGACAAACTTTGACTATGGAAAGTTTATCTTTGATCAAACATTAAAACATGTTGGAAGCTGTGCTATTAAAGGCCCTATTGCCTTTCCCTCTCTCCTATGTGGTATAGTCCTTGCTCAGTATCCTGACATTCTAGTTGAAAAAGATACTGTATGCAAAAGAGCCCCTGCTCTTGGGTTGCACTATAAGCTATTTCAGGGAACACATGTTCCTGACGTTGTCATGACATCAGCTGAGACATCAACTGTCAAGTCTCATTCTAAGAAAATTGATGTTGTAATTGTGCTGAAGGAAACCTGCAAAGAGCTTGATACAAGGAAAAGGACTCTTGAGGACCTGATTGCTAGACTAGAACAAGAGGAGATTGAAGGACAAAGAAGGGAAGAGGATGCTGCTGAAGACTAGCTTAATGCTGAAGATAGTGCCTCCTCTGAAGATGACAATGCTTGAAGATCAGTGCAGTTGAAAAGTTTGCTGCTGGTACCTGATGCTGCAAATGACTTTTGATTTTTTTTTCTCTGTTTTTATTATTCCTTTTGGATGACTGTATAACCTAAAAGTACAATTATCTTTGGCCTATTTATGGCTAAAGAGGGGGAGAAGATTTTGTGATAATTTTGGTAGAATTAGACTTGGTAGATATTATTAATTCTGCTGCTTTCTAATCTCTGATTGTTTAGGGGTTTTAGCCAAAAAATTGCCAAAGGGGGAGTTTGTAAGTGTTTGGTTGTTGGCATGTTTTTTGGTAAAACCAGTTGTGTGAATGTCATGACTGATGTCATAACATTCTGGGATACAAGGTACATTCTGCAGAAAAAGAATGTCATACAGGAGCTGCTCAATATGAGTGTTTAGCTGATCATTATGCAATGATCATATTTATTGCATTCTACCAAAATCAGTAAACTGGATTCTTGTTGTCATAACCAATGTTAAGACATCTTGTACTGAACTAACATTTGTGTAGATTTATTATTTCTGAGAAGTTTCAGGAATTTGGTTTATTCAGTCCAGATCATATTCTCACGTGGACTTAGGTTAACTTTGTTTAACCCTAATCTGGTTGTTAAAGTCCTATGACCAAGTCTTGAGATTAACCCTAATTAACCCTAGCTATTTTCGTGGAAGCCCTAAGTGAAGAATAGTTGCCTATATATTCCTCATGAAGACTGTTGGTGAAAAAAACTTTTGACAGAAGATCAATAAGGGATTGTATAGTTGTAACTATTGTAATCCAAGAAATTATCATTGTGATAAGTGACTTGGAGTAGGATTTGATTGTAAGGGTTGTGTATCACTCAAAGCTTTGAAGCATGAGTGTTTGTGTCACTTGATTAAAGCTTTGAAGCAAAGTCAAGTTAGGGTTGTGTATCACTCAAAGCTTTGAAGCACGAGTGTATGTGTTACTTGATTAAAAGCTGTGAAGCAAAATCAAGTGTATGTTCTGAAGAGTGTCTTCATAATTTCATTAGTCAATTGTTTAGTATCACTGCTGTGATTGAGGGGGAGTGAGTAGGAACTCAGGTTTAAATTGAACTTAGATTGAAGTTGCATTGGGTAGGTCTTATGTGAAGGAGATAAACTGGTTGGTTTATTCCTGAATTAATATCTCTTATAGTGAATTTCCTCCCTGGCTTGGTAGCCCCCAGAGTAGGTGTTGTTACACACTAAACTGGGTAAACAATTGATTGTGTTCTTTACTGCTTTTAGATTTATTGTCTTGAAGAGTGTCAGATATGGTGTCATAACATTCACTGTGACATTAAGTATCTGCTTCCATAATTTCAATTGGTATACTCCCAAGCTCCTGATACCCTTAACATAATGAAGATTCTCATCCTTGAAACCTCAGAAGATTGGTATACTCCCAAACTCCTGATACCCTTAACAGAATGAAGATTCTCATCCTTGAAACCTCAGAAGATTGATATACTCCCAAGCTCCTGATACCCTTAACAGAATGAAGATTCTCATCCTTGAAACCTCAGAAGATTGGTATACTCCTAAGCTCCTGATACCCTTAACAGAATGAAGATTCTCATCCTTGAAACCTCAGCAGATTGGTATACTCCCAAGCTCCTAATACCCTTAACAGATTGAAGATTCTCATCCTTGGAACCTCAAGAGATTGGTATACTCCCAAGCTCCTGATACCCTTAACAGAATGAAGATTCTCATCCCTGAAACCCCAGTAGATTGGCATACCCCTAACCTCCTGACCCAAACGCCTGAATGAAGATTCTCATTTCTCGCTTACCTAGTAGATTGGCATACACCCAACCTTCTAACCCAAACGCCTGAATGAAGATTCTCGTTTTTGCTTCCCTGGTAGATTGGCATACTCCCAACCTCCTGATATTCCTGACAGAATGAAGATTCTCATTCTCAAAGTGGTATATACACCCATATAACCTGATATTCCCGAAAGAATGAAGATTCTCATTCTCAAAGTGGCATATAACCTAGATTCATGATATTCCCGATAGAATGAAGATTCTCATTCTCAAAGTGGTATACAACTTGAGTTCCTGATATTCCTGACAGAATGAAGATTCTCATTCTCAAAGTGGCGCATGATCTTAACTCCCGAACTTCTTCCAAACATGAATAAGCTTTTCCCAGAGTCCTGAGTTTTACTCTCCAACAGGATAGCCACTCCGCAACAGTGTGGCTATTCCTCACAAAGTTCTTACTCCCCAACAAAATCAAGACTCTCATCCTTGATTTTCTGGAGCTTTCTTTACTCTCAGCATGAATTTGTCAGAATTTCAAATCCCCTGCAGATTGAAGATTCTCGTTCTTGGCTCCTTAACACCAATTCCCCAAGCAGAATGAAGACTCTCATTCTCAATTCCTCACAGAATTTTCAGATATTCCCCGGTGAAGATCTCCTCAAAACAGGAATCCCCCAGTAGATTGGCATAAAACCCAAACTCCTGACTTTCCCCAGCAATATAACTTCTCCCCGCATAGGTTGTCAAAAAGTATGAAGACACGCATACTCTTCAACAGTGGTCCCAGGACTTCTCATTTTCAATGATCAAAGGATTTTCAATCCCCATCAGCAGTCAAGGATTTATTTTCCCCGATAGCGGTCAAAGATTTTATTATCTCCAGCTATCCAGGATTTATCTTCCTCAACAAGACGACTAATCAACTTACATGCGCATTCATTACATTCATATATCATAAGCATTGATATAACACATGCATTGTGTTGTACCCAAAAATTTTCCCTCCCATTTCCTCAATATTTTCTCACCACAAGACCCTTGGAGCTCAAGATCCAGTTAGGGTTTCCTCTGCTCCAGACTCCTCCTTGCACTGTTGACCCAAATTAGGGTTTAAGTTTGCACAAAGATGTTTTGACCTAAAAGGCCCAAAGTGACTTTCATGCTTCATGTTGGACTCACAAGTTTATCCATACCAAATTTCAAGCCTTGATTCCAATCTTTGCCTAGTCAATTGGACAGTTGACCTAGAAATCAGCTGTATTGGGGAAAAAGTCAACTGTGGCCAATTGACAGTCAAACCTCATGATTTTTGACCCACATCAACATTATGAACTCATATGGACCATTTGATCAAGTTTGGATCACAATTCCACAAGAAATTTGATCAGATCACCAAAAGGGCAAAATGGTCATTTTTAGGGTTTTGACTGCACAAAGGCAATTTTTGACTGTTTGACCTAGCCAATGGCCAACCAAGCTCACATATGGACTCAAGGACCCCTTGGAATTGTTTTGACATGTTCAACAAATTCAAAAGATCCCAAATGCACAAGATTGACAGATGAATTTTCCAGTCAACTGAGCCAAATTTGATTGTATACTGAAAAGTCAAACTTTGACTTTTTGGTCAAAATCAAGTGTCAAGATTCATTTTTCATCAAGACATGTCAAAATATGAAACTTGTTCATCAAGAAATCAAGAATTGCAAATTAGGGTTTAAAATGAAGAATTTTTATAACTTAGAAATTTTCTAAGTTACGAAAATCCCTAATTTTTTTGCCTAACTTTGTCCCACTTTTTCATCAAGATACATTTGGATTCAAGGAAAACTCAAAACATGAAAGTTGTAGTCCATTGCAAAATCTACAACTTTTATTCACAAAGTTTCTTCAAAAGAAGCTTGTAGCTCAAGTTATGATTTTTGGAACAAGGGTGCAAAACATTCTTAACTTAGAAAAAATTTTGACCTATTATAGGCAGGATTTTTGCCTAACTTCATGGCCACTTTTCACATGTTTCCACTTGGAATTTCAATTTGCATTACAAATATGGATTGTATTACACATTCCAAGCTTTCCAAAATGTCCAAGAACTCATCAAACAACCTTGTGGTTAGGGAGAATCGAATTTGGCAATATGAGCAAAAGTCACTTTGATTCATGGCCAAAGGCATGTTCATAACTTGTGTATTTTCAAACTCAGCATATGCAAGCTACATTACAGGCCTCTAATCTCATTTGCACTCATAAATTTAATGCCAATCCTTTGTGTTTAAGCCTTGTCTTGTGTGTTTAACCATTGCATACAAGATTGAGCCATAAATGGAAAAAGCACTTTATCCATTTTTGAAAAGTATGGCTTTATGTCAAGTTTGCAAATCAAGAGGTACAATGCATATCTTCTAGACACAAGATATTGAACATATCCCATTGATCAAGACAAAGTTTTGCAGCACATTTGAGGGGCCTAGAAGAGCCTGTAACAGCACTTGGCATTTTTGACTTACATTAGAAGAAACTTGGCATATTGATATCCAACTCTCATTGCTGCAAGAACTAGCTTAGACAAACTTGTTAGACACATTCCAAACAACATAACTGAGCTAAGGCACGATCAAAACACCTTCCAAACCTCACCATTCACAAAAACACCATTGTACTGCACAAAAACAGGGCATCCGTGCAACTTGACTTCCACAAACACTTCCACTCGTGCGTTTTGGCTGAAACCTTTGCCAACACATTCCCTATCACCCATTGAAGCTATCCCAAGCATTGGACACGACCTGTAACACCTCTAACCAACTTCACCATTTTCACTTTTTCTGTTTTGCAGGTGAACTTCTGTAGCTTGATATAGCAAGTTTCAAAGCATACCAAGCATTGGAATAGCATCCCTGGACTTCAAGTAAGCTGTACAAGTCTTCACCTTGCCTTGAAAGTACCTCCATTGTCAGATACGATCCAAGCTGAACAGGTAAGTTCATGGACTTCTATCTCTCAATCTAGGAAGAGTTAGGTTTATATTTATGAATGAAAAATGTCATGTTCATGTCCCTGAAGCCATCCATATCCTCACTTTCCATTTATATTGCATATGCTGAGAGAATTTAAGACGTGAACATTGACAAAAACTTAGGTCAGGAATTAGGGATGAAGAAATTCTCTTTCATTTCTTAGAGTTAAGTCAAGTTCTTTATATGTCTGGATTCGTCTCTTAATGCCCTACATTTTTGATGTTATGAGTTTTGCTTAAAAGTCCAAGAATCAGGATGTTTGAATCAGTGTGAAAAACGCGCGTTTTTTAGACAAGCTTGATGGAGGTTAAAGAAGATAGGTATTGGGCTGAGCCTGATTCTGTTTCCTTTTTGCACCACTGCATTTCACATGCACCCCCTAGCCCATTTTGAGATATATTTGTCATTTTTTATTTTTTCCTTTTGATTTTGTTTCTATATTTTTATTTAAACATGAAAAAACATTAAAAATATTTTTTTCACTTTTTTTTTTGTGCATTTTATTTGATATTTATTTGATTTCATTTAGTTTTATATGTAAATCAATACATAATACCTTTTATTTAAAATACAAAAAATAATACAAACACTTTTATTTTCTGATTTTTATTTTATTTTACCTTTGAAAACATTTTATAAAAAATATACTTTTTTTTTGTAAATATTAAATATTTTATTTTGTACATATATAATATATTTAACATATAATATAAATATTTCCATATTTATTAGGATATTTAGGATAAAAATACCAAAAAAATATATATTTTTATTTTTATTAATATTTAACATTAAAAATACCTTTTTGACAAATATACTTCTCTTTTATTTTATTTTTTATATATATAATTAATAAATATGGTATATAATACATAATAAATAATTAATACCTTTTGTTTAGCAAAATTAGGGTTTTTGCCCTAAACATGAAAATATTCAAAAAAATTAACTTTCTTCTAATTGTTTTTATTTTATTTGTGAATAAAATATACACTTACGCAAAAATACCTTCACATACATATTGCTTTATTCTTATACATCTTTATATTTACATTTGCGCAATTCGATTTGGTTGTAAATATTGGACAACACTCTCCTATGAAGTCTCATCCCCATTTGAACATTTGTACCCCCATTCCCATGATTATTGTGTAATAATTTAGGACCTTTAAATTCCGCATTTAAAAGTTTTCTAATTATACCATGATAGAATTAGGGTTTTGTATGCAAAAATTAACAAAAAAATAGTTTGACCTAAATTCAAGATAAACAAGCATGAAAATGGACAACACCAATCACACTTGCACCCCTAGGGTTACTCCACTTGTTGCCTTCAATAATGGGCCATGTTGCATGTTGGGTGTTTTTGGCAAAACAAAACAATTCAAATGATCATAGTCCCTCGATGACGCTTTCGAAAGTTGCCAAAAAATGATCAAGTCCCTTAAAGGAAAAATTGCCAAAGACACTTGGCACCATTGCAATCATGGTCTAAACGATGACCTGCGCTTGTCCCGTTAACATCCTAACACAAGATTGTCCACCAAATGCAATGGTAGAACAATACTGTTAAAAGGGTTAAAACATAGGAAAGATCTTTGAGAAATTTAGGGTAGATAGCTCTTGGTTACTTGACCAATCTTGCAAAACAATCCTTGCCATTTTTCAAAACCACACTCCACAACACTTTCAAAAACACTTACAAAACAACTTTCAAAAACATTGAAAACTTTTCAAAAGATACACACCTTTGTATACATTCAAACATGGATCATTACAAAGGTTGCCACGACAATGGCCTCTTTTCAAAACATTTTCAAACCCACACACAAAGCACCATTTCAAACAATTGAAAATCAAGGCAAGTTGATCTAAGCAAGTAACTAAGAGCCCATGGATAACCATGGATAGAAAGGGTGCTAATATCTTCCCTTTCTATAATCTACTCCCCGAACCCACGAAACGTCTCAAAAGGTTTTTGCTGTGCTTTTTAACCTTTCCTTAGGATAAAATAAAAAGTCGGTGGCGACTCTTGCTCAATCGAAACATTTGCGAAAACAAATGCAAAACCCAAGTCAGTTCTCCCACCGTATCACAGAACTGGCGACTCTGCTGGGGAATTCTTAAAAGTGGAGTAACCTTAGGGCTTAGATCACCTTTGTTTTCAATTGTTTGCTTTGTTTGCTTTTATATTTGTGGGCTTTGTATCGGAGTTTCATAGATCCTAACCCGGATCTGGGGAATACCCTTTTAGGTAGCATAATCTGTGAGGGACCTGTCCGGCATAGACCGACATGGGTGAAGCAGTGGCTACGTTGGTGTGGCGCCTTGGTCTGTACCGATATCCCTTGTGTTGCAAAGAGGAGAATATGGGTCTTCCAAGGAGTCATGAAGCACCAACCGGCCTTAGAACCCTAAATTGACTCAACTTGGCCATATAACAGTAGCAGTATGCTACACTCATTGAGGCTAAACTCTCGCGATGGTTCTGGCCGCAAGAAAAGATTGCGATGCTGGAGTTATAACCGATTGAGGGTAGTCAATGATATTGAGATCCTCTAGAACCCGGTTACTTTTGGTAGGACAGGTTTTAACCAACGAAAATAAAAGAGGGTAATACCTGAGCTTCATGCTGACCTAAACCCTAAGGGTTGTCTTGTGTGACTTGTGTGCCTTATCATGCTTGCCTTTGTGAATACTTGTGGTGTGCTTCATCATAGCATCATACCATCATGCCATTGCATGCATCTTGCATAAGGACTGACCTATTTCAAAGATAAGAGGGTTTCATCTTTGCTCTGTTTTGTAGGACATCATGATGCCCGTGCGTAGGAATACTATCTGGCTCAACTTTGTTCAACCACCTACTTTGCTCAAGGAATTGGTTGATAGGATTCCAAACACTACTTCCTTCATCAAGAGGCATGGTTCTCTCCTTGGCTTGATCACTTCAAAGTGGGACCAACAACTGATAAGTGTCTTGACCCAGTTTTATGATCCCTTGTATCATTGCTTCACTTTTCAAGACTTCCAGCTGGTCCCTACCGTAGAAGAATTCTCTGATTTGCTTGGTATCCCTGTTTTGGAACAGACTCCATTCACTGGTTGGGAGAAGACTCTTAGGCCTAAAGAGATTGTTGCAGTCCTTCCCTTGACCAAAGAAGAGGTGATGGCTAACTGGGAAACTAGAAGTGGAGTTAAGGGCTTCTTAGTTAAATTTCTGGTTGGCAAAGCTAATAGTTTCTGGGATGACTAAGACTTCAAGGCATACGAAGACATTCTGGCTCTTTTAATCTATGGTCTGGTATTGTTTCCAAATCTTGATACCTTTATCAATATCTATGCCATAAGGATCTTCATGTCTCGGAATCCTGTACCCACTCTTTTGGGTGATATCCTGCAACAACTCTATGCTCGTACTGCCCGAAGACGGGGAACTCCATGGTGTTGTGCTCCTTTGTTAGTGAGGTGGTTTATTTCGCACCTTCCTAAATTCGTGCTGAAGAATGAAGAAGGAAAGGGTTGGGCTCATAGGTTAATGTCTCTCACTGATAATGACATCACTTGGACTCTCAGAGGTTTTGATGAGGTAACTGTTATTGATCGTTGCGGAGAATACCCTAATGTTCCATTGATCGGTACCCAGGGAGGAATCTCTTATAATCCATGTTTAGCTCTCCGTCAGTTTGGAAGAGCCAGAAGAGTAGGGCCTCATGAGATGTTGGTTCCTCACTTCCATTTTGAATTTCAGGTAGGCAGTGACCAACTGCGCCATGGATTCATTAAGGCTTGGGACAGAATTCACAAAGCTGACCCACATGAGTTGGGACCGAAGACTTCTCTACCATTGGAACCCTATTGCAGATGGGTCCGCATTCGTGCTCAGAAGTTAGGTATGCCATACGAAGCTGTCAGGCTTATCATTCTTGAATCTCCTGATGAAGACGGGGTTCCTCCAACTGTTCTCCCTCCTCAGATACCCACTGATGTTGATACACTAAAGAGATCTTGGGCGCAGCTAAAGGAAGAACGGGATTATTATCGGGAAAAGTTCAACGAACAAGAATGAAAGATCCAGAAGCTGACTAAGCAATTGGAGGAAGAGAGGATCCTGAATGACTATATCCGTACTGAGAAGAGGAGGCCATGGGAGCACTGATGGGCTTTGGATGTTTCTTTTTACAGCTTTTATTTCCTTTTCAGTATTTTTCATTCTTGTAATGCCTAAGGGCAAGTTGTTGAACAATTTAAAGTTTGAATCTAATGAAGTGTGTTTCCCTTTTGTCTACAAAGTTGAATCCCAATTGTCTTTGAAAATATAAATCATGCGCATCTCATTGCATCATATGCATAACAGGTACCCTTTTTCCACAGGTTGCTTAATCTTCTTCGCTGTTTATTTGAACAGTCATCATTAATCCTGAATTATCCAATGAGCAAGCTATCAAGGCCCTCCAGGCCCAGAACGCCCAGTTTCAAGAGCTGGTCATGAGTTTAGCCCAAGGTCAACAAGATTTGAAGGCTCTGCTCTTGAAGAAGAAGAAGAAGAAGAGGATTGCGCTGTTCAACACTGGACGCAGGTTTGGGAATACACTACATAATGAGGCTGATCAGGCTACTTCCTCTGCAGAGAATGACAGTCCCCAAGGGGGAAGGGCTCCTAGTCCTGCAGTCTCCGACAACGAGACAGATTACAATGATAAACAGTACCCTCCTGCTGCAGACAGATACAAGCAACTAGAGGACCGTTTAAGTGCCATGGAAATTCAAAATGTGATGGGGTTGGATTTCAGAGATTTAGGTTTATCTTCTGGGGTGGTGATCCCACACAAGTTCAAGGCTCCTGCCTTTACGAAGTACGACGGGGCCTCCTGTCCTAAGCTGCATCTCAGATCATATGTAAGGAAGATCCAACCTTACACTGCAGACAAGAACCTATGGATCCATTTCTTTCAGGATAGCCTTTCGGGGTCTCAACTCGAATGGTTCTATCAGCTAGATGGAGCCAGTATCCGAAACTGGGAGGACTTGGCTACTGCGTTTTATAGACAGTATCAGTACAATTCTGACCTTGCTCCCACGCGTACTCAACTTCAGGGTATGTCACTGGGAACAGGCGAAGGATTCAAGGAGTATGCGCAAAAGTGGAGAGACTTGGCTGGCAGGGTGCAGCCTCCTCTGACTGACCGTGAACTTGTTGACATGTTCCTAGGGACCCTGTCTGGTCCATTCTTCAACCATCTGATTGGTAATTCTTCTGCTGGGTTTACAGATTTGATCTTGACTGGTGAGAGGATAGAAGCTGGTATCAAGTCAGGGAAGATACAGAAAGGTGCCTCCGCGAGTACTGAGAAGAAGCCTTTCAAAAAGGAAGCTAGTGCTGTTTATGGTCCTAGAAGACAAGTTAAGTCGGAACGCCGCCAAGCTGTCAATGCATTGGTAATTTCAAAGCCTACTGCTGTTGCTCCTCAGCAATATAATCAACAAAGGGGTGAGAGGCCCAAAAGGCAGTACACTCGGCTTAGCATGACCCTGTCTCAGATTTTGCCGCAACTACTATCAACCAATCTGGTAACTGTCAAGGAAGCTCCGAAGGTGGTGAACACAGCCTCTCCAAAGTACAACCCCAACGCCAGTTGCGCTTATCACTCTGATAGCCCCGGGCATACTACGGACGATTGCTGGGCTCTGAGGAATAAGGTTCAAGACCTTATTGATGCTAAGGAAATACAGTTTGAGGCGCCCGAAAGGCCCAATGTTGTGACTGCTCCCATGCCCCAGCATGGAGTGAATGCTGTGGAAGAAGACCCAAACTGCAAGTCAAAAACTTGCAAGATCAAGCAACCTGCATAACAACAGCAAGCTTGCAAACCTGCTTGCAAAAACAACAAGCCTGCACAAAACTTACAAGCTTGTAAGCCTGCTAGCACAAAACCTGCAAAATTGCAAATTACAGTTCCAAAGGCCAAACAAAACAGTTTTCAAGCTCAAACCTGTTAACTAAAAAACACAAGGCTGCATCTCAAAACTGCAAAAATCCAAACCCAAGACCTGCAGTCCAAAACTGCTAAACCTGCATCACAAACTGCAAGCCTACAATTCCAATCAGCTGGCCCAAGCAAACTGCAAACTACAGTTTCAAAGCCAAAGCTTACTCAAGCTCAACAAACCGGTCAAAAAATTGCAAACTACAGTTTCAAAGCCAAGCTTACTCAAGCTCAACAAGCCTGTCACAAACTGCAAGCCTGCATTTCAAACTGCAAGCCTGCATTTCAAACTACAAAGCTGCAAACTCAACCATCAACCATCAACCATGAACATTCAGAAAGAGGAAGATAATATCAACAAAACACAGTAGTTTCAGAGGTCTCTCATCATTAACATACAAAGAGAAAAGAAGAGAATTTCAGAAGCTAACCAACAAGTTTCATATTCTACATCAAAACAAGGAGAAAGGAAGAGGTTCAGAGTTTCACATCTAAGATCATCATCAACATCAAAAAGGAAGGGATTCAAAAGCAAACAGTTTTCAGAAATACTTATCATCAACAACGAAAAAAAGCAAATAACAGTTTTCATCATCAAACATTCAAAGAACAACAAAGGGTCTCAGAATCAAGTTCATCATTAACCTTCAAAGAAGAAAGAAAGGGGGTTACCAAGCATCATCTCATCTTCATCCTCCGCCCTCTGGCCACCAAGAGCGTCTCCGGTCCAACCCATCTCCCCTCTCCCTCCATTTTCCAGAAAGATCTCTCAAGGTAAGTTTTCTCACCCCCTACACTGCATCATGTTCATAACAACCATGGATTAGAAAACAAATCTGAACAAAATCAAGAAAATCAAACAAATGAAAACTGTAAAAACCCTAAGAATCAAAACAAGATAAAGTTGTATCGATCAAACAAATGGCTTGGACCGTCTTGGAGAGGAGAGGGCTAAGGTGGCGCTCTGGCAACCTAGGGCATAGAGAGAATCAGCGTGCTTGAGAAGGATGAAGAAACGAAGAAGAAGGTGAGAGAACGACGCCGCTGTAGCCAAAGCATTAACCCCAATTCTGAGAATACAAACATTAACCCTAACAAAACGTTGTACAACAGCATTCTGGGCCTGACCCGCCCCAAACTGTGCCAAGCCCAAGCGCTTCTGCCTACACCCCCCTCACTTTCTTTCTATCTTGATTTGTTCTCCTTCGGGCCATCCAAAAACCTTTTCATAAAGCCCATATTTTTTTTTTTAATTTTCTTCAAACCAAATACTTTTTTTAAATTATTTGTTTCCATTCTAAATGAATTATTTTCATTCCTTTTGTTAACAATAAAATTAAAAACGTATTAAAATTTTATTTTTTCATATAGTTTCTTTTTTTAATAATTTGATCTTCTTTTCTTTTGTTAATAATTACTTTATTTTTTTTAACATAGTTTTAATTTTCTGTATTAAATTAAGAATTGTTACATTACTAAAATACAAGTGTAATAGAAACTTTATTTAATTAATTTTGGCTTTATTTAAAAATATGTGAATAATGGAATCGTTAATTTAAATAAATTTTCTTTCTTTAAAATGTTTTTCTTTCCTTTCATAACTAATAAAACAGAGATAATAATAATACTTAATCTTCACTAGGTTAAATTTTATTTGTTCATTTGTAAATAAATACATGCATCTCATAATTTACTGATTTTTCATAATTCATTATAATTTTTACATTGAATTGCGACAGTTCGATTTGGTTGTAACACATATTTGGACATTATTATTCTTATGAGACTCATCCCCATTTGTAAATAATTGTACCCCCATCCCCGAATACTTTTTTGTAATAACTTAGACTTTAAATTCCCGCAATTTATTATTTTCAATATACTGTATAGTAATTAGGGTTTGTATGGCAAGATTCGAAATCAATCGCTAGATGACCTAATCCAAGAATAAATGCATGAAAATCAATACACAATTCACACTTGCATCTCTAGGGTAACCTCGCTTGTTGCCTCGGAAAATGCAAATCATTCCCTCGAGTATGAGACACTCTAGCAAATTCCCCTTTGATAAACAAAGATCGTAGTCCCTCGATGACCCTCGATGTTGCCTTCGATAAAACGATCTCGTCCCTTACAAAATTACTAGAGCGTCTCACAAGTTGCTTTCTGTTGTACCCCAAATTTTGACCTAAGATACCGTCTCCCATCTGCATCATTCGCATTGCAAGGGTTTTGACCTATTTTTATCAAATTTTCAAAGCAGTTTAAAAATTCATAACTTTTTCGAGTCGGGAGCTGTTTATTTGTTGAACGCTAAATTTATTAACCGATCAAGATTTAAATGACGTTTATTAATTATTTATTATCTTAAATTTAAATAATTGGAATCTATTTTTTCAATTGTTATATAATTTAAAGACCTATGAATAATGAAATAAACATTTGAGAATGGGTTTAGTAATTGATCAACAATGATTATTTAATTCTTTATCATTCTAGGTTAAATAATTAAAATTCTATTTTTAATTATTATAATTTAGAATATTATGAATAATGAATTAAATAGTTGAATTTGTTAATTGGTCAATGATGTTTATTTATTTGTTTGTCATTCTGAATTTAAATAATTGGATTTGATTTTCAGTCATTATATAATTTAAAGGATTATAAACAAAAATAAATAATTGGAAAGAAAAAGAATTAATTGGGAAATAATAGAATTTTTATTCACTTTATTCTATTTATTACAATTATCATTTAAATATTGTGTTATTACAAAATATTTATAATGGCAATTACACAAATGCCTAAAGTAAAATAAAAAGCTATTTTTCTAAATTCTAATTCTAAATCTTCTATCCAATGCTCTTGTCTGCTCATTTAATTTTACCTGCGAAAACAATTAAAAGAAAGTCAGAATTTAATAAACGGTTAAAAGCAAAAATAAATTTAATGTTCATCATTAAAAGCAAACGGCCGGAATCAGTTTACCCTTTTTGCAAATCACGGGATTTCTCCCGGTTCACAAAAAGGGAGGAATTTTTATGAATGCACAATTAAAACATACACCAAATCATTTTCTTGTCAAATAGCACATTTCAAAATCAAGTGCATTTTTGTCAAAAAGCCCACTACATATTTCAAATATGTATAAATTCAATTTTTGGTCAAAACTGCATAAGCCACAAATCAACAGCATGTGTAAGTTCAC
The DNA here is from genome assembly GCA_948472305.1 of Vicia faba. Classification (NCBI taxonomy): domain Eukaryota; kingdom Viridiplantae; phylum Streptophyta; class Magnoliopsida; order Fabales; family Fabaceae; genus Vicia; species Vicia faba. The sequence continues at coordinate 1,361,576,397 of OX451736.1, read as the reverse complement.
AAACAAAAGGCCAACGTAAACTTATTGCAACTTAAGAAGAAGCCAAATGGCATAGGCTCCTCTACTGTACAAATGCAGTGGACAGAGTAATATGCAGTTTTAAAACAATGTATGCAAGCAATATATGTTTCCATTTTTCATCATATTCCAGCATGTTTGCAATTTCAGAATATAAAGTACATATCACATTTATGTATCATTTCTGTACTTGAGAGAGAGAGAGGAAGAGGTTTAGTTTTGCAGGTTTTGGTTTAAGCATGAAATAGGAATAAAGTCAAACCATATGTAGCAGCATATGTGCAGAGCATCAGAAAAATATAATAAATATTCAACTTGAGCCATCAACATGAGAGGCAACGGTCATATGAGAGAAATCCTCTTCAAAAGAGAGAAGAGGTCATAACCTGCAGGGGATCTCTACACAAGACTATCAAGCAAAAAACCTTTTTTTTTTTCAAGGCTAAACCACATAACCTGCTTCATAACCTGCATACTGCATCAAACCATTTCCAAGCAGACTGACCAAAACCATTTCAAAACACCAGTAAAACCTATATAAACCATATAAACACCATAACCTGTACCATCTTAAAAACCTTGGCCCTGTCCAATCAAAACCAGAAAAAGCAATAGAACCAAAAACTTGCTATCTCTAACAAAAAACCAGTAAAACCTGTATTCAAGACAACCAAAACATTGGCCTAAAACCAGTAAGACTGATGGCCTAAATCTTTCCCAATATCGCCACCACACCATTCTTAAAACCAAGCCATCACAAAAAAACCTAAAAAGAGACGAACAAACCTGTTGCTGCTAAGTCACCAAAGCCGGCTCAAGTTCGTAGGCCCTATAACAAGAAAAGGTTATTGACAGCAACCATGCTGTAACTCCCGAAAAAATCTCCAGGTTACATAGATGAGAATGCTCCTGCCGAGCTTGTTATGAATTTTGCCGAGTTTAATTCTGTTCCCCCAGAAGCAAACCTTAACAAAATGTTTAGGCGTTTTGGACCACTAAAGGAATCTGAAACAGAATTTGATAGATACTCGGAAATTACCAGCTCAACTACACTCCAAGTGCTTTGTTCAAAGCTTCATCTGTCCTAGCTCCAACAACATCCGCCTCATCTCATCTGTAGCATATCAATGTAAAAGAAAAATTAAAACTCACAATACAAACACAACACCACAATGTTCGAAATCAGAAGCATGATAGGGTCGAGGAATCAAACATAATACCTTAATAATTTCCAGAGAAATCCTCCTCTCTGTCGGTATTCTTCTTTTCTCTTTCTTTGATACCACTGTAAATCTTGTTCCTCTTTATGATTACTATCATTTTGTTTGTTCATAATTATTGTTGAGGTTAGAGTTTTCATTCACATGATGATTTCACTGTTGAATCTTTAAGAGCTGTGAAAACAAGGAAATCATGAGAACCAAATACGAGATTTAGATTTGAGCAACTGTGAAATAGAGTGCATTACCGTAAGAACCGCATAGGGTTTTAGCCGAGAGTGTACTCAATCTTCGCTCCATCAGTTTCTCGACCTCCTCCGTCAACCTTAAAACAACCAGCCACACTCCCAACTTTCATCTTCGCTCACGCTCCCAATCATCTTCATCATATTCATTCCCCTGTTCATCGCATAGACACAATCTCAACGATATTCCGTCAGTCCCAATTTCTGTTACCCAAACTGACACTCCCTTCGTTGAACAACTCGCCATTGTATCCATTCTTCTTCCAATCACCACCTTGCTGCAATAATCTCAGTTGTTCACCCCCAAACTCCCTTTCTTTTTTTTCATAAACAGCGTCATCCAAACCAATCCTCACCATCCCTCGCTCCCTCCACCTCCCACTGTCACTAGATCTGACTCCGAATCTCAAAAAACCCGTGGCCGTCCCGCTAAGCCCAGGCCCGAAATCAACTCCCAGCCCGTCTTCGCATCGTTTGAATTTGACCCTCCTATTCACGACGACCCTGTACCCGTCGACCTCACCCAAAACCCCCACCGATTCCGCCTTCGATTTCACCCTCGACGATTCCTTCCCAGGCAACACCGATGACAACGCCACATTCCGCTTAGTCGATGGTAAACCACCACCCCGTCCCGAATTCGGCCAGAAATGGAGATACCAGCAGCAGAATAGCTTCCTCAGTGTCGCGATGAAGAAGTCGAAGCCAAGGAACGTGAGGCGGAGAAGGAGAGAGTCTCTTTTTTTTTCTTCTTTATTTCTTGTTTCTTTTTGCGATAAGACATGGAGATAAGGGCTTACAAGAATTGAGGGTTATTTGTTTTTTTCTGATTCCCTTCCCTACACATCACGCGACGCCGATTTCCTCTTTACCTTTTAATTTTTTTTTAGTTTTTTTATTATTACTCATATCCTGGGCCTTATCCCAATTCTTAAACCCATCCAATTTTCATCTCATAAGTCCTCAAGTTTGTGTTACACCCCCTCCTTTTATTGTTAATATGGTTTAGATTTTCATTAGTAATTTTATAAGGAATTTAGTTAAAATTTTGATTTAGTTAAGGTTCAATTTAATAATTCAAGAATTTTAATTTAGTAACTTTGAAACCAACTTAGTTTATATTAGACATGATTTAGTAACTTTAGAATTAATTTAACTTAGATTAAATTTAGTAATTTTAGAATTTTAATAAATCTTAGAGCTTTAACTCAATTTAGGTGTAATTCAGAACTTTCGTAATCTTACTTTTTGTTTAGAATTAATTTAGTAATTTATATATCTTCTTTAGATAATCAGTTACCTTCTCTTTTGTTTTTAATCGTCTTAGCCCTTTAGAATTAAATATTTCATTGCTTTTCTTAATCTGTTCGTTTAAATTTATTTTCTTGCGAATTCTTGATTACTTATATTGTGATGTTCATCTTATTTTTTTGATTTGTTTGCTTCTATTCCAAGGGAAACGTTTTTAACTTTGTTGACTTCATGTCATCAAATATATTTGTCACAATCGGGCGAATACCTTCATCCATTTTTTGCTTATTTACTATTTTTCCAAACTTAGGATAATTTTCCCAAATATCCGATTTCTCCAAAACTCACACCTTTTAAGTCAAAACTTCGACGTTAGGTCATCGTATCCTCAAAAATCCGTCCGTACCCCTTTCGGCCAAAACAATTTATTTTTCAATCGAACGAACAATTTTAATAAACAGATATTTCAAAAGGTTCCTATAGAATACTATAGATGAATTGGGTGCTAATACCTTCCCATTGTATAACCAACCCCCGAACCACAAAATCTCTTTTCGAAAATGCTTTGTATTTTCAGTATTATTTACATTGCATATTTAGGGTTTTATTTCGCTCTTTTCCCTTTTCCTTTGGAAACAATAAAGCGCGGTGGCGACTCTTGATTTTGTGAGACGAATTAATCAATAATTCGATCTCCGATTTACCCCGCTACATTTTTTATCGCTACAGAATTGGCGACTCTGCTGGGGATAAATTGACCTCTTGCTGGTCCATCCCTAAGTGGGTTAAGCCTAATTTGTCTTATCTGTTTTATTATTATTTGATTTGTTTGATTATGTGTTTAAATTGGGGTGTTTGGGTTTTTTTACAAAGGACGAATCCTATACCCGGATTAAGTAACACTTAAGGAATAGGACGGGCGGTATAGTCATGTTAACTTTGAGGGAGTAATCCCGAAGAAGGAGGCATGAGATCCCCCACTCAATGGAAGGCCCTCTTGAACTTAATATTTGTTTACCGAGTTATCGGGAAGACATTATTATTTTCGACCTAGGAGCCCGAGAAGTTGAGGACCGTAGAACCCTAACCCCTCTTGGCCTTTTTAGGTGTAGCGCGGAGACTATAACGGAGTAATTCGGAAGTAGTTGTTACGCGATGCTACGCTCGGACGAGTTTCTCTTGAGAATATTGCTAATTATCGAGTAATCAAGATGTTGGTAATATCCGAAGGAGGAATGTAGACTCCGGGAACTCTTAGAACCTTGTTCTACAGGTGTGATTAAACCGTTAGTACATACCTTGGGGATGTTTTACCCTTGACTCCATGCTCGTGACTTTGAACCATTCAACTTTATTTGTGACCTTGCTTGTGGTTGTTGCATAGCCATGCATTCATGCATCCATAAAACTCTTTTCACTTGACTTTGAAGGAATTTGGAGGTCTTTCTTTGTAAACATTACAAGTTTCGTCAAACTCAATGGATCTTGGGTGTTGATAGGGCGAAAACCCTAATCCACCAAAATGGATGATTGATCTTGACGATAACTTGATCAACGTTTGGAGCCAATTTAAAATTCATCTGTTATCTTCATACTTGGATGTCTATAACTTAATATCTTGGGTTCCTTGAAAATCAAATAAAAATTCTCTTTTGCATATCATACATCATTCTATATTTTTTCTTTGTCTCACTTTCAAAGGTCTTTTTTCCGAGTCTTATTTTTTCCTTTGGTCTCACTAGTACAACACTCGCGCTAAGAGGACAATGGAGAATATCAAGCAAGATGTTTCTGAACTCCGCAGAGAGGTGACTATTTTGAAAGCTGGTTTGGATCACTTAACTGGTTTGGTTGAAATTCTGGTCGCCGCCCAAGTCAATCCTTCTAGGAGGGAGGAAGCAAGGATAAAAGTCTTCACGGAAACTCTAAAATCTTTTTCTCACGAAAAGGTGATGGTTAATGCACCTGATGACTTTCCTGACAAGGTGAACGTGGGAGTGCGTCTAGAAGAAGATGTTGGAAAGGGATGTTTATATGGAGACGGTAGCGCAGCTAATGGTGTGAAGAAGTTCGATATTGACTTTTCCAAAAAGATAACCAGAAGAAATAATAATCGTCAGAATCATCATTCATCAACAGAATCAACAAGTTCCTAATCAGAGGAAAACCCAGTTGGATCCAATTCCAATTACCTATACAGAGTTGTTCCCTATCCTGATGTAGAGGAATTTGGTTCAGATCCGACCTCCACCGAAGGTCCCTGAGAAGATACGTTGGAACTACAAAGCTGATTTGGCTTGTACTTTTCATCAAGGTGCTCCTGGGCATGACTGGGAGGGTTGCTTTGCTTTGAAGATTGAGGTTCAAAAGTTGGTCAGAAGTGGTATCTTGTCATGCAAGGACGTTGGTTTTGAAGTTCAAATCAAATAGGCGCCGAAGAGTAAACACGACGGAGGGTGACTTTGAATTTTTGAAGATGTTTTCGGTAGTTCAAATGGAAAGCCTTCCCAGACTATTAACTTGTTTCTGCTTTTGTAGCTTTTCTTATTTATCGAAACATTGTTTGCATGTAAGAACTTGTTTGCATCTGAATGATCATTTTAATACAATGAGTATGTTTGTCTTGAAGAAATTCATTCGTTTCACTCATATTTGTTTTCAAATTTTAAATTTCTTTTTGCATTATGATGCCAACTTGCTGACCATTTTCTCGCCTAGGTAGAGATTGAAGGGGGGGCATGATGATCTAAAGAACACAAAATCTTTGGTTGCATGCTTTTGAATAAGATCTTATTGATGATGTACGGGCATTGATTCAAATCCCTACACACTGGAGATATAAGGAAGATAATCCCTTGCTAACCCCTTTTGAGCCTTTGAAGCAGAAGTTCCTTTTCTATACAAAAAGACCTTGAATTTTAACCTGGGGCAGGGTAGTTTTCTGTTAATTTGATTGAGTGTTCAAAATTCGTAAGAAAGAGGTTACCGTCACAAAATCCTTTTGATAGATGAACACTCAGGTTGAATTAACCGAGCATAGGGTTGGAGAACATCATGAAGAATGGGTGGGCACCAAATATTTTGAGCCTTAAAACCTTTTTCTAAAAAACCATAAACCAGACCACATTACAACCTTCAAAAGTCCTAATTGAAGCAAGGTCACTTTGAAAGCACACTTCAATGAGATAGTGTTCCTGACTCCCATGAATGTTAAATAGTTATGTTGGTATCATATGCTATACAAAAATAAATGGTGCTTTAACTCGCAAATTTGTGCGATATCTTTCAAAAATCTTCAAGGCTTACATAACTGTTGCATTAGAATTTTCATTCTCATTGTAAACTTTTTCTAACTGCAAAACATTTGTTTGATATCAAGGAAGCTCACATAAGCACCAGTGATGAGTTTATTCTTTTAAGACTTGAAACTATGTTGAGTAATTGGTTTCAAGGAAAACCATATCCAGGGGCATGTCAGCTGAAGACTTTAAGCACAAGCATGTTGCTTCTCCCAGTTAATGCTTTTCCCAACTTGTTTGCTCGTTTGGGGAAAAAATTCGAGGACTTTGTTGTACCAACTACAGTCAGTCCGGGGCAATCACTCACGTCGAGATTTGTTGATTTCCTCTAAGAGTTTGAAGACACCAGAGCATGGTGAATGCCAGGTCTTTTGTAAAATCCTCGTGAGACGATTTTCTCCTTATCAACCATATAGCTTGGGGCATTGGAGAAGTGCAGCTATTCGAAAGAATCGTCGTGCATCATGCAGCTCATCAGTAGTAAACTTGGGGCATCAAATTGGTCCCAGGGGGCAATCTAGACTTGTCAGAATGTGTGTTATGTATCGCACACTTTATCAGAGGGTGGTGTTCCCAGTATCTCCAGCTAAGCATGACTCTTTTTCAGCTGAAACTTCGTTCGTGTTGTTATCCTTTCATTGGGTTGTCGATAATAGAAGACCGGATTTTGGGTTTTCTACCTGAAATATCTTCCCCTCCAAGAGATTTAAGCCTTGTAGAAGGATTTTACAGCATTATTGGCTTTTGTCTTCTATCTCCAGTGATGTTCCCCTCCTTTTGAGATTAGCCGAGCGTCGGGTTGTATTGTGATGTCTTATCATCTTTTGTCCATCTCCCCTGTCGTTTTTTTGTCAGCATATACATGACATTCATTTGTTCATTCACACTTGCATCATGCATGCACAGTTGTATTTGTTGATGTCTTTGAGTTCGTACACCTTGGTTGTGTCTTTTCAAATAACGTATTTGATCTTTCCAAATAGGGTATCAACTTAAGCATAAAGTGCGCCTCCTTTCTAATTCCCCAACTGAGCTAATCCTCGTGGATGATTTTTGATTTAGCTTACCTTTTCCATTTCTGGATAGGATAAATTCCCCAATCGAGTTACTTTCTCATTGGGTGGAGTCTTGTTTGACTGTTTTCTCTCTGGTTTATTCCTAGATGAAGTTGTTGCCTCTTGCATAGGCTATCTCATTGATTTTCCCCAATGAAATTGCGACCTAGACGGTTGGTGCATTTATTTTGCACGTTAAAGTATATGATCTCCTCGGGAAGGATTGATTCAGGGTTCTCTTTGATGAAGATTTTATTTCTCTACCAGTGTCATCGCAATTTCCTTCTGAGTTATTCTTTGGAAAACGACAAGCGGCAGCTCTTCACGAGCAACTTGTACGTTATAGACACCATTGGAAAGCGCCAAGCAACAGTTCTTCATGAGCTACTAGTGCGTCATTTATTCTTTTTGAAAGCGCCGAGAAGCAGTTCTTCATGAGCTACTAGTGCGTCATTTATTCTTTTTGAAAGCGCCGAGCAGCAGTTCTTCATGAGCTACTAGTGCGTCATTTATTTTTTCTGAAAGCGCCAAGCAGCAGTTCTTCATGAGCTACTAGTGCGCCATTTATTCTTTTTGAAAGCGCCGAGCAGCAGTTCTTCATGAGCTACTAGTGCGTCATTTATTTTTTTCTGAAAGCGCCAAGCAGCAGTTTTTCAGGAGCTACTAGTGCGTCATTTATTCTTTTTTGAAAGCGCCGAGCAGCAGTTCTTCACGAGCTACTAGTGCGTCATTTACTTTTTCGAAAGCGACAAGCAGCAGTTCTTCAGGAGCTACTAGTGCGTCATTTATTCTTTTTTGAAAGCGCCGAGCAGCAGTTCTTCACGAGCTACTAGTGCGTCATTTACTTTTTTGAAAGCGACAAGCAGCAGCTCCTCACGAGTTACCAGTACGTTATTATTCTTCGGAAAACGGCAAGCGGCGGTCTCTTTACTTGAGCAACTTGTACGTTATTACTTTTCTGGAATACAGCAAGTGGTAGTCTCTTTATTTGAGCAGCTTGTATGTTATCGGTATTTTCTTTGGACGACAGCAAGTGGCAGTCTCTTTATTTGAGCAGCTTGTATGTTATCGGTATTTTCTTGGGACGACAGCAAGTGGCAGTCTCTTTATTTGAGCATCTTGTATGTTATCGGTATTTTCTTTGGACGACAGCAAGTGGCAGTTTCTTTATTTGAGCAGCTTGTATGTTATTGGTATTTTCTTTGGACGACAGCAAGTGGCAGTTTCTTTATTTGAGCAGCTTGTATGTTATTGGTATTTTCTTTGGACAACAGCAAGTGGCAGCTTCTTTATTTGAGCAACTTGTTTGTTATCGGTATTTTCTTTGGACAACAGCAAGCGGCAACTTCTTTATTTGAGCAGCTTGTATGTTATCGGTATTTTCTTTGGACAACAGCAAGTGGCAGTTTTCTTTATTTGAACAACTTGCGTACCTACAACATTATTTCAGCATTTAGGAGCATATCTCCGAAAGTCTCGCAGAGAAGGTTTGTCAGGAATCATTACCTTCAGAAATCGATAATTTGTTACCAGCAATTTGATATTCTCTGTCTATCATTGACCTTGAGTTGCGAACTTACTGTTTTGGATCAATGATCTGTTATGGCCTATGCAAGATGTTCTCTTTGTTAGGGTCAGAGGTTGTATCCCCTCATTTTTGTTCACTGTCAGGAGTCTGTCGTTTGAAGTCGATAGCTCGTTTCCCCAGTAGCGTATAATTCATGTCTCTGTGTTTTGTTGGTGTTCGATTCCTCCGGCATTGTCTTGTTCCATACAATATCTTTCTCTGTGAATTCATGCACTACATTCATATCACTGCATGATGACGGCATCATAGGACAAAATTTGCGTAATTATGTATTTAAGTACCTTCAATCTCGTCGAGACAAAGAATTTAATCTTCATATCTCCGGATAGAAGGAACTTAAATAGGGGCAGCTGTTGTACCCCAAATTTTGACCTAAGATACCGTCTCCCATCTGCATCATTCGCATTCCAAGGGTTTTGACCTATTTTTATCAAATTTTCAAAGCAGTTTAAAAATTCATAACTTTTTCGAGTCGGGAGCTGTTTATTTGTTGAATGCTAAATTTATTAACCGATCAAGATTTAAATGAGGTTTATTAATTATTTATTATCTTAAATTTTAATAATTGGAATATATTTTTTCAATTGTTATATAATTTAAAGACCTATGAATAATGAAATAAACATTTGAGAATGGGTTTAGTAATTGATCAACAATGATTATTTAATTCTTTATCATTCTAGGTTAAATAATTAAAATTCTATTTTTAATTATTATAATTTAGAATATTATGAATAATGAATTAAATAGTTGAATTTGTTAATTGGTCAATGATGTTTATTTATTTGTTTGTCATTCTGAATTTAAATAATTGGATTTGATTTTCAGTCATTATATAATTTAAAGGATTATAAACAATAAATAAATAATTGGAAAGTAAAAGAATTAATTGGGAAATAATAGAATTTTTATTCACTTTATTCTATTTATTACAATTATCATTTAAATATTGTGTTATTACAAAATATTTATAATGGCAATTACACAAATGCTTAAAGTAAAATAAAAAGCTATTTTTCTAAATTCTAATTCTAAATCTTCTATCCAATGCTCTTGTCTGCTCATTTAATTTTACCTGCGAAAATAATTAAAAGAAAGTCAGAATTGAATAAACGGTTAAAAGCAAAAATAAATTTAATGTTCATCATTAAAAGCAAACGGCTGGAATCAGTTTACCCTTTTTGCAAATCACGGGATTTCTCCCGGTTCACAAAAAGGGAGGAATTTTTATGAATGCACAATTAAAACATACACCAAATCATTTTCTTGTCAAATAGCACATTTCAAAATCAAGTGCATTTTTGTCAAAAAGCCCACTGCATATTTCAAATATGTATAAATTCAATTTTTGGTCAAAACTGCATAAGCCACAAATCAATAGCATGTGTAAGTTCACAAACAAAAGGCCAACGTAAACTTATTGCAACTTAAGAAGAAGCCAAATGGCATAGGCTCCTCTACTGTACAAATGCAGTGGACAGAGTAATATGCAGTTTTAAAACAATGTATGCAAGCAATATATGTTTCCATTTTTCATCATATTCCAGCATGTTTGCAATTTCAGAATATAAAGTACATATCACATTTATGTATCATTTCTGTACTTGAGAGAGAGAGAGAGAGAGAGAGGAAGAGGTTTAGTTTTGCAGGTTTTGGTTTAAGCATGAAATAGGAATAAAGTCAAACCATATGTAGCAGTATATGTGCAGAGCATCAGAAAAATATAATAAATATTCAACTTGAGCCATCAACATGAGAGGCAACGGTCATATGAGAGAAATCCTCTTCAAAAGAGAGAAGAGGTCATAACCTGCAGGGGATCTCTACACAAGACTATCAAGCAAAAAACCTTTTTTTTCCAAGGCTAAACCACATAACCTGCTTCATAACCTGCATACTGCATCAAACCATTTCCAAGCAGACTGACCAAAACCATTTCAAAACACCAGTAAAACCTATATAAACCATATAAACACCATAACCTGTACCATCTTAAAAACCTTGGCCCTGTCCAATCAAAACCAGAAAAAGCAATAGAACCAAAAACTTGCTATCTCTAACAAAAAACCAGTAAAACCTGTATTCAAGACAACCAAAACATTGGCCTAAAACCAGTAAGACTGATGGCCTAAATCTTTCCCAATATCGCCACCACACCATTCTTAAAACCAAGCCATCACAAAAAAACCTAAAAAGAGACGAACAAACCTGTTGCTGCTAAGTCACCAAAGCTGACTCAAGTTCGTAGGCCCTATAACAAGAAAAGGTTATTGACAGCAACCATGTTGTAACTCCCGAAAAAATCTCCAGGTTACATAGATGAGAATGCTCCTGCCGAGCTTGTTATGAATTTTGCCGAGTTTAATTCTGTTCCCCCAGAAGCAAACCTTAACAAAATGTTTAGGCGTTTTGGACCACTAAAGGAATCTGAAACAGAATTTGATAGATACTCGGAAATTACCAGCTCAACTACACTCCAAGTGCTTTGTTCAAAGCTTCATCTGTCCTAGCTCCAACAACATCCGCCTCATCTCATCTGTAGCATATCAATGTAAAAGAAAAATTAAAACTCACAATACAAACACAACACCACAATGTTCGAAATCAGAAGCATGATAGGGTCGAGGAATCAAACATAATACCTTAATAATTTCCAGAGAAATCCTCCTCTCTGTCGGTATTCTTCTTTTCTCTTTCTTTGATACCACTGTAAATCTTGTTCCTCTTTATGATTACTATCATTTTGTTTGTTCATAATTATTGTTGAGGTTAGAGTTTTCATTCACATGATGATTTCACTGTTGAATCTTTAAGAGCTGTGAAAACAAGGAAATCATGAGAACCAAATACGAGATTTAGATTTGAGCAACTGTGAAATAGAGTGCATTACCATAAGAACCGCATAGGGTTTTAGCCGAGAGTGTACTCAATCTTCGCTCCATCAGTTTCTCGACCTCCTCCGTCAACCTTAAAACAACCAGCCACACTCCCAACTTTCATCTTCGCTCACGCTCCCAATCATCTTCATCATATTCATTCCCCTGTTCATCGCATAGACACAATCTCAACGATATTCCGTCAGTCCCAATTTCTGTTACCCAAACTGACACTCCCTTCGTTGAACAACTCGCCATCGTATCCATTCTTCTTCCAATCACCACCTTGCTGCAATAATCTCAGTTGTTCACCCCCAAACTCCCTTTCTTTTTTTTCATAAACAGCGTCATCCAAACCAATCCTCACCATCCCTCGCTCCCTCCACCTCCCACTGTCACTAGATCTGACTCCGAATCTCAAAAAACCTGTGGCCGTCCCGCTAAGCCCAGGCCCGAAATCAACTCCCAGCCCGTCTTTGCATCGTTTGAATTTGACCCTCCTATTCACGACGACCCTGTACCCGTCGACCTCACCCAAAACCCCCACCGATTCCGCCTTCGATTTCACCCTCGACGATTCCTTCCCAGGCAACACCGATGACAACGCCACATTCCGCTTAGTCGATGGTAAACCACCACCCCGTCCCAAATTCGGCCAGAAATGGAGATACCAGCAGCAGAATAGCTTCCTCAGTGTCGCGATGAAGAAGTCGAAGCCAAGGAACGTGAGGCGGAGAAGGAGAGAGTCTTTTTTTTTTCTGATTCCCTTCCCTACACATCACGCGACGCCGATTTCCTCTTTACCTTTTAATTTTTTTTAGTTTTTTTATTATTACTCATATCCTGGGCCTTATCCCAATTCTTAAACCCATCCAATTTTCATCTCATAAGCCCTCAAGTTTGTGTTACACCCCCTCCTTTTATTGTTAATATGGTTTAGATTTTCATTAGTAATTTTATAAGGAATTTAGTTAAAATTTTGATTTAGTTTAGGTTCAATTTAATAATTCAAGAATTTTAATTTAGTAACTTTGAAACCAACTTAGTTTATATTAGACATGATTTAGTAACTTTAGAATTAATTTAACTTAGATTAAATTTAGTAATTTTAGAATTTTAATAAATCTTAGAGCTTTAACTCAATTTAGGTGTAATTCAGAACTTTCGTAATCTTACTTTTTGTTTAGAATTAATTTAGTAATTTATATATCTTCTTTAGATAATCAGTTACCTTCTCTTTTGTTTTTAATCGTCTTAGCCCTTTAGAATTAAATATTTCATTGCTTTTCTTAATTTGTTCGTTTAAATTTATTTTCTTGCGAATTCTTGATTACTTATATTGTGATGTTCATCTTATTTTTTTGATTTGTTTGCTTCTATTCCAAGGGAAACGTTTTTAACTTTGTTGACTTCATGTCATCAAATATATTTGTCACAATCGGGCGAATACCTTCATCCATTTTTTGCTTATTTACTATTTTTCCAAACCTAGGATAATTTTCCCAAATATCCGATTTCTCCAAAACTCACACCTTTTAAGTCAAAACTTCGACGTTAGGTCATCGTATCCTCAAAAATCCGTCCGTACCCCTTTCGGCCAAAACAATTTATTTTTCAATCGAACGAACAATTTTAATAAACAGATATTTCAAAAGGTTCCTATAGAATACTATAGATGCATTGGGTGCTAATACCTTCCCATTGTATAACCAACCCCCGAACCACAAAATCTCTTTTCGAAAACGCTTTGTATTTTCAGTATTATTTACATTGCATATTTAGGGTTTTATTTCGCTCTTTCCCCTTTTCCTTTGGAAACAATAAAGCGCGGTGGCGACTCTTGCTTTTGTGAGACGAATTAATCAATAATTCGATCTCCGATTTACCCCGCTACATTTTTTATCGCTACACTTTCAATGATTGTATACGATGACCCGCGCCTGTCTCGTTTAACATCCTAACACAAGGTTGTTCACCAAATACAATGGTGAAATAACACTGTCATAAGGGTTAAAAAACATAAGGAAGATCTTTGAGTAAAATAGGGTAGACAACTCTTAGTTACTTGATCAAACTTGCAAACATCCTTGCTATTTTCAGACTATCACACAATTTCAAAACATTTCCCAAAACAAACTTTCAAAACATTGAAGTATCTTTTCAAAAAGACACACATCTTTGTATATATTCAAACAAGAATCATCACAAAGGTTGCTTAAGACAAGGCCTCTTTTTCAAAGCATTTTCAAAACCACCCATACAAAGCACCATTTTAAACAATTGAAAAGCAAAGGCAAGTGATCTAAAAACAAGTAATTAAGAGCCCATGGAAAACCATGGATGAAAAGGGTGCTAGCACCTTCCCTTTTCATAATCTACCCCCCGAACCCGAGAAAACATCTCAAAGGTCTTTCCTGTGCTTTTTGACCTTTCTATTGGATAAAATAAAAAGTCAGTGGCGACTCTTGCTAAACCGAACAAATGCGAACACAAACGCGAAACCTCAAGTCAGTTCTCCCACCGTATCACAAGAACCAAGGCTTAGTTTGAAGAGGAGAGGCTCATAATCGCTACATTACAAATCTGAAAATTTTCAGGTATCTCTGCAAATTGCTTCGAATCTCTCTTCTCCTTGGATCATTCTTCAAAATTCTTGGTGGTCCAGCTTCAGTGAAGTAAGGAGATCAAGCTTGTACCATTGGATTGCTTCTGGAGTGAAGGAATCGAGTTTCCAGTTTTCACATCCATGTGAGTTTTCTTGAACTTTGATTTATGTGTTTCAGTTTGAATTGATGATGTAGATCATGTCCATTGAGTTGCTAGCTGGCCAATCACTAGGATTTATGTATATTTGAGCTTTGATTCAAGCAGAATGGATGAAATCGTGTTCCTGCTTTTGATGTTTGCAGTGAGTTTTTTCAGTTTTGTAGACTTGATTTCTTGATCCATGTTTGATCCTTGAGATTGATTCAAATTGCATAATTTGATGAATTTTGATTTACGCTTAATTTGATGAATTTTGATTGAGAGTTGAGATAGAACGAAGGATCAGAACATGAGGTGTTGAATTTATTTCTGCACGGGTTTTGCCCTATGCTGGAGGTTGAAGACGATGAGGTGGTGCGCCCTGATTGGATGATTTAAATTTTTAATGCATTTCATATTATTTGATTTCAATTGATTTTTCTGATTTTATTTTTGTAATCAAAACATCTTCAAAAATCATGAAAAAATTACCATAGGCTAATAATAATTTCTAGTATATGTCATATTTTGTTTGGAATTTTTTAAAATGTTTTGATTGGTTTTAATTTTCATAATATTATTTAATTGTTTATACAATGATTATTTTTATTTTAATAGCTCTTTTGATCTAAAAATTCCACAAAAATTATCTTTGACTCATAAAATAATTTAGAAATTGATTCTGATTTTGGTTTAGCATTTTTTCTATTTTTGATTAGCAATTTAATTTGAGAAGTTTATTTGAGGTTTTTGCTTCATAATTTTTGTTTTAATATTTCCTTTAATTCAAAAATCCTCAAAAAAATCATATAAGTTTGTTTTTAATAATAGTGTCTCAATATAATTTTGTTTTGACCTTTTTATGACTTTTGGCTAGGGTTTGCATTTTTGTCTTTAAATAATGGTTTAATTGTTTAATTGTTTGTTTGATTTTATTTTAATATTTCCTTTAATTCAAAAATTTCACAAAAAATCATGGATGCTGGTTTTTAATTCTAATATTTGAATATAACTTTTGTTGGATATTTTTCTGATTTTTGATTGGAATTTTATTTTGAGATATAAATTTTTGTTTAATTGTTTAAAGATTTGAATTTTGTTTTTATTTTTGACTTTTCTTTAATTCTAAAAATTTGAAAAAATAAGTTCTCTGATCTTTGGAGTTTTCTTTATTTTTGTATGATTTTAATTTGATTTGTTTAGAATTGGAAATTGATTAGTCAATAATTGAGTTCATTTTCTAAATAATTAGGGTTTTGCTAATTCCCTTGGTTGTTTTGATTCCAAAAAGCAACTAGCCTTGAGTTTCAATTGAATTTGGTTCTTGTTTAAGGTTCATAGATGGATTGAGGTCCTTAAAAAGAATTTTCTTGAATTAATTAATAAGGTTTGGTATTTTCCACAAAATATTTTGAAAACTTGTCTAGTTTGGTGGTTTTTGCCAACTAGTCTTTGATATTTGAAGTATGATTGATCCTTTCCTCATCCATCCATGAACTTAAAACATGTTTGCTGACTCTTATACATCTCAAAGATGCTAGGAAATTTTTTTTTTGAATTATGGAAGCCCTTTTCTTTTTTTGATGTATTTTTGAAGTGAATGTACCCAATTAATGTTGCATATCTTGTTGCAATTTGCTTGATGGCCAATGAACTTGAGTGAGGCCTATAATTGGGCACCTAATGATCATGTTGGTTCTGTTTATCCATATAAACTCAATTCATTTCACTTAATGTCCCATGTTTGAATGATTGAACCTTTTGATGCATGTTTTATGACTTTTTGCTTTCTTGTTGATTTTCACTTTGAAACTTGAGCTTTCAATTTGAGTTTGAGGTCATTAAATGGTCAATGATAACATGAAGGAAAATGATACTTCAATGATAGTCTCATGAGGACTTGAGATTAATCGATCCCTATTACTTAAGATAATTCTAATCATGAATGGAGTTTGACTTCTTTCTCTTATCCTTGTTTAATTTTTGAGGCATTTTGAATGCACTTGTGTAGCATGTTATAGAATCAACACTTTAACCTTTTGATCATGTCCTAATCATGTTTTGGAAGCTTTACTTCAAATCTTTGATTGTTACAAACTCTCTAATTTTGTCCTTGTTTGACTTTCTTCCATGGTTAGCTTGAGATCTAAGTCTTTGATGCATTGTGTGGGATTCCTCTTCTATTATGCTTGTGAGCTGTGATGAAGTATTTGAGTATGATTAAATTGGTGTTGCTACTGACCTTCATGATTTTTGATTATATCCTTCTCAAGCTCCCATGATCCTTGATTGATATTCAATTATCAATTCAATATGGTGATAGAAAGGAGCAACATTCCTCTAACTTTTGACCAAATTATGCATATGCCTGTTTCTTTTGTTTATCATATCTAATGTTTTGATAGTTGCTATCATGTTTTCTCACTTCATTATGGTGTCATCATCCATCCCTTATGTGAGTCATCATTCTATTTATGGGAATACTAACTTGGTTGTTGAAGGTGCGAGGTACTTTGAGAAAAGTTTTCCATTTTTGACATGAGGCTACTGTGTTTCACTTTATTTGTGGAACACAATTTATTATATTGACACTACTCTTGTGCTTGGCATATTTGATAGTCTATGCAGGATATATATATATATATATATATATATATATATATATATATATATATATATATATATATATATATATATATATATATATATATATGTATATATATATATGTGTGTGTGTGTGTGTGTGTGATTATGAATGCTATACATTGCCCATGGGATATGTTCATATATGAAAATCTCAATACTTACATCCTGATGGCGTGTGTTGCAACCCAAAATTTGCCCTCTCATACTCTTCAAGATTTGCCAAGATCAAGGTTCAAAATCTCTCAAGGGTTGCACAGTCCAATTGCCTCCTAACACAGTCAAAATTAGGGTTTTGGTTCTGGCAAAGAAATTGAGGTTTTCAAGGGTCCAATTAAGTCCCACATGCCTATAAACATTGTCAAGCATCCATATGTCAAGTTTCAAGACTCACAGCATCAAATTGCACAGTCAAAAACCCTAAATGCTTCACAATCAACTGCAGGGGCAAAATGGTCATTTGACAGTCAAAAGTCAAATTTTTTTGTCAACATCTTATTTTGAAGCTACAAACATCATTTGATCAATTCTTGATCATGATTCTCAAAGCATGGCTCAAAAAGTCTCAAGATGCAAAAGTTTCTATTTTTGGACAGTTGAAAAAGTCAACTGCAAATTGACCAGGGCATAACTTCTTCATGGTTTATCATAAAAATCCCATCCAAATCTCATTTTGAAGATAATGACATTTCCTACAACTCATCTTCACAATTCAAGTCCAAGAAATGCTCTCACAAAAAGTTATCAATTTCAACATTATAGGTCATTTTCAAAAGTCAACAAAAAGGCACTTTAAGTCAAAGACCATAACTTGAAATTGGTAAATCAAAATGACATGGGACCAAAGGAATTGGTTAGAGGACTTCAAGACCTTTCCAAAATGTCCAAGAACATGATCAAAGCTTAAATATTGAGCAAGATATGCCTTGTAGAAGTTGGGAAATGTTTGGGAATTTTGAAAAGTCAACTTTGCTTCAAAAGCCTCAAAATTGCTAATGGGCCTCAATTTCTTCCATGAATCATTACCCAAAGGCTATGAACGACCCATTAAGCTAAAAGGGAGTTATTTTCTTATTTTTAATTAATTAATTGAATTTTTAATCTTATTAATTCATTTAATTAAATTTAATTATGAGAAAAATACTAAACAATGGTTTTAAATCCTTTTTGTGCAGCAAATTCTTCCATTATGAGATAAATATTTCATGCACCTTCTCAAGGGAACAGAATCTTCCATAATTGGCATAATTGGCATGGAAAAAGATTGAAAAAGATTGGATTGGAAATCAAATATTGAATCATTAAATCAATGGACTTTGGGCTGGTTTTTTGACCTAATTCTACTCACTTACTTATGTACAAGTTAACCTAATGCATTGGAGACAAAAGCTGCGCTCAAAACCATAGAACAACATTGCATTTTTGACAAAAATATTGAAAACTAAAAACCTAGTTAGAAGGTGTTTCAAAGCTTCAAAAGCGTTCCAAAGCATTGCTGAGACACCTAGGAAGCTTTTGCAATCGAAACCAAGTCTCTAGACTTCAAGGGTTGGTAGAATGACATCACCCTTTTCTTGAAATTGTCCATTATCGTTTTGTGATTCACATGCATTTTTCATATGTTTTTAATGTTGATTTACACTAACAATGACATTCTGAAGCTAATGGTACCATTCAATTGGAGTATGGCTGCCTAAATAAGAATCCACCATTAACGCTTGCTAGGGTTTCTGAAGCTCCAAAAGAGGGTTTTCCACATATGGAAAAATTGGACAACCAAATTGATACCATTGAAATCGTGACAACAAGACGAACTGAACTCACACCTCGCGCCCAATTTATATTTGCCCATTGCCTAATCGCTATTTTTCCTGGTCTTGTTTAGTGGGGGTTTAAAACCCCCGCTATTTGCTTTTATTTACAGGAAAAAGATGAAGACGATGCATGCGTGTCTGGACATGGTTGGAGGATTTGAACATTGGCGCGTTTTTTGAGTGCTTCAGCATAATGTTGATTTTTCATGTATATTATTTATGTTCCATTATACTAACAAAGCAACGCGTTAGTTCAACTGGTTGGTGAGTTGTCATGCAGGTACTGGGACCTGGGTTCGATTCTCAGGTCCCCCCCATATTGTTCATAATTTTGGTTATAGCGTGTTCCTATGCAATTCCGCTCCAGTGGTCCACCATATGCGCATATGCTTGTGCCTGCCAAATGTGCAGGGGCTTCAATCTGATGGCCAAAACGTGGAGACTACCATACACGCTAGTCAACTGATGCACACGCAACCACAAAAAGTCAAAAGAGGGCCTTGATTCAGTGGGCCTAATTGCTTCAAGTAACCTCCAAAAGGGTCTGAATACCCCCATGGTTTGCTCAATTTTTAATCTTTATTTATTTTTCCTTTTTATTCTTTTAATTGTTTTTAATTGTTTTCTTTAAATTCCATAAAATAATTTTCCTAATAAAAATAAAAATACAGAAAAATCAAAAACATGTTTATTGTTATTAACATTTAATTCACTATTATATTTTTGTAAACAAATTTTAAATAATTAACTTAGATTAATTTAGGTTTTAAAATTTTAATGTTTTTCTTAAATAACTAAAATATGTAGAAATTAGTTTTTTTTAACTTTTTCATCCCTTCTTTTTTTTAATAAATTATTTTCTCATCATTATTATTATTACTAATTATTAATTAATTTTGTAAATAAACATGTAATTAATCAATTAGGGTAAATTAGGTTAAACTTGAATATCTTTCATAAATAATTAAAAACAACTTAGAACTAGGGTTTTATTTAACTTCTAATTTTAATTAATTTTCTTTATTTTTATTAAATACAAAAAACATAAAAAACAATTTCTTTTCTTAATTAAATAATTAATTAGCTTTTTAATTTCATTTAATTTCTCAAAAGGGTCCAACGCCCTCGAATGTTCTATCTTTATTCTTTTCGCGCGTTTATCTTATTTTCCTTTGTGAATATTATGTAATTGCTCAAGCCTTGTAATAATAATTAGGAATTTATTTATTTTCCGCATTTTTATCCAAAACGGGTCTTTGTTAATTTGGCGATGTATAGACCCGCGCCTTGTAATAGCGTAGGACTTTATTTTCCGCACTTTAATTTCCGCATTTAAAAATTATAATTGCATGAAAGAATGAATGGCCTAAATTAAAAGTAATGCGTAGCTCACCAAATGCATGATCAAAGACAAATATTAACATGAAAACAATACACAAATTCACACACCACTCTTAGGGTACGCCTCACTGTTGCCTTGCCCTCGAAACGTGGTCGTCGAGTATAGGACGTTTTAGTAAGTCCTTATGTCCATGATCTATGGCATAGGGGTAGCTTCTAAGGTGTCCTACTGTTGCTCCGGTGACCACACTGTCCCGACGAACGAATTGACCCGAACACCTCCAACGGTGGTGCTACCTACCTCTCAATGGTGGGATGGCACTACCTTAAGGACATTTACACAGCCTAATTCCTTAGGGTAGGTAGATGACTCGTAGATACTTGCTCTATTTCAAAAAAAAAAACAAACAAAACTCTTTTCACACCGACACCTTTCAAAAAGCTTTCAAAACAACTTTTCAAACACTCTTGAGGACTGATACAAGAGTCGATCTAAAATTTTTAAACGAAACTTTTTCAAACCCACTCACAATTGAAAAGCAAACACCTTTGAAAACACAAATGAGCAAGTATCTAAGAGCCCATGGATAACCATGGATAGAAAGGGTGCTAACACCTTCCCTTTCTATAAATCTACCTCCTGAACCGAGAAACTATCTCATAAGGAATTTTGCTGTGCTTTTGTCCTGTCCATGTTGGAGAAAATAAAAGACGGTGGCGACTCTTGCTTACCGCGACATTTCGCGAAACCAACTTTAAACAGTCAGTTTCAGATCCACTGATCACAGAACTTGCGACTCTGCTGGGGACATTTTATAAAGTGAGGTGTACCTTAGGACTAAGATCACTTGTGTTTTCAATTGTTGTGCTTGTTTGCTTTATTATTGTGGGCTGTTTCGGAGTTACATAGATCCTAACCCGGATCTGGGGATACCCTGTTAGGTAGCATAAGCTATGAGGGACCTGTCCGGCATAGACCGACATGGGTGAAGCAGTGGCTACGTTGGTGTGGCACCTTGGTCTGTACCGATATCCCTTGTGTCGCAACGAGGAGAATATGGGTCTTCTGAGGAGTCATTAAGCACCAACCGACCTTAGAACCTTAAATGACCCAACTTGGCCAATAGAACAGTAGCAGTATGCTACGCCCATTGAGGCTAAACTCTCGTGATGGTTCTGGCCGCAAGAAAAGATTGCGATGCTGGAGTTATGACCGATTGAGGGTAGTCAGTGATATTGGGATCCTCTAGAACCCGGTTACTTCTGATAGGACAGGTCTTAACCAACAAACTGAAAGAGGGTAATACCTAGACCCCATGCTGTCCTAAACTCTAAGGGCTTCTCTTGTGTGACTTGTGTGCCTTCCAACTTGACTATTTGCATGCTGGTTATCTGACACTTGAGTTTCTTGCAGGTTTTGTTTACAATCCTTAATTGGGACTCATAATAGGATTTGCCTACATTACCCCATGCATAGCATAACATCATACCATTGCATACATCCCGCATAAGGACTAATCCGTTTCAAGGATCTCAAGGGCTTGTGATGCAGGTCATGATGAATCATAATGTCTAGCAAGGGACAAAGGGGATTTATTTTCCTCTAGCCAGGTTGATGATCTGAGTCAGCGGCTATGACCCACTTGACATGGTGAGCCCTGACTCTTGAAGAAGGTTCCCCTAACCAAGGTTGTTTGGAAATTAAAACCAGACATGATGACTAAAGTCAGGGGCTATGACCCACTAGATATGGTGAGCCTTGACCCTTGAAGAAGGACTCTCAACAATATGCAGTTCCTTCAATCAAGCTACAAAATTCAAAATTCTAACAATTTTCTTGTCTACCCCGCGAGATCCTTGAAAACATCGCATGTATACATACATATCATTGCATTGCAGGTACCCTTTTGACAGGTCTCTTACCATCTGCGCTGTTTATTTCAGCAATGGCTTCCCAACAAGACAACCAGGACCTTCATGCTCAAGAGACTCGGTTCGGGGAAATCCTCCTGAATCTATCCAAGGGACAGGAAGAATTGAGGATACTCTTCACGGGGACCTTGGTCAGGAACAGTTCTGAGGATGATAAGGACGAATGGCTGAAACGTCTACAAGCTAAGGTGGATACAATGAGAACCCAGATGCTGGGGCAAACGGCTCTCATTCAAGACTTAGCTCAAAGACAAGAAGAGCTCGGGGTTCTCGTCAACCAACTGCTTCGGGGTAACCAACTGGGGAAAACATCTAAGGTTGAAGAGCCAATCATCATTCAACCACCTTTGAGACAAGAAGACAAGGGAAGAGCCCCTCAACTGGCTTCAGGGTCACAAATTCAGCATCAACCTCACCAGCTTCAGCCAGACAAGCCCAAAAGGCAATTCACCAAGCTCAACGTGTCACTGCCTCAAGCTTTACAACAACTGTTGAGGTTGAATTTGGTAACTCTAAGGGACCCTCCCAGGAATCCCAACAGGACACCTTCAAGGTATAACCCCAACGCCCGCTGCGCTTATCATTCTGACAGCCCGGGGCATGCTACAGGTGATTGTTGGACCTTGAAGAACAAGATCCAGGACCTGATTGATGAAGGAGCTGTGGAATTCACCCAAGATGGCCAGGCTGAGTTTTTCTACTATCCCTGCAAGAGTCACCACTTGAAGTGACTAATTCAAACCAGAAAACTTTTGTTCATTCGAATGTTCAAGCTGTATTTTTTCTTTGACTGTTTAAACATTTATTCATGACAAACGTTGTTATTTCATTAATGCATCACACATGTCTGTTTTGAATCAATACATTCGTATTCACTATATGCAAACTGTTTTCATTTTTTGATGTTCAACGCTCGGTTAATAATTCTAAGCCTCTTGAGGGAGGATGACAAAAACGATACCACGATATACAGTATGCTTTTGAACAGACCCCGCTGATGAGGTACAGGCATTGTTTCAATTCCTAAACACTAGAGTTATAAGGCAGATAATCCCTCGTTAACCCCTTTGAGCCAAAGAAGTAGGAGTTTTTCTTTTCGAAAATTAAAACCCTTAATCATAACCTGGGGCAGGGTAGTTTTCTCAGTTGATCCAAGTGCACAACGAATAGCACCAAAGAAGTCCTTACAAAGCAAAAGACACTGATGGTTCCGAATAATTAAAGGCAGGCAGTCATTACTTCTCAAAATAAAAGCCCATTAAGTCAAAACCTATGAAGGAGACTTACAAAACTGGGACATCCCGCTGACTGTAATCACTAAAAGAACAGTTCAGGCAAAAAAATAGGGATAACAAAATCAAAAAAAAGAAGAAGGAGGTTATACAAACCCTCAACAACAAAAAAGAAATGACTGCCTATTCAAAATAAATTGTCAAATATCCGAACCATCACTGGAATATCCGAGCAAAGAATCAAACAAGGTCTAACGCACGATCAGCTGAGTTTAGGTTTAAAGAACATCACGAAGAACGGGTGGGTACAAATAATTTGATCCTTTATCCTTTGTTTCTTAAACCGTGAACCAGGCCACGCTATAACCCTTAAAAGTCCTAGCTGAAGCATGGGTTAGTTCGAAAGCATACTGTTACAAAGGTATCCTGACTCCTTAAGGCTTGCTGTAAAATACTGAGTTGACATCACAGTTTACAAAAAATTCACTTGTTTTTATGAAAAAATGCATTTTCAAAAAACTTCAGGACAGACATAAGCTTTGCATTCTTGATATAATACTGTTTGCGTATGACTATTTGTTCGAACAACAGAGAAATTCGCACGAAGAATATCTAGTGAACAAAAGCACTTCCAATCAAGGGGCATGGCATGAGCATTATCCATAATCTGGGGCAGTTAAGTCAAGATCCAGAGAATCTCTCAACGATGCCAAGCAGCTAGAGGCAACTCTCCATCTGAGACACTTGGGGCATTGGACAGGAATTCCAGCAACAAATCTTGCACGATCAGACATCTTCTGGTAACATGGCAACACAAGCAGCCAGGGGCACCTCCCTGCATTCTAAGAGCGTGGACATAGTCGAAAAAATACTACGCACGATAAAAGACCCGCTAGGTTGACATACCTAGGCAAAAATTAGGGCTTCCCGGCGAACCAAAAGGGTTCGGGCAAAATAAGGGATGAAAATGAAAAATTTGTACACCCGGCAAGTCGAAAACCTGAAAAGGCGGCTTGGGAAAAAATGGGTATCCCGGTGGACTGAAAACCCGAAAGGGCGGTCCAGGCAAAAGTTAGGGATCAAAAGCGTACGACTATGTCCCAGCATCTCGTCACTTGCCTACCAGAAGAAGATTTGTCAATCGGCAATCATCAAGCACCTCCACAGGTATCTTCTTCCCTCACCTCAGAAACAGGGGCAATAATGAGTGGTCCAGGCGATCCAGTTGCTCTGTCAACCAAAGTACCAAGGAAAGATCAATCAAAAGATGATTACCATCTACCTTTACAGCTTCAGATCAACACTGGTAACAAGCCAGGGAAATTTTGTGGACGACTGATCGTGGATTAGTATCCGAAACCAAACAGGACAATTATCTACTTGATCCTCATCAGGAAACCTTACACCGGTTCCTTCTCAACTTCAGAGGTGGTTTTACACGGACTCGTCATCAGTAAACCCTACATAGGTTTCCTTCCCAGCTCTAGATACGGTTTTACACGGACTCGTCATCAAGGTAACCCCACATAGGTTCCCCTCCCAAACTCCAGACGTAGTTTTACACGGACTCGTCATCAGTAAACCCTACACAGGTTTCCTCCCTCCAAAGTTGCAGTTTTACATGAGCTCATCATCAGGCCTCCACCAGTATCCTCTCCTCTCACATCAGAAACTGGGGCAATAAGAGTTGTCTAAAGCGATCTAATTACTCTGTCCACCAAGGTACTAAGGTAGGCTGAAGAATGTAACCAAGATGCCTTAATTCCCCAGAGAGTGAGCCAAGATTCAATAATTCTCTCCCATCAGCCCTAACAAGGCACAATATCTCCTAACAAGTCAAAGACACTCTCCCCGAGCAGAGTTAGCCTACTCCGTCAGCCTTATGGAAGTTGGATTATCCCCAGCAGATCTCAACATTCCTCAGCGGAGTATACCAACGTTCTTAACAAGCATCCCCGGCAGTCTTGATCTAAGATTGTTCCCCGGCAGTATACAGACATTCAGTGGAGTCACTTCCCCAGTATATCTCAAAATTTCCCCAGGAGAGTCTAGTTCCAAAGTCTCCCCAAGAGAGTTGGATCCATCTCCCCAGCAGGAAGCTTATCCCCAGTAGATTCCGGAAGCTTATCACCTGCAGAGCACAAACACTCCCCCGGCTTTATTCAGAAGGTTATTTCCCCACCAGGATATAACTAGGTTATCCTCAGCCAATTGCCACGGAAAGATCGTCCCCGACGAAGTCTTCCTATCCTCCAGCGGAGTTCATCAATTCCCTCAACATAACCTATCAATGGTATCCCCAACGGAGTTATCATCATCTCAGCAAAGTACATCTCTTTCCCCACAGAGTTCACTCCCCGCAGAGTAATCTATTCGCCAAGTCTATTCCCCAACGGAGTCATCTTCTCCTACCGGTATTCTTACAACCATCATCCCCGACGAAAACAACGAAGCTCTATTCCACATTAGCCCAGGATTTAACTTCCCGGCACCCGTCAAGGATTTACTTTCCTAGACAAAAACATACATTCATAAACATCGCATTTCCATACATTACAGCATGCGTATACGCATCAGGAACATACAATCTCATTCATTCTGGGAACATCACGCATGCCATACATCATGACATTTCATACAACTAACGTTTTGTCTTTTCAGGACAAAGGTTAATACAAAGATAATTACCATCAATGGTCGCAACTAAAGATCTGATTCCTGTATCTTGCCAGGGTGTATCTGTTGACGACTAATTCCAGACTCGATTCCTGTATCTTGCCAGGGCACGTCTGAAGAGTTTGAGGATCCGATTCCTGTATCTTGCCAGGGTGTATCTGTTGACGACTAATACCAGACTCGATTCCTGTATCTTGCTAGGGAACGTCTGAAGAGTTTGAGGATCCGATTCCTGTATCTTGCCAGGGTGTATCCGTTGACGACTAACAGTACCAGACTCGATTCCTGTATCTTGCCAGGGCACGTCTGAAGAGTTTGAGGATCTGATTCCTGTATCTTGCCAGGGTGTATCCGTTGACGACTAACAGTACCAGACTTGATTCCTGTATCTCGCCAGGGCACGTCTGAAGGGTTTGAAGATCCGATTCCTGTATCTCGCCAGGGTGTATCTGTTGACAACCAACATTACCAGACTCGATTCCTGTATCTTGCCAGGGCACGTCTGAAGAGTTTGAGGATCCGATTCCTGTATCTTACCAGGGTGTATCCGTTGATGACTAACAGTACCAGACTCGATTCCTGTATCTCGCCAGGGAACGTCTGAAGGGTTTGAAGATCCGATTCATGTATCTCGCCAGGGTGTATCTGTTGACAACCAACATTACCAGACTCGATTCCTGTATCTCGCCAGGGCACGTCTGAAGGGTTTGAAGATCTGATTCCTGTATCTCGCCAGGGTGTATCTGTTGACGACCAACATTACCAGACTCGATTCCTGTATCTCGCCAGGGCACGTCTGAAGGGTTTGAAGATCCGATTCCTGTATCTTGCCAGGGTGTATCTGTTGACGACCAACATTACCAGACTCGATTCCTGTATCTCTCCAGGGCACGTCTGAAGAGTTCGAAGATCCGATTCCTGTATCCTGCTAGGGTGTATCTGTTGACGACTGTGTTCTCCAGACTCGATTCTTGTATCTCGCTAGGGCACGTCTGAAGAGTTTAAAGATTTGATTCCTATATCCGGCCAGGGCACATCTATATAAATAATTTGAAGATCAACTCCTGTAACAGGCCAGGTAATTATTTTCTTTCTCAGGTACGCAAGTTCTCGCTAAGGAATCTCTTACGCGATCGACCACCTCCCGATGGAATCTATAAGCCCATCTCTCCACATACCAACAGTCTCCAGATGGCATCTATAAGCCCATCTTCCTACCCCACAGTCTCCAAATGGCATTTGTAAGCCCATTCCCATCATCACGCTGCTGACATTCTACTATGTGAGTGCAAATTTCTGGGCACTCTAGTGTTCAATCATCATCCACCTTCGGATTACGAAAGGCACGCCAGCCAATCTACATCCTCAGGTCTAAGAAGATTGAATAGGGGCAACTGTTGCACCCCAAAATTTTTCCTCCCATACTCTTCAAGATTTGCCAAGATCAAGGTTCAAAATCTCTCAAGGGTTGCACAGTCCAATTGCCTCCTAACACAGTCAAAATTAGGGTTTTGGTTCTGGCAAAGAAATTGAGGTTTTCAAGGGTCCAATCAAGTCCCACATGCCTATAAACATTGTCAAGCATCCATATGTCAAGTTTCAAGACTCACAGCATCAAATTGCACAGTCAAAAACCCTAAATGCTTCACAATCAACTGCAGGGGCAAAATGGTCATTTGACAGTCAAAAGTCAAAAATTTTGGTCAACATCTTATTTTGAAGCTACAAACATCATTTGATCAATTCTTGATCATGATTCTCAAAGCATGGCTCAAAAAGTCTCAAGATGCAAAAGTTTCTATTTTTGGACAGTTGAAAAAGTCAACTGCAAATTGACCAGGGCATAACTTCTTCATGGTTTATCAGAAAAATCCCATCCAAAGCTCATTTTGAAGAGAATGACATTTCCTACAACTCATCTTCACAATTCAAGTCCAAGAAATGCTCTCAAAAAAAGTTATCAATTTCAACATTATAGGTCATTTTCAAAAGTCAACAAAAAGGCACTTTAAGTCAAAGACCATAACTTAAAATTGGTAAATCAAAATGACATGGTACCAAAGGCATTGGTTAGAGGACTTCAATTCCTTTCCAAAATGTCAAAGAACATGATCAAAGCTTAAAAAGTGAGCAAGATATGCCTTGTAGAAGTTGGGAAATTTTTGGGAATTTTGAAAAGTCAACTTTGCTTCAAAAGCCTCAAAATTGCTAATGGGCCCCAATTTCTTCCATGAATCATTACCCAAAGGCTATCCACGACCCATTAAGCTAAAATGGAGTTATTTTCTTATTTTTAATTAATTAATTGAATTTTTAATCTTATTAATTCATTTAATTAAATTTAATTATGAGAAAATACTAAACAATGGTTTTAAATCCTTTTTGTGCAGCAAATCCTTCCATTATGAGATAAATATTTCGTGCACCTTCTCAAGGGAACAGAATCTTCCATAATTGGCATAATTGACATGGAAAAAGATTGAAAAAGATTGGATTGGAAATCAAATATTGAATCATTAAATCAATGGACTTTGGGCTGGTTTTTTGACCTAATTCTACTCACTTACTTATGTACAAGTTAACCTAATGCATTGGAGACAAAAGCTGCGCTCAAAACCATAGAACAACATTGCATTTTTGACAAAAATATTGAAAACTGAAAACCTAGTTAGAAGGTGTTTCAAAGCTTCAAAAGCGTTCCAAAGCATTGCTGAGACACCTAGGAAGCTTTTGCAATCGAAACCAAGTCTCCAGACTTCAAGGGTTGGTAGAATGACATCACCCTTTTCTTGAAATTGTCCATTATCGTTTTGTGATTCACATGCATTTTTCATATGTTTTTAATGTTGATTTACACTAACAATGACATTCTGAAGCTAATGGTACCATTCAATTGGAGTATGGCTGCCTAAATAAGAATCCACCATTAACACTTGCTAGGGTTTATGAAGCTCCAAAAGAGGGTTTTCCACATATGGAAAAATTGGACAACCAAATTGATACCATTGAAATCGTGACAACAAGACGAACTGAACTCACACCTCGCGCCCAATTTATATTTTCCCATTGCCTAATCGCTATTTTTCATGGTCTTGTTTAGTGGGGGTTTAAAACCCCCGCTATTTGCTTTTATTTACAGGAAAAAGATGAACACGATGCATGCGTGTCTGGACATGGTTGGAGGATTTGAACATTGGCGCGTTTTTTGAGTGCTTCAGCATAATGTTGATTTTTCATGTATATTATTTATATTCCATTATACTAACAAAGCAACACGTTAGTTCCACTGGTTGGTGAGTTGTCATGCAGGTACTGGGACCTGGGTTCGATTCCCAGGTCCCCCCATATTATTCATAATTTTGGTTATAGCGTGTTCCTATGCAATTCCGCTCCAGTGGTCCACCATATTCGCATATGCTTGTGCCTGCCAAATGTCCAGGGGCTTCAATCTGATGGCCAAAACATGAAGACTACCATACACGCTAGTCAACTGATGCACACGTAACCACAAAAAGTCAAAAGAGGGCCTTGATTCAGTGGGCCTAATTGCTTCAAGTAACCTCCAAAAGGGTCTGAATACCCCCATGGTTTGCTCAATTTTTAATCTTTATTTATTTTTCCTTTTTATTCTTTTAATTGTTTTTAATTGTTTTCTTTAAATTCCATAAAATAATTTTCCTAATAAAAATAAAAATACAGAAAAATCAAAAACATGTTTATTGTTATTAACATTTAATTCACTATTATATTTTTATAAACAAATTTTAAATAATTAACTTAGATTAATTTAGTTTTTAAAATTTTAATGTTTTTCTTAAATAACTAAAATATGTAGAAATTAGTTTTTTTTAACTTTTTCATCCCTTCTTTTTTTTAATAAATAATTTTCTCATCATTATTATTATTACTAATTATTAATTAATTTTGTAAATAAACATGTAATTAATCAATTAGGGTAAATTAGGTTAAACTTGAATATCTTTCATAAATAATTAAAAACAACTTAGAACTAGGGTTTTATTTAACTTCTAATTTTAATTAATTTTCTTTATTTTTATTAAATACAAAAAATATAAAAAATAATTTCTTTTCTTAATTAAATAATTAATTAACTTTTTAATTTCATTTAATTTCTCAAAAGGGTCCAACACCCTCGAATGTTCTATCTTTATTCTTTTCGCGCGTTTATCTTATTTTCCTTTGTGAATATTATGTAATTGCTCAAGCCTTGTAATAATAATTAGGAATTTATTTATTTTCCGCATTTTTATCCAAAACGGGTCTTTGTTAATTTGGCGAAGTATAGACCCGCACCTTGTAATAGCGTAGGACTTTATTTTCCGCACTTTAATTTCCGCATTTTTAAATTATAATTGCATGAAAGAATGAATGGCCTAAATTAAAAGCAATGCGTAGCTCACCAAATGCATGATCAAAGACAAATATTAACATGAAAACAATACACAAATTCACACACCACTCTTAGGGTACGCCTCACTGTTTCCTTGCCCTCGAAACGTGGTCGTCGAGTATAGGACGTTTTAGTAAGTCCTTATGTCCATGATCTATGGCATATGGGTAGCTTCTAAGGTGTCCTACTGTTGCTCCGGTGACCACACTGTCCCTACGAACGAATTGACCCGAACACCTCCAACGGTGGTGCTACCTACCTCTCAATGGTGGGATGGCACTACCTTAAGGACATTTACACAGCCTAATTCCTTAGGGTAGGTAGATGACTCGTAGATACTTGCTCTATTTCAAAAAAAAAAAAAAAACAAAACTCTTTTCACACCGACACCTTTCAAAAAGCTTTCAAAACAACTTTTCAAACACTCTTGAGGACTGATACAAGAGTCGATCTGAAATTTTTAAACGAAACTTTTTCAAACCCACTCACAATTGAAAAGTAAACACTTTTGAAAACACAAATGAGCAAGTATCTAAGAGCCCATGGATAACCATGGATAGAAAGGGTGCTGACACCTTCCCTTTCTATAAATCTACCTCCCGAACCGAGAAACTATCTCATAAGGAATTTTGCTGTGCTTTTGTCCTGTCCATGTTGGAGAAAATAAAAGACGGTGGCGACTCTTGCTTACCGCGACATTTCGCGAAACCAGCTTTAAACAGTCAGTTCCAGATCCACCGATCACAGCGTGATTTCTGACTTGATTTGTCTGTTGATGCCAGCTTGCTTGAAGTTCTCTGGGTTTCTTTTATTCTTGCTCAGTTGCTACGGATAGTTATCCGTTTGGTATTGCACTATTTCCTTTCTTCTATTTTCATAGTTCTATGTTGCATGATGGGACCTCTGTTGCTGATATATGTCAGGAGGCCCTCTATTTTGTTTGATGCATGTGTTGTGTTTGTGTTTGTTTCTTTAACTATTGATCGATGAGTCACTCAATTTAGAAATTGAGATCACGACTTCGCTCTCAGTGCATATTCCCTATAGGATGTTTATTGTGTTTGTTTATTTAATTGTTGAACGATGAGTCACTCAATTTAGAAATTGAGATCACGACTTCGCTCTTAGTGCATGTTCCCTATAGGATATTTATTGTGTTTGTTTCTTTAATTGTTGATCGATGAGTCACTCGATTTAGAAATTGAGATCACGACTTCGCTCTCATTGCCTGTTCCCTATAGGATAGTTTTGTTAAGCTTCCTTTGACATGTTGATTAAGGTAGGAATCCATGTATGCTAGCATAGGGTAGGAATTTCCTTTATCCTTAACCTTAGGGTCAATCATTGTATGATAACACTAGGGATAGTGCTAGGCTAGTTTCCCTTAGTTGTTTTTCTTTCCTTTGTATTTTGCATCTTAAAACAAAATTTGTTTTCTTGGAAAATCATAAAACACTTCTAATAAACTCAAACCCTTCTTCAAGGTAAAATATGCAAATCAATCTTATTTGTTTGTGCGCCTCTTGGCTTTGTTTTTAAACCTGGTTTATTGATGTTTCGCCATCTTTGCCATGATACCTTGTTATCTTTTAGCAGATGTTTCGCCATCGCACATTTGTTTGAAGCCGATGTTTCGTCATCGCACATGTTTGCTATCCTACTTTGATTCCCAATATCATTGTTAGGTGTGATGTTTTGTCAACCTGGTTTATTGATGTTTCGCCATCTTGGCCATGATACCTTGTTATCTTTTAGCCAATGTTTCTCCATCGCACATTTGTTTGAAGCCGATGTTTCGCCATTGCACATGTTTGATATCCTACTTTGATTCCCAATATCATTGTTAGGTGATGTTTTGTCATCCGGTTTATTGATGTTTCGCCATCTTTGCCATGATACCTTGTTATCTTATAGCCGATGTTTCGCCATCACACATTTGTTTGAAGCCGATGTTTCACCATCGCACATGTTTGTTATCCTACTTTGATTCCCAATATCATTGTTAGGTGTGATGTTTTCTCATCCGATTTATTGATGTTTCGCCATATTTTCCATGATACCTTGTTATCTTTTAGCCGATGTTTAGCCATCGCACATTTGTTTGAAGCCGATGTTTCGCCATCGCACATGTTTATAATCCTACTTTGATTCCCAATATCATTATTAGGTGTGATGTTTT
The DNA here is from genome assembly GCA_948472305.1 of Vicia faba. Taxonomy (NCBI): domain Eukaryota; kingdom Viridiplantae; phylum Streptophyta; class Magnoliopsida; order Fabales; family Fabaceae; genus Vicia; species Vicia faba. Next base: position 1,361,543,872 of record OX451736.1, on the reverse strand, counting down.
GTCATCTGATTTATTGATGTTTCGCCATCTTTGCCATGATACCTTGTTACCTTATAGTCGATGTTTCGCCATCACATACTTGTTTGAAGCCGATGTTTCGCCATCACACATGTTTGTTATCCTACTTTGATTCTCAATGTCATTGTTAGGTGTGATGTTTTATCATTGGGTGTTTCTCCATATTTGACATGTCGTTTTGTTATTATTTAACCGATGTTTTACCATCTCATTTGTTTGTTGTTTTATTTGATGTTTTTCCATCTTGACCGTCTTTGTTTGTATTAACTAAAAAACACAAACCAACCAGAATATATGAACCGAACTACGACTGCTCTAATTCCTTAAAAGGGATACGTAGGCAAAGTGGTAGGGCCTAACCGAGCACAACTTTTATTTTCCCTACATTGTTTCTTTCTTTTTTTTCTTTTGCATGCATTCCCTTTTTAGCTTTAAGCCATAGACATAGGTTTTGACCACATCCATTAGTTTAGACAACAAGAGTGGATACCGTAGAGTACTACGGGCGTGTGGGGTGCTAATACCTTCTCCTCGCGTAACAGACTCCCTTACCCGATCTCTCGGTCGAAAGTCCGTGATTTCTCCCTTTCCAGGTTTTCTCGATGTTTACCTTTCCCTTTTCTGCGGGATAAAAGACGTTCGATGGCGACTTCATTGATGTCTTATTATGAGATGACAGTTTCGCCAGGCCATTTCAGCTACAAACACATTCCAGAGGCTAGAAGACGAAAATTTGATGATAGAAGCAAAGTAATGTTACTGGTGGGGTACCACAGTACAGGTGCCTATAAGCTTTATTGTCCAGAAACCAACAAAGTTGAAATACGCAGAGACGTCATTGTGAAAGAGTCAAAAACATGGGATTGGAACAAGCTTCAATCAGATTTTGGTGTAGCGTCAACACTAGAGTTAATTTCTGAATATTCTTCAGAAAGTTCTGAAGACGAGTCATAGTCAGGAGATGAAGACTCTGAAGATGAGTCAGAATCTCAGGGAGATTCTGATAGTGGATCTGATTCTGACCCAGATTCTGGCGTGTCTATATGTTAATGACATATTCCTAACAAGAAGTTGTCCAGAAGATATAGTCAAGTTCAAAGAAGTTCTGATGAATGAATTTGAGATGACAGATTTGAGAAATAGTATATTTTATAGGAATGGAGATTATGTACTCAAAGAAGGGTATCATTCTGCATCAGCTGAAGTATAAACTTGAACTTCTGAAGAGATTTGAGCTAGAAAATTGCAAGGTTGCTATCACACCTAGTGATATGAATCAGAAGTTGGACTCTGATTCTGATGGAGAGGATGTGGATGCTACAACCTTCAAACAAATGGTTGGTTCTCTGAGGTATTTGTGTAATACCAGACCTGATATTGACTATGCCGTTGGAATGGTCAGATACATGAGCAAACCAAAGTGGTCTCATTACCAAGCTGTTGTCAGGATTTTGAGGTATGTAAAAGGAACTCTGAAATATGGAGTGTTATTTCCGTCTGGAAGAAAGATCGAATCAGAACTTATGAGTTATTCTGATTCTGATTGTTGTGGAGATAGAGTTTACAGAAGAAGTACTTCTAGGTACTTGTTCAAGTTTCTGGGAGGTCCAATTTCTTGGAGTTCTAAGAAACAGCCTGTTGTGGTTTTGTCAACATGTGAAGCTGAATATATTGCAGGTGTTGTAGCTGCATGTCAAGTTATTTGGCTTCTGAATCTTCTGGATGATTTGAAGATTGAAATAGAGAAACCTCTGAGGCTGTTGATTGATAACAAGTCTACAATCAATCTTGCCAAGAATCCTGTGCTACATGAAATAAGCAAGCATATTGAGATGAAGTATCATTTTCTGAGAAGTCAAGTGCAGAAAGGAGTGTTAGAAGTTATGCACTGTAGCACTCAGAAGCAGCTGACAGATGTTCTGACAAAAGCGATAAAATAGACCAATTTCTTCGCTTGAGAGATGAAATTGGTGGTGTTAACTTCTGATTGTTACTAAATTACAGAATGATATTAGAGGGTAATTTAGTATTTGTCATTTGTTGGATATTCTCTTTAGGCCCTATGTAGCATCCTTATCTTTACTACTTTTGTGTATAAATAAATGTACTAGGTTTATATTTAATACAATCAATTTTCTTCAATCATTTGTGAGAGCTTTATAACATTTATTCTTTTTCTCTCTTCTTCCTCAATTTCATCACCTTGCACCAACACGTTCATGCCATTTTTATTTAGGCATAGTTATTTATACCCCTATTTTCATTAGATGTATTACTTTTCATCTTTGCTTCTAAAATAATTGCATATTTTTATAAGTGTTTCAAAATGTGTATATCTAAATTCATGTTGGATGAATACACACTTAATTTCTTTTTGAATGTTTATTTTGTATGATAAAAAAAATGATCCAACATTTTTTTATGAATATTTTGAACATTATGCATCTTGTTTGGCATCATTGGCTTTATGTTACTAATGATGGGTAATGAGACATTGTGTTGGTACATAGATCGTGAAAGATGTGGTCATTACCCATTTCAATTCAACACTTAAAGATATTGTTACCCCTACATTTGACAAATCTTGAATGGAAAGGTGCCAAATGTGTCTGGAGCCTTTTTGTACAACAAGACTGCAATTTATAGCCGCAACTAATGATTTTCTAATTGAAAAACAAGAAGAAGAAAAAGAGTATGTAAGAATATATTTTTATTTATTTATTTCGAGATCCTCAAATTTAATAGAGAAAAAAAATTTAGTCAATTTTAAAATAGGAAAAATAGTATAATATTTATAATTTTTAAAATTGTAATTTAGTTATTTAAATTAAAAAATGAATTGAAATATTATTGTTAAGTATTTCGTCCTCTTAGACATTATATATATATATATATATATATATATATATATATATATATATATATATATATATATATATATATATATATATATATATATATATATATATATATATATATATATATATATATATATATATATATATATATATATATATATATATATATGTGTGTAAGTCACTAAAGTCAAAATCTGCAAGAAAATTTATAGGTTTGAATTTTTTTTTTAATTTTTTTTGCGAATTTTAATTTTAAAAATAAAAATAAAAAAAATCTAAGATCATTTTCAAAAAAAATGAGAGAAAAAGAAAGGTTGAGTATTGATCCCAATACAAAACTTTCACCATGATGGCGCCATCCTCTAATGGGCCTTTAACCCATTCCTAAACTTTTCTAATCCAAATTCGGGCAAACGTGTATGATCACTTATTAGAAAAGAAATTTCACTGCCTCCACATTCTCACTTGTCATGGGGAAGAAGTGATCAATAGCAAGCCACCTTCACATTCTTGCTCATTATGAGGAAGACATTATCAATCACATCTCACAATTATAGGTCATAAGACAAATCTCACACCACTTATATATAAATGCTTCAACATGAAACCAAATCATCTCATTCATAATCTAGCATTTAGAGCATTTAGAGTTCTAACAATTTTGCGATGCCAGTAATAATACACCATCAACCCTCGTAACCATATACCTCTAGTCCTTGCTCATTGCATTTTGCTAGTCAAGTCTCTCCCTGCGAGTTTAACAAGAACAAAAGTAATAGTTAATTTATCCTTTAATGAGAATATAACTTTCACTATAAAAAAAAACGTTATTTGCCAGGGGTTTAATCCCTCAAAGATGGCAAAAACCCCTCACAAATGCAAAATTTGCGAGGGCACTTCTCCCCTAGGAAAACTGGGAGTCGCAAATAAGTTTCCGAGGGGTATTTTACGTATGAAATTTACCAGGGGTTATGCCCCTCGCTAAGTGCAACATGGATTATATAGTCTGCATGTTGCAGACGTAGGCGCGCATGATAGGGGGCAGTATGTCAGACTTTTTGCGCGGGATTTAGCCCGTAGAAAAATGTACATGCTTTTACTTTTGCGACGTGTTAAGCCCCTGACAAAATGCAGACATGGCCATTTTTCCAGGAGTTTATCCCCTGACAAATTGTAAAAATATTTTTAAAAAAATTAATATTTATAAAATAAAAACCAGTAGTATAATAGTATTAATTAAATGTATTAAAATAAAATTAATAAAATTAATAAAATTAATATAATAAATATAATGAATAAAATTCAATCATATAATAAAAATTAAAATAAAATTTCATGCAAATTAAAATAAAGTTTTTAAGTTTAAAATAGTTAACATAAATTTTTCATACAAATTAAAATAAATATTAAATTTTCAAAATTAAAGATTCTATTCTTGTTCATCTTGTTCTTCTCCTTGTTCTTCTTCTTCAACAATTCTTCCATATCCACTAGTTCCTCCAAATCCACCACCAGAATTTTGCGAAGCAAAAAATTGATCAAATATTTGAACCCGCTCATGCCTCTAATTTTGTTTGTATGGTGCCATGTTATTTGGCTTGCACTGTGCATTGATGCGAACATTCTTTGCAACCTAGGTATTATTGGCAGATAGAACATGGACTTTACTGCAACTCTTTTTTGATTTCGATCAGCTCCTTTACTGCGAACTAAATACCTCGGACTATTGCAAAACTTACATACCTATAATTCCATGTCATTTGTACCAAACTCGTTGTCATAAAACAATATGCAACCTCCAATGCAACAATCAATCTTTTTTACTTCTAGTATCAACTTCGACACCATCCTCTTTGCATCATAATAACTTTTAGGCATGTTTTCCTTCACAGGAGTTACGTCCAACAACATTCTCACAAAAAATTCCAAACATTGATCAGGAACTTTCCAATTTGACTTTGCAGCCAAAAGCCTCACACACATTGATAGCCTAGAGTCAGAAGACCGCTCAAATAATGGTATATTTATTTCTTTCAACAACTGATAAAAATTTTGCGCTTTCTCATTCGGGAGCTCTTCTGCGTCAAAGTTTTGAAGTTCATCATAAGCCACATTCACCCCTAATGCGTCACTGACCATATCCTCGACTAGATTAAATTTTTCCTGACATTGCATATGTGATGGACTCCCTGGATCATCTCTATTTATATCTGGTCTAACACGTGTTTGACTGCTAGCTTCTCTATTCATCTCTGGCATTTTTTCCCCATTAGATGTCCAAACCCAATAATTTGGCCTAAAACCCACTTTCTCCAAATGACGTTTCACTTCACTAGGGTCACTAATAATATTTCTGCAACCACACTTTAAACACGGACACCTTACCCCTCCTTCACTTTGACAACATTCTTGACTAAACGCATATGAGAGAAACCCGACAACTCGTTCCTTAAAATGCGGTTTAAGCCCACGTCTTCTAGGAAACATTCTATCATACACCCAACTACGATAAAATTGATAATATCCATACTGCAACGATGATGTTTTATCTCATAAAGTTAACCAACACATTTGTGTTTTAAATTTTTAAAAGAGGAACTACGTGTACCCTGATCCCCTATTACAGGAAAAGGTGGTACTTAGGCACTAAAGGTTTGCAACCGCGACGGGTGCAAAAATTATAAAATAAATGTATTTCTTTTCTCACCTCCACCATCCATTTTTATACAACATTTTTTATAGCCAAAATATATAAATTTTACAAAGAGGCTCCTACGGAGTACCGTTGATTTTTAGGGTGCTAATACCTTCCCTTTTCATTACCAACCCCCTTACCTTGAATCTTTCCCCCTCTTTTTGGATTATTCTCTCTTTTCCCATTCCTTTGGAAACAATAAAGCGCGGTGGCGATTTTTATCTTGATTTATATAAAGTCTAGTCAACCCAATGGCTTAGTCTTAAACATTTCTATCGCTACACATACAACGTAAGCTAAGAATGAAAAGGACTAGAAAATGTGGGGGTCGATTGCGAGCCCTTTCCACTTTTATTGACTCGATTGCAAGCACAAAGTTAAAGGGGAAGGGAATTGTCTTCTTTGAGAACTTTAGCGAAATTGCCTCTTTTTAAAGTTTTTTAAACAAGCACAAACATTGCCTCCTTTGAAGTATTTTAAATAAGCACAAACATTGCCTCTTTTGATGACTTTAAACAGAATCTCCAACCTAAAGTAGGGACTCTCAGTCATGCATCTTTATTCCTACTTCTAATAGAAAGGAATTTAAAAGACAATGTGGAATCTAAACAGTATAAGAAACAATACCAAACGAACAATGGTGTCAGTAGCAAATCAATATCAAAGCAACATAAACCTGAAGATCTTCGAGAAGCTTCATCAATCAAAGAAAAAGAATTCAGATATCATTCTCAAAATTATCGTCGAAGCAACATCGATGTGAAAATAAATCACAATCGACATCCTAATATCAAAACAAACAATCCTACATAAGATATAAGTCTCAACAAAACAAAATCGGATTACAAGTCTCATGTACTGAGACGCCTTCGGAAGCTTGCACAATTTCACAAGATGAGTTAGTAATAACAAAAACCAATAACCAAAGTTAAGAATTTGCATTACAACTCAAATTGAAATTAAATCATGTAGAAACAACTTTCGAACAAGTATCAGAAGCACAAGACAAAGCTCCAAGCAAAAACTTCTTATCTCATGAAAGCCTAAAAAATGTCGGATTAAAATCATCGAAAATCATCAACTAGAGCCAACAATCAACAAGTGAAAGATAAAAAAGCATGAATCGACAATTAAATGCAACATTTACATGTATTTGCAAATTCCGGGAAGCAACTTTACATGTATCAATGTACACCAAAAATCGATAAGAAAATAGTGTTTAATGCGTAAAAATCGTCATACATCGACACTTGTAACGTTACTCGAATATCTAAAATAAATTACAAACGTTACATCGATACTGGTACACCGATTCTCAAACTTTAAAAAAAATCATCTAAGCGTCGATATTAATTAATCCACTCAAAAATAATAATCAACTCATGGAATTCAACAATTATCAACAATTATTGAATCAGAATCAAGCTTTGACGCGTAAAATCAATAATCAACAATAATTTACAGCGTCGATATTTATGAGATTCAAAAAATTAACAAAATTTCATTTGATTCCGCAATTGTCCATAACTATTATCTCAAGAATCAATCAATACTTCAATTCATAAATTAAATATATGCAAACAAATGAGAACTTAATTCAAAACTGATAAATCAATTAAGCACTTAAATCAAGTAATCAAGAACATCTACTGAAATCGATGGGAATAAGTTAAATCGGAAGAGGAAGAGGAGATCGAAGCAAGCTGTTAGTTCTCTTGTTTTAGGATTTGCTTAATTTTTGCAAAACAAATAATAGCAGCAGTAATGTAATGTAGAATAGGATAAGAAGAACAGATACAACAAGAAGTCCTATTACAATGTCAGAACATGTTGTGTTGAACTTTTTCAACAACTGGAGCAACATGTCAAAGAAGATGTCTTGACATCGCGCCTGCTGAGCTGGATTAATAAGATTTAATTTGTTCTTAACATAGGCAGAACATTCAGGAGAATATTATGCATCCTATGTGGCGCATATTTAAAGGTCCAGAAAATTAAATCAGAAATCAAGGAGAATGAAGACTTTCTAAATAAGGAGATTATTTAGGAAAGTAATAATTGAAGACCTTTCTTGGGGCAGAAGTTTTTGCAGTTTGTTACAGCTGATTTACTATGATTGAAAGCCCAAAACCACTTGGGTAACGGGTTATAAATAGAGGGGTTTGTAACCTAGAAAATAGACGGCTCAAGATGTAGTAGTCTAGGGTTTTTTCAAGGTAAACCTCCTGGGTTGTGGGAAGGTTACCAAGTTCACCTTGAAGCCTGTAGGTAAGAGGTGTATTATTCTTGGAGGAAGCTATGAAGCAACTCCAGGATGTGTTCTTAGTTAGGAGCAGAGCTAACAAATAATGGATTTTGGCTTGGAGACTTAGCTAGGTTGTCATGGAAGTGTGTATTTCAAACTGTCTATCTGTGTGATCAGAATCTTGGTGAAGGGTTGTCTATGCAGTGGCTAAGGTGTTAACTGCTAGACATCATTGCGATTATTGGAAGTCGGATAGGGATATTCCATATCTATGGAGGACCTATGTATAAGGGTAATTGGGTAGTGATTAAGTGCATATATCGTCAACCAGTGTGTTGGCTTTAGGGTATGTAAATTAATACTACTGATAGTGGGCTTCATTCCTGGCTTGGTAGCCCCCAGTGTAGGTGTTGTTATACACTGAACTGGGTAAACAATTCTGGTGTGTTATTTATCTTTTTAGTACTATTTTATTTTACCTGTGTGTTTATGTCAGATCAGATGTCTCGGCATCCTTGTAGGACATCTGAGTCAGCTGTACCAGAATTTCAATTGGTATCAGAGCATGCATCATGTTCTACTCTGGGTGAGATCCTGAGAAGGTACTTTCTTGTCATGGGCAAGGAAGAAAGTATTTACTGAAAATAGGTATGAACTTGGACAATCCATATTACTGTATGGATGATCTCTTGGCAAGGATCATTGATTATATGTGACAGGTATTGTTCCTGGCTATTGCCATCAGGCCTGCGGCTTAGTGGGAAGCTGTTGTATGTAGGGTTTATTTCTTCAATACTAGGTTACCATGCTTGTACTTGGATAGTGGTTTAAGTATTATGTTTGAATATTGTTGAGGAGTTTGTTTTATTCTGCTGCATGGTTTCTGATATAACCTTGTAAGTATGGGAAGGATTCTAGGGTTGTTACCCTCAACAGAATATATTCTGACATTTTCAACCGTATTAAAAGTGTCAAAGATACTTGAGATTTTCCTCAAGTCCACTCATAAATACATTTATCAATAAGATTGTTTGATCAATGATGCTCATATACATCTGCATATATACCTTGAAGTCAATCAAGGATGGTGTGTTCAAAGAAGAAGGAACTAATGTTCTATGGGATGTTAGAACATTATTTTAGCAGGCATGCAACTACCAGTTGAAGAACAAATGCTTTGGATGTTGAACAAAAATGTTATGAATACTTTTTGTTTGGAACCTACTTCTGATCTAGAAGAGGGGCCATCTAGTTCTTAGAGGTTAATTAGGACACGATCAACAATTTATCTACTCCATGTGTCAGATTGAGCTCCATGCTCTTGAGAATAACTCATAAAGGAATCTTCACCAGACCAATTATGTATATGAGATGAGCTTATATTTGGAAGATCCTTCTGATCAAAGAAACCAGACTCATGGAATCCTGTTTGTGGCCATAGAATAGATTATGTTTGAAGAGGAGTATTGTGATACAACCATATTGTTTGACTCTCCTAAGTATTTTTTTTATTTCCCTTGAAGAAGAGACTTTTTGATTCTCTTTATGTACCTTTAGAAGTTGTTGAAAAAGATCCGCTTGTCAAGGGTTGATATGATGTCAGACAAAATTTTGTGATATCTTTGAAGATGTTAAAATTTGAAGGGCATTATTTTTGAAGAATCAAGGGAAACAGATGCTTTTGAGAAGTCTGTATTTTTTAGTGTCATGCCTAGAAGAGTCTGATCCAGAGACCTAATAGAGGGAATTTCCTATGTATGTATAGACAATGGCATCCATCACCTCAAAGTCAGACATGAGGTCTAAAGAAAAGCTTATTGAGATGTGGCTCGTGCAATCCCCTGCATATGCTGGTAGTCTGATCCTGAAGATTGATTCGTTGTTGTTGGGTTGTTTCCTTGTGTTAACCCCCACAAGAGTTGATTATAGGTTACTATAGAAGTTACCCCAAGAACCATAGTAAGAATAGATGATGTCGTATCTGATGTTGGGACATCATCTCTATGTGTGTGCTTCATCTAAAAAGGAAGTTGTTGTGTAGATCATGAGGTAAGTATTGTTGTTCACCCGTGAAGTTCAAAGTTGGAATTTTTGATCATGATGGAGCTAAAGACCAGTCTCTGACCAAGTATAGAATGTTGAAAGGATCCTCTTGTGTTGAACGATGAAGAAGAAGGATGTCAGTTTAAGTGCTCTAACATCTGTTGAAAAGGAGTATCATCTACAATTGTGTGTGTGGGGAGGTTTTTCCTCTAATGAAAAATATCTTGTCGAGAGATAAGTATAAGTCTGATCTTATGAAGATGTGCATGTTACTGATAATAAATACCTTATCGGGAGTTGAGTGCTTAGTTGAGGTATGGATGCAAATCTACTATCTAAACTGATGATTCAGATATTATTGAGAGTTTATTTCTCTCTATGGTGATCAGGTGGATGTATCAACCTGAATGAGTCGCAGAAGATGCAATATTTTGTGATCTTCTCCTAAAAATACTATCAAGGATAATAATCTCCTTGGTTGATAGATAAAGAACTGAATTATTGGGATCTGTGAAGAAAGGTTGATGTCCTAAGTGATGTTGTAACATCATTTTATAAAGGAAGGTTTGGGATTATGATTATGGAAGATTGAGGATCAACATTATTGTCAAAAGAAGGAGTTCTAACTTTGTGGATTAGAAGATGCATATCTTGATCCTATCTTTAGTAGTATGCTTGGTGGCTGCATAACTACTATGTTAAAGACTTCATTAGTACCAGCAATTGCTATTAATGGTTAGAGTAAAGGAATTTGAAAAATGTGGTTTTCCTCTATTGCAAGTATGTCAGCATGGTATGCTTAAAACAAGTTATTTGAGGGTTATGTTTGTCCAAGAATGTGTTCACGATATCTTGGCTATCCAAAGAGGTATATATATTTGTGTGGTTATGTAGGGCCATGTATCAGACATGACCTTGTAAAAATATGAACACCTAGAGTTGGTATATCAGATTTAGGATGGGTTATTTTCATAAGAGTATGGATATGTTTCTGTGAGTGCGTGAAGTCTCTTGTTTGTCTTTTGGTGTCCAAGTGTTCATCCTCAGTAGAAGCCTTGTTTTTCCATGATAGGGGGAGCTTAGAACCTATCTATGGTTATTGTTGTAGTTGTTATCGAGCTTGCATGTAATTCAAGCTTGTGAAGGTTACAGGCAACATGTTGTGACCTGTGGCTACTAGGTGTACATGTATATGCCTCTATTGGGTCTATATGGTTCTAGCCAGGAGAAGCTAGTATACTCTGTTTTCTCCAAGGGTTGAGCTTAAGGTCAAGCCACTGACCTAACCTGGAATGTTTTGGCTACAATGATTGGATGTCTTGTCGAAGATTTAATAAGTAACACAGGTGTGAAGAAGAAAGCTGTCAGTTTTACCTAGTGTGAGAAGCTTACTACAAAATATAATGAAAGAATATTTCTGTTGTGTGATTAATCTGAAGATGAGACCTTGTGAGATCCTCTTGTGAGAATGGGGAGTCTGTTAAAGGGAATAGATGGAAATAAGTCCCTTGGATGATGATTCTAGAACCAAATCAGATAAGCTATATGGTAATGTTACTGATATCTCAAATGACGCTGGAACATCATTTTTGATGATAATCTATTAAAGATACTTGGAACTATGAATCTCAATATTCAAACTCCACACTCATTAGTGGCAGTTCTGTCTATGGTGTTGAATAAGAAGATTCTGAATGAAGGAGAAGTATGCTCAAGTAATGTATAACTACTATCTTGGTTTAAAGACTTTACTAGTGTCAACAAATGCTAGTAATGTGCAGAAGGAGGATTTAATCAGCACATTGGTTAAGGGGTACTCCTTCTGTTGGAGAGTTTGAATCTTAGTAAAGCTTACACTAAAAAATTGTTGGAAGTTGGTTTTAGTCTATGGTTGCATGACATCTTAGCCATCCAAAGAGTCATGATAATACGTGTGAATGTGCAAGGGCATGAATCAGAGGTGTGCTTGTTATGTGACGAGTTCAGGGTACTTGGAGTTATTCCGAGTGAACTAGTGGGTGTTTAGTGTTGTGTTTTTCTCCATCATGAAGTTTTGATTGTCCATAACACGAGGAGTCAGTGGACTAATTGGTTTGTTTAGAGCTTGTAATGTTCAAGCATATAGAGTTATTTCCCTACAACGAGGATGATGTTGTATAACATGCTGAGACATGTTTCTACAAAATGTAGTTGTTTGTGCCCTTATGAGTCTCTGAAGAATCTAGCCAGATGTTGCTAGAGTATACTATCCTTCTCCAAGAGGATGTGTTGGTTCTGCGAGAATTTATTTTTCTCTGTAATAGTGAATGGGATAAAGATATTATCCTGTTGGTTGTTAGAAGATGTTGACTCTGGTTATGATGTCGAGGATGGTGTCCAGGATATCTCTCCTTTGAAGAAGTCTGCAAGCAAGAAGCCTTCTGTCAGGGTGCCTGATGCTCCTCTTGACAACATTTACTTCCATTCTATTAGCAATGCTGAAAAGTGGAAATATGTGTCTCAAAGAATAATTTCCCTTGAAAGAGAATTGGGAGCAGGTGCACTAGAGTGCAAAGAGATTATGGAGCTGATTTATTTTTCTGGCTTGTGTTGATCACGGAAGTAAGGAATATAGGAAGTGTTTGTGTTGAATTTTCCCTTGCTGTCATAAATAGTTATTTGGGCGGGTCTGAAGATGATTACTGTGAGTTGGATGTGACTGATAATCGGGTGTGCAAAGCCATTACTGCAAACCAGACTGTAAAACATGCAGGAACCTGTGCACCAGCTGTGTGTTCTAATGGGAGCTTCTTAAAGGATTTCTATGCATAATGAGTCCTTTAAATGATTGAGAACCAGTTTGATTAGGTTCTGTATTATGAACTTGATGTACCACATGATGTCTTAACATCATGATTGTTGATGGTTGTTTTGTTTAATGCTTGGGATTGTTCATGTGAAGTTAGATGCTTAAGCATTATTGTGAGAAGTTGCATTTCTGGCTATATGGATTAGAATATGGAGAGTCTAATCCTGTCTATAGTAGCATGCTTGATGAATGCATGACTATTTTGTTGAAGACTACACTAGTCTCAACAACTAGTAGTGGATATAATGGCAGAAGGCTGCTAATAGATACTTAAGGGGTATCTTTTTTGCTGCAAGTGACTCCATAAAAGGTTTGGTGATCTGGAGAAACTAAGAGTTTTTGGAGTTTGTGAGTGACATCACACCTATTATGCATGACAACTTACCTATTCAAAAGGTCGTGATACAAAGTGTGTTTATGATAAGACAATGATCAAATGTGTCCTTGTGTTGTGAAGAAGTCAGGGTTCCTGGAAGTATTCTCAAGGAGTGAGAATATTTGACTCTGGTTTAACTCTACTGAGGGAGTCAAGGTTCAACATATGTAGGAAGTGCTGAAGTTGCTCATCTAGTGCACAAGTCTTCATCTTCAGCTGGAGCATTAGTTACTCATAACAAAGGGAGTCGTGTAGATATCTGTAAATTGTTGCTGCAATGATACAGGTATTGTCAAGCCAGAATATTGCTCACTTTTGTAAAATTTCTATGAGGAAATGATGTATAAACAACATGTTGTGACATTATGAAGTTATGGATAAACTTAACAATGCATGGTTGTTCACATATCTCTTAGAAGTTTAATGGGAAGTCTGGGAGAATTTATTTTTCTCTATAGATTTCAAAAAGACTCCTTGAGGGTTTATATTTTGAAGAGGTGTCACAAATGTGATATTTTGATATCTTAGTGTATGTCACTAAGTTTAAGTGAAAGAAGAACACTTAGAATCTAGTATGAACAGGTGGATAATCTGGTGAAGCATCCCTATTTTGGTGGGAGAAAATGTGTTGATTGCTGAAATAAGACAATGTCTGACTAAGTGTCAGGACATTATTCAGGACATGTTCCTGCATGGTCAACATAGGATGGAATGGCCTATGTGTTCAAACACGTGGGTGTCTGAATATGCACGTGTAGGAAGTAGATATAGCATTCAAAGCCATTATGGACGGTGCACATTGATATTTGAAGTTTCCTCCTCAAATATCGTTTCTTTCAACCAAGATCAGTGCTACAATCTAGGATCATTATTTTCCAAGTAAAAATCCCAGTTATCTATAGAGAGTTCTCTGTATCTCTATAACCCCGTGAGCTTCTTGAGTCCGTAATTCTTATGGCTTTTATTCGATTTTGGGTAAGATGTGCTTGGGTCTGGCATTATGAAGGTCTCCTTTGCCAAGTTTTGGCTATAAAGAGGGAGAAGGTGAATTAGCTCAGATGATGCTGCTTTAGATGCTGCTGTTTCTACAAATGGTTATTATTAATAAGATGTTCGATCCTATTTCTGTGACATATGTTTGTGACCTGTGATCTGAGTTATGAACACAATTATGACCTGTGTTCTGAGTTATCAGGGGCGGTGGTTGATTTGGTCTTAAGGAGTTATTGAGAGTTCTCTTAACCATTGGTCTTCTATGTTTATAAGATGTTCTGGAATTGAGGGGGAGTACAAGTTTTCTTCTGCTATCTTCTTCCTCGTGTGCATCAACCAAACTTTGGGACTTTCCTTCCTTTTATCCTGAAGTTGATGTTCGTTGGTGTTGATGTAATTGAGTTCTTCAGAGTGCTGCAAAGAAGATGTCGAACAAGATATTGAGACATTATTTTCAATTTAAGATCTATTATTGTGTGCAGTAGCTTCTGAACACTACTACTGAAGGTTATACTTTTGTATTGTTGTAATCTCCTAGATTTCAATTGTTTTTAGATTATTTTTTATCCAAAATTTGCCAAAGGGGGAGATTATTAGTTCTCTTGTTTTAGGATTGCCTTAATTTTTGTAAAACAAATAATAGAAGCAATAATATAATGTAGAATAGGATAAGAAGAACAGATACAACAAGAAGTCCTATTACAATGTCAGAACATGTTGTGTTGAACTTTTTCAACAACTGGAACAACATGTCGAAGAAGATGTCTTGACATCACGCCTGCTGAGCTGGATTAATAAGATTCAGTTTGTTCTTAACATACGCGGAATATTTAGGAGAATATTTTGCATCCTATGTGGCACATATTTAAAGGTCCAGATAATTCAATCAGAAATCAAGGAGAATGAAGACTTTCTAAATAAGGAGATTATTTAGGAAAGTAAAGATTCAAGACCTTTCTTGGGACAGAAGTTTCTGCAGTTTGTTACAGCTGATTTGCTGTGATTGAAGGCCCAAAACCAGTTGGGTGACATGTTATAAATAGAGGGGTTTATAACCTACAAAAGATATGGCTCAAGATGTAGAAGTCTAGGGGTTTGTCAAGGTAAACCTCCTGGGTTATGGGAAGGTTACCAAGTTCACCTTGAAGCTTGTAGGTAAGAGGTGTATTGTTCTTGGAGGAAGCTTTGAAGCAAATCCAGGATGTGTTCTTAGTTAGGAGCAGAGCTAACAAATAGTGGAGTTTGTCTTGGAGACTTATCAAGGTTGTCATGGAAGTGTGTCTTTCAAATTGTCTATCTGTGTGATCAGAATCTTGGTGTAGGGTCGTCTATGCAGTGATTGGGGTGTTGAATGCTAGACATCATTGAGGTGAATGGAAGTGGGATCGGGATATTCCATATCTATGGAGGACCTAGGTATAAAGGTCATTGGGTAGTGATTAAGTGCTTAGATCGTCAATGGGTGTGTTGGCTGTAGGGTCTGCCAATTGATATTACTGATAGTGGACTTCATTCCTGGCTTGGTAGCCCCCAGAGTATGTGTTGTTGTATACTGAACTGGGTAAACAATTCTGGTGTGTTCTTTATCTTTTCAGTACTGTTTTATCTTGCATGTGTGTTTATGTCAGGTCAGATGTCTCGATATCCTTGTAGGACATTTGAGTCTGTTGTACCAGAATTTCACAAGCAGTGGCCGGATCGGAGAAGGAAGATATCAGACGGAGGGATCTCTCGATCATGCAAGGAGGCCAATAGGGGACGGTTTGGGAGGAGGTGCACTTGGGAAGTCTGACGAATGGACGGAAGAGGTGGGTCAGCTAGCAGCGAAGCTCGGAGAAAGAGAGGAAGAGCTTGCTTTTTGCAATTGAGAGATTTGAGAGAAATTTGAGTGATTCTTGTGAATAATGGCAAAAAGTCCTCCTTGAAATTGACCTGAAATAATATATAATGAAGCTCTTGGGACTTGTTTGGAAAATGATATAAAATGAACAAATTCCCTTGTTTTTTGAATAGTGCAATATTTTCAGCTTATTTTGGTGTACGATCAAGAACAAACCATAAGCTCATCACTTTCAGTGCATAGTTCTGATGCGAGCCTTGAAGAAAAATCGTAGATGACGAAATTTGTGACGTTGTGCTGAAAGAATCGTCTCGATCCAATAAAAATAGAGAGTTAAATTTTTTACAAAAACGAGAAAATTGAGACAGAAACTCCACTATTTTGGGTTGCGCCACTTTTTCAGCTTGTTTTCACGTATGCTTTGGGGAACGAGCCACAAACCATAAATTCGGAGCATAAATCGAACCCAAATCTTGAAGAAAAGTTGTACCTAACACAATTTGTGATATCATGCCTCTAGAATCTTCCCAAACTGATAAAAAATGAGAAAGCTATGATTTTTGCAATATTGCGTAATAGTTGACCATAAATTTCGCTTAAGCATGCGATTTTCACCGTATTTCACAATTTCGGAGATCTTCTTTACATAATTGGATTCTGAGCCAAACATATGAAATGGAGAGGAGGTCAAGAAGGATTCAACGCACAAATACACACTAAAAATAATTTTCTAGTCATAAGTTATGAATTTTTGAACATGAACTTTGAAATGCGGATTTTCAGTCAAAACTGTCTCAAATCCACTGGAATGCTTGAATTCTTTTGCAATTCAAGGCATACTAGAACACCTGAGAGCTTGAAATGATGAGGATTTGATCACTCACTAATTAAATAGTTCATAGAAATATGAGAAGCACACTTGAACCTTGAAAACCCTGAGTTTCTGATTTGCAGTATTACTTGACGGAACAATTATTTCTATACCTTAACACGAATAAATGCTTTGATCTGTTACCATGGAATAGATGATATGCATGCATGAATATGTGAAATAAAAATAAACCGATTAGGGTTAGACTTAAGAGGTCGAATTTTGGGGTGCAATAGCTGCCCCTGTTCAATCAACTTAAACTTGAGAGTGAGATTGGTGCTAGCCTTTCGAACAATCAAGGTAGAAGGGGATTGAATACTCAGGGATTGAATACCCGGGGGTAGAGTTTTAAAGACATACATTAGGTCAAGGTTACTGGAGACCAAATAAACTTGGTGAATACATGCCAGGTCAGGATTAGACATATATAAGGGTATCAGGTATATGCCAGGTCAAGGTTAGATACATACGAGAAAGAAAGAGAGAAACCGAAGAAGGTACTAATAGAGATGTCAGATACACATGTCAAGTTAAGATTAGACATGCATAAAGACATTGGGTATACACCAGGTCAAGATTAGACGCACATAGGAAAGAGACTAACGAAGAAACCTCTAACAAAGATATCGGATACACATGCCATGTCAAAATTAGGCACGCATAAGGACATGAAACATATATGTCTGGTCAAGATTAGACACGCATAGGAGAGAAATCAACTTAAGAAGACTCCAACAAAGATATCAACATACATTTCTGGTCAAGGTTAGACACATACAAGGATATCAAACATACTTTTCTGGTCAAGATTAGACCCGCACATGAAAGAAAGAGGCCAATCGAATAAGGTTATAATAGAGATGTCAAATACACATGCCAGGTCAAGATTAGACATGCACAAAGACACTAGGTATACGCCAGGTCAAGATTAGATGCACATAGGAAAGTAAACAGTGGTACCAAACCTTACTAGGGGATGAAGGTAACAATCTCTTATGAGTTATATGCACACTACACTAGGGAGATGGATGCAAACTTCACGGGAAAGACAAGTTCCGATCTTACTTGGGGATTAATAGCTACACCACACTGGGGAAAAATATTGTTGTAACGAATTGGGGAAGTATATGTCAATTGCACCAGAGAGATAAACAGCAGCATCATCCCTCACTAGTGATATGGATGCCAACTTCTATGGGGAGATGGCGAACCATACATGGGGATAAACGGTTGTACCAAACCCAATAAGATATACTCCTCTGAAAAAGAGATCTCTGAAGAGAAACTTCTTAGCAAACAGACCTCTATTGAGAAAAAGTGCAGGCTACTCTGGGATATGGGTTATGTATAAAGAAACATTATTTCCATCAAGAAAATTATAGGGGTAACAACCTCAAACAACTTGCGCTTTCTGCTCGTGCCCTGTTTATCATTAGCAGACACAAGGAACATGCAAGACAAAATCACAACAACATGTCCCGAGTAGGAAATGGCAACCTTCGGCCACCGCCCAAAAAACCTGAAATATCAAGTAATTTCAACTATTTATATCATGATTTGTGTAGCTTCCATATTTTTAAATGTAAAATTTTATCAAAAATTGGTCATTTCTGCAATCAAAACAGTAAAAATAAAAATGTAACTTTTGGATAAAAGAGAATTTTATTGATTGATTGGCCTGTAAAAAGGCATTTACATCAAGAAGAAAATGCTAAAAAGAGGTAATTGCCTATAAAAATGAGTACAAATATGGAAATATGAAGACGTATTTTGATGGGGTTCCAACTCTACTATGACTCTTATAACCTCAAAGCTCCTTAATATCTTGCTTTCTGAAAAAAGTCAATTGGATTAATTCCTTATCTTTTTGAGCTAACCACTATGATAGAGAATGGTGTTACAGATGCAACACAGACTGTAGTCATTTACTTAAAATCCCTAACTTTTTCTTGGATCAACCTTTCGGGGTTTCAATCCACCGGGATACCTATTTTTGCCCAAGTTGCCTTTTTTTAGGTTTTCAACTTAGCGGGTGTACACAATTCTTTTTCATTCTTTTCACTTCATATTTTTTATACCTAATTTTTGCTCGAACCTTTTATTCATTTTTTATGGTTCGTCAGAATGCCTTTTTTTTCCTAAGTCGTCGACTTAGCGGGTCTATTTCATCCGAAGTTTTTTTTAATTACGTCTGCATTGACGGGGTGAGGGAAATCCTCTTCATACATAGTTGTAAGCATTATGGATCCTCTGGAGAAGACTTTATTTATAACATATGGTCCTTCATAATTTGGAGCCCATTTTCCCCGAGCATCTATATTATTGGGAGGCAAGATCCTTTTTAGCACAAAATCACCAGCTTGGAAATTCCGAGGATGCCCTTTCTTATCAAAAGCTTTCTTCATCCTCCTCTGGTACAACACCCCATGGAAAATAGTTGTCAGTCTCTTCTCATCAATGAGATTCAAGTGACCAAGTATGTTCTGAACCCATTCAGCTTCATCAATTTGTTCATATGTTATGATCCTTAAAGAAGGAATTTTTACTTCCACAGACATGATTGTTTCCATACCATTTACCAAGGAGAATGGGGTTGCCCTAGTCGAAGTATGCACCATAGTACGATAACCATGAAGCACAAATGACAACATCTCATGCCATTCCTTGTAGGTCACAACCATTTTCTGCACAATCTTCTTAATGCTCTTAGTTTTTTCTTAAACAACACCATTTGTCTTTGGACGATATGGAGAAGAATTGTGACGCTTTATCTTGAAACTGTCACACAGCTCTTTCATCATTTTATTATTGAGATTCAGTCCATTATCAGTAATGATCTTCTCGGGAACTTCATAATGAAAAATTATATTCTGCTTGATGAAGCGAGTAACCACTTGCTTGGTGACATTAGCACACGATGCAACTTAGACCCATTGGGTGAAGTAATCAATTGAAACAAGGATAAAAAATGCATGTTGGAAGCATTCGGCTCGATGCATCCAATCATATCAATGGCCCACATTGCAAAAGGCCAAGGAGAAGTAAAAAAATTCAATGAATTAGGTGGGACATGCATTTTATCGGCATAAATATGACACTTGTAACATATTCTAGAGTGATTGTAACAATCATTTTCCATGGTAGACAAATAATAACCTTCTCTCAAGATTTTTTTAGCCATGGTGTACCCACTGGAATGCATTCTAAAGTAACCTTCATGTATCTCCTCTATGATCTTATTTTCTTTGTGTCTATCCATGCATCTGAGCAAAACAGAATCATAATTCCTCTTATACAAAACCCCATCATTTAGAAAAAACTTAGCTGAGTACTTCCACAGAGTCTTCAAATCTGTAATAGATGTATCCTCTAGATATTCTCGCGTTTCAAGATATCTTTTGATATCATAAAACCAAGGTTTCTCATCAGCTTCTTTTATCTCATAACATAACTCTTGCTCATCCAACCTCAAGATAATGATAGAGGGGGCCTCATTGTCCCATCTGACTTTAAACATGGATAACAAAGTGACCAAAGCGTCTTCCAAGTTATTCTCCTCTCCTGAGATGTGCTTGAAGGTGATTTCATCGAAGTACACGATTAACTTCATAACATGCTCTCGATACAGAATCAAATTAGGGTGTCGAGTCTCCCAATCTATATTGATCTGACTGATTACTAGAGCAGAATCCCCATAGACTTTTAAGATCTTGATTCGCAAATCAATAGCAGCTTAAATCCCAAAAATACAAGCTTCATTCTCAGCCATGTTATTGGTACAATCAAAGAAGATTATTGCAGTGAAAAGGAGTATGAAAACCTTCAGGAAAGGTAATAACAACTCCAACACAATTACCTAATGCATTCGAGGAACCTTTGAACACCATCGTCCATCGCGTTAGCTAGTTCGGGTCCTTCCTTTTGGCCAGGAATATTACAATCTCGTTTGTACATGAAGTCCTTATTTGGAAAATCAAACTTCATCAGCTGGTAACCATTTTCCATAGGCTGGTAAGCAAGATAATCCGCTGACACACTACCTTTGATGGCTTTCTGGGTAGTATACTGGATGTCATATTCAGTTAAAATCATCTGCCAACGGGCTACTCTTCCCGTGAGAGCTGGATTTTAAAAAATGTACTTGATTGGATCCATCTTCGATGTCAAGAGAGTTGTGTGAGTCAGCATATACTGTTTGATACGCTTTTCTTCTCACACGAGTGCATAACATGTATTTTTCAGCAATGAGTGCCTCGATTCGCAATCAGAAAATTTCTTTCTCAGGTAGTAAATAACATGTTCTTTCCTAAATGTCTCGTCATGTTGACTGAGTATGCAACCTATAGAATTTTCCAACACTGTTAGATACATTATCAAAGGTCTACCTTCCACTGGAGGTAGAAGAATTAGAGGTTCAAGCAGATACTCTTTTATTTTACCAAATGCTGCTTGGCAATTGTCATTTCTTCTGAACAATTGATATTTTTCTAATAGCTTGAATATTGGTTCACATGTGGCTGTAAGTTGAGAGATTAACCTAGCAATGTATTTCAACCTCCCTATGAAACTACAAACCTCTTTTCCTATTCTTGGTTCAGGAATTTCTTGAGTTACTTTTAATTTAGTATGATCAACCTCAATTCCTATTTCGCTTACAACAAAGCCCAATAACTTCCCTGATCTCACCCCGAAGGTGCACTTGTTCAAATTCAGCCTAGTCTGAATTTCCTCAATCTATCAAATAACTTCAGCAAATGGACAAGATGTTCCTCTTCCGTTTGGGATTTAGAAATCATATCATCAACATAGACTTCAATCTCTTTATGTATTATGTCATGAAAGAGAGTAACCATAGAACACTGATATCTTTCCTTTTCATTCTTCAAATCAAAGGGCATCACTTTGTAACAAAAGGTTCCCTAAGCTGTAATGAAAGTTGCCTTCTCCATGTCTTCTGGTTCCATCTTGATTTGATTATAGCCATAAAAACCATCCATGAAGGAAAACACTTTTAATTGATATTTATTATCAACAATATGCGGTAGTGGAAAATAGTCTTTAGGGCTTGTTGTGTTCAAGTCCCTATAATCAACACACATTCTGACTTTGCCATCTTTCTTTGGCACTAGCACAATGTTTGCAACCAATGGTGGATAAGAGGTGACTTTCAAGAAACCTGCATCAAACTGTTTATGGACCTCCTCTTTAATTTTCTTAGACATCTCAGGATGAGTTCTTTGAAGCTTTTGTTTGACCGAAGGATAACCTTCTCTAGAGGCAGATTATGCATAACAATATCAATATCAAACTCATACATGTCTTCATAGGAACAAGCCAATATATCAACATACTCTCGGATAATTTCAATTAATCTATGCTTTACACTTTCTTCTAAAGAGGGCCCAATCTTGACTTCTCTCTTGACCTCGTCGATACTCTAGTTTATCACTTTTAGAGTCTCTTGGTGCGGCTGAATATCCCTTTCCTCTTGCCTCAATAATCTAGCCAACTCTTTAGAAAGTTCACAATCTTCCTCGGCCTCTTCATCGACTTAATAGCTTGGATAATCAAAGTCATAGTGAGTCATAAAAGAATCGTTATCGATGAAATCCTGGATTAAAGGAGAATTGTATCTGCATGATTGATGGTTTTATTTTTATCTTAGTTTGAGGTTTAAAAAGAAAAAAAAAACTTTTCCAGTTTTGAAAACAAAAATAAGAAGAAAAATAAGGAGAAAAATATTTGAATGCAAAAATGTATTTTTTTATGATAATTTTTTAAAACAAAAACATTGTGGCCCTACAAGTATGTTCACTACGTCTTGGGTAGAATGTAGGAATTACTTCATGATGTAAACAAAAGAAAATTACTCTTGATAACGGGTCATTGTGACGATTTCCTTAGAAAACTAGTTGGAAGGCTCTTGTCCTGGGACAATTGGACGAATCTAATTATCCATATCACAATCTGTGATGCGGTGGCAGAACCGACTATTTTGAAAATGCTGGTTTGCGTTTTGCGTTTTTATTCGCAAAATGTCGCGGTAAGCAAGAGCCGTCACCGACTTTTATTTCATCCAACCGGAAAGGAAAAAAGCACAGAAAAAATCCTTTTTCGAGATATTCTGAATACGGGGTAGATTATAGAAAGGGAAGGTGTTAGCACCCTTTCTATCTATGGTTTTCCATGGGCTCTTAGGTACTTGATCATCTTTGAAAAAAATTGCTTGTGTGTGTTTGTTTTG
The DNA here is from genome assembly GCA_948472305.1 of Vicia faba. NCBI lineage: Eukaryota > Viridiplantae > Streptophyta > Magnoliopsida > Fabales > Fabaceae > Vicia > Vicia faba. Next base: position 1,361,520,841 of record OX451736.1, on the reverse strand, counting down.
AAAAGTTTTGTTTTACTTCGTTTTAACCCTTGTTTCTGTCCTCAAGAGTGTTACGAAGTTGTTTTTGAAAACTTTGTTTAAAAAAGTGTTTGCTGTGAAAAAGCTTGATTTAAGCAAGTACCTACTAGCATCTACCTACTCAATAAAAAAGATCGTTTCTGTTCTCGTTTCCTTTAGACAATGTTATCCTACTATTGAGAAATAGGAAGCACCGTCGTTGGAGTTGTAAGGGTCAATTCGTAAGGGACGTACGATCACTAAAGCAATGTTAGGATGTCTTAGTAATAATCCTATAGTCTTAAGATCATATTCGAGGCAACATTTTCGAGGAAACATTTCCGAACGGGACTTTTGATCTTTGTTAGACATAAGGGCAACCACTAAGACACCCTACACTTGATGATCGTTTACCGAAGGCAACCGAAGTGAGAGTATACCCTAGGAGTGCGCATGTGCGAGTGATTTGATTTCAGTTATTATCTTTACACATTAGGGTTTTCTAACCGTTTTAAATCATCATGCAATCTTGTCATACAATCCTATTAACATACATTTAAACAGTTAATATTTGGGAGAATTAAAATGCGGGAAAGTAAAACTACGCTATTACAAGGCTTCGAGATAGGGATTAATTACATAGTCAAAAAAACCCGTAAAAGACAATAAATAAAAGAAAAGTCCTAGATTAAGCTATTACATACCGTAGACAGTTACATTAATATTGCAAAAAAAATAGTAAACGCGCGCGATGAATCGAAAGCGAGAGATTTAGGATTTTGACCCCAACTACTTAATTGTAATTTAAAAGCAAAATCATTTTTTGTGGTTTTTGTGCTATTTTGAGAAAATAAAGTTTAATTGAATAAATAAAAAAACCTAATTTCTAATTAATTTAAATTAAGAAAAATAATTAAATTAACCTTATTTTTGTTTATTTTATTTAAGAAAGAAATAAAAATTAAATCACAAGCTAACCCTAATTTTTTCTAATTGATTCTAATTATACATAAAAAGTTAGAATGACCCTAAATTAAATTTAAACTAAATTAAATTAAATTAGATAAAATAATAAAAAAAACCTAATTCTAAATTTTGTGAAACTTGATTTTATGATTTTTTTGTGAAAAAAGAAGTTCATTTTGTTAAAAAAACAATTAAGCAAATTAAAAGAATTAAAATAAATAAAAAAAGAAAGAAAGATGGGCCTGGTTTCTTAGCAAGAAGGGGGGTGCCGTTTGCAAATCTAAGCCCAACAAACTCAGGCCATTTTTGACTTTTCCGGATTCCGTGTGTATGCTTGACTGGGCGTATGGTGAACCTTCAAGGGGAAGGCCTTAGATTTGGCTTGTTGGTGATCTGATGGTTGGATGTTGATGATGCATGGTGGGCACATGGGAGACTAGCGCACCTGATTATGCAAAGAAAAATAATATGAGGCAAATATTGGGACCTGGGGATCGAACCCAGGCCCTGAAGCATTATCCCATTGCCACGCTTCCAACTGAGCCAGAATGTTAAGTTGTCATTACAATAGCACACAATTATTATATAACCTAAACAAAAAGATAATCGTTGGAACGTGCGAAATTCAAACTGGCAAACTATGAAGCGCCACGTATCCTTCTTCTTCCTCCCACCATCGCTGTAAGTTTCATGACTTTTACCTACGGACACTGAGTGTAGGTATAACCCTGTGCATTTCCAAAATCTCATACAAGCATGATAAATGAAAACCAATAGTACCAATCAACTTGTTGCAACCTCTTGAGCATCATGGTACCATTATTAATGGGCAATTGTTCCTGTATGAAAAATCCCTAAAAACAAACCACAAACCCTAGCCATGGCATCTTGATGTACAGTCAATAAAAATGCAATTAATCATAACCATTAGCTTGCAAACATCTCAAGGATTATAAGTATACCAATCAAACATGCTAAATATTCCAGAATCAATATGTTTGAATTCAAGAAAAAAAGCCAAACTGTATGAACCTTATAACGTGATTCTGAGTGTGGAGAAGCTTGCTAGTGATTGAATCTCGATCCTGGGGAGTCCAGCAATAGATTGGTATGACTAGAATGCCTTGAGGTGATCTGAAACATGGAAATCAGTTTTCAACTTTTTCTTGAATTTTTGAAGTTTGTTTTCTGCCTTTGCACGCCTCTCTCCCCCTGTTTTTGGTCTGCCCTTCTCCCTTATGTATCCAAGAATGTATTAGGGTTACAATTTGTTTCAAATCTTTTCCAATTATGATTATTGATTCATGATTTGATCCTTGTGCAAAATATTTCCAAAACAATCAAACTCAATCTTTTTATGTCCATTTTGAACCTTGCACGATTTTATTTTGTCTCCAGCTATGTAATGGACCTAATCATGCACAAAATCTCAAGCTTTAATTAGTTTTTGATATTTTCATTATTTTATTTTGATTTTATTTGATTTAAATGAAATAAAATCAAAATAAATGACAAAAGTAAAATAATTACAAGTGGAAGGGCTCATGGGTCGTGGGTCACATTACAAACTCAGTGCAAGCATAAAAAGTTGGGCCTATTTGACAAAAAATGCAATTTTGGCCACTTTTGACTTTTGGCAATTTTGCAAAAAGGGTCAACTTGGTAAATGCACAACTCCCTCAATTTTGACCCTAGAGATGGGTTCTTGGACTTTTTAGAAAGCTTAACGTGTCCTCTAAGCAACCCTTTTGGTCTCATCTCAATTGAGTCTTCCATGTTCATGTATGAAGCTTTGACCCAAAAGGTGTTTTTGTTGACTTTTCAAAATGACCTATAATGTCCAAATTTATATCTTCTTGTGAGTGCATATTTTTAACTTGGGAGCTGAGGATGAATTATAAGGAATTACATCCTCTTCAAAATGAGCTTTGGATGGGTCATTTTTTATAAAGTATGAGAAAGTTATGCTTGGTCAAAGTTAAGTTGACTTTTCCTGCAAAACCCTAATTTAGCAACTTTTGGATTTTGATGAATTGTGAGCAATCCTTGAGGAATCATGACCAACCCTTGATCAAATGATGAATAATACTTCAAAATGAGAATGTTGACCAAAAATCTTGAAGTTTGACTTTATGTGGGCCAGAATTGACTTTTGCCCTAGCATAGTCGATTTCCAAGCCTTTGAGCAATTGACTGAGCAAATTTTCTCTGCAAGGCTTGAAACTTGACATGGATGATCTTGAGAACATATTAAGACAATGGTGATAATTTGGGATCCTTTGGACTCAAGCATCTTGATGATAAATGAAACCCTAATTTGGGGTAGACTGCCTTAGGAGAGAGTTTGTCTGGTCAACCCTTGGACTTCCTTGAGAAATTTAAGGACCTTACTTGACATGTATTGAGAAATATGGGAGGGCAAATTTTGGGGTACAACAGCTTCCCCTGTTCAATCTTCTTAAACCTGAGGATGTAGATTGGCTCGTTTGCCTTTCGTGATCCGAAGGTGGAAGATGATTGAACACTAGAGTGCCCAGAAATTTGCACTCGCATGAAGTGGTACTTGTCTTGCGATATCGGAAATGGGCTTATAGATTCCATTTGGAAGTCAATGACGGAAGATGGGCTTAAATATGACATCTGAAGAAGTGTCGATCACATAAGAAATTCCTTTGTGAGAACCCGTATACCTGTTGTTGAGGTGGACTACGCTGGGGAATGCTATTCTCTGTCTTGAGAGAAATAGAGTTTTAAGAACTTCAGTTGTCCATTACTCTATTGGGGAATTATCTCTTAGTCGAGGAGGTGAAAATAAACTGTTATCTGGTCGTGCTCCAGGCTTTACAGTGATTTGCTGAGGAAAATAAGACTGACTGCTATCTGGTCGTGCTCCAGGTTTTACAGTGACTTACTGGGAAGATGATATTAAACTTGCTATCTGGTCGTGCTCTAGGTTTTGTAATTTCTCCATTCTTATTTGGTCGTGCTCCAGGCTTCAGAAGGAATTAGATGGTTATCTGGTCGCATCCGGGCTTCAGTTTGAACTTAAGGCATACTAATATCCGGTCGTTTCTAGGCTTCATAGTAATTGGCCAAGTAAGCTTCTATTTGGTCGAATTCCAAGCTTCTCAATACCTTATACTGTTATCTTGTCGTGTCCCAGGTTTCAGTGTCCTTTACCGCTATCTGGTCGTACTCCAGTCTTCACAGCGTCTTATATCGTTATCTGGTTGTGAGCCAGGCCTCACGGTGTCTTATACCTATTATCTGGTCGATTCTAGGTTTCATGGTATCTTGTATTGCTATCTGGTCGATTTCTAGGCTTCACAATAACTTGCTGAGGGTTAAGCTGTTTTCTGGTTGATTTCCAGGCTTCATAGCTTGTATTTAGGATATACCACTATCTGGTCGATTCCAGGCTTCGTAGTATTTTGGAGAAATCAAGATATTATCCGGTTGATTTTCGGGCTTCATAGCTTGAACTGGAATAGAAATCTTAGTATCGATTTGACTGAACCAGAGAAAACTTGCGATAACTTGATTGTATCTTTCCCTAAAAGGTAAAGAGTTAGTCATATGTAATGTCATGATGTATGAAATGTATTGAGAAATGATGTTCTAAAAATAAATGAGATTGTGTTGTATGATGCATATGCACATGCTACGATGTATGGATATGCAATGTTCTTGTGATATTCTCTGGCTGGGAAGAATAAATCCTGGACTTCTGTTGGAGAGTACAAGGAGTTGAGTTCTTCGTTCTTGCTGTGGATAGTGACAGAAGATGATTAGCTGGAGACTTGCGTCCGTTCTGCTTCGAGAATATTCCGTCGGGAGAGACTCTGTTTGAGAAAAATCCTGTAGGGGAATGACTTTGTAGAGAAGAGAGATACGATGTTGGACGATCTGCCTATTTGGAGAAATAAACTCGGCTGGTGGTGAGCTTTTATTGCTGGTGATAAATAAACTCTGCCTGGGTAGAATTTTGCCGAATCATTCGCGATTATGAACCTCGGCTGGGAAAAGCTAACGCCACTGTCTTTGGATACTTCCTACTCTGCGGGGAGTGTCTGTACCTTTAGTTAGATTCTCAAGCTGGCTCTATCCCTGTACCTGGTGGGTAGAGCAACTGTAAGGTTTGGACACTTCTTGTTTACACCTGTTCCTGGAATTACGAGTAATTGTCTTTTGTTTCACATGTAAATATTTATGAGCAACAATTATTTTCAAATGCATATATCAAAAATGAATCATTGGACGTTCTTGCAAAACAAAACAAAAAAAGAAAAACAAGTTGAAATTTCTTGTGAAAATGAATTGTATTGATTTTTGAAGTTGGCCTGTAATAGGCGTTTTGTACAAAGAGGCTGACGTCCTAGTAAGAGAATGCCGCCGAAAGGTAAAATTTATACAATTTATGAAAAATAAAGAAAACAACTATGTGAAACAATCCCATTGGGTTCCAACTCTGCTATTGCCTTTATATCTTCAAGCGTCTCATCACTTTGTTACTTGGTCGAATGTGGATCAGATTGATTGGCGCCGTCCGAGCTTGATAGTTGATATCAAAGTCTGGTCGCAAGATGATCCAATGACACATAGTGTTACTCTTCAATCCCTAATTTTTGCCTGGACTGCCCTTTCAGTATTTCAATCCACCAGGATACCCTTTTTTCCCAAGTCGTCTTTTCAGGTTTTCGACTTGACGGGTGTACAATTTTTTTCTTATTTTCATCCCTTACTTTTGTCCGAACCCTTTTGGTTCGCCGGGAAGCCCTTATTTTTGCCTAGGCCAGTCAACCTAGCGGGTCTTTGATTAGGCGTAGTATTTTTTCACTATGTCTGCATTGACGGGGTGAGGAAGGTCGTCACCATCCATGGTGGTTAGAATCATAGCTCCTCTCGAGAAAATATTCTTAACCACAAATGGCCCTTCGTATGTGGGAGTCCATTTTCCCCTGGGATCAGCTTGAGGTAGTATGATGCGTTTGATCACCAGATCCCCGACTTGATACTCTTGACGTATGACTTTCTTGTTAAAAACCTTGATCATTCGCTTTTGATACGTTTGACCATGACAAATAGCAGTAAGTCTCTTTTCATCGATTAAATTTAGCTGATCAAGCAGGGTTTGAATATAGTCTTCTTCGTTCAAACCTGCATCCTTCATAATCCTGAGAGAGGGTATCTGGACTTCGACGGGTAGGACCACCTTCATGCCATACACCAGAGAGTAGGGTGTTGCCCCTGTTGACGTCCGTGCTGAGGTACGGTACCCATGAAGAGCGAAGGGTAACATCTCATGCCAGTCTTTGTAGGTCACTGTCATCTTCTGCACAATCTTCTTGATGTTCTTGTTAGCTGCTTCAACATCCCCATTCATCTTCGGCCAGTAGGGAGAAGAGTTGTGATGCTGTATCTTGAACTGTTTGCAGAGCTCGGTGATCATCGTGTTATTGAGATTTGTACCGTTACCCGTAATGATCCTCTCTGGTACACCATATCGACAGATCAGATTGTTTCGGATAAACCGCGCCATGACGTTCTTAGTTAATGTAACAAAGGAAGTTGCCTCAACACACTTCGTGAAATAATCAATAGCTACTAGAATGAAACGATGTTCGTTGGACGTAGTAGGTCTGATCTCGCCGATCATGTTGATGCCCCACATTGCGAAAGGCCAAGGAGCTGTCAAGACATTCAGAGGAACTGGAGGTACATGCACCTTATCAGCATAGACTTGGCACTTATGACATGTCCGAGAGTGCTGATAACAATCGGCTTCCATAGTGGACCAATAATATCCAGCCCATAGGATCTTCTTTGCCATGGTATGTCCACTGGAATGAGTTCCGAAGGTACCTTCATGTAACTCTGCCATGATCCTTTCTGCCTCGCTTTTATCCATACATCAAAGTAAGGTTGAATCATGGTTACGCTTATAAAGGATACCATTACTGATGAAGAACTTCGCAGCGAGCCTTCTCAGAAACTTCTTATCATTAACAGATGCCCCCTCAGGATATTCTTGAGCCTCGAGATACCTCTTCACCTCGTGAAACCAGGGTTTATCTGCTACCTCTTCAGCCTCAATGTCACAGCAATGTGCAGGTTCGTCCAACCTCTCGATGGTAATCTGGGGAGCTTCATTGTCCCACCTGACTTTGAACATAGAAGACATGGTAGCTAGCGCGTCCGCTAACTGATTCTCCTCTCTTGGGAAGTGTTAAAAGGTTATCTTCTCAAAATGTGGGAGCAATGTCAATACATATTCTTTGTAAGGAATAAGATTTGGGTGCTTCGTATCCCACTCGCCTTTGATCTGACTGATCACTAGAGCAGAATCTCTGAATACACTCAAGGACTTAATCCTTAGGTCAATAGCAACTCGAAGACCCAGGATACACGCTTCATACTCCGCCATATTATTGGTGTAGTTAACGCATAGCTGGGCGGTGAACGAAGTATGACAGCCTTCAGGAGATATGATCACATCTCCAATGCCATTTCCCAATGCGTTCGATGCTCCATCAAAATACATAGACCATCTAGATCCTTCCTCAGGTCCTTCATCCGGTCCAGGTTCTTCACAGTCGGTCACCAACATGATGTTCTCATCCGGGAACTCAAAATTCATGGATTGGTAGTCATCCACGGCCTGATGCGTCAAATGATCCGCCAATACACTCCCCTTGATTTCTTTTTGGGTGGTGTATTGGATGTCGTACCCGGTTAGGATCATCTGCCATCTTTCTATTTTTCCGGATAAGGCGGGTTTTTCGAAGATATACTTGATTGGATCCATTTTTGATATCAATAAAGTGGTGTGGGTCAGCGTATACTGTCTCAACCGGCGAGAAGCCCATGCCAAAGCGCAGCAAGTTTTCTCAAGCAATGAGTATCAGGTCTCACAGTCGGTAAACTTTTTGCTAAGGTAGTAAATAGCGTGCTCTTTTCGGCCAAACTCGTCATGCTACCCCAACACACACACCATTGAACTATCCAGTACTGTCAAGTATAAGATCAAAGGTCTTCCTTCAACTGGAGGCATCAAAATTGGTGGCTCTTGGAGGTATTCCTTGATTCTTTCGAATGTGGTCTGACATTCATCATTCCATTTTACCACTTGATCCTTCTTTAGCAGCTTGAAGATTGGCTCACAAGTAGCAGTCAGATGTAAGATGAACCGGGCAATGTAATTTAGACGTCCCAAGAAACCTCTAACTTCCTTTTTTATGCGGGGAGCTGGAATCTCTTGTATAGCTTTTACCTTTGCCGGATCCACCTGAATACCTTTATCACCGACGAAGAAACCCAGCAGTTTACTAGACCTTACCTCGAAGATGCACTTGTTCGGGTTTAACCTCAGCTTATACGTCTTTAACCCGTCGAACAGTTTTTGGAGGTGATCAAGGTGTTCTTCCTCAATCTGGGACCTTGCTATCATGTCATCAACATGAACTTAGATCTCATGCTGAATCATGTCATGGAACAAAGCGACCATGGCGCGCTGATAAGTTGCCCCGGCATTCTTTAATCCGAACGACATGACCTTGTAAAATAAGGTGCCCTACTGTGTAACGAAGGTTTTCTTCTCCATGTCCTCAAGAACCATCTTGATCTGGTTGTAACCAGAAAATCCATCCATGAAGGAGAAGATCTTATGCTGCAGGGTGTTGTCGACCAGAACATCAATGTGAGGAAGTGGGAAATCATCCTTGGGGCTTGCCCTGTTCAGATCTCTATAGTCCACACACATCCGTACCTTACTGTTGTACCCCAAAATTTTCCCTCTGTTTTTCACGAGAAATCACAGCTTCGGGTTTCCTGATTTTTTCAGATTGGCTCAAGAATCGATCAAACAAACTTTTCTTATCAGTCAAATAAAATTAGCGTTTCCATTAACTTTTGAATCAGTCAAACAAATTATTAGGGTTTCTATTGATTTGGTTGAGTTTGGCTCAGGGTTTGATCAAGCAGACGTTTCTTCGACAATAAATTCAAAATTAGGGTTTGATCAAGCAGACGTTTCTTCGACAATAAATTCAAAATTAGGGTTTGCGCATGCATTCTCAGAAGACCTTGAATCCACAACATTTCATTTGACTGTCACATGGTTTTGACGCTTGTTCAAGATTCATGTTTGTTTCTCAAAGTCTAAACATCTGGGATAGAAGTCGAGGCTTCTGATTGAAAGATTGAAGTGTTGGTTTAATCAGTAAGGTAAAAGGTGTATGGACGTTTGTTTGTTTAACTGTGCTATGCATTTGGTTATTTGGAACACCGGACGTTTGTTGATTATTTATAATTTATAAGTTAAAATTATTGGGATAATTTCCAATTATTATAATTCAATAAATTTAAGTAATTAAATAAACAAGTGCAGAAGAAATCAAGAATTATCTGACAAAAGATTTTTTATTCATTTTCAATTGTTGTTACAAATGTTTATTTGATACAGTAAATTTATTTACAGTATTTACAATAACGTTTATTACAATGATTAAAAATAAAATAAACTAAATCTACATCCTAAGTCTTCATCTTCTACTTCTGCTTCCCTTGCCCCAATTGATATTTACCTGCAAAGCCAGAAAAGGAGAAGTCAATACAGTTAATTTGGAAAAAAAGCATTTTTCAGACAGATAAGCAAAAGTCATCATTAAAGGTTGTTGGCCGGAATCAGTTTGTTCGTCCTCTCTGCAAATCGCAAGAAGATGTCTCTTCTTGGTTCACAAAGAGGGAAAGAAAAATTATTTTGCAAAATGCACAAAGCTGCATAAATTCAAATTGTCAAAGAGGCAAACCAAACTGAAATGCCAAACCAAATTGCAAACTGAACAAACAAGTTGCACAATGCATAAAGGCAAACAAAACTGTCAACCAAACTAGGCAAACCAAACTGTCAAAGAAAGGAAAACTAAGCTGTCAACAATTTGTTAAAGAAGCTGTGAAAAATTGTCAACAAGTACACAAAAGCCAATGCAGAAAATCTGGAAGGTAAGAAGATATGCAGAGGAAAGCCAAATTGCAAGCAATATTTCAAAACTTTCATCATTTTCCAACCAACACCTTTTCAGAAAAAGAGTACCTTTAAGCAATATAATATGCTTATGGAGAGAGAAAGAGAAAAGTAAAAGCAGGCTTACAGTTTTTAGGCAGGCTTAGAAGACATAGATAAATATAACATTATCCCAACACTGTTAAGGGGGGAAGAATACATAAAGAAAAAAAGGCCACAAAACTGAGTTGCAAGCAAGTCTTCCTGTACCAGTTACAAACCTACATAAAACCTCCAAAACAACAAAAATATAAAGAAGCCTGTATCAGTAACCTGCTTCAAGCCAGCCTGCTAAAAACCAGAAGCAAGCCTAAGGCAACAAGCCATGAAGCCCATACCAGAAGCTTACTCTCAAGCCTTCCTTTAAACCTGTTAAAACCTGTCAAACTGCAAATTTCAAGCAAAAACCTGCTTGCCTCAAGCCTGCTTCAAACTACCAGAAGCAAACCTAACAGCATGCCCAAAACCAAGCAAGCTGCATAAAACCTAAAAAACCTGCCTATACCAGTTGCCTAAAAACTACCTTCAAGCTTGCTTAAATCAAACAACCAAACTCAAGCAAAACCAGTTATCAGAACAACAATAAGCAAACAACTCTCAGAATTATAATCATCATTGACCAAAAAGAGAGAGGAAGACTGTAAAAGATAGCAAACAATCATCTCAGATATCATCATCATTGAAAGATAAAGCCAACAAAGCCCAAGAGAGGAAAAAGCAAACATCTCAGAATCAAAGAACAAGCATTCAAATACTCAGAGGCAAGCATTCAGATAAGCAAAAGAGAGAATTCAGAAGCAAATAATACAATGTTTTCAGAGTTAGGGTCATCACAAAACGAAGCAAGAGATACGGAATACCAGACAAGCCAGCAAGCTTTCATCACCGCGTCCTTCCGCCTCGGCCACCTGAGAAGCGCCTCCATTCCAAACTCCTCTCCAACAACAAACCCTAAAGGTATTGTCCTCCTTCCTTTTTTACACCTCACATAAACAAATAATACAGAAGTTCTGAACATGTAAAAGTTTAATCATGCAAATCCGAAAACCCTAAAAAATGCTTAGAAGAAAAAACCGTTACCTTTTTTTCACCACCTGAACAACCATGGAGAGAGGAGAGTAGAGATGGCGCCTGGTAGCCTGAGGCGAGGAGAGAAGCATCAATGGATAGGTATTTGAGAACGAGGAAGAGGCGATGAAGAAGAAGGAGAGCGGCCCCGTTCGTCAAGCTGAACAAACCCAATTCTGAGACAAACACATTCAAACCCTAACAACAAAAACGTTGTAACGCGTCTGGGCCTGCCCCTTGATCCAACCCCTAAGCCCAATTCTAAAGCTAGCGCCTGCACCCCCCTTTTCTTTATTTTTCTTAGTTTGTTTTTGTTGATTATTTGGGCCATATGCATAACCTTAAGCCCATTTAACTTTTTTTTTTCACAGACAAACTAATACTTTTTTTTTACCTTAGTTTCTTATTTTTTTTATATAAACTAATACCTTCTTTTTTTTATTTTTATCATCACCTTATTTTCTTTTTTTTACATAACCTAATTCCTAATCCCCTTTGATTAAATAACAATAATATGTTAACTTTTTTTGTACAAGAACATTTTTATAGCCTTTTTATATTTATTTCATTTAAAAGCATGTAAATAATATATTTTCATTTTAAAACTTTTTTTGTTTAATAAATCTTTTTATAGGAGTTCCTAAATAACACTAGCAAAAATACAAAAATAATAATAATACTTAATAATACATTAGGTTAACATTTTGATCACTAATAAATAATCATGTGCATCTTACATTGCTTTTGATTCCTTTTTATTCTTATATTTTTACATTGAGAATGCGACGATTCGATTTGGTTGTAAATAATATTTGGACACTACTATCCTGATAAGACTCATCCCCATTTGTAAACATTTGTACCCCCATCCCCGGATACTTATTTGTAATAGCTTAGACTTTAAATTCCCGCAATTTATCGCTTTCTATATACTGTATAGTAATTAGGGTTTGTATGCGAAGATTCAAAATCAACCGCTAGATAACCTAACACAAGACAAATGCATGAAAATCAATACACAATTCACACTTGCACCTCTAGGGTAACCTCGCTTGTTGCCTCGGAAAAATGTAATCATGTCCCTCGAGTATGAGACACTCTACCAAATGTCCCTCCGATAAACAAAGATCGTAGTCCCTCGATGACCCTCGATGTTGCCTTCGATAAAACGATCTCGTCCCTTACAAAATTGCTAGAGTGTCTCACAAGTTTCCCTCAATGATTGTATACGATGACCCGCGCCCGTCCCGTTCAAACATCCTAACGCAAGGTTGTTCACCAAACACAATGGTGAAACAACACTGTTAAAAGGGTTAAAAACATAAGAAAGATCTTTGAGTAAAATAGGGTAGACAACTCTTAGTTACTTGATCAAAAACTTGCAAAACATCCTTGCCATTTTTCAAACATACATCACAACACAACTTCAAAAACAATTTCCAAACAACTTTCAAAACATTGAAACATCTTTTCAAAAAGACATACACCTTTGTATATACTCAAACATGAGTCATTGCAAAGGTTTCCTAGACAAGGCATCTTTTTCAAAACATTTTCAAAACCACACACACAAAGCACCATTTCAAACAATTGAAAAGCAAAGGCAAGTGATCTAAAACAAGTAACTAAGAGCCCATGGATAACCATGGATGAAAAGGGTGCTAGCACCTTCCCTTTTCATAATCTACCCCCCGAACCCACGAAAACATCTCAAAGGTCTTTCCTGTGCTTTTTGACCTTTCCTTAGGATAAATAAAAAGTCGGTGGCGACTCTTGCTAAACCGAACAACTGCGAAAACAAACGCAAAACCTCAAGTCAGTTCTCCCACCGTATCACAGAACTGGCGACTCTGTTGGGGATCTATTTCTAAAAGTGGGGTTACCTTAGGGTTTTAGATCACCTTTACATGCTTGCTTTGATTGCTTTGATTGCTTTACTTTTGGGTTCCTTGTTTGGGTTTGCTGTAAATCCCACACCCGGATTTGGGGGCACCTTCTTAGGTAAATAGCAATAAACTGTGAGGGAACTGTGCAGGGTATACCGACATGGTTGAAGCAGTAGCTATGTTAGTGTGACATATTTCTGAGTACCGGTAGCCCTTGAGTAGTCAAGGAGAATACGGGGCCGCTGAGCGATGTCATGAAGCACTAACGAACTCTTAGAACCTTACTTGACCATCTTGGCCTTTTTAGGGGTAGTGAGATGACCGACTTTGGTGCAGTCCGAAGTTGGTAGATACTCGATACTACACTCATTGAGGATTGTTTTCTTGGAATATTTTGGTCGCCAGTTAAGTGGCTAAACCAAAACAATGAACACAGAAAATAATCCATTGATATTGAGCTCCTTAGAACCCGGTTTCTATTTTAGGACAGGATGAGCCAACTAACTTCAAGAGGGTATTTACCTACAAACCCCATGCAAGCCTAAACCTAAGGACTTTTTTGCTTTGTGTGAATATGATTACCTGTATATACACTTATTTGCTTTTGCATACATGTACATAACATCATAACATCATACCATAGCATTTTCAATAACCATTTCAAGGATCTCGAGGGTCTTTTGATGCAGGGTCACGTTGAACCAGACGTCTACCAAAGGGTAAGAGGTTTCATTTTCCTCTAAACAAACACCGTCAAAGATCAAGTGCAACAACTTGAATCAGGGGCTATGACCCACTTGACATGGTGAGCTTGATTCTCATGGAAAGACATCCATTGTTACAAGGGTCTCCAATCAAAGTTGTTGATCAAAGTTCAACCTCTAACATTTTCTTCTGTTTAACCCGCGAGATTCTTGAAAACATGCATCCACATATCATGCATTGCATCATGACAGGTTTCTCCCATACAGGTCTCCTTATCTTCCTACTGTTTATTTCAGTAAGATGGATATGGAAAAAACGGTGAAAGATCTCCAAGCTCAAAACACTCAATTCCAACAAATGCTTCTGGCTATGGGTAAAGGGCAAGAGGATCTGAAAGCTATCCTTCTCAAAGACAAGAAGAAGAAGTCCAAGAAGGCAGCAGGCATACTGAACTTGAAAAGAAGACCTAAAGCCCTAGATCTTTCAACTCCACCCAGCATAGGGGCCAGTCTTGAAGAAGACCATAATTTGGAGATCAATGATGTTGAAGCTGACTACTCCGAAGAACAATATCCTCCCGCTAATGAAAAGTACAAAACAGTTGGAGGATCGCCTCAGTGCTATGGAGATAAAACAAATACCTGGCTTGGATTTAGGAGACATGGGTCTAGTTTCTGGATTAGTCATCCCGCCAAAGTTCAAGGTCCCTACCTTTGCCTTGTACGATGGAGTCTCTTGCCCTAAGATGCACTTAAAATCTTATGTCCGCAAGATTCAACCATACACAACTGATCCAAAACTTTAGATCCATTTCTTCCAAGAAAGCCTGGTAGGGACTCAACTCGAGTGGTTCTATCAATTGGAGAGTTCTCGCATCCACACCTGGGAGGACTTAGCTGTTGCTTTTTATAAGCAGTATCAGTACAATGTTGATCTTGCACCAACTCGTGTGCAATTACAGAACATGACCATGGGTTCCAATGAGAGCTTCAAAGGATACGCCCAAAAGTGGAGAGATTTGGCTGGTAAGGTGCAACCCCCTTTAACTGACAGAGAGCTGATTGACATCTTCATGGGAACTTTGACGGGGCCTTTCTTCAATCACTTAATTGGAAGCTCCTCAGCCGGGTTTACCGAGCTAATACTGACCGGTGAAAGGGTCGAAGCTAGCATCAAAAGTGGGAAGATTTAAGAAGCTACACCTTTTGATGCTCAGAAAAGCCCTACAATGGGAAGAAAGAGTCCAATGTTGTGTATGGTCAAAAGAGCCATCATGGCCAACACGTAGGAGCAACCTTGATCTCTAATCTTGCGCATGCTCAATAAAGGCAGGGGCATCAGCATAGGGAGATCACGCCTAAAAGACAATATACTAGGATCAACATGTCACTAGCTCAAGCACTACAACACATGTTGAATAAAGAGCTGATTACATTAAAGGCTCCTCATCCGAACCCTAAGACTTCTTCTCCAAACTACAACCCGGATGCAAGATGTGCTTATCATTGTGGTAGTCCAGGGCATGACACAAACGACTGTTGGGATTTGAAGAACAAGGTCCAAGACATGATTGATGCCAAAGAGATCGAGTTCGACCCTCCGGAGACTCTAGCATAATCACTGCTCCTTTGACGAATCATTGAGAGCATCTTTGTTTCATTTCAATTTTCAAGTTGTAATCACTTTTTTATTCAAACAATTATCTTTTAATATCAAACTCTGTTTCATTAATGCATTGCATATGTTTGTCTTGAATTCATCTATTCATTTTCACTATTCTTGTGCTTTCTTTATGATATTTAACTCTTGATAAAAAGCTGCAAGCCTTTAGAGGGAGGATGACGAAACAATGCCATAATCTCATACAATATGCTTTTGAACAGACCTTGCTGATGATGTACAGGCGTTTCTTTCAAATCCCAAACACTGGAGTTATAAGGAAGATAATCCCTAGTCAACCCCTTCGAGCCAAAGAAGTAGGAGTTTTTTGTTTTAAACACAAATTAAAACCTTTGATTTAAACCTGGGGCAGGGTAGTCTCTCAGTTAATCCAAAGAAGAGATGCGCATTGAAGTCGCAAACTCTCAGTTCGTAATACAACGAATGACATCAAAAATATTCATCTGGAACCAAAAGACAGTGATGGTTCCTTATCTCATAGGCAGTCAATCTCTCAAAAGATAAAAGCCCACTGAGCCAAAACCTACAAAGGAGGCTTAAGAAAGCTGGGGCATCCCGCTGACTGTAATCTCGAAAACAGGAACAGTCAGCCAAAAGTTAGGGATAACAAATCAAAAGAACGAGGTCATTACAAATCCTCAACAACATGAAAAATGTTACAAAAAAAAGAGATGATGACTGCCTTCCAAAACTTAACTAATGTGAGCCATCACCAAAAAGTCATTCCAAACTCGAATAGAGTTCGACGTACAATTAACTGAGTTTAGGATTGAAGAACATCACGAAGAGCGGGTGGGTACAAATATACTTTGAGCCTTTATCCTTTGTTTCTTAAACCGTGAACCAAGCCACGTTACAATCCTTCAAAAGTCCTAATTGAAGCATGGGTTAGTTCGAAAGCATACTGTTACAAAAGGTATCCTGACTCCTGTAAGGCTTTGCCCTAAATCTTGTGTTGAATTTGTCTTATAAAAAAAGTTTACTTGCTAAAAATGCATTTTTTCAAAACTTCGAGACAAGCATAAACTTTGCATTATTTGAATATCATTGTTTGCACATGGTTTACTTGTTTAAACAGCAAAGAAATTCATACAGTGAATGTTCGGAGGAATGAAATCTCTCTCGGTGAATGAAGTCACTTCGAGTGGGATGATACTCCCGTTGCAAAAATCTCCTATCAACAAAAGGGGATTTTATATGGTATGGTCCAGTAAACATGGGGCAGTCCAGTCAAGATTTCAACAAATCTTTCAAAGTTCAATTAACCTGGGGCAGTCCAGTCAAGATTTCAACAAATCTTTCAAAGTTCAGTTAACCTGGGGCAGTCCAGTCAAGATTTCAACAGATCTTTCAAAGTTCAGTGAACCTAGGGCAGTCCAGTCAAGATTTCAACAGATCTTTCAAAGTTCAGTGAACCTGGGGAAGTCCAGTCAAGATTTCAATAAATCTCTAAATTACAGATTAACCTGGGGCAAGTCTCCGTCACCATCACTTGGGTCATTTAAACGTCAATCTCATCAAAGGGTTACGAACAGTCCATGTTTTCTGGCAATATCACAAGCATCCGGTGCTAGGGGCAGTAATGAAACCTCTCTGAAATCTTTCTGAAAAGAAATTCAAGCATCCTCGAGGAGTTCATCACCTCTCTAGCAGACCAGCAGTCATGGGTTTATTTCCCCAACATTTGTCAAGGATTTATTTTCCAAAACAAATTACATTTCAAGTTTCAAGAGCGTTCAAAAATTTCCTTCATCACCTGCTAGAATTTGCGGTCATCATCAAAAATTCCTCATCACCTGCTGGAATTCAAGAGCGTTCAAAAATTTCCTTCATCACCTACTGGAAGCTACGGTCATCATCGAAAATTCCTTCATCACCTGTTGGAAGATACAGTCCAGATATGATCCAGACACGGTTTCCATTCTGTAACCTTTTCAGATCCCAGTTTAATACCTGTAGCAAGCCAGGAAAATATCTGTGGACGACTGATTGTAGACTGATACCTGAAACAAGCCAGGAAAAGTATCTACATAAAGAGATTGAAGATTAATACCTGTAACAAGCCAGGAAGACCTTTCTTTCTCAGGTCAGAGATCAATACCTGAAACCATCCAGGACAGTATATCCTTGACCAACCTTTTTAGATCCCAGTTTAATACCTGTAGCAAGCAAGGAAAATATCTGTGGACGACTGATTGTAGACTGATACCTGAAACAAGCCAGGAAAAGTATCTACATGAAGAGATTGAAGATTAATACCTGTAACAAGCCAGGAAGACCTTTCTTTCTCAGGTCAGAGATCAATACCTGAAACCAGCCAGGACAGTAGCACCTTGACCAACCTTTTCAGATCCCAGTTTAATACCTGTAGCAAGCCAGGAAAATATCTATGGACGACTGATTGTAGACTGATACCTGATACAAGCCAGGAAAAGTATCTACATGAAGAGATTGAAGATTAATACCTGTAACAAGCCAGGAAGACCTTTCTTTCTCAGGTCAGAGATCAATACCTGAAACCAGCCAGGACAGTATCTCCTTGACCAACCTTTTCAGATCCCAGTTTAATACCTGTAGCAAGCCAGGAAAATATCTGTGGATGACTGATTATAGACTGATACCTGAAATAAGCCAGGAAAAGTATCTACATGAAGAGATTGAAGATTAATACCTGTAACAAGCCAGGAAGACCTTTCTTTCTCAGGTCAGAGATCAATACCTGAAACCAGCCAGGACAATATCTCCTTGACCAACCTTTTCAGATCCTAGTTTAATACCTGTAGCAAGCCAGGAAAATATCTGTGGACGACTGATTGTAGACTGATACCTGAAACAAGCCAGGAAAAGTATCTACATGAAGAGATTGAAGATTAATACCTGTAACAAGCCAGGAAGACCTTTCTTTCTCAAGTCAGAGATCAATACCTGAAACCAGCCAGGACAGTATCTCCTTGACCAACCTTTTCAGATCCCAGTTTAATACATGTAGCAAGCTAGTAAAATATCTGTGGACGACTGATTGTAGACTGATACCTGAAACAAGCTAGGAAAAGTATCTACATGAAGAGATTAAAGATTAATACCTGTAACAAGCCAGGAAGACCTTTCTTTCTCAGGTCAGAGATCAATACCTGAAACCAGCCAGGACAGTATCTCCTTGACCAACCTTTTCAGATCCCAGTTTAATACCTGTAGCAAGCCAGGAAAATATCTGTGGACGACTGATTGTAGACTGATACCTGAAACAAGCCAGGAAAAGTATCTACATGAAGAGATTGAAGATTAATACCTGTAACAAGCCAGGAGAATTATCTTTCTTTCTCAAGTCAGAGATTAATACCTGAAACCAGTCAGGACAACTATCTCATCGACCAACCTTTTCAAGTTCCAGATCAATACCTATAGCAAGCCAGGAAAACCATCTGTGGACGAGGGATTGAAGATCAATACCTGTAACAAGCCAGGAAAACTATCTTTCTTTCTCAGGTCAGAGATTAACACCTGAAACCAGCCAGGACAACTATCTACTCGACCAGCTCAAACAATTCAACAATCATTTCTGGATGGCATCTTTAAGCCCATCTCCATCAACTATCCATCATATCTCCAAATGGCATATGTAAGCCCATTCCCGACATCAGAATACTTGTAGCAAGCCAGGAAAACTATCTACGTGAAGAGATTGAAGATTAACACCTGTAACAAGCCAGGAAAACTATCTTTCTTTCTCAGGTCAGAGATTAATACCTGAAACTAGCCAGGACAACTATCTCACCGACTAACCTTTTCAAGTTCCAAATCAATACCTGCAGCAATCAAAAGATTCTTGCAATCCCCTGCAGCAGTCAAAGATTCACTTTCCCCGGCAGCAGTCAAGATTCTATTATCTCCAGCTATCCAGGATTCATCTATCCTCAGCAAGACAGCTCATCAGCTTACATGCGCATTCACTACATTCATATATCATAAACATTGATATAACATATATATTGCATCATACATTTCATGCAACATAACTTTGTGTTTCAGCTAATATTTTACCCTTTTCAGGATAAGATTAACAACTTTTGAAAACAGTTTACGGACGCTTCCCAACATGGATGCTGATCTATTGCTTATTCAACTTCAAGACTTCTGAAAACAGTTCCCGGGTTCTCCAGATACGGATGTTAACCAATAGCTTGTTCAGATTCAAGACCTCTGAAAACAGTTTACGGGTTCTCCAGATATGGATGTTAACCTATCGCTTGTTCAGATCCAAGACTTCTGAAAACAGTTTATGGATTCTCCAAACATGGATGTCAATCTATTGCTTATTCAGACCCTCAGTCCAGAGATATTCCAAGCATGGATACCTTTCTGATACTCGTCCACTCGCCCACAACATTCTTGGATGGCATCTTTAAGCCCATCTCCAGTAGGACTTCTTTCACACCTCCAGATGGCATCGTTAAGCCCATCTCCGACAAGATTCTGTCACATCTCCAAATGGCATCTTTAAGCCTATTCCCTCAAACTACACTTTAACGAGTGCAAATTTTTCGGGCACTCTAGTTTCCAATCTCCTTTTACCCTCAAGTCGCGAAAGGCAAGAACTGCCAATCTAACTCTTCAGGTTCAAGAAGATTGAACAGGGGCAACTGTTGTACCCCAAAATTTTCCCTCTCTTTTTCACGAGAAATCACAGCTTCGGGTTTCCTGATTTTTTCAGATTGGCTCAAGAATCGGTCAAACAGACTTTTCTTATCAATCAAACAAAATTAGGGTTTCCATTAACTTTTGAATCAGTCAAACAAATTATTAGGGTTTCTATTGATTTGGTTGAGTTTGGCTCAGGGTTTGATCAAGAAGACGTTTCTTCGACAATAAATTCAAAATTAGGGTTTGCGCACGCATTCTCAGAAGAATTTGAATCCACAACATTTCATTTGACTGTCACATGGTTTTGACGCTTGTTCAAGATTCCTGTTTGTTTCTCAAAGTTTAAACATCTGGGATAGAAGCTGAGGCTTCTGATTGAAAGATTGAAGTGTTGGTTTAATCAGTAAGGTAAAAGGCGTATGGACGTTTGTTTGTTTAACTGTGCAATGCATTTGGTTATTTGGAACGCCGGACGTTTGTTGATTATTTATAATTTCTAAGTTAAAATTATTGGGATAATTTCCAATTATTATAATTCAAGAAATTTAAGTAATTAAATAAACAAGTGCAGAAGAAATCAAGAATTATCTGACAAAAGATTTTTTATTCATTTTCAATTGTTGTTACAAATGTTTATTTGATACAGTAAATTTATTTACAGTATTTACAATAACGTTTATTACAATGATTAAAAATAAACTAAACTAAATCTACATCCTAAGTCTTCATCTTCTACTGCTGCTTCCCTTGCCCCAATTGATATTTACCTGCAAAGCCAGAAAAGGAGAAATCAATACAGTTAATTTGGAGAAAAAAGCATTTTTTAGACAGATAAGCAAAAGTTCATCATTAAAGGTTGTTGGCCGGAATCAGTTTGTTCGTCCTCTCTGCAAATCGCAAGAAGATGTCTCTTCTTGGTTCACAAAGAGGGAAAGAAAAATTATTTTGCAAAATGCACAACGCTGCATAAATTCAAATTGTCAAAGAGGCAAACCAAACTGAAATGCCAAACCAAATTGCAAACTGAACAAACAAGTTTCACAATGCATAAAGGCAAACAAAACTGTCAACCAAACTAGGCAAACCAAACTGTCAAAGAAAGGCAAACTAAGTTGTCAAAAATTTGTTAAAGAAGCTGTCAAAAAATGTCAACAAGTACACAAAAGCCAATGCAGAAAATCTGGAAGGTAAGAAGATATGCAGAGGAAAGCCAAATTGCAAGCAATATTTCAAAACTTTCATCATTTTCCAACCAACACCTTTTCAGAAAAAGAGTACCTTTAAGCAATATAATATGCTTATGGAGAGAGAAAGAGAAAAGTAAAAGCAGGCTTACAGTTTTTAGGCAGGCTTAGAAGACAGATAAATATAACATTATCCCAACACTGTTAAGGGGGGAAGAACACATAAAGAAAAAAAGGCCACAAAACTGAGTTGCAAGCAAGTCTCCCTGTACCAGTTACAAACCTACATAAAACCTCCAAAACAACAAAAATATAAAGAAGCCTGTATCAGTAACCTGCTTCAAGCCAGCCTGCTAAAACCCAGAAGCAAGCCTAAGGCAACAAGCCTGGAAAGCCCACACCAGAAGCAAACTCTCAAGCCTGCCTTTAAACCTGTTAAAACCTGTCAAACTGCAAATTTCAAGCAAAAACCTGCTTGCCTCAAGCCTGCTTCAAACTACCAGAAGCAAACCTAACAGCATGCCCAAAACCAAGCAACCTGCATAAAACCTAAAAAACCTTCCTATACCAGTTGCCTCAAAACTACCTTCAAGCTTGCTTAAATCAAACAACCAAACTCAAGCAAAACCAGTTATCAGAACAACAATAAGCAAACAACTCTCAGAATTATTATCATCATTGACCAAAAAGAGAGAGGAAGACTGTAAAAGATAGCAAACAAGCATCTCAGATATCATCATCATTGAAAGATAAAGCCAACAAAGCCCAAGAGAGGAAAAAGCAAGCATCTCAGAATCAAAGAACAAGCATTCAAATACTCAGAGGCAAGCATTCAGATAAGAAAAAGAGAGAATTCAGAAGCAAATAATACAATGTTTTCAGAGTTAAGGAATACCAGACAAGCCAGCAAGCTTTCATCACCGCGTCCCTCCGCCTCGGCCACCTGAGAAGTGCCTCCATTCCAAACTCCTCTCCAACAACAAACCCTAAAGGTATTGTCCTCCTTCCTTTTTTACACCTCACATAAACAAATAATACAGAAGTTCAGAACATGTAAAAGTTTAATCATGCAAATCCGAAAACCCTAAAAAATGCTTAGAAGAAAAAACCGTTACCTTTTTTTCACCGCCTGAACAACCATGGAGAGAGGAGAGTGGAGATGGCACCTGGTAGCCTGAGGCGAGGAGAGAAGCATCAATGGCTAGGTGTTTGATAACGAGGAAGAGGCGATGAAGAAGAAGGAGAGCGGCGCCGTTCGTCAAGCTGAACAAACCCAATTCTGAGACAAACACATTCAAACCCTAACAACAAAAACGTTGTAACGCGTCTGGGCATGCCCCTTGATCCAACCCCTAAGCCCAATTCTAAAGCTAGCGCCTGCACCCCCCTTTTCTTTCTTTTTCTTAGTTTGTTTTTGTTGATTATTTGGGCCATATGCATAACCTTAAGCCCATTTAACTTCTTTTTTTTCACAGACAAACTAATACTTTTTTTTACCTTAGTTTCTTATTTTTTTTATATAAACTAATACCTTCTTTTTTTATTTTTATCATCACCTTATTTTTTTTTTTTTTACATTACCTAATTCCTAATCCCCTTTGATTAAATAACAATAATATGTTAACTTTTTTTGTACAAGAACATTTTTATAGCCTTTTTATATTTATTGCATTTAAAAGCATGTAAATAATATATTTTCATTTTAAAACTTTTTTTGTTTAATAAATCTTTTTATAGGAGTTCCTAAATAACACTAGCAAAAATACAAAAATAATAATAATACTTAATAATACATTAGGTTAACATTTTGATCACTAATAAATAATCATGTGCATCTTACATTGCTTTTGATTCATTTTTATTCTTATATTTTTACATTTAGAATGCGACGATTCGATTTGGTTGTAAATAATATTTGGACACTACTATCCTGATAAGACTCATCCCTATTTGTAAACATTTGTACCTCCATCCCCGGATACTTATTTGTAATAGCTTAGACTTTAAATTCCCGTAATTTATCGCTTTCTATATACTGTATAGTAATTAGGGTTTGTATGCGAAGATTCAAAATCAACCGCTAGATAACCTAACACAAGACAAATGCATGAAAATCAATACACAATTCACACTTGCACCTCTAGGGTAACCTCGCTTGTTGCCTCGGAAAAATGCAATCATGTCCCTCGAGTATGAGACACTCTAGCAAATGTCCCTCCGATAAACAAAGATTGTAGTCCCTCGACGACCCTCGATGTTACCTTCGATAAAATGATCTCGTCCCTTACAAAATTGCTAGAGCGTCTCACAAGTTGCCCTCAATGATTGTATACGATGACACGCGTCCGTCCCGTTCAAACATCCTAACGCAAGGTTGTTCACCAAACACAATGGTGAAACAACACTGTTAAAAGGGTTAAAAACATAAGAAAGATCTTTAAGTAAAATAGGGTAGACAACTCTTAGTTACTTGATCAAAAACTTGCAAAACATCCTTGCCATTTTTCAAACACACATCACAACACAACTTCAAAAACAATTTCCAAACAACTTTCAAAATATTGAAACATCTTTTCAAAACGACATACACCTTTGTATATACTCAAACATGAGTCATTGCAAAGGTTGCCTAGACAAGGCATCTTTTTCAAAACATTTTCAAAACCACACACACAAAGC
The DNA here is from genome assembly GCA_948472305.1 of Vicia faba. Taxonomy (NCBI): domain Eukaryota; kingdom Viridiplantae; phylum Streptophyta; class Magnoliopsida; order Fabales; family Fabaceae; genus Vicia; species Vicia faba. Next base: position 1,361,496,974 of record OX451736.1, on the reverse strand, counting down.
ACCATTTCAAACAATTGAAAAGCAAAGGCAAGTGATCTAAAACAAGTAACTAAGAGCCCATGGATAAGCATGGATGAAAAGGGTGCTAGCACCTTCCCTTTTCATAATCTACCCCCCGAACCCACGAAAACATCTCAAAGGTCTTTCCTGTGCTTTTTGACCTTTCCTTAGGATAAATAAAAAGTCGGTGGCGACTCTTGCTAAACCGAACAACTGCGAAAACAAACGCAAAACCTCAAGTCAGTTCTCCCACCGTATCACACTTACCATCCTTCTTAGGCCCCGGAACAACGTTGGTAACCCACTACGGATAAGAAGTGACAACTAAAAATCCCGCGTCGAACTGTTTCATGACTTCAGCTTTGATTTTCTCAGACATCTCAGGGCGCATATGGCGAACCTTCTATTTTACCGGAGGACAGGCTTCTTTAGTCGGCAGGTGGTGTACCATAATGTCAGTGTCCAAACCAGGCATGTCTTTATAGAACCAGGCGAAGATCTCAACATAGTCGTGTAGCATCTATATCAACCGTTGCTTGAAACTAGACTCCAGATTTGCACCTATCTTCACCTCTTTCTCGTCTTCCTCCGTACCCAAATTTACTGACTCAACTGGCTCTTCATGAGGCTGTATGGCCCTTTCTTCCTGCTGTAATAGTCTGGCAAGTTCTCCAGGCACCTCACAATCATCCTCACCTTCGTCCTCGGCTTGGTTGATCGGATTTTCAAAGTTATAACTGGCAGTAGCAGAGTTGTTATCAATGAGATCTAGAGTGGATATGGATCTGCATTATGATACGTGAGTGTGTGTAAGAGAATAGCTGTTTTGATAAAGCGAGAGACAGAAAAAGAAAAACAAGGAGCGCAAAATTTTTAATTCAAGAAACGTCCAATGTTTTATTAATGATATATGAAATGACAAATAATAAGCCCTCACAAGCAAAGCCAAGGTGCCCCAGGCGAAGCACCGGGCCGTAAAGTTTTAAACTGTTTATTATAAATTTCAAAACAAAAGTCAATTACTGTGGAATAAAAGAAACATGTATGAAGTCCTTTGTCGTCCAATTGTTCAATCAACCATTGGTCGTTGGGTAGATTTAGCTGTCGATATCTGAATCTTCTTCACTGTCCTTTATTGCATTAATTCCCTGATTAATGATGTGCATAGGAGGTCTTCTAATCCACGCGTGCCTAACAGCCCTTTGAGCCCCTGTAGTAAAGCCCAAACCAAATTTGTCAGTTTTGTGTGTGAAATCAGGGAGCTGACCCCAATTGGTACACCCACCTTCTTCAGCCACATCCCTGGCATCTTTGAGAGAAGCCATCTTCATCGGAGGTTTGTCGGTAGCAACTTCAGTTGACGCCAAGGTCTGAGGGACCTCTTCAAAGTTCTGACAAGGGGTTTCGATGAATTCCCCATCCATCTCCGTGTAGAGGAAGGAGTTGAGATGACTCACCATATACTCCTCTTCACCTTGTACTGTGACAATCTTCCCTTTCACTGGATATTTCAGCATTTGATGGAGTGTGGAAGTCACTGCCCCAGCCTTATGAATCCAAGGGAGACCCAACAAGAAAGAATATGATGGTATGATATCCATCACGTAAAAGGTGGACGCAAAAGTCTGAGATCCAACTTTAACAAGGATGTCCACCTCCCCGTGCACCATCCTTTTTGACCCGTCGAAAGCTCTGACCACAATATTGCTCGGCTTTAGAATCAAACCTTCACAGTCCAGATGGTCTAATGCTTTCTTTGGAAAAACATTTAATGAGGACCCGGTATCCACCAGTACATGGGCCATAGTAGTGGCCCTGCACTCGATCGAGACGTGCAGAGCATCATTGTGATTTCTTCCTTTAGCAGTCAGATCTGTATCTGAGAAACCCAGCCCATTGTCGGCAGTCAGGCTAGCTACACAATCTTTGAATTGGTCGGCTGAAGTTTCCTGCGGCACATGTGCAGTTTTGAGGAATGCAATTAAATCCTTTGCATGGATTTCAGAACATAACAGCAAGGACAACGTGGAGATTTTTGACGAGGTATGCCCTAGCTGCTCGACTATGTTGTAGTCGCTCTTCTTGATATTCTTCAGTATTTCCTTTATCTCCTGCTTAGAGTTTTCTACGATGATCTTCTTAGGTGCCTCCGTCCGGGCAGGCTCACCTATGATTTATTTGCCCCGAGTCCTAGATGGCTAGACGAAAGGGGTGACAACTTGAATTGGAACTGGGACCGTAGCCGATGTACTAGCAGATGGAATGACAACAGGTTTGTGGACAGACGGAGGGGAAATCTCGGGAGAAAAGAGTCTTCTGCTTCTGGTGACCTTGCTAGCCCCAACAATATTGCTGACATTAACATCATCCTCCTCACTATTTAAGTCTTGTTTAACTCCATGGTAATACACATCAGCCCCATAGTGCCAAGGGACAGCCTTATTCGAAGTGTATGGGATAGGACCAGGGACAATAATTATTAACATAGAAATTCTTGGGACGGGTGTAATCCTAACAGGATTTCTCGAGGAAACCTTGGAAGGATTGGCGAAAATGGTTATGATGGCAACATCTTCAATTGGAACCAACAGAATCATAGTCTTTTCGAATAGGATCTGTTTATTATCCATCAGGCGCTGAACACCTGATTTCAATAAGTGGCAACCAGCAGGCAGAATTGAACGCATGTGGCAACCTTCACCACAGCCGAGAAATAAACCGGCCAACAACAAATTCGTCTTAACTGTCATCAAAGGAGTAGCAATTTCTTCCACGGAGTTTAAAAATAAATCATCGCCTATAGCATTTACTCCATGACCATGTTTGGGCATGGGAGCAGTTATGACGTTGGGCTTCTCCGGAGCGTCAAACTCAATCTCTTTGGCTTCCATCAAGTCTTGCACCTTATTTTTCAAGGTCCAACAGTTGTTTGTATCATGACCTGGACTTTCAGAGTGATAGGCGCAGCGGGCATTCGGGTTATAGTAAGGAGAAGTGGTGTTGGGATTCTTCGGGGCCTCCCTCAAAGTTACTAGGTTGGTATTCAACAATTGTGGTAGAATTCGAGTCAGGGTCATATTGAGCTGAGTGAACTGCCTCTGTGGTCTTTCCACCCTTTGTTGATTGTTGCATTGTGGAGAAACTGTGGGTCTTGATATCACTACTACATTTACTGCTTGACGGTGTTCAGGTCTGCTTTGGCCCCTCGGGCCGTAGACTGCATTAGCTTCTTTCTTACCGGTGAAAGGCTTCTTTACTGCACTTGATGAAGTATCTTTCTGTATTTTGCCACTTCGGATACCAACTTCTACTCTTTCTCCAGTCAAAATCAACTCAATAAACCTAGATGACGAACTGCCGATCAGATGATTGAAAAATGGACCAGATAGCGTCCCTAGAAACATGTCAACCAACTCCCTATCAGACAAAGGGGGTTGGACTCTTCCAGCCAAGTCTCTCCACTTTTGAGCATAGTCCTTAAAACTTTCACTTGCACCCATAGACATGCCGTGGAGCTGAGCACGAGTGGGAGAAAGGTCGGCGTTATACTGATATTACCTATAAAAATCAGCAGCAAGGTCTTCCCAGTTTTGGACATTGGCTCCTTCCAATTGATAAAACCATTCAAGTTGAGTCCCTGACAGAATATATTGAAATAAATGTACCCACAAATTTTTATCAGAAGTGTGGGGTTGGATTTTTCTGACATACGAGCGGAGATGGAGTTTTGGACAGGATACTCCATCGTACTTGGCAAAAACCAGAGCTTTAAACTTATGAGGGATCACCATTCCCGATACCAGTCCCAGCTCTTCGAAATCCAAACCAAGGATCTTCTAAATCTCCATAGCACTCAGACGGTCTTCTAACTGCTTGTACCTATCCTCGGCAATAGGATATTGCTCATCATCATAATCTGTATCATTATCAGAAACTGCTGGACTAGGGTCCTTTGTACTTTCTTGGTTCTCCCCGTCTTTGGATGAGGAGGTTAGATCAGCTGATTGTCTTATCCTTTCTCCGAATATTCTACCTATGTTCAGAATACCAACCTTCTTCTTCTTCTTTTCTTTCAGAATCAGGGTCTTCAAATCCTCTTACCCTTTAGCCAAGCTTAATAACATTTGTTGGAATTAGGCGTTCTGTGCCTGAAGATTTGATGGCTTGATCAGAGGACATTTCTGCTGAAATAAACAGCAAAGAAGATGAGAAACCTATAATGGTACCTATAATGGTGTGCATGATAATGGGATGCGCATGTAATGATTTCAAATACTTTGGGAGATTTAAATTTGCAAACCAAAAATAAACAAACTTTATTAGATTAACTTGTAAAAGGTTCAACAATGCCTTTAAGGCGTTACAAAGAAATAAATGGAAAACAAATCTAGAACTAGAAAAGCAAAATCAAAAGTCCCATGGACGCTTCCTCTTTGTGCTGACATAGTCATTGATCACTCTTTCTTCCTCGAGCTACCTGGTGAGCTTCAAAATCTTCCTTTCTTGCTCATGGTACTTCTCCCGGTAAGTATCCCTTTCCTCTTTCAGCTGAATCCAAGACCTCTGCAATGCCCCATGATCAGTGGGCATGTAAGGATAAAGTACTGTGTTAGGAATGGCTTCTCCATTGGTGGGCTCTACAATCACTGGCAATATGGCTTCATAAGGCATCCCAAGCTTCTGGGCACGAGCTCAGACCCATTGGATGTAAGGCTGCATAGGAAGGGAAGTCTTTGGTCCCAGCTCTTGGGGGTCAGATATGTTCACCATGCCCCGAGCTCGTATAAACCTCCGACGATGCTCGCCAACGTCTTCCTTGTAGTCAAATGCAATATCCTTAAGAAGTAGCTCATGAGGACCATCTCTCCGAGCACGACCAAATTGTTGCGAAGCTAGACAAGGATTGTAGGTTATACCCCCTCTGATTCCAAGCAACGGGACATAAGGGTATCCCCCACAATGATCAATGACAGCAGTGTCTTTCATAGCCCGGGAGCTCCAAAGAATATATGTATAGGAAAGTGACATTATCCTGTAAGACCATCCCAAACCATCTTCATTCTTCAGCGTGGACTTAGGGAGGTGCAAAATAAACCACCTTGACAACAACGACATGCAACATATAAGAGTCCCTCTTCTTCGCATAGTACGAGTGTAGAGGGCATGCAAGATATCACCCAGTAAAGTAGGCACAGGATTGCGAGAAAGGAATATCTTAACTACATTCATATCCACAAAGGAATCTGGATTCGGGAAGAGAACCAAACTGTAGATAAGGAGAGCCAAGATATCTTCGAAAGCCTGAAAATCCAAATTATCCCAGAACAGCTGAGCCTGATCCATCATAAATTTGGCTAAGAAACCTTCGACCTCGCTTCGTGTTTCCCAATTGGATACTACATCAGCTCGTTTTAGATGTAGAGTTGAGGCAATGTCTTTTGGTCTAGGAGTCTCTTCTGTGAAAGGCACCTGCTCTAGGATGGATATACCCAATAAGTGGGAGAACTATTCCAAAGTGGGAACCAGCTGGTAATCTGGAAAGGTGAAGCAATAATGCACATGATCGAAGAATTGGAAAATTACACTCATCATCTGCTCATCAAGCTTTGAGGTAACCAGGCTAAGAAGCTGACCATGTCTCTTAATGAACATAGAAGTCTCAGACACTCTTGAGGCTAACTCTTTAAGTTGAACAGGTATTTGCACAAAGTTAACTCGAATGGTATTTCTGCGCACGGAAGCCATAATCTGCAAAACAGAACAAAGATAAATTCCCTTGGTCTTTGAAATGGTTAGTGTAATGAAGTATGAATTTCATGTTATGATGCATGATGTCATGATAAAAACAATAGGTGTAGCAAATGACAGGCATGGCAAAGGCAAACAAGTCACACAAAAGCCCTTAAGTTTAAGGCTTGCATGGGGTCTAAGGTATTATCCTCTTGAAGTTCAGTTGGTTTCAACCTGTCCTAGCAAAAGTAACCGGGTTCTAGAGGTTCTCAATATCACTGACCATCCTCCATCGGTCATGGTTTCAGCTCACGCAATCTTTTCTTGCGGCCAGAACTATCTCGAGAGTATGGTCTCAATGAGTGTAGCATCGAGTATCAACTAGTTCTCAGCTTTACACTGAGGTCGGCTATCTCACTAATTTCTAATGGCCAAGTTGGTCAATTAAGGGTTCTAAGGTCAGTTGATACTTAACGACACACACAGCGGCCCCGTATTCTCCTAGTTTCTGCATAAGGGATATCGGTACCAACCAATGTTCCACATCAACGTAGCTACTGCTTCAACCGTATCGGCCTATGCCGTACAGTTCCCTCACAGTTTATTGCTACTTACCTAAAAAGGTGTCCCCAGATCCGGGTTAGGATCTATAGTAACTCCAAAACAACCCTTAAAAAGTAAAGCAACCAAAACAAACAAGAGAAGCAAATATGATGAACTAGATCCTAAGGTATATCCCACTTATTTAGTCCCCAGCAGAGTCGTCAGTTCTGTGATGCGATGGCAGAACCGACTATTATGAAAATGCTGGTTTGCGTTTTTATTCGCAAAATGTCGCGGTAAGCAAGAGTCGCCACCGACTTTTATTTCATCCAACCGAAAAGGAAAAAAGCACAAAAAAAATCCTTTTTCGAGATATTCTGAGTACGGGGCATAGATTATAGAAAGGGAAGGTGTTAGCACCCTTTCTATCCATGGTTTTCCATGGGATCTTAGGTACTTGCTCATCTTTGAAAAAAATTGCTTGTGTGTGTTTGTTTTGAAAAGTTTTGTTTTACTTTGTTTTAACCCTTGTTTCTGTCCTCAAGAGTGTTACGAAGTTGTTTTTGAAAACTTTGTTTAAAAAAGTGTTTGGTGTGAAAAAGTTGATTTGAGAAAGTACCTACTAGCATCTACCTACTCAAGAAAAAAGATCGTTTATGTTCTCGTTTCCTTTAGACAATGGTATCCTACTATTGAGAAATAGGAAGCACCGTCGTTGGAGTTGTAAGGGTCAATTCGTAAGGGACGTACAATCACTAAAGCAATGTTAGGACGTCTTAGTAATAACCCTATAGTCTTAAGATCATATTTGAGGCAACATTTCCGAGGCAACATTTCCGAACGGGACTTTTGATCTTTGTTAGACAAAAGGGAAACCACTAAGACACCCTACACTTGATGATCGTTTACCGAAGGCAACCGAAGTGAGAGTATACCCTAGGAGTGCGCATGTGCGAGTGATTTGATTTCAGTTATTATCTTAGCACATTAGGGTTTTCTAGCCTTTTTAAATCATCATGCAGTCTTGTCATACAATCCTATTAACATACATCTAAACAGTTAATATTTGCGAGAATTAAAATGCAGGAAAGTAACACTACGCTATTACAACGCTTCAGGGTAGGGATTAATTACATAGCCAAAAAAACCCGTAAAAGACAATAAATAAAATAAAAGTCCTAGATTAAGCTATTACATACCGTAGACAGTTACATTAATATTGCAAAAAAAATAGTAAACGCGCGCGATGAATCGAAAGCGAGAGATTTAGGGTTTTGACCCCAACTACTTAATTGTAATTGAAAAGAAAAATCATTTTTTGTGGTTTTTGTGCTATTTTGAGAAAAATAAAGTTTAATTGAATAAATAAAAAAACCTAATTTCTAATTAATTTAAATTAAGAAAAATAATTAAATTAACCTTATTTTTGTATTTTTTTATTTTATTTAAGAAAGAAATAAAAATTAAATCACAAGCTAACCCTAATTTTTTCTAATTGATTCTAATTATACATAAAAAGTTAGAATGACCCTAAATTAAATTTAAACTAATATTAAATTAAATTTGATAAAATAATTTAAAAAAAACCTAATTCTAAATTTTGTGAAACTTGATTTTATGATTTTTTGTGAAAAAAGAAGTTAATTTTGTTTAAAAAACAATTAAGCAAATTAAAAGAATTAAAATAAATAAAAAAAGAAAGAAAGATGGGCCTGATTTCTTAGCAAGAAGGGGGGTTCCGTTTGCAAATCTAAGCCCAACAAACTCAGGCCCTTTTTGTATTTGCCAGATTCTGTGTGTATGCTTGACTGGGCGTATCGTGAACCTTCAAGGGGAAGGCCTTAGATCTGGCTTGTTGGTGATCTGATGGTTGGATGTTGATGATGCATGGTGGGCACATGGGATACTAGCGCACCTGATTATGCAAGAAAAATAATATGAGGCAAATATTGGGACCTGGGGATCGAACCCAGACCCTGAAGCATTATCCCCTTGCCACGCTTCTAGCTGAGCCAGAATGTTTAGTTGTCATTACAATAACACACAATTATTATATAACATAAACAAAAAGCTAATCGTTGGAACACGCGAAATTCAAACTGGCAAACCATGAAGCGCCACGTATCCTTCTTCTTCCTCCCACCGTCGCTGTAAGTTTCATGACTTTTACCTACGGACACTGAGTGTAGGTATAACCCTGTGCATTTCCAAAATCTCATACAAGCATGATAAATGAAAACCAATAGTACCAATCAACTCGTTGCAACCTCACGAGCATCATGGTACCATTATTAATGACCAATTGTTCCTGTATGAAAAATCCATACAAACGAACCACGAACCCTAGCCATGGCATCTTGATGTACAGTTAATAAAAATGCAATTAATCATAACCATTAGCTTACAAACATCTCAAGGATTATGAGTATACCAATCAAACATGCTAAATATTCCAGAATTAATATGTTTGAATTCAACAAAAAAAGCCAAACCGTATGAACCTTACAGCGTGATTCTGAGTTTGGGGAAGCTTGCTAGTGATTGAATCTCGATCCTGGAGAGTCCAACAATGGATTGGTATGACTAGAATGCCTTGAGGTGATCTGAAACTTGGAAATCAGTTTGCAACTTTTTCTTGAATTTTTGAAGTTTGTTTTCTGCCTTTGCATGCCTCTCTCCCCCTGTTTTTGGTCTGCCCTTCTCCCTTATGCATCCAAGAATGTATTAGGGTTACAATTTGTTTCAAATCTTTTCCAATTATGATTATTGATTCATGATTTGATCCTTGTGAAAAATCTTTCCAAAACAACCAAACTCAATCTTTTTCTGTACATTTTGAACCTTGAACGATTTGATTTTGTCTCCAGCTGTGTAATGGACCTAATCATGCACAAAATCTCAAGCTTTAATTAATTTTTGATATTTTCATTATTTTATTTTGATTTTATTTGATTTAAATGAAATAAAATCAAAATAAATGACAAAAATAAAAGAATGACAAGTGGAAGGGCTCATGGGTCGTGGGTCACATTACAAACTCAGTGCAAGCATAAAAAGTTGGCCCATTTGACAAAAAATGTAATTTTGGCCATTTTGACTTTTGGCAATTTTGCAAAAAGGGTCAACTTGGTCAATGCACAACTCCCTCAATTTTGACCCTAGAGATGGTTTCTTGGATTTTTAGAAATCTTAAGGTGTCCTCTAAGCAACCCTTTTGGTCTCATCTCAATTGAGTCTTCCATGTTCATGTATGAAGCTTTGAACCAAAATGTGTTTTTGTTGACTTTTCAAAATGACCTATAATATCCAAATTTATATCTTCTTGTGAGTGCATATTTTGAACTTGGGAGCTGAAGATGAATTGTTGGGAATTACATCCTCTTCAAAATTAGCTTTGGATGGGTCATTTTTGATAAAGTATGAGAAAGTTATGTTTGGTCAAAGTTTAGTTGTCTTTTCCTACAAAACCCTAATTTAGCAACTTTTGGATTTTGATGAATTGTGAGCAATCCTTGAGGAATCATGATCAACCCTTTATCAAATGATGAATAATACTTCAAAATGATAATATTTACCAAAAATATTGAAGTTTGAATATATGTGGGCCACAATTGACTTTTGCCCTAGCATAGTCGATTTCCAAGCCTTTGAGCAATTGACTGAGCAAATTTTCTCTGCAAGGCTTGAAACTTGACATGGATGATCTTGAGAACATATTAGGACAATGGTGAGAATTTGGGATCCTTTTGACTCAAGCATCTTGATGAAAAATGAAACCCTAATTTGGGGTAGACTGCCTTAGTAGAGAGTTTGTCTGGTCAACCCTTGGACTTCCTTGAGCAATTTGAGGACCTTACTTGACATGTATTGAGAAATATGGGAGGGAAAATTTTGGGGTACAACACAATCATTGTCACCTTTGTCACTTACAGCATGAGCTTCTTCATGGATGACACATCCGCTGATAAACTTGATCAGAGCAGGAAAACCTTGAACCTTGGGAGGAACAGTAACTGGTGCGCTTTATCCTGCCACAAAACCTAGACCACTCTTATCCTTCTTCATAGGAATATGCAAAACAATTCCACAGCCTTTGGGGTGTCCTGATTCCACAATCTCTTGAGCTTTCTTATAAGATTCCATGGAGAGCTATGGCTTTCTAACCTCTTGGCAAAGAGTTTTGACAACTTGTACAGTTTCCAAAGCCTGAAATAGAGTCTCATACACTTATCCTTCAATTTACACATATCGAAAGGTGACCAAGTGGCTAACCACATAGTCTTCTTCACCATATACGATGACAACTTTATATCTAACCAAGAACTTTAGCTTTTACTGCAACTTGGAAATCAAGGCACCTTCCCCATGGATCTAAGTGTGTCCTAGAAAGCAGTAGTAGGTGGGATTGATATCTATGATAAATAATGTTGAATTGAAAATATGAGGACTTATCTTCACTAAAAGATCAACTTCACCAAATATCAATCTTTTTGACCCATCGAACACTTTGACAACTAAATCATCGGGTCTTAGCACAACCCATTTATAGTCTACCTTTAGCAAGGCAGACTTTGGAAAAACATTCAACGATGAACCCGTGTCAACCAGCACACGAGACAAAGTTGTACCCACAATCTCCAAGGATATGTGCAACACCTTATTATGCTTTGTCCCCTCAGAGGGAAAATCAAAATTAGTAAACCCAAGGTCGTTGCTTGTAGAAATGCTAAACATAATTCCTTCAAACTGATTCACATAAATTTCTTGAACCATAAAAGAGGTACCCAACAACTTCATCAATGCATTTCGGTGAGACTCGGAGTCCCAAAGAAAATCTAGAATAGAAATCTTTGTTGGAGTTTACCTCAAATGATTGATGATATTATAATCCCTCTTCTTGATGTAACGCATCAATTTCACCACATCTTTGGCTATATAAACATTCAAAGTTGGAACGGGAGGATTTCGTGCAGGTTCTTCACCATTTACCACAATCTGCTTGCCTTTGACCTTGGCCAAGGCATCAACGCTAATTTATGGTGGATTAGGAGGGGAGAAGATTTGGCCACTTCTAGTGATTCTGCTTTCACCCACAATGTCAAGAACCTCATATGTATCTTCTTCATATGTCTCTATTACATATTTCTTTCCCTGACAATAATACTCGCCACCATAATTCCAAGGAACTGCTCTATCACTAGCATACGAAACTGGACCAGGTAGAGAGATTGTCAGCGGGGACTGCTTAGCAGGAATTGATATTGTTAAAAGAGTAGTAATCCTCTTGGGTGTAAATGGAATGGTGATCACATCCATCTCATCCTCTTCAGATCGATTTTCAACAACCAATATGTCAAACTGTATAGACCCTTCAATAATCAACCTCTGTATTCAATTTTCTATTAATCACAACCCTCTGGATGGATCAAGAAATCTTCACAATCGATAGCACATCCCGGGAACACGCCTTTCATCAATAATTGTTCCTTCACAAAAGATAAAGGCGTTGTTAGGAGGTTCACATCAATCACAAAATTCAGACCTTCATTTTCAATAATGGCATTGACAGTGGCACCCCTATGAGGTAGCACAGGTTGCTGGAGAATATTTGGTGTCGGCACTGGCCCAAAGTTGATAGCTTGGGAATCAAGTAAATCATGTACCTTGTGCTTAAAAGCAATGCAGTTTTCAATGATATGCCCTTGTGCTCCAAAGTGATATTTGCATTGGGCATTAGCATTAAAATATGACGATGTTCTTTCAGGATTAGTATTTAAGGTGCACAACTCGACCAACATCAGCTGGAGTAGACGAGGTAGAAATTAAGAATAAGACATGGGAAGTGAATCAAACTTTCTCAGAGGTTCTCTCGACTTCTGTTGCTGATTACCCTAACGGGGTTCATAGGCTTACTGTTGAGGTACTGCAGTTTGTATAGTTACAGTGTCGACCTAATAATCTGGCTCCCGATAAGCCCTGCCTTTTCCTTTCCTAGAATATCGTGCACTGTCTTCACCTTCCTTTTTCTTTTGGAAGCGACTAGAATATTTCTTATCATTACCAGCATTATTACAAGTCATAGCACTATCCCGAATCTTCCCTTTCATGATTTTGGCTTCAATCATTTCACCATAAGTCACCATCTCAACAAAAGAGTCATAAGTGCTATAGGCATTATAAAATTTCCCATGTAGCATGCTGGTAAACATGTCAACTATTTATCTTTCCATCATAACTGGCTGCACTCGAGCTACCATATCGATCCACCTTTGTGCATACTCTTTAAACGACTCTTTCTTCCCTTTCAATAGATTCTGCAACTAAGTTCGGGTAGGTGCCATGAAATTGAAATATTGATAATGTAGAACAAAAGCTTCAGGAAACTGTCTCCAAGTGAGAATACGAGAGCTTTCCAGTTGCATATACCAATCCAATAGACCACCAGTCAGGTTGTCTTGGAAAAAGTGCAAGAGAAGCTCTCATCACTAGAGTAAGCTGGCATTTTCCTATAGTAATACTTGACATGCATCTTAGGACAGCAGATGCCTTTGTACTTGACAAAATATGGCACTTTGAATTTTAGAGGAATCTTCACTTTGGGAACTAATCTCAAATCATACATATCAAGACTCATAGCTCCTTGATTTTCAATAACCCACACACACTCCTTAAGCATACACAACTTCCTATCAGCTTCAGTGGGTTCTTCGTGATTAGAAAACCAGTCATCATATTTATAATCTTCAAGCTGCTGAACAGGTATTGAAATAACTCTTCTGATTTGTGGCTGAACAAAAGGTTGCTCATTATTATGACGAGGAGGAGTGGGTGGAGGCATATTTCTAACAACTCGAATCATAGGGGTACCCTGATTATTGCCAGCAATATTACCAAGGTTACTAACAGGACCATCCCAAGATTAACAACAGCATTACCATTTAGATTTTGACCACCCAGATTACTAGCAATGTGACTAGCAGTAACCCTTACGAGATTTCCAGCATCTCCTAGAGGAGGATCCATAGTTACATTCCCTTCATTTGTAGTTGCATCAGGTCTCCTAATTAGATCCCTTAACTCTTCCTGTTTTAGAGCCATATCCTGGAGGATCTCCATCAATTTTTCAACACGAGTGTCCATCTTGACACCCATAGCAGCTACTCATCATGTATTTGTTACGTCTATCTTTTTGAATTGTTTCTGGTGATATACTGGTGAAAGTTGAAAGTACAAATCTCTGGAAAAACCATATCAGAAGTAAGAAGGCTTGCTAGAGTAACATGTTATGCATGATATGTTATAAATACACGAGTTCATGTAATGCATGCAATGACATGTTTAAATACTTCCAGGATCATAGAGCTTTGATTCAAGTTCTTGAGCGAGAGTAAGAGACAAGATAGTGAACAAGAAGGAATACAAATAGTTCAAATATTAGTACTAAGAGTATTACAATAGTGAGAGATCCCATCAACCAGCCTGATGATGACCTTTTGAAAAAAAAAATATATATATATATATAAAACATCTGAAAATAGATAGCTCGCGGATCCTTATCCATCTATTTGAATTTTGAGCTTCGTAATTTGTTCTATGGCATGTGCTAGTTAAATATTCCTCCCCTTGAGTTGAATCTCTACTGCAAGCCTCTGGGTGATTTCTTCTTCAAACCGGGCGCCTTTGTCTAGAATTTTCTTCCCTAACCCTTCAATCTCGGTCTTGTACCTCTTCTCCAAGTCAGCTTTGGATGCTTTAAGGATCTCGCAATCTCGATACTTTTGTTTATATTTCTTTTTTATCTCAGCAATAATTTTATGGTGATCTTCAATGAAAACAGAATTGTGTTCAAACATTGATCTCTTTTTTTCAACACTTGACTTCTCTCCCCTAGACCTTTTTGTTGGGGGGCTAGTTGAGCCTTCTCTTGTATGGCCACAAGACACTTTACCTCCATAGTCTCACGTCCCTCAAGCAATTGTCGATTCTAGTCTTGCACTAGCTCATAATTTCCTTTTGGTACAGCATTAGGTTGATCTGGATCTTGAGGGTACAAAGGCTTTTTTTTCTATGGCAAAAGGACAACAACGATATTTCATTCTTTAATCCACTGAATGTAAGGCGCATAAGTTGTGGGATCTTTTTTACCAAAATATTGTCCTCCTTCAAAGTGAATGTTTTTCTAAGCTTTAATAGCTCTATCCATCCACCTGGTACTGTCAGGCACATCATAGGATAAGGATTCCCGCACATACTCATTTTCAGGTGGTCCTCTCAGAGCATATTCCAACTGTCTTTGAGAATGAGTTGGATTATAGTTAATGCCACCTCCTTTAACCATGAGAGGTACATTAAGGAATTCTTCTCAATGGATGATCACTTCTTTACTCTTGGTCCTAGACAAATCGTGTCTATACCAGTAAATATTCTTGGAGGGGAGCCCCATCAGCCTTGTAGCCCACTTCATAGTACACTAAGTATCAACAAAAGCTCCACGACGAGAAAGATAACCTCTAAACCGATTATACAACAATGGAGCACAACAATGAACAATTCCACCTTTCCCCTTGTAGCTTTTGGAGTGTATGTAATGATAAACATCTCCCATTAGAGTTGGTACATGATTCTTTTGTATGAAAATGGCAATGGCATTCTCGTCAACAAACTTGATTTCATTGGGAAATAGAACTATCCCGTAAATATAATAAGCTAGGATAGTATTGAAACCCTCTGAGTCTTTCTTAATCAGCCTTAGAATTAGCTTCCTTCAATAGAAAATTTAAATGAAAACCATGCACAGATCCTTTTTTCGTAAAGTTGGCCTTTATAACAGATTCGTAAAGGGCAGTAGCCATTTGGGTATCATCAGGTTTCTTCATAGCAGTATGAAAAGGCACATGATGCAAAATAGGAATATCCAAGATGGTGAAATACTCTTCCAAAGTCGATGCTGAAAAATAGTCAGGGAACATGAAGCATCTCAATGTGCGATCATAAAACTAAAATAGAGCTTGAATGGAATCCTTTTGGTACTCAGTGAGAGGCGACATTAGACACATCATAATTCTTCCCTAATATTTCGTAAAGGTATCAACATTATCGGGAGGAGACCTCTTAGCTAGAAGGAGAAGATTATAGAGAACTGGCATAGGGAACTTGTAAAAAATATGATATCTGTGGTTGTCTCTCTTCTCGGTATCCATCTTCAAAGACGGCCTAACCAACAATACTCAAAGACTAGAGATCCTGGAAATAATAAAACATGCATGTCAAAATGCAGTTAACAAAATTATTCATGAATGCAATGGGATTATGGCTTCCAAAACTGAACCATTGTTGTGTGGATAATAGAGTCACAGTCATATGTAATAGGATAAAAGGTTCGGAGCATTTCAGAATACCATAGAATAAAGTATCAAAGATTAGCATTTGTACATGTAAAAGTAATTCCCACCCCACCTCACGGGTAAATTCTAATCAGAACAGGGTTTCTAGTGGCAACCAGAGTCTAGAGTCTTCTATTCTAACACCTTGTCTCTGCACAAAGGGTGCAAGACAAAGGCATTGTCAAGAGAACCTCATCTGATTAGGGTATCTCTATGTGAACACTGGCGTAGGTAATGAGCCTTTTACCTCATGTAACACCCTTCCATCAATGAAACAACATAGCACAACAGCAATGCAAAATGATATAAACAATTATCCAAATGCAAATTAATGCATATGTATATACATATAAACATATACACAGATAAACATATATGCATATGCACAAGCCATAAATCTAAAAGAAATAAAAACCCAAAGAAAAGAAAACAAGAGCTAGGAATGACTCACTAAGTATCCCCAGTGAAGTCGCCAGATGAAACAACCCGGTAGAAAATCATCGAGAGAAAATAAATGAAGTCGCCATCGATTATTTACTTATCCCACGGGAATGGAAAGGAAAATCATCAAAGAAAAACCTGAGAAGGGAGAAATCACAATCTTGCAACTGATATATCGAGTAAGGAAATCGATTACTCGAGGTGAAGGTATTATCACCCCTCACGTCTATGGTACTCCACGGGATCCGCTCTTGTTGCTCTAATCAAAGGGTGTGTTAAAATATAAAGATTATGAGCTAAGGGGAAAATGCATGTATGTAAAGGGAATATAAAAAGAAAAAGGTTTTATTGTTCGTGTCTGCCTCAGTTCTGAACCTTTGTGCCTATGTACCACCGTTTGTGCAATGGGGATCAAGGCACTCGTAGTTCACCTCAAAAGTTTTGGTTGGTTGCATGCTTTTTATGGATAATGCCATGTTCACATCCTTGTGGTTAAGATTGCAATTCATGTTTGGCGTTGCAGCTCGTAAAGAGACTCATTCTCGGCCCCTCGTACACTTAGCATTCCAAGGTTGATCGAACTAAAACAACACATCCTTATCAAAAAGTTTCTAAAAGAAAAAGTCCAAAGGTAAAAAGGTTTGAATTGGTTAGTATTTTTTACCTTGAAAAAGGTTTTAATCTTGTTAGAGTGCTTTGAAGTTTGAACAAGGAAAAGGGGAGATTTAGTTTTAAGGATGCAAAAAAGGGGAATGAAAAAGTCTAAGGGAGACTAACAATCCTAATGTTGTCATGCAATGGTGGTCCTAATATTCGGATAAAAAAGGGAAACATCTACATGAGTTAGCATGCATGGATTACAATCCTAATGGTCTACCTTGAATTAAGAAGGAAACAAGTGATCCTAAGGGAATATGCAAAGCTGAATCTAAAAGAACAAGCAAAGTTGCAAGAAAGTAAACAAAAAAAATGGTAACAAGCATCGACTCAACATTAAACATGAGCTATCTTTACATGAAAATAAAGGTCGATTAGTCGAAGGACCCTTCTTCCATTAGAATAACTCAATAACAAAATCAAGTAACAACTTGAAGCATCAGCGTGAAAAATGTGAGCTAAGATATCGCCTAAGCGATAACCAGGTGTGGGAGATGATTGCAATCCATTTCCAAATTTGTTTGACTCAAAAACAAGAGACGAAAGATTCAAAGCATAATCGTACGACATGAGCTAAGAATGAAAAAAACTAGATAGTATGGGGGCTGATTGCGAGCCTTTTCCCCTTTTATTGACTCGATTGCAAGAACAAAGTGAAAGGGGGGAGGGAATTGACTTCTTTGAGGACTTTAGCAAATTGCCTCCTTTTGAGGTCTTTTAAACAAGCGCAAACATTGCCTCCTTTGAGGTCTTTTAAACAAGCACAAAAATTACTTCCTTTAAGGTCTTTTAAACAAGCACAAACACTGCCTCCTTTGAAGACTTTAAATATAATATTCCACCTAAAGTAAGGACTCCAAATCATGCATCTCTATTCCTAATTCTCACGGAAAGGAATTTAAAAGATAATGCAGAATATAAACAGTATTAGAAACAATACCAAGCGAACAATAGTGTCTGTAGAAAAAGCAATATCAAAGCAACAGAAACCTGAAGATCTTTGAGAAGCTTTATCAATAAAAGAAAAAGACGTCATAAATCATGCTCAGAATAAGCTTCGAAGAAACATTGATGTGAAAAGAAATCATAATCAACATTTGGATATCAAAACAAATAATCCTGCACAAGATATAAGTCTTGACAAAATAAAATTGGATCACAAGTCTCATGTACCTGAGACGCCTTCAGAAGCTTGCACAAGTTCACAAGATGAGGTAGTAATAACAAGAAACAATAACTGAAGTTAAGCATTCGCATTACAACTCAAATTGAAATTAAATCATGTAGAATCAACTTCAAAACAAGTATCAGAAGCATAAGATAAAGCTCCAAGCAGAAACTTCTTATCACATGAAGGGCTCAAAAATGTCGGATTAAAATCATCGAATCTCATCAACCATAGCCAACAATCAACAAATGAAAGCCAAAAAAGCATGAACCAAAAATTAAGTGCAACATTTACATTTATTTTCAATTTCCGAGCAGCAACTTTACACGTATCGATGTACACCAAAATCGATCATAAAATAGCATTTAACGCGCAAAAATCATCATACATCAACACTTGTAATATTACTCGAAACTCACAAATAAATTGCAAACGTTACATCAATACTGGTACACCGATTTTCAACCTTCAAAACAAAATTATCTGTGTCGATATCAATTAATCAACTAGAAAATAATTAAAAAAACTCATGAAATTCAACAATTATTTCATCGGAGTCAACCTTCGACGCGTAAAATCAATAATCAACAACAAATCACCGCGTCAATATTTATGAGATTTTCAAACAATTAACAAAATTCATTTGATTCCGTAATTGTCCATAATTATTATCCCAAGAATAAATGAATACTTCAACTCACAAATTCAACTTATGCAAACAAATAAGCATTTAATTCAAAATTAATTAATCAATTTAGCACTTAAATCAAGTAAAGTCAAGAAAAACTACCGAAATCGACGTGAAGAAGTTGAATCTGAAGAGGAAATCGGATCAAGAAGTGGTCGGTATCGGAGAAGGAAGAGATCGGATAGAGGGATCTCTTGTCGCGTAAGGAGGCCGGTAGGGTACGGTCCGGAAAAGAGGTGCACTCGGCAGGTTGGACAGAAGGGTAACGAAGGCTGGTCGGCTAGCAGTGGAGCTCGGGGGAGAGAGAGAGAGAGAGAGAGAGAGAGAGAGAGAGAGAGAGAGAGAGAGAGAGAGAGAGAGAGAGAGAGAGAGAGAGAGAGAGGAGAGGAGAGAGAGAGAGAGAGAGAGAGAGAGAGAGAGAGAGAGAGAGAGAGGAGAGAGAAGAGAGAGAGAAGAGAGAGAGAGAGAGAGAGGAGAGAGAGAGAGAGAGAGAGAGAGAGGAAAAGCTTGTGGATTTTTGAGAGAGAGGAAAAGCTTGCTTCTTGCACTTGAGAGAATGAGAGAAATTTAAGATATTTTATGAATAATTGCAAAAAGTGCTCCTTGAAATTAAATTTAAAGAATATATAAATGAAGCTTTTGGGCCTTATTTGGAAAATTATTTAAATGAATAAATTTATTTTTTTTAGTAGTGCAGAATGTTCAGCTTATTTCGATGTACGGCTCAAGAACATACCAAAAGCTCATCACTTTCGATGCATCATCAATGACGCGAACCCTGAAGTAAAATCATAGATGACGAAATTGTGACGTTTAACCGAAATAATCGTATTGATCCGATAAAAATCGAGAGAGTTACGAATTTTACAATAATGAGAAAATTGAGACAGAAAACCTACTATTTTGGGTTGCGCCACTTTTTCAGCTTCTTTTCATGTATGATTTGGGGAACAAGCCACAAACCATAACTTTCAGAGCATAATTCGATATTTGATTCTTGAAGCAAAAGTTATAGCTAACTTAATTTTTTTACATTGTGCCGCGAGAATCGTCCCGAATCGTTAAAATTGAGAAATTTATGATTTTTCAATATTGCACAATAGTTGACCGGAACTTCTGCTTCAGCATGCGATTTTCACCGTATTTCACAATTTTGGAGATCTTCTTCACATAATTGGATTTCAAGCCGAACATATTTGTTGTACCCCCAAAATATCCCCTCTCTTTTCTCAATATATTTCTCACAAAGATCTTTAACTGTTCAAGCTTGCACAAGTATTGACCAAGTCAAGCCATCTCCTCAACGCTGATACCTCAAATTAGGGTTGAGTTTTCACAAGGACAATTGGACTTCTAATACTTCAAATGACTTTCATGGATCATTATGGACCCTCAAGATTACTCATGTCAAGTTTCAAGTCTTGAATCACAAAATTGCTCAGTCAAATTATCAGATGACCTAAAATCAATTGTATTGGGTAAAAATTCAACTGTGGTAAACCTACAGTCAAACTTCAATATTTTGGACCAATATAAAA
Organism: Vicia faba; assembly: GCA_948472305.1. Lineage (NCBI taxonomy): Eukaryota > Viridiplantae > Streptophyta > Magnoliopsida > Fabales > Fabaceae > Vicia > Vicia faba. The sequence continues at coordinate 1,361,476,826 of OX451736.1, read as the reverse complement.
ATTTTGAAGTCATATTAATCAATTGATGAAGTTTGGATCACAATTCCCCAGGAAAATTGTTCAAATCACCAAAAGGGCAAAATGGGTCAAAATTAGGGCTTTGAGTGTATTTGATTGATTAAGAGTTTTTGACCTAATACATGATCTAATGGCTTGAAGCACAATCTCAAGCATTCAAATACAACATGTTGACCTAATTTCATGGTTTAAAACATTTCTCAAGATCAATTGTTTGATAGTTAAAATTCAGTCAACTGATGAAAAGTCAAGTGATACACCAAAAGTCAAACTTCGACTTTTTGATAAAATTTAAGTTTCAAAGATCACAATTCATCAATATATTAAAAAATATTGAAGCTTGATCATCAAGAAATAAAGAAATTCAAAGTCAATGTGAAAAGTCAAACTTTTCAAGACTTAGAAATTTTTCTAAGTTATTTTATATAAACGATAATTTCATTACTTCATGCCAATTTTTTTACCAAGATGCAAGATGATTCAAAGAAAACTTTAAACATGAAAGTTGTAGATATTTATGATATCTATAAATTTTCTTTGTTGATAAAGTCCTATAAGTGCTTGGATTTTGAGTTATGAATTCCTAAAAAGTCATGACATTTTTCATAAAACACTTAGAGAAATTTTTCAACAGGTTTTGGCCCGTTTTTATCTCAACTTCTTGGCCAATTTTCATCAAGTTCCAATTTGATTTATCCAAAATGGTCAACATTAAAAGTTTTATACAATGTTTCAAGCTTTCCAAAACATCCAAGAGCGTGAATTTATCATGCTTGAGCTAAGAGATTCAAAGGCATGAAGTTGGGTATCCATTCTTGAATTACAAGTCATGGTGGTGAAGAACACATAATCCCAGTCCTTATGCTATGCTGCATAATCTTGTGTTGCAGGACTTCTAACTTGAAAATCTCACCATAATTTAATGCTTACACCTACTCTTGAGCTATTACCCAAGTGTTTGAGCCATTGTCCAAAAGATATTTCCATTTATGACATAAAGACACCATTGCCATTCTTGAAAAGCATGGCTTTAACCACAAAGTCAGCTCTCCTTGAGCCCTCTTAACTGTTTTTCTATACACACAATATCAAAACAAGAAGCAACATGCCTAAAAATTCCTAGCCACTTCAGATCCCTTTTGTACCATGCATTGGAACACCAAATTTCATATAACTTGGTTGTTTCATCTCAACCAAACCAGAATTCCACAACTTGTGAAACAAAATCTCTCATCCTCTCAAACCTTCTCTATAAATAGAGAGGACATTTGCAAGCTAAATTCCCCCAAGCTATTGGTGTATACAAGCACTCGAAACCCCTATACTCTCAAAAAACCAGAATTGTTCACAAAACCTCCATCTTTGAGCTTTGAAGTCCAAACCCTTTGAGTCTCCAAAATCTTACAAGTTTTCCATAAACAAACCATCCACATACTTTATATACATCATATAGAAGTTGTTCAAACACAATAACAACTTTTGTAACATCATTATCACCATTTTCCAAACTCAAAAACAACCACCTGCAGCTTGACTTCTCCAAGACAATACAACAACTCTAAATCAAAACACAAATCTCAGCCTTAAGGTAAGTTTTCTTGACTTTGAACTCTTCATACAAGCATCATTAGTGGTTCATTTGTGAAGATAAAATATAGATATCATTGCCCTGAAGCTAACCATATGTTTACTTTTCATTTTCACTAACCATGTGTTGAGAACTGACTTATATATGTGACAGAACAATGTTACAAGTAAAAAAACAGCAGTATGAGGTATATCTCTATGAGTCGACTCATATTAGGTATAAAACAGGTTATGAGTCGATGCAAAACACAAGTGAGTCGATGCAAAATAGAATTGAGTCGATGCAAAACCATTATGTATCGATATATATTGAGTTGGTTTTGATTTCCAGGGGCAAGAAATGATATGTATCGATGCATAAGTGCATGTGTCGATGCAAAACAGATATGAGCCAATGCAAACCATTATGTATCAACTCATACTGAGTTGGTTTTGACTTTCAAGAACAAGAAATGATATGTATTAATGCATAGTGCATGCGTCAATGCATAAAAGTTTTTGTATCAATGCATAAGTGCATGCGTCAATGGATAAAAGTTTTTGTATCAATGCATAAATGCATGTGTCAATACATAAAATTTTTTTTTAACAATTTTCCTTTTTTACATTATCTTTATATTTCTTTATATTTTTATTGTTATTCATTATTCAATATGGTTGTAATAGTAATTAGGTTTTAATTGCTTTCATTCCCCATTGTAAATTTGTATCCTCCATCCCCTAAAGTATTGTAATAGCGTAGGACATTTAATTTCCGCAATTTATCTCTTTCCATATTATTGTTAATAATTAGGGTGTGTATGGCAAGATAAAATAAATCTTAGAGAACCCTAATCTCAAGAAAAAAATGCATGAAAACAAACACTTTGCACACTTGCACCTCTAGGGTTAACATCACTTGTTGCCTTGAGAAAAATAAGTCATGTCCCTCTCATGTGGGATACTTTAGCAAAAAAAAAATCAAATACAATATCATAGTCCCTCAATGGTCCTTCAAATGTTTCCTTCATAAATGATCTTAGACCCTTACAAATTGCTAAAGTATCCTACAACATCGCTTTTTATGACTATACAATGACCCGCGCCCGTCCCTTCGCATCTAATGATAGGGATTCTTATCAATCAATGGTAAGATAGAAATATCTAAAGAGGAGGAAAATAACTAAGACTTTTTTTTGAGTAGGTAGAAAGTTCATAGTTTCTTGCTCACAACCATCTTTAAAACATATTTCAAAAGACACCAATATTTTTCAAATGAAATATTTTCAAAAGTTAACACTTTGTATACATTCTTATAGAGACGAGAATAATTACAAAGTTCTCCTAAATGAAGGCACTTTTCAAAAATACTTTCAAAACCAATCACAAACGCATTTCAAACAAAGCATATTATATTTCCTTTTCATAACCTACCCCCCGAGCTAGCAACTAAGAGCCCATAGATAACTGCGGATAAAAACGGTGCTAACACAATTCCTTTTCATAACGTACCCCCCAAACTCAAGAAAGTTCTCAAAAATTCTTTCCTGTTCTTTTCACCCTTTCCTTTATTGGATAAAAGAAAAGTCAATGGCGACGCTTGTTATCCACAACAATTGCGATAAAACACAAAACACCTAAGTCAGTTCTCCCACCGTATCATAATATGAAACAGAGAGGAAGTCAATACAGATTAAACACTTAAAGACCCAATAAAAAATAAATTTTCAGTGAAAAGTTATGAATTTTTTAACATGAACTGCGAAATGCGGATTTTCAGTCAAAATTGTCTCAAATCCACTGGTGCGCTAATTTTATTTTCAATTCAAGGCAGCTAGAACATGTGATAGCTTGACATGATGAGGATTTTATCACTCAATGATTGAATATTTTGTAGAAATGTACGATGCACACTTGAACCTCGAAAACTCTAAGTTTCTACTTTGTTGTACTGCTTGACGGAATAATTATTTCTATAGCTTGACGTGGATAAATGATTTGATATTGTTACCATGGAATTGATTTTATGCATGCATGAATATGTGAAATAAAAACAAACCAATTAGGGTTAGTCTGACGAGGGCGAAATTTGGGGTGCAACGGGATCCTTGGAGATAAAGAATGTAAAGTAAGTAGGGAGAGAAAGACGGATTATAATTGAAGTGTTATGTTGCAATAGTTGAAATTGACGGTGTGAAAAGGATTTGGAGATAAAGAATGAAAAGGAATAGCAAGACCCAGATAGTCAATTTGCATTTATTGTATCTTGGTCTTTCTCAAGATCAAAAGAGGAGAAGTGGTTGAATCAACAATAGACTTAGGGTTTATAGAGTTTCTCTTGAACACTTCTCTTATATTAACTTTTTGCATGGTAAGAGTTATCCTAATTCCATTTTGTTGTACCCCAAAATTTTCCCTCCCATATTTCTCAACACATGGCAAGAGAGGTCCCCAAATTGCTCAAGGAAGTTCAAGAGTTGACCAAACAAACTCTCTCCTAAGGCAGTCTACCTCAAATTAGGGTTTCCATCTTCATCAAGATGTGTGAACCACAAAGGACACAAATTCTCATCATTGTCCTAATATGTCCTCAAGATCATCCATGTCAAGTTTCAAGCCTTGCAGAAGAATTTTTCTCATTCAATTGCTCAAATGCCTGAAAATCAACTATACTAGGTCAAAAGTCAACTGTTGCCCATATATAGTCAAACTTCAAGATTTTTGGTCAACATCCTCATTTTGAAGTATTATCCATCATTTTATCAAGGGTTGATCATGATTCCTCAAGGATTGCTCACAATTCATCAAAACCCCAAAGTTGCTAAATTAGGGTTTTGTAGGAAAAGTCAACTCAACTTTGACCAAGCATAACTTTCTCATACTTTATCATAAATGACTCATCCAAAGCTCATTTTGAAGAGGATTCAATTCCATACAATTAATGTTCAGCTCCTAAGTTCAGAATATGTACTCACAAAAAGATATAAATTTTGACATTATAGGTCCTTTTGAAAAGTCAACAAAAACACCTTTTGGGTCAAAGCTTCATACATGAACATGGAAGATTCAATTGAGATGAGACCAAAAGGGTTGCTTAGAGGAAATCCTAAGATTTCTAAAAATTTCAAGAATACCTCTCTAGGGTAAAAACTGAGAGATTTATGCATTGGCCAAGTTGACCATTTTTGCAAAATTGCCAAAAGTCAAATGTGCTCAAATTTGCATTTTTTGCTAAATGGGCCCAACTTTTTATGCTTGAACCTCGATTATAATGTGGTCCACGACTCAAATACTTATCCACAAATTATTTGCTTCATTTTTCAATTTATTTTGATTTTTCATCAATTAAAAAGTGAATTAAATCTAATAAATGATGAAAATTATCAAAGATATAATTTGATTTGTTTTTTTGACAGGTTAGCAACCAAGATATGCTGAGCTTGAAAGATCAATTCGAATCAATGGCAATTGGTACAAAAAGAGCATGATTAGGCCAAATTTTGGAGGATATCATACACCATGAAAACCAAATCAAATCTTTAAAATTTGTAAAGATACTAGTGGTTTTTACAACCCTAATTCACTCTAGTACATATAGAGAATGCAGCCAAGGCAAGGAAAGAGGTTGGAAGGCGTGAAACTGTCAGAAGAAAAACTAAAACTTTGGACAAAAAGTGAGAGATCAAAAGCCATCTTAGAGCCATCCTCAAGGAGTTTCAAAGCCAAAGATCAATTCCTTGGCATCTCAGGAAGCATTCCAAATCATTTGCAGGCGTCATAACATCCAGAATCGTTCCTTATCACTCTCACAGTTTGCAAAATTATTCAAATTCGATTATTGTAATTCTTGCATCTTTAGCATATCTAAGTTACATATTTGTGTTCATCATCATGTTTGCAATATTTCTGGATAGTTTGATTTAAGTTTCAGTGCAGGAGTAAGCTTTTGCCTTTGCTAGGGTTTCGTGCTCCAATTTAGGGTTTTGGGTTTCAAGCAAAAATAGGCTTGTTAATGGGTACCATGATGATCAGAGCTTCAAACCCAGTTGATCCATGGTCCCCAATCGAATTTATATTGCGTGTGCTTGATTTTTGAGTGACACAGGTTTCAGCAACAGACTTGCGTCTGTAAGTAAATGTTCAGAGCCTAAAACGACAGTTCCAGGGAACAAGACAACAGTGTGTCACAACCTGATTGGCTGGTTTAAATTCTGGCGCGTTATTCTGGCCACCAACTTGTTTTCCAATATATTATTTGTTTTTATTATATTAACAAGTTAACATCCAGCACAGTTGGTTAGAGGAAGGAAATCAGAAACTCATGTCCTGGGTTCGATCCCAGGCATGAGCTTTTGGCATTTTCTCCATTGTTTTCACCAGATCCAACACATACACCTTCTGAGGGTCATCATCATCTGGATCCATCTGCTAGAACTAGATCCAACGCACATACACCTTCCGAGGATCATCATCTTCTGGATCCATCAGCCAGAACTAGATCCAGTGCACCTCACCTTCTGAGGGTCATCATCTTCTGGATCCATCAGCCAAAACCAGATCCAGCGCACCTCACCTTCTAAGGGTCATCATCTTCTGGATCCATCAACCAGAACCAGATCCAGCGCACCTTACCTTTTGAGGGTCATCATCTTCTGGATCCATCAGCCAGAACCAGATCCAGTGCACCTCACCTTCTGAGGGTCATCATCTTCTGGATCCGTCTCCAGCCAGATCTGCTGACAGCAGGCCCATTTGGTTATTTCTACTATTTTTCTTTAGTTCCTTTTCTTTAGTTATTTTATTTTTTTAAATCAACACAAAAATTATTTTATTAAATTAACCAATCAAAAACCACAAACAAGATTTATTTTCTTAATAAATGTTTTTTTTATTAATTAGTTTAATCAATTTAGGGTAACTTTAATTTCTTTCATAATTTAAAAGCGATTAGAAATTAGGTTTAATTAATTTGTAATTAAATGTTTTCTTCAATAAAAATCCAAAAAAAAAAATACTTTTTTCCTCAAATTAGATTTTAGGGGTTCCAATTTCTTCTCGCATTTAATTTGCCGCGCGCTTATTTTTTTTGTCAATATTTTGTAACTGTTCATGGTTTGTAATAGTTTAATTTAGGGTTTTATTTACTGTTTAAATCCCCGGGTTTTTGGCTATGTAATTAATCTCCCTCCCCGAAGCCTTGTAATAGCATAGATTTATTTTCTCGCATTTTTAATTCCTGCAAATATTTAACTGTCTAGATGTATGCTAATAGGATTGTATGGCAAGGATGCATGAAAAATTAATACAGTTAGAAAACCCTAATGTGCAAAGATAAATAACTGAAAACAAATCACTCGCACATATCACTCTTAGGGTATACTCCCACTTCGGTTGCCTTCGGTAAACGATCATTAAGTATAGGGTGTCTTAGTGGTTTCCCTACTGTCTAAAAAAGATCAAGTGTCCCGTTCAAATGTTGCCTCAGAAATGTTGCCTCGAAAAGATCTTAAGACTATAGGGTTATTACTAAGGTGTCCTAATATTGCTTTAGTGACCGTACGTACCTTTCGAATTGACCCTTACAACTCCAACGACGGTGCTACCTATTTCTCAATAGTAGGATAACGCAGTCTAAAGGAAACAAGTATAGAAACAATATTTTTTCGAGTAGGTAGATGCTAGTAGGTACTTTCTCAAATCAAAACTTTTCACACTTACATTTTTCAAACAAACTTTCAGAACAACTTCGTCACACTTTTGAGGACTTATACAAGGGTTATCACGAAGTCAAACTTTTTAAAAACAAAGCACACACACAAGCAATTTAAAAATGAGCAAGTACCTGAGAGCCCATGAAAAACCATGGATAGAAAGGGTGCTAACACATTCCCTTTCCATAATCTACCCCCCGTACTCAGAATATCTCGAAAAAGGATTTTTTTCTGTACTTTTTTCCTTTCTGATTGGATGAAATAAAAGTTTGTGGCGACTCTTGCTTACCGCGACATTTTGTGAACACAAAACACAAAAACGCACACCAGTATTAAACAGCCGGTTCTGCCACCGTATCACACATTGGTATTATGCGCAAATGTACCCACACGCAAGGATGAAAGTGGGGAACTATGAAGACAAATCCCCGCGTCTCTTTTCTTATTGCTTTTACTTGCTTTAATATTCATCAATCAATTTGTTAAGCAACATTGTGTTATCAATTGAGTTGTAAGTAATTTTCTAAATTATTTTTTGATTTACATCAATTTTTGATATTTCTTATAATCACTTTTGATTATAAGTGTTTTTGTGTATCAACACAACTTAACGGAAAATTCTAAAAAATTCACTTGCACACCAAGTATTTGACAAATTGATTTTGTTTGTTCTCTTAAAATTCCCATTTGAAATAGCTTTACTATAGTAACTTGATACAAACGATTAATAACGTGTTACTTAATACAAGTTCTATTAATACAAATTATCATATTCATTCCATTTGCTATTAGTTATAAATTTTCATATCTGAGTTTCCAATAATGTTCATATAGACGAGATATTTTGAAAATCACTTCCGCTCAAACTATTTGAAAAGTAATTTTTCAAAACCAGAATTTTCTGGAATTTTAATTGAGTATCTATTCACCCCCCCTCTTGATAAGTTGTTGTCGTCTAACATTATGGTCTCTAATGAAGGGTTTCTTACTGCTATTGTGTTCCTTGGAAGGAAATCCAACCAATTTTTTTGGGATAATGGACTGAATGTTTTGACCAAATGTCCAAAACATCTATTCTGACATCAATAAGTCTGTGATGCTCAAGACAAAGTTTGAGCTAGAGTAAAATCCAATTAATGTCAAACATTCAATAATATGAGTGTGAAGGCCTTAGATTTCTTGTGGAACAGATTACCATACCTATCTCAAGGAGTAGTTGTATGGGTTTTCTCTGTCTTTGTTTAAGGAGGAAAGTGATCCTGATCTTGCAAATAATATTACTGATTTGATTGGAAGGTGGACTTCTGATGAAGACTTATGTATATAAGAATCATCTCATGATGTGCTGGATGTTTTATTCAAAGATATGTGTATCTAGAAAAAAAAGGGTTATCAACCATGAAGAAATAAGAGGTGATTTATTTATGATCTTATGTCTTAAGAGGATGAAGGATTGTCTACCATTTATGACTTACAGGGTGAGGTTACTATATTATTCCTAAAACTTGATATCTTGATCAAGTCTGTTAGGATAAATCAGAACAATTGGAGAGGCTTATTCTAGTCGAAAGAAGATTGGAAGCCTAAGGAGGATAGGATTTTCAAGCTATAATTAGCAGAGGAAAAACTCAAGTGAAAAAAGGTTGTTTTATAAAAAGGAAAATTAATTAAAGGATGTAAATCTTAATGTCTCAACATTGTGTGAGGCATCAGGTTAATCAAGCTAGAGGCAGATAATTGCACAGAAGATGTTTCTTCTTTGATAAGTTGATCATATTAGTTTTTTTTTTGGTTTTTTTGACTTCCTCAAAGGTAAAACTCTACATGGTTAACCAATCATTGGTTAAAACTCAGGGAAGGATTTAATTTCCTTATCTCTCATACCTTTATTAGATCTTCAACTAAGATGATTGGTATTTTTACACTGATATTTCCAAACACTTAACTGCAGTAAAGTGGTTCTAGTGGTTTGTTTAAGTGTCATGCTATCAATTATTAATTTTGTTGTTTATACAAAAAGGGAAGATTAAGGGAATTGGGTAATTGAAGAACACATAATTGAGTATCTAAGTTTTGGTAATTTTTCTTCTTACTGAAGGACTGATGACTATTGTGATAACATAAGTCAGTTATGTGATCAAGGTCTGAAGGTATATGTCATCAAGGAAGAATGTTTTTTCTCTAATGAGATGTATAGAGTTCTTATGAGGATTTAAAAACAATTGCTATTTGTAAAGTCCGTAAGTATTTAATTTCTTATCCTTTTTTACTTGGTGTTCAAGGAAGAAGAAGTCAAGATGTCACACCAGTATGTGAAACATCAGAGAGTTGAAAAATCTATAGAACCTGTTATATGGATCTAATTAGTTCAATGTAAGATGAGTGTCCTGGTGGATAGAGGCATATATATGATTTTATGTTGTGATCTATAACAAAGTAAAGCTAATATATGTGAAGTCTTCAAAGGTTCTTATCTACTCCTTGAATGAGAACAACGTATGTTTCCGAGTTACTCTAATGAGAGAAGTAGTTTTAGTGATGTTAATTTCAGGACCAAAATTAGTGATGTGTTCATTGAGAAATGTATTGATGTTCAACTAGATGATGGAACATTGTCACAACAATTTGATACTCCAGATATTGTGAATGAATCTAAAGGGCTGGAAGAAACTGAATAAGAAAGATCTCAAGAAAACAACATTTTGTTTAAAAAGGGAGTTCATTATTTGGAGTTTATTTTGGTTTGTGATCATCAGTTATTTCAGAGATGAGATATATAATCAAGATATGTACATTACTGAAGGAAGACGTTTTATTATATGGGTTGGTTTTAAAAAAAGTACAATGAAAAATTGGATGTCATGACATTGTAGTGTGACAAGATACTGCATTCAAGGCACTTGAGGAGTTTATTCTGTTTACAGAACAAAGTCATGAGTTTAAGTCAACATTGTGTCAAGGGTCTTGTTACAGGTAAATATTGGAACTCCTAAGATTCGTATATCTGATCATTTATAGGAAGTTTTTTCATAACTTCAGGTGCAAGTTACATTGAGTATATGAGGTGTAATTTTGGAATTTCACTGTCGAAGAATTATAGTAGTAAATTTTTGGTCGGCTTGCCAACTATATTCCTTCATCTTGTGATATTTTCAATCTTAGAAAAGGCATTTTTAATGGCATGGAGAATTTCATTTCAAATGTTGTAACATTTTCCAGATGTCAAAGCTTGAAAAGAGAGAAAAGCTGATATGTAATGTGTCTCTCTCCTATGGTGAGTGGTGCACTGTTACTAAGGGTGATTTTATCTTCTTCCAAAAATGCTTCATTGACTGGACTATCGTTACAAGCAAGGTTTAATTACGAACTAGGTAACTCTCCTTGTACTTAAAGGCATCACAACCTCACCGTCCTTACAAATTGCGTTTAAAATATAAGAAAATCTTCCACGGATGCTAGTGTTAAGAAGGTTCTTATGTTAGAATACAAAATGAATAAGAGCGGTGATCCAAAGAAGGATGGATTCAACATTGCAACAAATTTTGGAACATCTAATGGAGCATCCAAAACAGGGAAAATATTTGTAACGAAGACGGAGTCCTTCAATAAGAATCATGTTCAGTTACATGAATCAGATTTAGATGCTGATGAAGACTGGGTAAATTTCATTGACTCAGGAGGGAGATCTGGATAGATGTTATATGCTATCTATTTATAAAAAACAAAAAAAAGTGTGTTTTTTTTCATGTTTGTTCTTTTCATTGAGTCAGTCTTATTTAAGAGTCTTTAGTTTTTTTTTTCTCTCTCTTCTTCTTCTTCAGTTTAGTCTGGCCTGTTTAGGAGAGTCTATTTTTTTTGTTTCTTTTGAATCAGTTTGGTGCTATTAGTTCTACATCAAGTCATAAAGTCAGTTTCGTTTGTTTGTCTTGAATCAAATCTCGCTTCTTTTGATTCTTTTTGTGTCAATTTCTTTTCTACTCAATTTTGTCAATTTTTTTCTAAAAAGGGGGAGAAAAGTATTTGTAGGTCTACCTTTAGTCAAGTATTTTTATCTTTATGCAACACTTTAGGGGGAGCATGACTCATTTTCATGTGAGACTTGAGTTTGTCTTGTTTCTGCTTCTGCTGCTACTTCTGTTATTTGCATGATGTCCTATAAGATGTTATAACATCCTGTCTGTTGTGTCTTTTCTGTTTGAGTCGTGTCTTTTGTGTCTTGTGTTCTGAGTTATGAGCATTTTTGTGTCTTGTTCTTTGAGTTTTTTATGCTGCTTCTATTGCATGGTCTTCTAATGTCCTGAGTAAAGGTTAGTTTTCTAGAGCTTTAGGTTAGTTTTCTTGTGCTTCTTGAGGGGGAGATTTATCTCTCTATGACAAGAACTGGTTTTTTTAGGGGGGGGGGGGGGGGGGGGGGGGTAACTTGGATGGTTTTGAAGATGCAGGTCATTTTCTTCCTTGTCTACAAAGTTTACATATTTAGCATGTAGCTTGTGTTTGTGTAACTGTTGTATCTTTGATACATGTTTTTGTGCAGTTTGGTTTGTGGTTTTATTCCTCTGTGGTTTTATTCCTTTGTGGTGGTATTCCTCTCTCTAGTTTAATTTGGCTTTGGTTCTTTAGAAAAATTTGCAAAATGGGGAGATTATTAGTTCCATGGTTTTATGATTGGCTAAATTTTGGTAAAACATGGTTTTATACTAAAGTTGATCAAGATTTTGCAGCATTCTTATCAACTCTTATAACATTTTTTCTATTATGATTTTTTTCATCCAGATGTCGAAGTAGATGTCATGACATCTTATTCTGGTACAACAGGCGTTGTTGTTTTAAATCTTGACAAAATTTTTTTGATTATGTGATATTCTTTTTGGATATATCTAGGTAAGTTTCGTAAGTCAAGAAGATTTAATCTATAACAAGTTTTGTATCTCCAGTAGTCCATAAGTTACTTAATTGTTCCTTGAGACAATTAGGAAACTTGGTATTGTTTGTTCTAAGATTTAAGGAGATTTTTTTGCACAATTGGTGCATCACTCAGCTTATGGATCAAGAAACTTTTGGACGCAGAATTTGAAGCTCGTGGACTGTAGAGGTGTATTTAAAGAGAAGACCTAACCTAATGTAATTTGAACTTTTAATAATTTGTAAATTAGGTTTTGAGAGTCTCTTGTGTAGTTGTAAGTCATCCACGTATCTTTTGATACTATTGGTAGAATGATTATTACTTGACAGTTTCTCAAGTTATTGTTCTCACTCTTAAAGCTTTTAAGAAAAAGTTTTAGTTTTTGTATTTGAAGTGTAATCTTATAAATTGGGTTTTTCTTGATACATTCACTGGAATTGAGACTGTTAGATATCACTAAGGTGATTTAGAGAGTGAGATAGGAGTAAGTGAAAGAAATGTTGCTTTTGGGAAACCAATGGAAATTTCCTTTAGCAACCTATGATGAGATTCATTTTTTCCATTTGAATCTTTCTTAATCAAATTATACTTTTTATGAGGCTATTTAATCTTTGAAGAACTAATAGGAAAAGTATCATGAGGTTGTGATGACTTATCCACTTTGGTTTCAAGAGTACTCACCTCTTGTTACCATAATTGAAAAGTTTCACAATCGAACCGACAAGGTTCCTCATCCTCTTTTTTATGATTTTTACTATCTACACTAGATCGCTTTAATGCTTCAAATTTCTTATTGGTTTCTTCAACCTTTGCTTCCAAGTATGTAAAACCTTTTTCATTAGAAACTGGTTTTTTATAAGCATGTAATGCTTCTTTTTGTAGATTTTCAAATTCATTTTTCAATTCAACAAAATACAACTTATCAATGTTAGAGTATTTAGAATGACTTACATTCTTTTTCTTGCTTTGACGTTATTTTGCCACAAAACAATAATTTTCCTCTTCATCTCTATCACTTGAGCTTTCATTACTTGAGACATCATTATCGCTATCCCAAGCAACATATGATTTTCTATAATTCCTAGAGTTGTTTAGTTGGCCCTTTTCTTTCTTATTAGCAAGAGATGGATAATCTAGTCTAAAATGGCCCGAATTTTTGAATTCATAGCACATACTTTATTTGTTATCTCTTTTGTCATCTTCATCTTTGAACGATGTAGATTGTCTTCTAAATTTCACAAGATTTTTGTCTTGGTATTTGACATCATTCTTCTAAATGTATCGATTGCATCTCCTCACAAAAATCCCATTTTTTCATTATCTGAATCTTCCTCATCACAAGAATCACTATCGTCAGTGTTCTCATCCCTTAATGATATTAAACTTGAAGCCCTAAGATCTTTAGACTTCGTTGCTTCCTGCTTATTTGTATCTTTCTTATTTTTCTTCTTTTTCTCAAGCTTCTTTTCATGTTTATCCAAGCAAGTGAGTTCTTGCTCGTGTTCTTCCAACTTTCCAAACAAAGTGATGAGATCAAGTGTTACAAGATTGTTGGTTTCCTTGATCGTGGTGACCTTTGGTTTCCAATTCCTAGTAAGACATCTCAAAACCTTGTTAGTAGCAATAGCGTTAGAAATAGGATTACTTAGAAAATTTAAACGATTAATAAGATGCGATAGCAGCTTTTATATTTGAGTAATGGTTTCACCATGCTTCATGTGAAAGAGTTCAAACAATTGATTAAGTGTATTAATTTTAGCTTGTTTGACCTCATTAGTTCCCACATAGGTAACTTGTAGAGTATCCCAGGTAACTTTAGCAGTCTCACAATGGGAAATGCGATAAAACTCATCAACACCAATGGATGATATGAAAATGTTTTTCGCTATCCAATCATGTGCCCACTTCTTGTTATCTTCCTCATTCCATAAATTTTTAGGCTTTAGTGTTACAACATCATCAACCTCATATGTCACCGATGTTGGACAATTTTGAATGGCGCCCCACACACCTTTATCATATGAGTTTACATGAATTCACATACAAGCTTTCCAATTACTTTAGTTTTCTCCTGTGAAAATTGGGGCTCTTTTATATGCTTCTTTAGGTTCATACACTGTTTTCTAATAATTTTCTAAGTCGGAATGATATGGGCTTTAATATCACTGGTTAGATAAAAGCGTCTTATCTAGAGGGTGTGAATAGAGAACAAAGCCAAAAAAAAATTCCAGATAAAAATTATGGTTTTAGAAATAGTTCATAAAGAGTGAACGCGGAAGGTTTTGATATAGATAAAAAATTATCGTTTATACGAACCAAGTTATTGGATGTCGGATATGAATATATAAAGAGATATATGGAATGAACAATATAATATTAAATTTATAAACTTCAATCAATTAACAAAGTATTAATCATTTATAGCAAGTTACTAGTAATTCTATTTCCAATGGTAACTAGCCAAAGAACAAACAAAACAATTTGTCAAACACTTGGTGTGTGATCGAATTTTCAGAATTTTCATTTGATTTGTGTTGATTTAAAAAAAGCACTTATAATCAAAAGCTATTATAAGCAAATCAACACACAACTCAAAACAAAAATAGTCACGGAAAAATTCTTACGGGTCAATCGATTACTCAATGCTATTTGACAAATTGATTAATAAAAATTAAAGCAAGTAAAGCGATAAGAAAAAGAGACATGAGGATTTGTTTAGGAAGTTCACCAATCTTCCTCGCTATGGCTATGTCTCCCCGCATATCCAATTTTGGAATTAGGATAATTTCTTTCTATGAAAAAAGTCGTTACAAGAGAAGTGTTCCAAGAGCAACCATATAAACCATAATTGTTTGTTGTTGACTCAACCCCTTCTCTTCTTTTGATCTTGAGAAATACCAAGATAAAATAACTACCAATTGATTTATTTAATCTTACTACTCCTTTACGTACTTTATCTTCAAAACTTTCCCGCACGATCAATTGTACCTATTGTGCATAAGACTTCAATTTGATTCGTCGTTATCGTGCTACTTCCTTTTCATTCTTTATCTCCAAAGCGTCCTTTGTGTTATGTATCTCCAAAGACTTTCACTAGGATACAATCCTCTCTTGAATTTTTTGTACGAAAACCCCCAAATATATCAACAATATTGGAGGATAAACCCGCAGTTTTTCCTGATGAAACCCTCTGTAAATCTTAACCAAATATTCTCGGCTACACCAGAACCTAATTGGACGTTATCAAACCTCGCCTAGATGGAACCCCGAAAAAATATGATTATGTGTGATTTATCAGTGTGTATACATAGGTTAGAGGTTAAAGATAAAGAGTAAATGCAGTATGTGTTTATAGTTTCATCAAGTTGTAATGATGCATGAATGATGTATTTATAGTTATGAAAGTTTAGATGCAAAAACGGAATTTTCAGAATTAAAAAGAATTGAAAAAATGACCTAATTAAATATTATGTGTCGACCTGAAAATCGTATGTGTCGACACATAAGTCAAATTTTTACTGGATGTATCGACCTGAAAAACATATGTGTCGATCTAAGCATGGCAGTAGCGTTTAGCTTTTAAAATTGGAGTGCATGTGCCAGTCTGAAATTAGTATGTGACGGCACGTAAAATAAGAATTTCTGCAATTTCTTAAAAACTTTAGTATGTGTTGACATGTACACATGAATGTGTCGGCATAAACCCTCTCAAAATTGAGTTGTATGTGCCGACCTAAAACATGTATGTGTCGGCATATGCAAGAAATAATTATGAAAAAACTTGTTTTTCAAGACGTTGGCCAATTTCAAAATGGTTTTTAATGGTTCCTAAGATCCCTAATGCAAAGGAGTGTCACAGGATATAGAGATACCATCCAATATATATATATATATATATATATATATATATATATATATATATATATATATATATATATATATATATATATATATATATATATATATATATATATATATATATATATATATATATATATATATATATATATATATATATATATATATATATATATATATATATATATATATATATATAAATATATATATATATATATATATATATATATATATATATATATATATATATATATATATGTGTGTGTGTGTGTGTGTGTGTGTGTGTGTGTGTGTGTGTGTGTGTGTGTGTGTGTGTGTGTGTGTGTGTGTGTGTGTGTGTGTGTGTGTGTGTGTGTGTGTGTGTGTGTGTGTGTGTGTGTGTGTAAGATTACTTTCTCGTCATTGCTTTATAATATTCATGACGTGTTTCATGTATCTTAGTTGAGGAAATACATTATGGATTATTTGCATGTGATCTAAATAAATGATGTACGTGTGAGAGATAACCTGACAGTTGTAGCATCACTCAGGTTGATACATGTTCGGGAAGTGAAGCAGTTGTGGGGTAAAGAAATTTCCTTGGTGAAGGTACTGTGGGATAGACCAGCTGGTAGAAGTTTGACTTGGTAGCATGAAGATCAGATGCGATAGTTGTAACTGACTCTGTTTTCCTCGAAAAAATTTTGGGGATGAAAATTATTTAAGTAGGGGAGAGTTCTAACACCCCAAAATCTAGAATTCTTTACTTTCATGATTATTTAATATATATTGTGAATATTATGTGATGTGTGATGATATGTTCTAGGGTTTGTAGTTGTATATAGGTACTAACTAGAATTATTTAGATTTAATAACAATAGTTTATGATGTTTAGAATAATAATATAATTAAATTAGAATAATAAGAGGATAAAGGCATAAGGGTAAGTGTAGCTTATTAAGTGAGGGCATGACGGGAAAGTCATAGGAAGGGTATAGGCTTATTGCGGGAGCGGTAAAGTGCCATGCAAAAACATAGTTACTAATTTATCGAGTGATATTTAGGTTATATCGCATCGTGTCCACAGAGATTGATGTATTGAAATGTTATTCGAAAAATCTCTTGTTAATGAGTTTGGGGGATAAATGGGTTGAAAGGAAAGGTATCGATAGAAAATAAATGTATAAAAAGGAAAAAGGAATAACTTATCAAGCTTGCATATATACTACTTCTCACAGACTTAAACCTATTGACCTATTATACTAAACTTACAATATTCATCAATGTCATCACATGTCAAACACAACACCCATTGTATCACCTCAGCGGTGATCTCTCAACCAACTTTAACAACACAGAAGTCAATCGTGCTCGCTTGCATCAATGATCTCTCATAGCAACACAAACAACACAGAGACATTAATCACAGACACCCTAAGTGAATGTCAGCTATAAATTTATCTCTAGAATCCAGAAACTAACAGATAATCATCCTAGATATGAATTCGAGTAGTATATATCTATAACAACTCAAATCCCTAGCACAGAGTAAAAATCAAGGATAACAATCGACAAAGATTTGTAAAAAAAGTTTTATATAACCCCGAGGGAGACAAATATACATAAGATCAAATTAAATACATATACAAACCCAACGAAAATATAATACACAAAGAAAAATAGAAATGAACCACAGATCTATCAGTTTGTCAGTGTCGATCGAAGAGTAATCCATCACAGATCATCTGTATGCAAGCTTTATAATTGTTATCTAAGATAATCCTAACAAAATTAGAGGTTGATGGAGTTGGGGAAAATTTTTCCCCAAAACCATAATAAATAAATGAATCGAAAATGAATTTATAAAACGAATCTCAGCATACCACGCTTAGCGGCTCACCACGCTAAGAGGGATGCACAATATTTACATATTAAACTGACCTAAACCGTGCTAAGCGCGCTATCCGCACTAAACGGGCTCCAAAATTACGCTTATGCCAAAATGTCAAAACATAAGTAGCGCACTATAAAATGCGCTAAGCGCACTTGCGCTTAGCGACCTTCTGCGTGCTAAGCGGGCTCTCCTGGGAAAAACCTCTCGAAATTGGTCTTTTATTCCAAAAACTCACATTCGGAGTCGTGCCTTGACACATTATTCCTCGATGCTTCAAAATGAAAAAAATACCTACAAAATGAATGGAAAACGTCAAACGGTACACTATGTACACAAAAACACAAATAACCGCAAACTAAACGTATTTACACAAAAGTCGGGTTTATTCAACTGATATTAACAACAAAGAGTCGATAAGTGCAACAAAAAGTATATAAAAAATAGATACAATTTGCACTTATCACTTACCAAATAAGAGAAATGAATTAGGGAATAGTGAGGTCAGTTGCAGCATATGTGAAAAGTTGGAGAAATTGAGAAGAGGCTAGGATACAGAGAGAAAAGAAGAGGAGATTCATCTCTTAGAGTTTGAAGAGAGCAAGGCTACTTGAAATCTGAGGTAAGGGGTATTTATGTTATGATTAGTATGGGGTAAGGTAGATGTGGGTTTTATTATGTGTGATGAATTGATGATGAATAACATGATGTGTTGATGATGATGGATTATTGTGTTGTAAATCATGGTGACTTGATGATGTTAGTTGATGATTAGAAGATGATAATTGATGAATTGATGTGATTATATGTGGTATTGTTATTTCATGAATCTATATCATTAGGAGTGATTTTTGAATGTTAGGGTAGTAGAAAATTGGGTATGTGATGATGTATTTTTGTAATATAGGTTATGTCTTGATAAGTTTTTTAGAAAGTGCTTTTAATAAGTTATTTTGTGCCAAATGTAACAGCATGTGCTGACCTATACGACTTATGTGCCGACACATAGGCTTTGAAAAAACAATTTTAAAAAAATCTAATGGTATGTGTCGAGCTGAAATTTAGATGTACTGGCACATAGCTGTTATAAAAAAAATTTAAAAAGGTTACAGGATGCGCCGACCTAAAATATTTATGTGCCGGCACATGCACTCAATTTTTCCCAAAAATGTTATTTCTCATACGATTTCGATCTTTACTTTTTAACCGTATATCCAAATAACTAATTGTGATACGGTGGGAAGAACTGACTGTTTTTTAGAATGTTGGTTTGTGTTTTGCGTTTGTTTTTTCAAAATGTCGCGGTAAGCAAGAGTCGCCACCGACTTTTATTTTATCCAACAAGGAAAGGAAAAAAGCACAGAAAAATTCCTTTTTCGAGAGGTTTCTCGGGTTCGGGGGTAGATTATAGAAAGGGAAGGTGTTAGCACCCTTTCTATCCGTGGTTATCCACGGGCTCTTAGGTACTTGCTCAAAGTGTTTTCAAAAATTGCTTTTCTTTGTGTTTGTGGGTTTGAAAGAAGTTTTTGTTTAAAAGGTATAAGTTCAAAAAGTTTGTTTTGTTTTTAAGAGGAGCAAGTACTTAAGAACCATCTACCTACTCAAAAAGGGAATTAAACTGTGCTAATGTCCTTTAGACAATGCTATCCCACTATGAATGAGTAGGTAGCACCGTCGTTGGAGTTTTAGGGTCAATTCGATTAAGGGACTTGTGGTCACTAAAGCAATGTTAGGACGCCTTAGCGGTAACCCTAATGTCTTAGATCATTTTATCTGAGGCAACCGTTTCGAGGCAACTATGATCTTTGGACAAGAGGACGACCTCTAAAACTTCCTATACTCAATGACCACGTTCGAAGGCAACCAAGTGAGGTGTACCCTAAGAGTGCGCATGTGCGAGTGTGTTATTTCGGTTAATTTATCTTTGTACATGTCAATGGTTATCTATGTTGATTTTAAGTTAAACATTCAATCTTGTCACGCATTCCCTATTATCAAACATCTAACAGTTTATAAGTTGCGGAAATTAAATTGCATAAATTAAATTGCGGAAATTAAACTAACTATTACAAGGCATCGGGTATTTACATTGCCAAAAGCAACCCTTGAAATTAAAATGCGGAAAATAAATAAAGCGGTAAAAATATTTAAAGTCCTAATTATCTATTACAAACCGGAGGCAAGTACATTAATATGATAAAAATAATCAAACGCGTGCGGGAAATTAAATCGAGCGCAAAGTTCTAGGGTTTTGATCTTTATTGTTAAAGAAAAGATTTTTTGTTTGTTTTTGAATTTTAAGAAATAAATTATCTAAGTTAATTATTAAACTACATTAAATTAATTAATTAATGAAAATAAATATTTTTGGGTTTTTTGATATTTAAAGAAAGAAAATAAAATTGATCAATGTTAATAAATCCTAATTATGTCTAAATTAATTTTATTATTTACAAAAATATATTAAAGTTATTGTCTAATTAAAGCCTAAATTAATTACTAAATTAAATTAATTAAATTGATGAATAAAAATAAATTATTTTTGGTCTTTTCGTATTTTAAGAAAGAAATCAAAATTAATGTTAGTAATTAAAACCTAGATTAATTCTAATTGAATTTGAATTATTTACAAAAATGTGAAAGTTATTCTAATCAATTAATTAATGTTTATTAACAAAAATAAAAGTTAGAATTTAATTTGATAAAGAAAATGTTTTATGGTTTTTTTTATATTTTAAGAAGAAATAAATCTAAATTAATCACTACATTAAATTAAATTAATTAATTAAATGAAAAAAAAAGGTTATTTTTGGATTTTTGGTTATTTAAAGAAAGAAAATGGAATGTTTAAATTAATGATTAAACCTATTAAATTTTAATTAGTTTTATTTATTTACAAAAATAAATTAAAGTTTCCTAGAATTAAAACCCTAATTAATTAATCGGAATTTATTAAAGAAAAATAAAGTTCTTAATTTTAATTGGACAAAATGATATTTTTGTAATTTTTTTGATAAAAAGAAAATTTGTTATTGGTTAGTAAATTAATTAAGTAAAAGTAAAATCATTAAACCAAAATAAATAAAATATGAGAAAGTAGAGAAATTGGGCCTTTTTTGGAGGGTGCAGAAAGCATTCCTGAGCTCGGATCATCGAAAACTTCATGCTCTAACTATGGTGTTTTTTTTATTCTTGCATGGAACCTATGATTCAACCATCCATAACTATTCTATATAAACTCAAACAAACGTTAGCATACCATAAAATGTGATTAAAATTAGAGATTCGAAATTTAAAATTTTACCAAACCGGTGGGCGTGCTAGGCGTGTGATGGAATGCTCTTGGGCCTTGTAAGTCTCATGAGGACTTCAAGAGAATGGTTTGAGGCTGGATGTCAATTGTGAGAGGCCGGAACCTCGAGATATGACTTGCACCAATTCTTTGATTTCTAGAGAGCTTTTTGAAGAGCTTTTAGAGAACTTTTTGAAGAGCTTTTTGAGAGCTTTTTAGAGAGGATTTTCGTGTCTTTCAAGCTTGTATGGCTCTCTATTTATAGAGGAGAATTAGGAGACAAGTAAGAATGGAAAGAATCTCCCTCATAATGTTGTGTTTTAAGACCATGATCAAGATTTGAAAAAAATGCCATATTTGATGATTCTCCATTATTAAACCTTCCAAATTTGATTTGATTCAATCTTTTTGCACATGATTAGTCTTGATTCGAATTTGATCTCATTGATGATGATTATTAGGTCCTAAAATGGCCAAAAAGAGATCAAATAATTAATACTTGGATTTTATTTGATTTAAATTGATTAAAAATGAAATAATTCATTAAAAAATCAAATTAAATAATAAAATTGACAAAATGTTACAAGGCTGAAGCTAGGACACGTGTAGAGTGTGAAAAGATCAAATCAAGTGGAAAAAAGTGGGCCCATTTGACAAAATTTGAAGTTTTGGGGATAGTTGACTTTTGGCAATTTTGGAAAAATTCCCAACTTCAACAATGCATAACTTCTTCAATTTTGAACATTTGGAAGTGTTATTGGACTTTTTAGAAACCTTGAGATGTCTTATAACCAACCCCTTTGGTCTCATCTCAATTTGACATTCCATGCTCAAGTTATAAGCTTTGGAAAAAAAGGTGTTTTTTGTTGACTTTCAAAAATGACCTATAATGTCCAAATTTGTAACTTTTTGTGAGAGCATTTCTTGATCTTGGGGTGTGAATATGGATTGTAGGAAATTGAATCCTCTTCAAAATGAGCTTTTAATGGGTCATTTCTCATAAAGTATGAGAAAGTTATGCTTGGTCAAAGTTGAGTTGACTTTTCCTACAAAACCCTAATTTAGCAACTTTTGAATCTTGAGCAATCCTTGATGAATAATGATCAAACCTTGATAAAATGATGAATTATCCTTCAAAATGATAATGTTGGCAAAAAATCTTGAGGTTTGACTGTTTGTAGGTCACAGTTGACTTTTGCCCTAGCATAGTCGATTTTTGGACCTCTTGAGCAATTGACTTACCAAACTTTCTCTGCAAGGCTTGAAATTTGACATGGATGAACTTGAGAACATATTAGGACATCGGGGAGAATTTTAGGCCATTTGGATGTAAGGACCTTGATGCAACACAAAACCCTAATTTTGAATTGACTGCCTTAGGAGGTGATTTGACTGTCCAACTCTTGAGCCATCTTGAGCAACTTGGGAGTTATTCTTGAAATGTCTTGAGAAATATGGGAGGGAAAATTTTGGGGTACAACACTAATCATTTAAGGAGTTGGCAAGATAATAAACAGAACTAGAACAAGGTATAGATAATAGAATTGTTTGCCTAGTATTTCTATTTCTAATATGTTTGATAAGTAAATTGTGTATATATTCTATTAATGAATTGTTGTATTGTTGCGCTAGTGTTGTACCATGGTGATCTATTATGATGATGAAACCTGATGTTATTGCTATGGTTATTAATTGTTGATGTTGTTACTGTTGTATTTTGTAAATTATTGCAACAATAATGTGGAGTTTTATGATGTTTGGCTTTGTGCCTCGTTTCCTATAATGGTGGTTCGAGTGCAATCTCTATGTTAAAGTTTATTATGTTGTTAATGATGCTGCATGCTCAAATATTTGTATGTTATATTTATGATGAGAATGATGTTGAGGAAACATGACTAGTTGTGGCCGAATATAAATATATGTGATAATGTTGAAGCATTTGGTGAATCATGCATTCATGGTGTTTTTAGATGGTGGTCTGCTTATGATGAGCCTATATCCCATTGTGCAGATTGGGTGTGAGTAGCTAGATCCTTGTCCAAGGATTTAGTGCAGTTTTAATATGGTGATAGTAGCGATTTTTGATGTGCTCTGGTTCCAAGAGGTAATCAATCATATGGTGGGGATCATGGAGGGTATTGAACCATGTGTTTATAAATGGTACCACGTTCATTGTGTCGGTGTTGTTGCATTAAAACTCTATGTGGCATTTAATGAGTTTGTTGATGATATATAATGTGATAATACTTGTGATTGGCTTTGTGATAATGTATGACTTCTTTTGATGAGTATGATGTGTAAGTTAATCATGATGGGTGAAGGTGTGAGTATATGTTGTA
Source organism: Vicia faba (assembly GCA_948472305.1). Taxonomy (NCBI): domain Eukaryota; kingdom Viridiplantae; phylum Streptophyta; class Magnoliopsida; order Fabales; family Fabaceae; genus Vicia; species Vicia faba. Next base: position 1,361,453,269 of record OX451736.1, on the reverse strand, counting down.
TATATGTTATGAAGTAGTATGCTATAATATGCTGCAATTTACCTTTCTCTTATACTTTTCATAATTGATTATGATTCTTAGCCTTTCTATTTTAATGTGGTCTCCACTTGGGTAACGCGTAGATACTCGGGAGTAGTTGCCGATGTAAACAAGATAGCTCTTGGAGTAATTTAGTAGTTTCGGTTATTATAGATGTGTCTTGCTCGGATATGTTACAACTGTTTGGGAATGCTTATTGAATATTTTACGTGTGGTTATTATGTTGGAGTACTTGTAATAATTTTGATTGTTGAACTAATTTGGTTTCAGCCCTTTGATAAGACTTTATATCATGAGTTTTGAAGTCGAGAGAAGTTACTTGATGATAATTTTGCTGTGATGTTTTGATCGATTTATGAAGTTGATTAAATAACATGAATACGTATGTTCAGGAATAATTCTTACTTTTGTTATAACTCATATTACAGAGCAGGATTGTATTATATGATGTTTTATTATGAAGTGTGACACCCTTGTATGGTGATTTGAATTATTTATTCTTAAATTATATGTGGGGTTTAGAAGGGTGTTGCAGTGAAGCTTAGGGATAACAAGATAAAAGTTAATCATAAACTAACTAGTTTTATTGATGACATGGTTTTGATGATGTATGGTTTTGATGATGAGAACACTTGAAGTCGAGATGTAAAAGATGCACAAGATGGTTGATCAGACTATCCTTTAGAATCAAGCTAAAAATAGTTTTTTAAAGTCAACACTATAGTCTAAAGACTCTAAAGTAAATAATTACGGTTAATTATCATTGGTAGTTTAAATTTTCAACATTTCAGATAATGGTAACGAACATGGAAATATCTCAAGCCTCGTCAAGAAGACTCAAGGTTCTTGAGTGATAGTAAAACGAAAGATAATGGTACCAAGACCTAAAGCTTCAGAATTTGAAAGAAAAGAAGTGTTAAAGCTCTTTTGATTGTGTCTGATTGAGTGATCAATGTCTTGTAAAGACACACAATAATTTCTAAAAGTATTATAGATAAATCACACACACTAAAATCTTTGAGAATCTTTCTATAAAATCACCAAAAAAAATATTTTTGAGGTCTGGCCAGTTTATTAGGGGACTGTCTGCTTAATTAGAAAAAATCAATTTTAAATTCTCTAATCGATTAGATTTATAGCATAATTAATTAGATGATGTCTAATTTAGTCTCAAATGGATTATGACATTATCTTAAAGATTGATAATGGTTCTATATCTAAACATTTCATAATGTGAAGCCGCAATCGATTATTGACATTCCCTACTCGATTAATTAATTTATTTGGCCCATAGATTGTTTCTAAGTTTACATCATTTATTGGCCTATAAAATAGAGGTATTCTCTATCATTTCAAAACATCCAGAAATCGTGAAAACCCAAACTTTTCATTTCTCTCATCACCTCTCTAAATCATTCTTGTTTTCTCATATATTTTAGCCATAGTGCTTTAACAATGTTCTTAAGTCTCTGTGAGGATATTGTTTTGGGTGAGGGTATAATTATAAATTGACCAAGAGTAGATTTTTTTCTTGAGTAAATTATTCTTCCTTAGTAAGTCATTATTTTGGTTAGGAGCTAATACACTTAAAAATATATTATTTGTATTTGGAGGATTAGCCTCAATCATGTTTGGGTCGTGAGCTGAGCCACTAAAAAATCTCTATTTTGGTTCGTGAAAATTAACTAGTGAAAATATCCATAGCGGTTGTTGAGTTCTACTCAGTTAAAAGCTCTATTGGTTATGAGTTCAACCTGGTATAAAAACTCAGTAGGTGTGAGATCATCCCTATAAGAATATGTTTGTTTTGTAGTTAGCCTATATAAAATCTCAATTCGGTTTGTAGGATAGCCAACTCAAAACCCCATTCCTATAAGTATTTATGTAATAATTTACACTCGTTTTCTTTAAAAAAAAGGTGTAACTTAGTATGCATTAACATCCTATTTTTATCAAATGGGGTGTAAATTTATTTGATTTAAATGTATATATGTAATAATTTACACCCGTTTTCTTTTTGAAAAAGGGTGTAACTTAGCATGTATTTACATCCTATTTTTATCAAATGGGTGTAAATTTATTTGATTTAAATGTATATATGTAATAATTTACACTCATTTGTATTTGTTGGTGCACAAAGAAGAGATGAAAGGAAAAAGAATATATTAAATGACGGCTACAAAAATACGGAATAATGATTTACAATGAATTATATTGAGCTACCTCACTAGGCTATTTATACATAAAATAAAATCCTAAATATCCTCTGACAAAGATATAAAATGATATAATAATATCCTCTAAAAAGATATTCCTAAAATATAGATTAATATCCAAAATATATTCCTAAAATATAGATTAAATCTAACACCATCCCTTAATTTATATTTTATCTAAACCTGACAACACCAATTTCATCCCTCAAGCGAAGAAATTGATCAGTCTTAATAGCCTTTGTTAGAACATCTGTCAGCTGCTTCTGGGTGCTACAGTGCATAACTTCTAATATTCTGCTCTGAACTTGATTCCTCAGAAAGTGATATTTGGTCTCAATATGCTTGCTTCTCTCATGCAGCACTGGGTTCTTGGCAAGATTGATTGCAAACTTGTTATCAATCATCAACTTTAGAGGTTTGTCTACTTCAATCTTCAGATCTTGCAACAAGTTCAGAATCGACACAACTTGGCATGCAGTCAGAGTGTCTGCAATATATTCAGCTTCACAGGTTGACAACACAACAACGGGTTTCTTCTTAGAACACAAAGAAATTGGACCTCCCATAAATTTGAATAAGTACCTAGAAGTACTTCTTTTGTCAACTCTATCTCTGCACCAATCAGAGTCTGAATAACTCAGAAGTTCTGATTCGATATTTCTTCCAGACGGAAATAACACTCCATACTTCAGAGTTTCCTTCACATGCCTCAGAATCCTGACAGCAGCTTGGTAATGAGACCACTTTGGTTTACTCATAAATCGGTTAACCATTCCAATTGCATAGCAAATATCAGGTCTGGTATTACACAAATACCTTAGAGAACCAACCAATTGTTTGAAGGTTGTAGCATCAACATCCTCTCCATCAGAATCAGAGTCCAACTTCTGATTCGTATCAGTAGGTGTGATAGCAACTTTGCAATTTTCTAGCTCAAATCTCTTCAGAAACTCAAGTTCATACTTCATCTGATGCAAAATGATTCCTTTCTCAGAGTACATAAATCTCATCCCTAGAAAGAAACTCATTTTCCCAAGATCTGTCATCTCAAACGCATTCATCAGAACTTTCTTGAACTCAACTATCTATTATTCAGAACTTCCTGTTAGCAATATGTCGTCAACATACAAACATACCAGAATCATATTACCTTCTGAAGTGTGCTGAATGGGGGAGAGACTATTTTCCCACTTACTCACACTTGCTATATTATTTCAACACTCTCCCTCAATTGTGAGTCCACAATGCTCCCCACTTGTACCGCCATTGACATCTTGCAACGGAAGACCACTTTCTGGGCGCATTTCGATACAAGTCTCTTCCGGTCCCTTTCTCGAACCAAAGGCTCTGATACCAATTGTTGGTGCACAAAGAAGAGATGAAAGGCAAAAGAATATATTAAATGACGACTACAAAAATAAGAAATAATGATTTACAATGAATTACATTGAGCTACCTCACTAGGCTATTTATACACAAAATAAAATCCTAAATATCCTCTAACAAAGATATAAAAAGATATAATAATATCCTCTAAAATGATATTCCTAATATATATATATATATTAATATCCAAAATATATTCCTAAAATATAGATTAAATCTAACAATATTTATACCCAATTTTTTTCAAATGGGGTGTAAATTTATTTGATTTAAATGTATATATGTAATAATTTACACCCATTTTCTATTAAAAAGAGTGTAACTTAGCATGTATTTACACCCAATTTTTATCAAATAGGGTGTAAATTTATTTGATTTAAATGTATATATGTAACAATCTACACTCATTTTCTATTATAAAGAGTGTAACTTAGTATGTATTTACACCTGATTTTTATCAAACGTGGTGTGAATTTATTTGTCTTATATGTATATATAACAATTTACACCCATATTCTATTTAAAAAGATGTAATTTAAAATGTATTTACACCCGTTTTTAAGCGGACATAAATTTGTTAGATATTTCTCACTCGTTGAATTTACACCTTCCAATAACTGGTCTAAATTATATAAAAAAATGAATGTAAATTTTTGTTTTTTATACTGGTGCTAATACAATTCACCTTATCTCTTGTATTTGGAATCAATTGTCCAACACTTATGATAAATACGATAGTACAAACTTTGCTTGAGTTATAGTGCATAAGAGAGACTTTTTAGATTATGATTATGTAAAAAGTGATTGATCTTTTCCCAACCAATTGAATGAGGAATTTATAGACTTGACTCTTAAGCCAAGTTGTTGCTATAGAACTGATCCCGAGTCCTAACTACCTAGCTAGAGAATGCAGTTGCCTTGGATGGTTGGGTCTTGCAATTATATCTTCTATGCCTATCTTGACACATCTCTATGTGTTTGAGACTAAAGCATCTATTAACCAGTTAATCCAAATTCTAAAGGTATTAGGCCAAACCGTATGGCCTATCGTGTTGTGCTCCCCGTGTGATGCAATCCACTTGTACCGATCTCTTCTCGTTCTATTCATGAATTGAAAATTCTATGGACCAACCTCTTTGAGGCTTAAATAAACTAGTTATTCCAATTCAACAAAAAAAATTAAAAAATAAAATAACAAGGAGTTTAAGTTACAAAATTACCTAATTTACCCAAACAATTAAATTATTGTGCTTAGCCGCTGCAATATTTCATAAACTCAATTATTAAGTCATATTAATAATCTATACTATTTAAATTCTAATATTTTTATTTTAAGATCCTTAAATATTTAAACTCCTAATGTGGTATAATCTTTCTTACTAGCCCAATTCAACGATCCATATATACTTGTCAACTGTTTCTACATGGGGCTAAGTAAACCGAAAGTTACTAACTCTAAAAGGAATACTAATTAGTTAAATAATAAATTTGTAGTTATTATGAAATGTCTATTCAGTTCATAACTCAGACAACAAGCACCAATGAATAGGTTGTGTTCATATCTGACACTTTTTTTCCAAAAAAGAAAAAAGAACAAGCAAGCATCATTAATTGAATGGGATAATAAGAACAAAAACGAGACATTATGGTAACAAGATGACAAAATATACTCCTCATAATATTGCCACTCTCTCAACATTTACAAAACAGACAACATGATGCATCAATCAATTTATTGGGATACAAGGGTAACACATAAAACATCGTGGTACATAGTGGACAAATATACTCATAATGTTTGCATTATCATCAATCAGTGGAGAGTAAATAAGTTCGTGTGGATTAAATTTAAAATGTTTAATAAAATCATCAGTGAGAAATGTCAAGAAAATCCCATAATTAATGTTAGGACATTTTTGATAAATAGTTTGTAAATATCTCAAACTATCTTTGAACCTTAAAATCTATAGTGAAGGGTTATTAAAAATGCATATGCTCTCTGTCAAATAGTACTTGTTCAAATTCCATGCAAGGTACAACATTGCTAGTAGCACTAGAAGCCATAAAGACAATCAAGATGACATGGATACGATGGTGTTGTATCATTGTAATTGTAAAGCTGTTTGTTTTGTTTTTTCTGTGTGGATATCACATGTTTTGATATCTCTTTTGTTATTATGGCTAGCTAGTATGATCCCCATAAAGATCTCTAGTATCTTACAAACAGTCCCACACAACCCACGAGCTTAATTTTCTCTTGTTTTCATTTCCATTATAGTGCATAGTGTTGTTGTCTTCCTTTCATTGTTTCATTGTCTCACTTGAATAGTCCATGCACTCTCCATTGGAATGTCGACACAAATTCAAATACTAAAATTACAACAAAAAAAAAAAATTTAATATTTGATATTTAATGATGCATCTAATGATAACTTTTTATGAATGAAATAAATTTGTTAAACTACTTCTAACCACACACATTTTAACTTTTATTATTGGCAATATATAATTTGAATTTATTCTTGATAAAAGATCATGTTTGGGAAAATTATCTTTTAATTAATATAATTTCGACTGATATATACTTAAGTTTTGTTGTAATTGATATTCATTTGTTAAATCTATTTTGTTTGTCTAATTTCTTTATTTTTAAATGTATAATTTTTCTAATTTCGTCAAAATGTCAACCTTTAATATTAACTTTGAACTTATTTCTTTCTTGTTGTCTAAATGATATACTGATTAATATATTTTTAAATTTTGTAAATAATATATATCTTTCAAATTTTTCACAAATCAATAAAAGTTATGTAGATTAATGACTCGATACATTTGAAATGTCATATCTTTTTCGGAATGATGCTCTTCTTATGTTTTTCAAAAATCTCATTTTGAAGTAAGGTGATGAATATCTACACATTTTTTAATATTAAAATTAGCTATATATCATTACCGTTTTCTTATATGAAAATTTATTATGATTTAATTAATCAATTAAGAGTGATTTAATCAATTTGGCAAATAAAACTCTTGATTAAGGGAGATTTGTATGAAATTGTTGACTTGTGTTTGAAATCTTTTAAGATGACACTTAATTGATTAAGATCGATTCTAACCAATTACAAAAAAAAAACGGTGTCTAATCATTTAGAGTTTGATTCTAATCGATTAAGAAATGAGTTTGCTTCCTAATCCATTAGTAACCCAACTAATCGATTAATGAGTGAATCTAACCTAGAATTTCCTATTTTATTTGAGTTTAATTAATTAGCACCGTAATCTAATCAATTAAAGAGCAGTCAAGCCTATCGATTTTTTTTATGTAGCCAATTTTTTTCTTATATAAAATATGCTAACTTCTAAAGCAATAAAATATGTAAAAAAATCAACTTATTTATTTATTATACATTGATTTAGTCTTAAGAGAGTGAAAGATTTATATTGAGAGTTGTGTAATTTTGTAATTGTGCTAAGATCAGATGACCCCTATGATAAATAATGAAAACTCATACAAATCTCACCGACTAACTTATATTGATTACATGATCGGATAACAATTTCACGATTTCACGGTATAAATGAAAATACACTTTAAGAAAGCAACTGGTTTAGAGTCATGCTTTATATTCAAAGATAATTTAGTTCAAATCAAGAAAAATATGAAACTAACCTAGAAAGCATATACATTAAAGCATGTAAAAAGCATGAAACATAATCTAAAAAGCATGAAATTTTAATTATGAAACAAATATTAAACAGCAACAAATAATTCAAACATACAAAAGAAATATGATGGAAATTAAATAACTAAAAAGCTAAGATGTATCCTTTTTGAAGAGCTACTCAATCATCAACTTCCTTCCGACCTTCCTCTAATGCAATCTACTCATAATAATCATCCTCACATCTCCCATCCTTCTCAACTCCATCTGGTCCTTGTTGAGCTTGGTGCTCCAAACAAAACGGCATCCCCATAAGCCATGAACATAGTGCATCAAAGTTTATCAAGTCAAGAACCGGATAAGAGTAAAGAGCCAGGGTGGTGAAGACTTAACCAGTGCGGGAATTTATTCAATAACGACATTTCCCTTTGTTGGCGTCTAGTATATCCCAACTATAATTAAAACAAGATTTGATGTTAATGTCCATGGAATTAAAGTTTGTGACCAATGGCACATCCACGTCGTGTGTAACCTAAAGCTTTATTGACTTCTAAGAATATATGTCCATAAGTGTATCATCAAAGTCGATTCTAACGGGGAATAAGGAGTAATCGTTCATTGGAATCTTAAAAAGAATACATTAAGAATTTTTATGATCAACGAAACTGTGAAATTCGCGAAACACTTTTTTCTTTCTTTATTTTAATGGTGGTGTCTTAATCCCTTTACGGACTATGATTTGGCCATCAGAAACCAATAGGTCAAATATTTCGTCACACTTAGTTACATCAAATGTGTTTGTTTTTGTAACAAACTTCTCGTTTTTACTAAGTTCGACCAAATTTTTCCCATTCGAAGGTTTTAGATTCTTACAAACATAAGGAGGTCCGGGATTTAATTATGCCAAATCAACCTAACTTTCTTCGACATATTCACAATAAATATCAGATATTTTATCAATTTCGTCTACTTCAACATAGGCTACTTTTATTTTGTGGTATTTATTTCTCTTAGTTTCAAACGTTTGACTTGTTGAACTTTGTCTGCTAGTTGGATCATGTCTCTTAAATATTAAGTGTTTAACATCTTTCTGATGGAATATTCTAAACCGCCTACAACCAGTTCGATTAAATCATATTTAGGAACTTGAGTTAAACATCTTGACTTCATTATCCTAAACCTATTAAGATACTCGTCTATTGACTCTACAAAATTTGTGTCTCTCGATGGCTAATTCCTTTAGGCCAACCTTTGACTGATCCAAGTAAAATTTCTCATGGCACACCCTTTCTAACTCAATCGAGTTACATATGGAGTGTGGCAGTAAGGTAGTGAACTGTCTAAAGGTGTTCTTGGTCAAATAGTTAAGGAAATATTTCATTTTCAATTTTCCATTATTGGTTAGATCCCTCGCCTCTGATTGATATCTAGCGACATGCTCGACGGTGGACTCATTTGTGTCCCCTCTAAACTTAGTGAACTTGGGGATTTTCCATTCCCTTAGTAGTTCAATATGCATCACATACTCAGATAATGCAGAGATAAAAATTGGCCTATGTATACCAACATTGAGGCCTTTATGGGCCAGAATTTGTTAGACCACATTGGAAACGTTATTTTGTCCCCAAAATTGTTTTGTTTGGCATTTCAAACCACTTGATCTGCATCATGATTTCTATGAACAAACATTACCTCAGGGCCATTTTGGAATTCGTTTCCTTCGACTACCTTGGGTATTTGTTTTTCGATAGGTACAACTTGTTGTAGCAGTTTGTTATTAGGCACTAGCATGGTAGGTGCTCGAAAAGTACCAAACAAATCAACAATTTGACCCAATTATTGAGCAAACTGTTTGTAACAATGGTTTGTGTTTTGAATCAAATGATTAAACACATTTCATATTTTGTGCGTAAGCATATGCACCATATCATGGTTTCTTTCGTTCATTTGTTTCCTCATATATTGGAGGGAACTAGTAGTTATGGATGCCATAATTTGAGGGTTGTATCATAACACTCCTTGTGGTTGTGCTTGTCGACTGGGATTTCTTATAGCATACTTTGATGCTAAGTATTGATTGATAGGGGATGCGATAGCCATTGCATTATCTACATATGTAGATGCGCTAGATTATAGGCCTGCCATCATAGCTATTGGCATACCATAAGGATAACCCCTATTGATAAGGATAGTGTAAAACTTAGAGGAATAGACGGTGTAAGGTCTCTTATTACTGCTTGTGTGGCCCTAGGAGTTGTTGGGATACTGGTTACTTGTAGTGGTGATATCGCCACTTCTGATGATTTCACCGACGCTGATATTTGGCTTATAACAATAGGGATTTCTTCAACGGTCGTTGAAGTCCATACATTTCAACCATCACATCAATTGGTCGTTCTCTTACTTTAGGAGCATTGCTACGAGGAGTAAGATAATTTTTTTAATGTTGAACGAGTCATTTCTGGAAGAGTTTTACCACTCAAACGCATAAACACGTGACAACTGAAGACATTTCATAAACGAAGAACAAATTAAACAATGAAACACACAACACCTTTCTGCATAAATTAAAATTTCTTGCACAAAAGTATCCTACTTTGCGGCCAATTTGTTTACTGGTATTTTTAGCAAACAATCACGAGTTTTGTTCACTTAAGAGATTAAAATAAAAAAATCTCAAGGATAATTCGTGCAGAAAAATATAACAAAAAGTGTTTGTGTTGTAACATACATGTTTGAATGTTGATAAATTAAACATAAAATCTAATTGAAATAAGTTTTGGATAAAGATAATAGTCAAAAGGTGTGATAAATGTCATTAAAGAGAATGCTTCAATTACAAAAAACTTAAAGAAAATAAAAGAGAGGACATAGACTCATATATTTTCTCACAAATTGAACCCTCTAATCGCTTCTGTTAAGAGTATCTGATTTACTTCTATATTGTTATCGAGACATCCTTGGTTTGATTGACTCTTAAACTAAAAAATACACTAAGTTCTCAACATCTAAGGACGTGTCGAACTGGATACTTTGTCGAAAATGATTATATAAATTTTTTCGATATTTTAGACATGTTTTAAAGAGAGAGTGATTATAATTTTATAGATTTATTCTTGAGACTCTTTCAAACTAAGCCTAGTATGTCAGTCGAACATTTTTAGTCGCCATGACTCGCGGACTATGTTTCTGTCATTACTTGTGAAATCTTTAATTAGAATTTCCAGACTAATAGTAGGTCACATAGTAGAACTAGTATCTCTTTATAAATATTGGATGTGTAAATTTTTTCATCAAACAATAAATCAAATAAATTGTTTTATGAATGTCTAACCTTTAGTTTTTTATTTTATGTTTTATTCATTTCTTAATTCACTTGTTCAAATCTTAAAATATTGTATTTGATCTTTTTTAGAATAGTTAATAAATTTGTAAAAGAAGGACGACAAATTTTCTTCGATGTAATCACTTGAAGAAAAATAAGTTTATTGAAAATCTAACTTTAATTTCGTCGGTAAGTGTTAAATACACTAAATTGAAAACCAACTAAGGAAAATATATTATGCTTCCCCAGCTTGATACCATGGTAATTAACAACAACAAAAACTATGATTATTGAATTGATTTAACATTGATACATTGCTCACACACATACATTGTATCCTAGGGCTACTGCATGTGTAATGTTTTTCTTAATTGATCACTAATCACTAGTATAATAAAAGGTTGAGGATTCAGTATAAGTCATTGATGGTGGCAACACATTACATCTATCTTCTATTAACATTTTCCATCATATGGATGGTGGACCTACATGTCCAACAAGATGTAAATTAATGTTTTGTCGTATATATGTATATAGAACAAGAACAAACAAAAAGTTATTTTACAAAATTATTTATTTTTCCACATTTGTTTCAAGAGATAGAAGATATTCGTTTCCGTTAGGTACAAGACCAAACTAACACTATTTCAACATGTGGGAAGGTAAACATTGTTGTGTTGTACCTATCAAGTTTCATTTCAACGAGACTAATTAGATGGAACAACACTTCAATCTAATTGTTTAGTTATTTAAAGTGTTGAAGTCTTTTTAAAGTTTTTTTCTAGCTTCACACTGCTTAGGTTAGGTTCTAGGTGGTTGATGTTTTGTTTGTTTAAACACCCCTCATTCTTTAAAAAACTTTTTAAAAAAATCCAAATTTATTTTAATATGGTATTAGGTTAAAAAATATGAAAATTTAACTCAGACTCACGATAAAAGTGAAAGGGGATGATGAAATATTTTTAGAGTTTCACGTTTCTTAAATTTCCAAACGGTTGAACATATATAAATACTTTTAAACTATCTCATCATTTTAGCTCTTTTTCATAGAATTATTTTTTTTTTGTAATAATTAGGTATTTGAAAAAATTTCACAAATAACCATGTTTCGGAGAAAATTACGCAAATAATCATGTATCAGAAAATTCCACAAGGGAGGAGCCAACCCAGTTGGTGTATGCATTTAGGTTTTTGCCCTAGGCGCCATCTCACTTGGCGCATGCACTCTATTTTAGTCAAGTGAGATGGCACATGCACTCTAAAAGTGAAGGGAGGCGCCATTTCACTTGCCTCTTAGGGCAAAATGCATTTTTATAAATAATTCATCCGTTTCTCTGTCATTCTTCACATTTTCTCGCACTGTCCTCTTATTTTTTTTCTCTGTTATTTGCGTCATGACATCGCCCATGATTTTTACTAGAGATCGTTACGTTATTTTCTCGGCCACAAAACCTCCGATGAAAATGAAATTCTGGCACATTCACTCCATGGAGCGTCTGAAGAGGGAGTTGATGCGATGGCTAGAGGGAGACATCGAGGATGGGTAACAAATTAGAAGGATCCAGCGAAGAAGAACAGCCACCTCACTTGCGACAGGAAAGACCTAATTTTTGGTTGGAGGAAGTCAAAACAGACAGCGACATAATGTTGATGATGCATGAGTCAGATGAAATTGTTTTAACGGTTGTAATTTCGTAGACGGTTTATCGTGTTTTATTTGTTGTCCGCGCAAGGTTTATTGTAACAAATGTTGTTAATGAAAAACTGTAATGTTTACAACTTAAAAAGTAAAAATGTTTTGTAATACAATTTTTATGTGGTTGAGCTAGTAGTCCGAGTCGGACAATTTTTGCGATTGTGTCCGACCTGGCGACATAAACCATACTTTCTTTCCAGTTTGTCAAGAGAGTCCATTTCAGTTGTGATGCACTTACTTTTGGGACGACCCTTTTTATTCCTTCGTATTTGGTCATTGTGTCATACTATTTCACCGTCGTATGTAGGCCAATAATCGAGTTTTGCTACCAAAGGGAAGTTGTTGTTGTATACGTTGAGCAATGTTTCAGATTTATAAATGGGAGACAGAAGTTGCAAGGCGTCTTGATGAGTATAGGCACGCGCAGCAATGACATGAGAGCAAGCCATACGAAAGGCTTGAAACTTACCACAATCACACCAACGAGAAGGTAGTATAACCCTACACTCTTGTCTTTGCAGCCCCTCGTTATGGTCGATAGTCTCTTTGACAATGAAGTTATGGCTGTGTCGGTCGAACCGTATAACCAGATGGGTGTTGGCTTTGAAACTTTCTTCCTTAATATACTTCATGCAGCTTTCACTCCATAGTTGTCCAGATTGCAACACAACATTCCATATTTCACCTCTTTTGGCAAACAGCGAAGCCATCCTAAAATATGTTGATTTAACCAAAGGAGTTACTGGGAGGTTTCGTATGCCTTTGAATACTCCGTTCATGAATTCAATTAGATTTGTTATCACGTGGCCCCATCGTTGTCCATTGTCGTATGAGCTAGTCCATTTTTCTACCAGACTGTTTTCGATCCACCTACAGGCGTCCGAATTTGACAATCAGATCCCGTTGTGATAATATTTGAACGTAGGTTGTGTCAATGCATATCCTGCATTCATAACCGCTTTGCTTTGTCTTTGATCTCCCTCGTGAAATTTTAGACGATATGTCTAATGCAATTTACATGCGTAGAAGGAGGGTCATTCCAACCGTTTGCAGGATTGTTGTATGCACTCTCAATATATGCATGTTTATTAGAGATCAAACAGAGATCTGGTTGAGGAGCCACGTGTGTTCGGAGATTTTTGAGAAAGAAGCTCCAAGCACCACTAGTCTCTCCCTCGACTAGGGCAAAGGCAATTGGAAAAATGTTATTGTTGCAATCTTGTGTAACTGCCATCAGTAGCATGCCTTTGTATTTTTCATACAACCAAGTCCCATCAATTTGAATAATTGGTTTGCATAACACAAACCCTGTGATGCAAAGTTAAAAAGCCTAAAACACTCGACTGAATATTTCATTTCTGGTGAGTTGACTATCATCTGGGGAGTACGCTGACATTGTTTTCAAAATGTAAACAGTATTCAGAGAATAATTCATTTTAATAACTATTTATTATTTATAGAAAAAAGAGGAAAATATGTGTGAAATGTTAATGAATTTTCAATAAGAGATAGTTCGATATAACTTTAAAAATATGTGATTCTAATTTTTTAATTTTAAAATTACTTAAATAAAAAGGCATTTAAAATAGTAGAAATTATTTTCAATTTATTTTATATTAATTAAAAAAAGTTTTAACATGATAAAATTCATATAATTTTAAATAGATTTATATTTAAATCAGTTTTTAAAATCTTGTCGAGTTATCATACAAAACAAACCTTACAATTACTAGAAATATTTTAGAAAATATATTTTAAAAAATAACTATGTAAACAATTTTTTTTGAAGTATTTTAAAAAACAATAGCCACTATAAAAATTGTTTTAAAAACAAGTTTAAGAAACTACCGTAAAACACATTTAAAATCCCCATTTTTATTGAATTAACATTTGAAGTCACTATTAATCGCGTTTATTAGTCATGCATGAATCACATGTTTTGTCAAAGATGACAACCTTCAACTTGAAGCATTAGTAGACTAATACAAACATTCAAAAAATGAATATTAAATAAAGAAAATTAAATTCTACAGAGGCATATGCATGGTATATATATATGGTTTTATTTTTTGTTTGATAACTCCTCATACCTGCGAGATCTATAGGTCAAAGATTGTTCCTTGAATGCTATTTCTTATTCAAATTTAATTTTTCTATACCAATCAAAGTCTTTGTTTAGAACATGAGATCATACATTTATCTTTGGTTAATTGTTTATTTCAATTAGCTTGATCCCCCCAATAAAATAAGAGTTTGGTAGATATTTGAACAGTTTTAAATATGTGACCTATGTTATGGGACTATATGGTATAGACTATAGTATAATAGCACTGGATTTGATTTTATTCCAAACCTAGAATATATTAAATTTTAATAGTTGTTTTAATATTAGTTTTTTAATATAATTGTATAAAGAATATCAATCCTGGTTCTGGGTATAGGGGGCTGCTTATTCTTTTTCTTTTTTTTCTCAAAAGGGGACAAACCCAACAAATAGAACCTAGCTAGCTAGAGCCTTTGCAAGAAAGAAATACATGCAAGATATGCTATTAGGAAAATAATTGGGAAGTCTATAAGAAATAAAAAAATCCTACAAGTCATGGGTATAGTAATTTTAATATTTAAGATAAAGCACCTGCCACTTGATTGTCATTTCTCAAGACTTTCACACAATTTGAGGGTCAGTGAAGATTCTGAAAATTCTTCATATGACCTCCACTTGAAGTTAAAATAGATCACAATCTTTAGAACAAAGCATGTATGTATGTGTATTTTTCTATTGCTATAAACTTTTACTATTTCTTAATCAATTTAAAAAAGAAGTTTTATAATATTAAAATTTTGGAGTACAAGTGCTACTCCAGACACCATACAAAGTACACAAATAATATATATATATATATATATATATATATATATATATATATATATATATATATATATATATATATATATATATATATATATATATATATATATATATATATATATATATATATATATATATATATATATATATATATATATATATATATATATATATATATTAAGAAGATCTTAATGTGATTAAAATGTAATGTTTGAAAATTATTTATATAGAGTGACATCTTTCAATTTACAAATCGATTTGTAAGAATGAATTATTTCAAACTCTAATATAATATTAAATTATATCGATCGGATTATGAGTTGTTTACTATTTATACACACACATTAAATAACAAAAATATAATATCTGAGGGGTGTAATGAAAAGATTCAAAGTTCCACGTTAATTAGAGATAATGTTATAATAAATTAAAGTCAAATTATAATAAAACAAAATTAATGGTTACTTTGTTGAAAATCAATTATTATAGTGTTTATTTTCACTTTTAAGCACTATTTTTTTCTCGATATTAATGTTTGTAAATGCTTTTACAATAGTTATTTTTGGACACGAGTGCATTATACATTCAAGGTGGCCTCGACTTTATTTTCTCCTTGTAATTGGTCTTATACTAAAAAAAATCAACACCTCAACTTGATTGGGTCCTATAGTGGTTGAGCCTAATGAGGAATATATGAAACACAATAGTCTACAATAGAGGAAGAGTTAACAAAAGTAAGAATAGTGAGGGACGATAAAAATAAGTGGGCCATGGATGAACTTGTGGTTTAGGGAGAGTAAGAGACGATGAAGGAAAGGGCAAAAAAACAAAAGGGAAAATGGGAGAAGAGAAACAAAATGTCTCGCAGAGGATTCTATATTTTAGGGTTTTGTTTCTCCGAGAAACAATCACTAGTCTCTTATTAAAAGTTATTTGCGGGACCAGCTACAATAATTCCAGACTTAGTGCTTAAAGTGTTTTTGGGTTGAAAAAAATGGATAAAAGGCAAAAGATAAAGGCAATTGCGATGTAAATAAATCAAAGAATGTAAATTGCTAAGAATTTAAATGTGGAAGCATTCATATATTGTTAAGCTTGAACTCATTTCTCTCTTAGATGCTGGTACTTTGAGTGTATTGCTATTAAATGTGACGTAATGCGACCTCTAAAACAAATATAAAAATTTGCTTAAATAGATATCCTAAACAAGTAACCGTCGACGGTTACTAGCCCATGTTTGGGCTTCATGGGGACCGTTTGAGTATTCACACGTTCTTGCTGGCTCTTCATGTTGATAACTGTTCTCGCTAGTATGCATTATTTCTTTAGCTTCTTCGACCTTTGTTTCTCTCGACAGCTGCCCATGATCTACCTGCCTTCATCGACTAGCTCATTTGGTCGACATCCTCTCCCTGCTCGACGCATCTTATTGTTTTCCACTACTCTATGCGTCTTTCGCCAAATAAATCCCCATAGATTTAGGCTTATTCTCTTAGTCAAATATTGCTTGTCATCAAATTGCCCCCCAAAATGCCATGTTCGACGGAAGCCCAATCGATGGGATAATCATGGCGTTTTCTCTTCCCTTCTTTCGAATGTGTGCCTTTTTGGGAATGACATCATGCGCAATGATGACGACTTTCTGTGCAACAGTTTCCCATGTCACTCTCATCATTTCTCATGATCACTCCTAGGTTTTAGGGCGTGGGTTTTTGAAC
Organism: Vicia faba; assembly: GCA_948472305.1. Taxonomy (NCBI): domain Eukaryota; kingdom Viridiplantae; phylum Streptophyta; class Magnoliopsida; order Fabales; family Fabaceae; genus Vicia; species Vicia faba. Next base: position 1,361,436,358 of record OX451736.1, on the reverse strand, counting down.
AGACCTCACCAACTTTTCCACTTCTCTTCTTCATCGCCATTGGATTAGTGCCACTTGTCAATGATCACGGGTGTGAGTTTTCTTTAAAAACCCTTTTTTGGGTTACACTTTTTTCTTCTTTTTTCTTTTATCTCTTCTTCTTGTTCAAAAAACTCTTCCGCTTCCCGCATTTTCTACTTAATATCAACAATGGAAGCTTCTGATTCTGCTTCTGTTTCCACTGGTACCAACCCAATGGCCTTTGCTCTTACAAATACCGCACTTCTGCCGATTATTCTGCAACCTACCTCCACTGACGCTAGCATCATCACAACCTGGAAAAAGCAAATGCTCATTCTATTTGCAGTTTTCAGAAAGCTCCAAGCTTTTCATGGGCCATATCGAGGCTCAAAGAATTCTCCCAAAAGGTTGAGGGATTATTTCCTTGCTACACTCCAGCGAAACCCCTCGCATTCTCTCAAGATTTCATGTTGGGTCTCAAGTTTGTGGATTCCTCTACCCGGCCTTTCTGTTCCACCCCTACTTCTGGAAATCCGGCCTATTTGGCTTGGCTTGGCTCGATAGGATTTAAGACAAAAATAAGTATATTTGGGTAGCATCTGGCATCTTCGATGCAATCCAACTGCCGAGAGATGCTCATAAAATCAACCCATGTATGATCATAACGTCAATCTACTTTTGGCAAGGTTCGACCAATATTTTTCAATTTCCTTGTTGGTTCCTAACGTCTACCCATTTCGATGTGGCAGCCATCACTGGCTTGTCTCCTTTGGGCGAAGTTTTTGATCCCACATTGTCAATGGAGCATGAATTTCGCTTCGACAAAGCTGGCCTCACACAGTATATTGAAAATCACGATGATACAACAAGGAAAGATGTTTCTGATGAAGAATATATTGCTTTCCTCACTCTCTAGCTTTCCTACTATTTTTTTGCCCTGGGTCTCTTCAAGTGGAGAAAGGTTTCGTCTCTCTGGCCATTCAACTTCGTGAGGGTTGAAAAATTTCTTTAGGAAAGCTCATGATGGCCTATCTTTACCATACTCTTGGTGATGCTTCTGGAAGGCTCAAAATTCTCTCTAAATATATTAAGGGACCAGCTCTCTCTGGACCATTCTGGCTCCTGCAACATTGGTTGAATGCTACTTTTGAGCATCGCCTAGCCTCTCCTTTATCGGAGGCTGTTGAACTTTCTTTATCAACCAGATCCATAGAAGGGTTAAGGTTATCTATACTTACTCCTCAGGAAGCCTCGACCAAGTACACATTTATTATATATATTAATTTGTTCATATAAACTAATACCTTTGTAGAAGCTATGGCTACCTTGTAAAGAGGAACGCTGGCTCTTCTGGGTTTAAGGATCCTTTTCCTTGCGCCAGCCCCAAAGCAACCGCTAAATCAAACTCTATGTGGAGAGCATTTCTGACCCCTACTTTTTTGTCCTCTCGTATTAATATTGGTTCCAAAGGTTATGGTTTTGTGACGTACCAACCGAACCTGGTTGCTCAACAGTTTGGTTTTAGCCAAATGTTACCATTGTCTCTAGTTTCCCATACCCAAGATATCGTTTGGTTTGGACGATAATTGGGTGTAGAGGAATACATTGAATGTCTCTTATATGTGAGAAACTCTCATCCTATTGAACTCCATGTGTTCCAATTTAAGCTTTCTTTCTGTCATACCAAAGAATTCAACCATTGGTGGTCTCAATACCAAAAGCAATATTTTTCCGCCACTGTCTTCTTGCAAGCATTAATATATGCCTTTGAGGCTCGGGAAGAAGATGCCTTGAATGTTGATCAGCCACAAGGTCTTGAGGTTGTCGAGGTTTAACCCTCTAAGGTACATTTGTTTCTTTTCCATATTCGAATTTGATTATCTTCAAAGGTTTTTGTGATCTTATTCCACCAGTTTTTAGGGGAAAAAGTGAACTTTAATTGCCAACACTGTTGTCTCCGCTCCCTCAAAGAAGGCCAAGATTTTGACTACCTAGGTATGTAATTCCTTTTTACACGTTCTTTCATGACACTGGAGGCCGATAACTGGAATTTGTTTGTTCTACTAGGTTCCTAACAAGAAACCACAAACTTCAGTCGCTCCGGACACTTTTGACCACAATGATGGTTCTCACATCTTTTCCTCCTATAAAGCTTTGACTTCTTCCAAGACTAAGGGGCCCAAGAGAGTTAGAAGAATCATCTTAAAAACCAAAACCTCTGAGGCTAACACTATTGGTGTTGAAGTTTCACTTTATCCTATTCATGATCAAGAGGAAAGTTCGCTTCCTCCACAACCAACTCCAACAATTCCGCTTCAAATAGAACATAACATCCAAACTAATGAAGAGGTACTTATTTTCTTTATACCATTTCTTTTCTGCAACTATACTTTTCTTTAATTCCTGTACTATTTTCAAGCACAAGTTCATTAAGAAATGGTTATAATTACTCCATCCATTGACACCACTTCAAACAGAGATGTGGACATTCTGGACACTGGAAACGATCCCTAAATCGACTTAGTATCACATTCGACTCCACCTCATCACTCGATCACTCACATTAGTGAGGAAAACGTTGAAGCCAATCAGGAACCTGCTGCTGCTAATGCTCCACCTCAGGAAAAACTCACCAAGCAAGCTCCTATCGGTGATAACTTAGTACATTCTTCTTCTACCAATCTTGAACCTCATTTCTTACAAGACATAAGCTCTAACAATTCTTTGAGCCATACAGAAATTCTAGCAATGAAGCAGAAGCATCCGGCTGAAACTCTGCAGAGGCTCTAAAAAGTTCGACAAAATCCAGTTGTTCTTGTACTGCAACTTCTTCTGCTGCTGGTGTCGATCCTGATGTGACTCTTAAATTGCGACAGTTAAAAATGTATCTGCTCAATGGTTATTTCCTCTCTATCGCCATCAACGAGAGTGATTTGGTAGATGACATTTTCAAACTCTTTAACGATATTTCCCAATCTACTATCCCCGAGGCTTGGGTTCAATACCTTATCAACTTTGAGGCATTATTTCACCATACCATTGTTGATCTCTTCTTGAGTAAAAAACTCAAACACCAACTCCAAGCTAACAATGTCGACATGGAAGCTGAGTGGAATCTCAATAAAGTCTGTGAACATAAGTTGAGTGCTTTCGAATCTGAAAGTTAAGCTTGTTCCAACCAATGCTCCACTTTAGATCAGCTGATTTCTTCCTACAAGACTCAAATATATGATCTCTAGAAGAAACTGTCTAACGCTTAAAGCAAATGGCCTCACTGGAATCGACTAAAACGCTCTCAAGTAGAAACGAGAATAATGAAGAGATTCAGAAAGGCATCAAATATGGATAAAAATCTTTGAAGATTAAATACATGATTTATGAGTTGACGATGAAGAAAACTCGCCTCGACAACAAGACTGTTTTTGAAAGGGCCCGCTTCGAAGACTTTAAGTCTCACTATCCTTCTTAATTTGAGCCTTATATTTTTTTGAGATTTATTTACTCTTGATTATGTAACTCTTTTTTGGGACAACTTGTGGTTAACTGTTTGGATTTTTTAATCTTTTGGCAGTATGATCAACTAATTTTCCCATGATGCTTTCACAAATTTCCGATAACTCCTTGTCTGCCAAAGATGATTAATGGAAAAGCTTTTAGAAAGACTTGAAAAACTAAAATTTTCAAAATTTCAAAATTTTAAAATTCAAATTAATCTCAGTAATCTCAGTCTTAGTTATGATCTGCCCCCACTAGTTTTGGGATTGATCAATTTGAATGAAACATCATTAAATGGTTGTAAAACATAAGTTGTTGGCGAAAACACCAATATGAAAATGAACTACAAACATTAACCAGTTCAAAAAATACACCCATTAGACTTAATTCATAAGAATTACACATCTAGGTATGCCTTATCAAACTACACTCATTCTCTACACGTAATGTAAGTGGCTTTGAAGCCCCAAAGGCTTGTATCTTGCCTCCGACTATCTGAAGTTGTTGTTGTAGGCCTTGTTGGCCTCTTCCTTAATGCTTTATTTTGGCTTCGAAATTCATCTTTCGGCTCCCAAAGCCGAATGCTTATGACGTGTTCAACCATAGGCCGAGTTCTAAATCAAACTTCTTGTTCACTGGCCATCCCCTTCGACCAACCTGTAGGTGGAATCGACTCCCTAAATCACGTTGCCTCTTCTGAATCCCATATGAAGCCATGGCCAGGATCCAAACTTAGAAAATGATTTGTGTTTTCATTGGGTGCGTGATTCTCATCATCACAAGGCGCTACATTCGCCAAGTGTTGGTCGAAAGACTTCTTTCCACCTTTCACATCATCGACTTTGTAGTAGCTCTGATATACTTCTATGTTTTCTACTACTCCATCTTTTCTCCAAATGAAAATTCTTTGGAGCAAACTCGATGGGACTGCACCTATTCCATGAATCCATTCACGACCCAGTAATAAATTAAAGTTGGCTTTGAAATTGATAACCATAAATAATGTTGATCTAGTTGTTGTTCCAATAGCCAATTCTACTTAGATGACACCCAATATGCTACTAGTTTTTCCTTCATAGTTTGATAACACCATGTTGTAAGGTCGAAGCTCCGACTCACACTTCGCCATTTTCTTAAACAAATCACGTGGCATTAAATTTACAGTTGCCCCACCATCGACAAATACCTTGTTCAGTAGTATGCCATCCACCTCCGCCCTTATAAATAAAGGCTTGAGATGACATAGCATCCCTGGGCTTGGTTTTTCAAACACATCCTTAAGTTCTTCTACGACACCATTATTCATCACATAGTAGCATATAGGCTTTTCATCAGCCGGTTCATTGGAGGTAAAATCTTCTTCATTTTCTGATACTTCTGACACGTTGTCGTATTCAACAGGCAGAATCGATACAATTCCATAATTAATTGTGAAGTCTTCACCATAATCATGGTCTTCATCCACCATGTCATCCTCTGGTGAAGGCTCATCATCAGCTTCTGCCTCCTCTTCACCTTCAGATGTGGGAGTATACTCAGGCACATGAGTATATTACATGTTTTGTGTTGCCACCAATTATGTGTTTCCCAAAGGAGCCACCCTCATAGCCATTCTTTGCTTTTCTATGGCTTTTTGTTTTTCAGTCAGCTTCGACTTGGGATAGTACACCCTAGGAATTAGAAACTATATTGGCTTCGTGACTTCCGCTAGTAGCACATCTTTGACACGGTTGTTGTCTTCAATTGGCTTCACCTGAGATGTCGAAGCTTTCTTTTTCGCCTTTTTGTTCCTCTGATAACACCTCCACTTCCTAGTCATTGGGTTTTTTACTTATAGTTGGGGGAAACATGATAACCCTTCGACTCAGCTTTCTTTTCCTGGGCCTCAGCTTCATGTACAATCACTTTCCACTTTTGCCTCTTTCCCCCCTTTTGTTTTACTAATTCCACCCATTTTTTATGGAATATCTGATGGAGAGCGAAAGGTCTTTGGACGAGACTGTCGGAACAATTTTCTGTACTCCTTGGTGCATCGAGGATTTCCTTGCTTGTCAAAAGAAAACCTTGTGACTGGAGGCTTCTCTTACTTAAGAGTCTCTTTTTTTACAGCTTCATACTTCTCAGCTTCTTTTTCATCAAACACAGCGTTGCATCTTGGGCATAATTTTTCCTTCGACCCCTTCACTCTACATTTCTCTTAGAAATTAGCCAAGCTTTCTTCAGGCTAAGGGTACACTACCTTTAATCCCTCTTCCATCTTTAGGTCGTAACTTTCATTGGTTTCGACCATAATAACTTATATGTCACCAATCATTATAACTTCTCTGTCGAGACCCTCAGTAGCTTCGACCATCATGCAATCTAGAGGCTTTAAGTATAAAGCCTCCTCAACTTTCAAATCGTCAATGTCGACTTGCATCTTTGGCTTCTCGCCAAACTAGAGCCTTCCATCTTTCAACTCTTTCTACACCAAATCCCTGAAAAGAACACATTGAGAAGTTTTATGACCAAGAAAATTATGAAATTTACAGAATCCCATTTTTTCTTCTATTTAAGTGGGGGATTCTTTAGGCCATAGGGGACCACAATTTGACCATTAGCTACTAACAAATCAAATATTTCATCACATTTGGTTATATCAAAAGTGTAGGTCTTATCAATGGCTTTTCCATTCTTTTTAATTTCGACAGGGTTCTTCTCGTTCGACGGTTTCAACAATTTACACGCATAGGGAGATCCAGAATGGATTTCAGCCACATTAACTTCTATTTCTTCCCCTGACTCGTTTTTGTCAGAAGAACATTTGTCAGTTGCCATATAAGGAACTTTAATTTTTTGTGATATTTGTTTGGCTTAGTTTTTTTAGCTTTCAAACATTCGATTAGTCGAACTTTGATAGCCAATTGATCCATATCTTTCAAAGATTGAGTGTCCAACAATTTCTTCCTAATGGAATACTCTAACCCATTTGCAGCCATTTCAACCAGCTCATGTTCAGGGACTTGTGTAAAGCACCATGCTTTCAGAAGTATAAACCTATTAAGGTATTGGTCTCTTGACTAAGTGCTCTTTCATATGACACTAGACAATTCCGTTAGGCTTATCTTAGACTTCCCCATGTGGAATTACTCATGGAACAACTTCTCTAACTGGGTCCATGTCTGGACTGGTTGTGGGGGAAGCACTGTAAACCAAGTGAACACATTCTTTTTAAGGGAATTGGGAAAACATTTCATCCTTAAATCCTCATTTACAACTAAATCTCCAAGTTCAGTTTGATATCTGGCAACATGTTCGACCGTGGACTATTCGACATCCCCTGCAAACTTAGTGAATTTTTGGAGTTTCCAACCCCTCGGTAACTCCATTTGTAACATGAAATCTGGAAAAGGAGAAACATATGTGGTTCTCTGACAACCTATATTTATCCCATTCCTAACCATTATTCGTTCGACAATGGCCTCTAAGTTTTGTACCCCAACCATTATTTCACGTCGAACCTGCCTGACCAATTGGTCGACATTCTGGTTTCAGTTTGCTATTACTACTGGGGGTTGCTATACAATCTTAAGTATAGGGTCGACACGTGGAGGATTCAGTGGTTCTTGTTTGACCTCTTCTTCGAACACTTCCTCATACAACATTAGTACCTCACATGGTTGAGGTGCATCTAGTCGAAATAGCGCTCTGGGAGCACCAAGAAAGTCTCTCGTGTGAGTCATCTGAGCTGCTAACGTCAGATAACTCTGCACTAAACTTTCAACTAACAGTCTTAATATCAGACTCATCTGTTGAGTGAGCATATTGATCATTTCATGGTTACTTTCATCCATCTGTTTCCTAATGACAATGACAGTACTTAGAGTAAAAGTAAGCATAATTTGGTTGGCAAAACCGTGGAATGCCCAGATTGGCTTACAGCCCTGGAGGGCGATATGGTTAAAATGCAAATTTTTTTCCAAATGTTGGACTGCTAGTATGCAATCCTGCCATCATTGTTGTGGGTATTCCATACTCGTGTATATTTCTGGAAAAACTAGGCACATACTGCCCATAAGTTAGAACCACACTATTATGTGTTTCTCCAATGAAACCAGGAACATAAGGCCCAACAATTGTGACCATCATTGGTCTTGCAGTTACTGGCCGTGTTGTGGTAACTATATTTGGCACTATGGAAGATATGACTGTCAGGATGGAACCTACACTCGCCGCCGCACTGGTATTTCCTCCCAGATTCTGATCCCTTTTATGGGTTCTAAGATATACCATTTTTACCACTTCTTAATTTCATGCACAAAACAAGAAGACTTAAACACAAATGTATCCTACTGGGTGTGACTATTTGTGTCTCCGTGAAACAATCGCTAGCCTCTTATTAAAGGTCACTTGCGAGATCGGCTACAATAATCCCAGACTTAGTGTTTAAAGTGTTTTTGGGTTGAAAAAAAGGAAAAAATGGAAAAAGATAAAGGCAATTGCAATGTAAATAAATCAAATAATGTAAATTTCTAAGAATTTAAACATGGAAGCATTCATACATTGTTAAGCTTGAACTCGTTTCTCTCTTAGATACAGGTACTTTGAGTGTATTGCTATTAAATGTGAAGAAGTGTGACCTCTAACATAGATATAGAAATTTGCTTAAATAGATATCCTAAACAAGTAACCTTCAACGGTTACTAGCCCATGTTTGGGCTTCGTGGGGACCATTTGAGTATTCCCATGTTCTTGCTGGATCTGCATGTTGATAATTGTTCATGCCAGTATGCATTCTTACTTTAGCTTTTTCATCCTTTGTTTATGTCGACAACTGCCTATGATCTACATTCCTTCATCGACTAGCTCATTTGGTCAATGTCATATCCCTTCTCGACGCATCTTATTGTTTTCCACTACTCTATGCCTCTTTCGCCAAATAAATCCCCATAGCTTTAGGCTTATTCTCTTAGTCGAAAATTTCTTGTCAACAGGTTTACAAAGAAAAATGAAGAAGAGTGATAAAACTTTACGAGTGTTCAAAATAATGATAATCTTTAATAATGTGATATTGGGGAAGCTCCATTAATCATGTATATATTTAACATCTATAACCCTTAATTGTGATTTTTTGAAGAAGTGGTGTGAGAATGAGTCATTTGTATAGATATTATCTCCGGATGTTATTTAAAAGACCAACAACCACCAATTTATAGCGTTTATTTGGAATATCACTATTAAAAAATTGTTATTAAAATTAGTTTGCAATTTAGTAAACTTGGTTCATTTTGACTTACATAAATCCTTTAAATATACTTCATCAGGTTAGATTTTCATGTGAGTGCATTTTCCTATTAGAGATGTTTTATATGATGTTAAAATTAAATATTTTTTTAGCATTTATGTATATTGGACAGTATCATTTTGGTATAAATGTGCATCTTAGTATTTGGGAACTTAGAAATAGGTTTCATGTATTAAAACATGTTTTTATGTGAAAACAAGTCCATGTGTCGACACATACATGTTTTGATTCGACACGTGTAATGAATTTTTTAATGTTGTAGCCTATGTAACTCATGACTCTCGATTGATGGAGGAGAGACATATGTAGGTTGGTACAATCGGGGGTATCACCATATTAAGCATATTAAGTAAGGATTCAAAGAGAGACCGTACAGGTCTGGCTTTTTTCGATTGTTCCTGGCCGCACATGTATTACAGAGGCTACAAGCTTTAAAAATATGTTACATATGCCGACACAAAACTCATATGTGTCGACTCATAGAATAATTTTTCTTCTATGTGTTGACCTGAAATGTTGTAGCCTATGTAACTCATGACTCTGCACATACAACATTTCAGGTCAACACATAGAAGAAAAATTATTCTATGAGTCGACACATATGAGTTTTGTGTCGGCATATGTAACATATTTTTAAAGCTTGTAGCCTCTGTAATACATGTGCGACACACTTACCTATACACAAGACTTATATGAGTCGATACATGCGTCAAAATTCTTGAAAATTTGCATCTTTTTCTAATCCTCTTAGTTTCTTTTTGCCTTCAACTTGCATATATATATATATATATATATATATATATATATATATATATATATATATATATATATATATATATATATATATATATATATATATATATATATATATATATATATATATATATATATATATATATATATATATATATATATATATATATATATATATATATATATACATCATACATGTGTTGTACCTAAAAATTTACCCTCTCTTTTCTCAAGACATTTCTCACAAAAGATCTCAAATGCTCAAGGGTTCTCAAGGGTTGATCAGACAAGCTCACCTCCTAAGAATTGGATCCAAATTAGGGTTTTGGTTTTCTCAAGGAAAACTGGACTTCTAATGCCTCAAGTTATTTTCATGGTTCATTATAGGTCTCCAAGAATAATCATGCCAAGTTTAAAGTCTTGTACCACAAATTTGCTCAGATTATTGAAAATCAGTTGTATTGGGTAAAATGTCAATTGTGATCAACATACAGTAAAACTTCATGATATTTGGCCAACATCAATACTTTGAAGTCATATTCATCATTTGATCAAGGATTTATCACAATTCCTCAAGCAAATCACTTAAATCATCAAAGGGGCAAAATTGTCAAAATTAGGGTTTTGACTGAGAATGATTGATCATTGACTTTTGACCTAGTACATGACCTAATGGCTCGGAGCATGATCTTAAGGATTAAAACAAAATATCTTGACCTAATTTCATGGCTCAAATCATTTCTCAAGATCAAAGGATTGATAGTTGAAATTTGGATCAACTGATGAAAAGTCAATTGATACACAAAAAAGTCAAATTTTGACTTTTTGATCAACATTAAATTTCAAAGATCAAGAATCATAAAGACATTCAAAAATATCAAACTTGATCATCAAGAATCATCAAAGTCAAAAAGTCAACAAAAAGTCAAGATGCAAGACGCAAGATGATTCAAGGAAAACTTTCAACATGAAAGTTGTAGATATTGATGAACTCTAAAACTTTCTATTTGAGTGTTGGTGTCTAAACATGCTTAGATTAAGAGATATAGGCCCATGAAGTCATGACATTTTTGTATAAACACTTAGTGAAATTTTCAACAAGTATAGGCAGATTTTTGTCCTAACTTCTCTACCAATTTTCATCAAGTTACAAGTTAATTTAGCCAAAGTGGTCAACATGAAGGTTGTAGACAATGTTTCAAGATTTTCAAAATGTCCAAGGACTTGAAGAGATCATGCTTGAGCTAAGAGAATAGAATAGAAGAAGTTGAGCATCCATTCTTGAATTACAAGGCATTTTCATGATGAACCTTATGATCCAATCTTCAAGTATGCTACATAATCTTTCTTTGCAGGCCCCTTAACCTCTAAATCTATCCATAATCAGTTGATTACACAAACTTTTGAGCCATTGTCCAAGTGATTCAAGAATTGTCCAAGTTACCTTACCATTTAAGGAACAAAGTTCACACTTCCATTTTGGGAAAGTGACTTTAATCACAAAGTCAACTTGTCTTGAGCCTCTAACTTGTTTTTTATGATCACACTAAACATGTATGCTCAGGAGCAACATGTTTAAAGTTCCTAACTACCCTATGAGCCCTTGTACCATTATGTTGTACCCCAAAATTTTCCCTCTCATATTTCTCAACACATGGCAAGTGAGGTCCCCAAATTGCTCAAGGAAGCTCAAGAGTTGACCGGACAAACTCTCTCCTAAGGCAGTCTACCTCAAATTAGGGGTTTCATTTTTCATAAATATGATTGAGTCCAAAGGATCTAAAATGCCTTCCATTGTCCTAATATATTCCCAAGATCATCCATGTCAAGTTTCAAGCCTTGCAGAAGAAGTTTGCTCAGTCAATTGTTCAAAGGCCTGAAAATCGACTGTGCTAGGTCAAAAGTCAATTGTGGCCCACATACAGTCAAACTTCAAGATTTTTGGTCAACATCCTCATTTTGAAGTATTATTAATAATTTTATAAAGGGTTGATCATGATTCCTCAAGGATTGATCACAATTCATCAAAATCCAAAAGTTGCTAAATTAGGGTTTTGTAGGAAAAGTCAACTCAACTTTGACCAAGCATAACTTTCTCATACTTTATTAGAAATGACCCATCCAAAGATAATTTTTAATAGGATGCAATTCCCTACAATTCATCTTCATCTCCCAAGTTCAAAATATGCACTCACAAGAAGATATGAATTTTGACATTATAGGTCATTTTGAAAGGTAAAAAAAACACCTTTTGGGTCAAAGCTTCATACATGAACATGGAAGACTCAATTAAGATAAGACCAAAAGGGTTGCTTATAGTACATCCTAAGCATTCTAAAAAGTCCAAGAACACATCTCTAGGATCAAAATTGAGAGAGTTATGCATTGGCCAAGTTGACCATTTTTGTAAAATTGCCAAAAGTCAAATGTGCTCAAATTTGCATTTTTTGCTAAATGGGCCCATCTTTTCAAGATTGCATCTCTTTCCTAGAATAGTCCACGACCTATAGGACCCTCCATGCTTTATTTATTTATTTAATTTATTTTGATTTTTATTCATTTAAAAGTCAAATAAAATCAAATAAATCCAAATAAATCATATAATGTGTTTTAGAGATGATTTTTTGCATTGAAGGAAGATCTTGTGTGCTGTCAAATGAGAACCAATTCGCGCAAGACTGATTTGGGTGGAAAAATATTGGATTGAAGAAAATTTAGAAAGATATCATATGCCATGAAAGACCAAATCAAATCTTCATAATGGGCAAGATTCAATTCTTTTTTGTTAACCTAATATGTTTCACTACATATACAGAAGCAATCCAAGGAAAGAAAAGAGGTTGAACAATCGTGTAGAGAAAGAGCAAAACAAAAAAATTTCAAGGAAAATTGGAGATCCAAATTCTGGAATAGAGGACCTTGGAGAGCAATTCAAGGCCAGAAATAAATTCCTTGACGTTTTAGGAAGCATTCCCAACCGTTCGGAGGCATCAGAACATCCAGAATCACTGCCTAACATTCTTACGGTTTGCACAAATATCCAAATCTGATTACTGTAATTCTTGCATATTTGGCATGTTTAAATTACATATTTGTATTCATTATCATGTTTGCAATGTTTCTGGATAGTTTGATTTGAGTTACAGTGCAGGAATAAGCTTTTGCCATTGTTAGGGTTTCGTGCTCCCATTTGGGGTTTCGATTTTCAAGCGAAATTAGACCGGATAATGGGTACCATGAAGATCAGAATTTCAAACCCAGCTGATCCATGGTCCCCAATTGAATTTATATTGCATATGCTTGGTTCTTGAATGACACAGGTTTCAGCAACAGACATGCGTCTGTAGGTAAAGATTCAGAGTCTAAAACGATGGTTCCAGGGAAGAAGACAACAATGTGTCACAACCTGATTGGCTGATTCAAATTCTGGCGCGTTATTTTGGCCAGAAACTTGTTTTTTCTGACATACTATTTGTTTTTATTGTATTAACAAGTTAACATCCAGCGCAGTTGGTCAGAAGAGAGAGGTTAGAAGCTCATTGTTCTGGGTTTGATCCCAGGCATGAGCTTTTGGTATTTTCTCCTTTGTTTTAACCAGACCCAACATGTGCACCTTCTGAAGAGCATCATATTCTAGATCCATCAGCCATAATCAAATCCAGTGCATCCAATCTTCTGAAGAGCAACATCTTCTGATCCATCAGCCAGAGTCAAATTCAGTGCACCTCATCTTCTGAAGAGTAGTATCTTCTGATCCACTAGCCAGGATTAGATCCAGTGCATCACCTTCTGGATCCATCAGCAAGAATCAAATCCAGTGCACCTCGTCTTCCGAAGAGCAGCATATTCTGGATCCATCAGCCAGAGTCAAATCCAGTGCACCTCATTTTCTGAAGAGCAGCATCTTCTGATCCACCTGCCAGAACTAGGTCCAGCGCGCGTCACCTTCTGAAGGCCACCAACTTCTGGACCCATCTGCTAAAACTCGATCTACTGACATCAGGCCCACTTGGTTAATCTTCTATTTTTCTTTAATTCCTTTGCTTTAATTATTTTGTTTTTTTAAATCAACACAAGAATTATTTGATTAAATTGACAAATCAAAAAACACCAAAAAAGATTTACTTTCTTGATAAATTTTTTTAATTAATTAGTTTAATTTAATTTAGGGAAATTTTAACTTGTTTTATTTTCACAACTAAAATTAAATTAGAAAATTAGGTTAACTTTTAATTTTATTTTCTCTTTTTCTCAAATAAATAAAATACATAAATAAGTTTTTAGTTTGAATTAATTTAATTTTTTCTTAATTTTAAATTAATTAGAACTTAGGATTTTCTTTTAATTAAATTATTGCATTATTTTCTCAAATAACAAAACATGACAAAAAACATTTTTAATCAATTACAATTAGGTTTAGTCAAGGGTCAAAACCCTAATAGCCTCGCATTTAATCCACCGCGCATTTATCATTATTTTGCCAACATTTTGTAACTGTTCATGGTTTGTAATAGTTGAATTTAAGGCTTTATTTAATGTTTAAATTCCCAGGTTTTTGGCTATGTAATTAATCCCCTTCCCCGATGCCTTGTAATAGAGTAGATTTACTTTCTCGCATTTTAATTCCCGCGAATATTTGACTGTTTAGATGTATGCTAATAGGATTGTATGACAAGAATGCATGACAAAGTAGTACAGTTAGAAAACCCTAATGTGCAAAGACTAAATAATTGAAAACAGATCACTCGCATATATCACTCTTAGGGTATACTCACACTTCGGTTGCCTTCGGTAAACGATCATTAAGCATATGGTGTCTTAGTGGTTGCCCTCCAGTCTAAAAATATCAAAGTGTCCCATTCGAATGTTGCCTCGGAAATGTTGCCTCGGGAATGTTGCCTCAGAAATGTTTCCTCGAAAAGATCTTAAGACTCTAGGGTTACTACTAAGGTGTCCTAATATTTCTTTAGTGATTGTACGCCCCTTTCAAATTGACCCTTGCAACTCCAACGACGGTTCTACCTATTTCTCAATAGTAGGATAGCGCTGTCTAAAGGAAACAAGAATAAGAACAATCTTTTTTAGAGTAGGCAAATGCTAGTAGGTACTTGCTCAAATCAAAACTTTTCACACTTACACTTTTCAAACAAACTTTCAAAAAAAACTTCGTCACACCTTTGAGGACTGATACAAGGGTTATCACGAAGTCAAAACTTTTCAAAACAAAGCACATACACAAGCAATTTTAAAAGATGAGCAAGTACCTAAAAGCCCATGGAAAACCATGGATAGAAAGGGCGCTAACACCTTCTATTTCTATAATCAACCCCCCGTACTCAGAATATCTCGAAAAAGGATTTTTTTCTGTACTTTTTTCCTTTCCGGTTGGATAAAATAAAAGTCGGTGGCGAATCTTGCTTACCGCGACATTTTGCGAATAAAAAACACAAAACGCAAACCAATGTCTAACAGTCGGTTCTACCACCGTATCACAGAACTGGAAACTCTGCTGGGGAATCATAAGTAGGGTATACCTTAGGATCTAGTTCATCATAATTGCTTCTCTTGATTGCTTTGATTGCTTTACTTTTAAGGCTTTTTTTGGGAGTTACTATAGATCCTAACCCGGATCTCGGGATACCTTTTAGGTAAGTAGCAATAGACTATGATGGAACTATACGGTGTAGACCGATACGGTTGAAGAAGTAGCTACGTTGATGTGGCACATTGGTTGGTATCAGTATCCCTTATGGAGAAACAAGGAGAATACGAGGCCGTTGCGTGGTGTTGTTAAGCATCAACTGACCTTAGAACCTTTAATCGACCAACTTGGCCATTAGAAAGTAGTGATATAGTCGGCCTCGGTGTAGAGATGAGAACTGGTTGATACTCGATGCTACACTCATTGAGACCATACTCTCGAGATAGTTCCGGCTGCAAGAAAAGATTGCGTGACCTGAAACCATGACCGATGGAGGATGGTCAATGATATTGAGATCCTGTAGAACTCAGTTACTTTTTCTAGGATAGGTTTGAACCAACTTAACTTCAAGAGGGTATTACCTTTGACCTCATGCAAGCATTAAACCTAAGGGTTTTGTGTGATTTGACTGTGTTTGCAATATTTGTGTTTACTATACCTGTGGTTTATCATGACATCATGCATCATAACATGGCATTCATACTTCATTACACTAACCATTTCAAAGACCAAGGGAATTTATCTTTGTTCTGTTTTGCAGATCATGGCTTCCGTGCGTAGAAATACCATCTGAATCAACTTTGTGCAAATACTTGCCCAACTTAAAGAGATAGCCTCAAGAGTTTCTAAGACTTCTATGTTCATTAAGAGACACGATAAACTTCTCAGCCTGGTTATTTCAAATCTTGACGAGCAGATGATGAGCGTACTATTTCAGTTCTTTGATTTGTGCATCATTGCTTCACCTTTCCAGATTACCAGCTGGTACCCACCTTGGAAGAGTTCTCTCATCTATTGGGCATATCCATCCTTGAACAGGTACCCTTCAAAGGTATGAAAGAAGTTCCTAGACCAGAAGACATTGCCTCAGCTCTGCATTTGAAATGGGCTGATGTAGTATCCAATTGGTAAACACGAAGCGGGGTCGAAGGTTTTCTAGCCAAATTTTTGATAGACCAGGCTCAGCTATTCTGGGATGATTTGGATTTTCAAGATTTCAAAGATGTCTTGGCTCTCCTTATCTATGGTTTGGTTCTCTTCCCGAATCCGGATTCTTTTGTATATGTGAATGCTGTCAAGATTTTCCTTTCTCGCAACCCTGTGCCTACCTTGCTGGGAGATATCTTACATGATCTCTATACTCGTACTATAAGGAGAAGAGGGATTCTCATGTGCTGCATGCCGTTGCTGTCGAGGTGGTTTATTTCTCACCTCCCTAAGTCCGTGCTGAAGAACGAAGAAGGTTTGGGTTGGTCCTATAGAATAATGTCACTTGCTCATACAGATATTCTTTGGTGTTCCTGAGCTATGGAAGACATTGCTGTTATTGACCGTTATGGGGGATACCTTAATGTACCATTGCTTAGAATCAGATGGGGTATAACTTACAATCCTTGTCTAGCTTTGCGATAATTTGGTCGTGCTCGGAGAGATGGTCCCCATGAGTTACTTCTCGAGGACATTGCATTTGACTATAAGGAGGATGTTAAGGAGCATCACCGGAGGTTTATACGAGCTTGGGGCATGGTGAACAGATCTGACCCCCAAGAGTTGGGACCAGAGACTTCCCTTCCTATGCAACCTTACCTCCAATGGGTCCGAGATCGTGCCCAGAAGCTTGGGATACCCTATGAGGCCGTGTTACCAGTGATTGTAGAGCCCACTAATGAAGAAGGCATTCCTTACACGGTTCTCTATCCTTACATGTCCACTAATCCTAGGGAGTTGCAGAGGTCTTGGATTCAGCTGAAGAATGAGCGGGATACTTACCGAGAACAATACCTTGAGCAGGAAAGGAAGATTCCGAAGCTCGACAGGGAGCTCGAGGAAGAAAGAGTGATCAATGACTACATTAGCACAAAGAGGAAGCGTCCATGGGATTTTTGATTATGCTAGTTTTAGTTTTATTTTATTTACTTCTTTGTAACGCCTTAAAGGCATTGTTGAACCTTTCAAATTTAAAGCTAATAAAGTTTTTATTCATTTTTTGTTTGCAAATTTAAATCTCTCAAAGTCTTTGAAATCATTACATGCGCAT
Source organism: Vicia faba (assembly GCA_948472305.1). Classification (NCBI taxonomy): domain Eukaryota; kingdom Viridiplantae; phylum Streptophyta; class Magnoliopsida; order Fabales; family Fabaceae; genus Vicia; species Vicia faba. Next base: position 1,361,419,087 of record OX451736.1, on the reverse strand, counting down.
CCCATTATCATGCACATCATTACAGGTATCCCTACAGGTTTCTCATCTTCTTCGCTGTTTATTTCAGTAGAAATGTCTTCCAATCAAGCCATCAAAGATCTTCAGGCACAGAACGGCCAATTCCAACAGATGTTCATATGTCTGGCTAAGGGGCAGGAGGATTTGAAGGCCCTTATTCTAAAAGAGAAGAAGAAGAAGAAGAAGGTCGGTATTCTGAACATGGGTAGAAGATTTAGAGAAAGGTTGAGACAACCAGCTGATCTGACCTCCTCATCCAAAGACGGGGAGAACCAAGAAAGGGAAAAGGACCCTAGTCCTGCAGTTTTTGATAACGATACCGATTACGATGATGAGCAATATCCTCCTACTAAGGATAGGTACAAGAAGCTAGAAGACCGTCTGAGCGCTATGGAGATTCAGAAAATACTTGGTTTCAATTTTGGAGAATTGGGGCTGGTATCGGGAGTGGTGATCCCTCATAAGTTCAAAGCTCTGGTTTTTTCCAAGTACGATAGAGTATCATGCCCAAAACTCTATCTCCAATATTATGTCAGGAAGATTCAACCCCACATCGCTGATAGAAATTTGTAGGTGAATTTCTTTCAAGATAGTCTGTCAGGGACTCAGCTCGAATGGTTCTATCAGTTGGAGGGGGCCAGTGTCCGAAACTGAGAAGATCTTGCTGCTGCTTTCTACAAGCAATATCAGTATAACACTGACCTTGCTCCTACTCGTACTCAGCTCCAGGGCATGTCCATGGGTGCAGGTGAAGGTTTTAAAGACTATGCTCAAAAGTGGAGAGACTTGGCTGGAAGAGTCCAACCCCCTTTGTCTGATAAGGAGTTGGTTAACATGTTTCTAGGGACGTTGTCTGGTCTGTTTTTCAAACACTTGATCGATAGCTCGTCATCTGGTTTCACTGAGTTGATTTTGATTGGAGAAAGAGTAAAAGCTGGCATTCGAAGTGGTAAAATACAGAAGGATGCCTCTTAGAGTTTGGTAAAGAAGCCTTTTATTGGTAAGAAGGAAGCCAGTGCAGTCTATAGCCCGAAGGGCCAAAGCAGATCTGAACACCGTCAAACGGTAAATGCTATAGTGATACCAAGACCCACAGTTGCTCCACAATGCAATAATCAACAAAAGGCGGAAAGACCACAATGGAAGTTTACCCGCATCAACATGACTTTGGCTGAAGTTCTGCCTCACCTGCTGAAATACAACTTGGCGACCTTGAGAGAGGCTCCTAAGAATCCAAACACTACTTCTCCTAGATACAATCCCAACGCGCGGTGCGCCTACCATTCTGAGAGTCCTGGCCACGATACAAATGATTGCTGGGCTATGAGAAACAAAGTACACGATCTGATTGAAGCCAAAGAGATTCAGTTTGACACTCCGGAGAAGCCCAACGTCATAACTGCACCCATGCCCAAGCATGGCTCAGGAATTAATGCTATTGAGGTTGTCTTTGACACAGAGGATGCTGATGACGAGAACCCGGATGTTAACAGCTGGATCTACCTGACTACCAATGATGGACCGAATAACTGGACGGCGAGGGACTTTATACCTGTTTCTTTTATATCGCAGTAATTGACTCTTTTGTTTTAAGATTTGTAATAAATAGTTTGAAACTTTACGACTCGGTGCCTTGCCCTAGGCATCTTGGCTTTGCTTGTGAGGGCTATTATTTGTCATTTCATATATCATTAATAAAGCATTGGACGTTTCTTGCATTACAAATTTTGCGCTCCTTATTTTTCTTTTTCGTTTCTCACTTTATAAAAACAACTATTCTCTTACACACACTCACGTATCATACTGCAGATCCATATCCACTCTGGATCCCATGGATAAAAGCTCTGCTACTGCCAGTTATGACTTCAAAAATATGATCAACCAAGTCGAGGACGAAGGTGAGGATGATTGTGAGGTGCCTGGAGAACTTGCTAGACTATTGCAGCAGGAAGAAAAGGCCATATAGCCTCATGAAGAGCCAATTGAGTCAGTGAATTTGGGTACAGAGGAAGACAGAAAAGAGGTTAAGATAGGTGCGAATTTGGAACTTAGCGTCAAGCAGAGGTTGATACAGATGTTGCATGATTATGTTGTGATCTTCGTCTGGTCTTATGAAGACATGCCTGGTTAAGACACTGATATTGTGGTACACCGCCTGCCTACTAAGAAAGACTTCCCTCCAGTAAAGAAAAAGGTTCGCCGTATGTTCCCTAAAATGTCAGAGAAAATCAAGGCAGAGGTCATGAAACAGTTCAACGCAGGATTCTTAACTGTCACTTCTTATCCGCAGTGGGTTGCCAACGTTGTTCTAGTACCTAAGAAGGATGGTAAGGTACAGATGTGTGTGGACTATAGAGATATGAACAGGGAAAGCCCCAAATATGACTTCCCACTTCCTCACATTGATGTTCTAGTCGACAATACCGCGCAACACAAGATCTTATCTTTCATGGATGGTTTTTCTGGCTACAACCAGATCAAGATAGCTCCTGAGGACATGGAGAAGACAACCTTCGTTACACAGTGGGGCACCTTCTATTACAAGGTAATGCCTTTTGGGTTGAAGAATGCTGGGGAAAAGTATCAGCGCGCCATGGTCGCTTTGTTCCATAATATGATTCACCACGAGATTAAGGTTTATATTGATGACATGATCGCCAGGTCCCAGACTGAGGAAGAGCACCTTGATCATCTCCAGAAACTGTTTGACAGGTTGAAGACGTACAAGCTGAGGTTAAATCCGAGCAAGTGCAACTTCGGGGTAAGGTCTGGTAAGCTTCTGGATTTCATCGTCAATGATAAGGGTATTCAGGTGGACCCCGCAAGGGTAAAAGCGATACAAGAGATGCCGGCTCCCCGCAAAGAGAAAGAAGTTAGAGGTTTCTTGGGACGTCTGATTTACATTTCCAGATTCATTTCACATCTGACTGCTACTTGTGAGCCAATCTTCAAGATGCTGAAGAAAGATCAAGTGGTAAGGTGGAATGATAAATGCCAGACCGCTTTCGAGAGAATCAAAGAATACCTTCAAGAACCACCAATTTTGATGCCTCCAGTTGAAGGAAGACCTTTGATATTATACTTGACAGTGCTAGACAGTTCAATGGGGTGTGTGCTGGGGCAGCATGACGAGTCTGGCCGAAAAGAGCATGCCATTTACTACCTTAGCAAAAAGTTTACCGACTGTGAGACCCTATACTCATTTCTCAAGAAAACTCTTTGCGCTTTGGCATGGGCTTCTCGCCGGCTGAAACAATATATGCTGACTCACACCACTTTGTTGATATCAAATATGGATCCAATAAAGTATATTTTCGAGAAGGCCGCCTTATCCGGAAGAATAACAAGATGGCAGATGATATTAACCGAGTACGACATCCAATACACAATCCAAAAAGAAATCAAGGGGAGTGTATTGGCGGATCATTTGGCATATCAGGCCGTGGATGACTACCAGTCCATGAATTTCAAATTCCCGGATGAGAATATCATGTTGGTAACTGACTGCGAAGAACCTGGACCGAATGAAGGACTCGAGGAAGGATCTCGATGGTCTATGTGTTTTGATGGAGCCTCGAACGCATTAGGTAATGGCATTGGCGTTGTAATCATATCTCTTGAGGGCTGTCATACTACATTCACTGCCCGATTATATTTTAACTGCACCAACAACATGGCAGAGTATGAAGCATGTATCATGGGTCTTCGAGCTGCTATTGACCTGAGGATTAAGTTCTTGAGTGTATTCAGATATTCATCTCTGGTGATAAGTCAGATCAAAGGCGAGTGGGATACGAAGCACCCGAATCTTGTTCCTTACAAAGAATATGTACTGACATTGCTCCCACACTTTGAGGAGGTAACCTTTGAGCATTTCCTAAGAGAGGAGAATTAGTTAGCAGACGCACTAGCTACTATGTCTTCTATGTTCAAAGTCAGGTGGGACAATGAGGCTCCCCAGATTACCATCGAGAGGTTGGATGAACCCACACATTGTTGTGACGTTGAGATTGAAGAGGTAGCAGATAAACCCTGGTTTCATGAGGTAAAGAGGTATCTTGAGGTTCAAGAATACCCCGAGGGGGCATCTGTTAATGATAAGAAGTTTCTGAGAAGGTTCGCTGCGAAGTTCTTCATCAATAATGGAATTCTCTATAACCGCAACCATGATTCAACCTTACTGTGGTGTGTAGACATGAGCGAGGTAGAAAGGATCATGGCAAAGTTACATGAAGGTACCTTCGGAGCTCATTCCAGTGGACATACCATGGCGAAGAAAATCCTATGGGCAAGATATTACTGGTCTACAATGGAAGCCAATTGTCATCAGCACTCTCGAACCTGTAATAAATGCCAAGTCCATGCTGATAAGGTGCATGTACCTCCAGTTCCCCTGAATGTTTTGACAGCTCCTTGGCCCTTTGCAATGTGGGGAATCGACATGATCGGTGAGATTAGAACTATTGCGTCTAACGGGAATTGTTTCATTCTGGTAGCAATTGACTACTTTACAAAGTGGGTTGAGGCGACTTCCTTTGCTACAATAACCAAGAACATGATGGCGCGGTTTATCTGACACAATTTAATCGGTCGATATGGTGTACCAGAAAGGATTGTTACTGACAATGGTGAAAATCTCAATAACACGATGATCACCGAGCTCTGCAAACAGTTCAAGATTCAGCATCATAACTCTTCTCTCTACTGGCCGAAGATGAATGGAGCTGTCGAAGCGGCTAACAAGAACATCAAGAAGATTGTGTAGAAGATGACAGTGATATACAAAGACTGGCACGAGATGTTACCATTCGCTCTTCATGGGTACCGTACCTCAGCACGAACGTCGATAGGGGCAACACCCTACTCTTTGGTGCATGGCATGGAGGAAGTCCTACCCATCGAAGTCCAGATACCATCTCTCAGGATTATGAAGGATGCGAGTTTGAACAAAGACAACTGGATCCAAACCTGACTTGATCAACTAAATCTAATCGACGAGAAGAGACTTACTGCTATCTGTCATGGTCAGACGTAGCAAAAGCGAATGATCAAGGCTTTTAACAAGAAAGTCAGACGTCAAGAATATCGAGTCGGAGATCTGGTGATCAAACGCATCATACTGCCGCAAGGTGATCCCAGGGGCAACTAGACCCCCACATACGCAGGGCCATTTGTGGTTAAGAACATTTTCTCAGGAGGAGCTATGATTCTAACCACCATGGATGGTGACGACCTTCCTCACCCCGTCAATGCATACATAGTGAAAAGATACTACGCATAATCAAAGACCCGCTAGGTTGACTGGCCTAGGAAAAAATAAGGGCTTCCCGACGAACCAAAAGGGTTCGGGCAAAAGTAAGGGATGAAAATGAAAAAAACTGTACACCCGGCAAGTCGAAAACCTGAAAAGGCGACTTGGGAAAAAAAGGGTATCCCGGTGGACTGAAAACCCGAAAGGACGGTCCAGGAAAAAGTAGGGATTGAAGCGTAACACTATGTCTCATTGGATCATCTTGCAACCAGACTTCAGTATCAACTATCAAGCTCGGATGGCGCCAATCAATCTGATCCACCTTCGACCAAGTAGCAAAGTGATGAGACACTTGAAGATATAAATGCAATAGCAGAGTTGGAACCCAATGGGGTCGTTTCATATAGCTGTTTTTCTTTATTTTACATAAATTGTAATTTCTATCTCTCGGCGGCATTCTCTTACTAGAGCGTCAGCCTCTTTGTACAAAATGCCTATTACAGGCCAACTTCAAAATCAATACAAGTCGTTTTCACAAAGTTTTGATTTATTTTGTTTTTCTGTTTTGTTTTGTAAGAACGTCCAAAGTTTTGATTTATTTTGTTTTTCTGTTTTGTTTTGTATAACTGTTGCTCATAAATATTTACATAAGAAACAAAAGGCGATTACTCGTAATTCCAAGAACATGGACAAACAAGAAGTGCCCAAATCTTACAGTTATTCTGCCCATCAGGTACAGGGATAGAGCCAGCTTGAGAACATGAGTTGTGGTACATACACTCCCCATAGAGTAAAAGGTATCCAAAGACAGTAATGTTAACTTTCCCAAACAGGACATAAATCTCCCCAGCTGAGGTTCACAATTGCGGGTGAGTCGGTAAATTTTTTCCCAAGCAGAGTTTATTTCTCTCACAAGCAGAAATTCAATTTCCGACAGAATTCATTATCACCAGCAACGGTAATTCATCCTCAGCAGAGTTATTTCTCCAAGTCAGCAGATCTATCAACAAAGTACCTCCTCTCCAACAGAGTTATTCCCCGCAAAGTTATCCTCAGACAGGGTTGCTTCCGGCAGAATACTCACCAGCCGAGGGGCAAATCCCCAGCATGGTCATCGTTGTTCACCATCTCTAACAGAAGCAGAGGAACTATTGTTTGTTACAGCAGTCAAGAATACCATTTCTCACACTCTCCAAACAATAGTCAGGGATTTATTTTCCCAGACACAGATTATTATGTCAGCATTTCATGCTCATACATCATGACATATGCATACATCACATATAACATAGTCTCATTTATTTTGAGAACGACATTATACAATGCATCTCATGCATCGTACATAACTAACCATGTATTTCTTTCAGGAAAGACAGTTATTATCAACAAATTCCAGCAGATACATGATCAACACGATTATAAATAGAGTAATCATCGGTGCGACAAGAAAAACCTTACCAAGGATCCCTCTGCAGTCTTACCCAAACTCATTCCGAAATAGCCCTACCATCCAAGCTTTCATATCAGAGTAACCCTACTATCCAGGTTCCTTCTCACAGCCCTACTATCCCGGTTTTCATATCAAAGTAACCTTACTATCCAGGTTCCTTCTCACAGACCTACTACCCAGGCTTTCATATCGAAGTAACCCTACTATCCAGGTTCCTTCTCACAGCCCTACTATCCTGACTTTCATATCGAAGTAACCTTACTATCCAGGTTCCTTCTTATAGCCCTACTACCCAGGCTTTCATATCGAAGTAACCCTACTATCCAGGTTCCTTCTCACAGCCCTACTATCCCGACTTTCATATCGAAGTAACCTTACTATCCAGGTTCCTTCTCGCAACTCTACTACCCAGACTTTTATATCGAAGTAACCTTAATATCCAGGTTCCTTCTCATAGCCCCACTATCCCGGCTTTCATATTGAAGTAACCTTATTATACAGGTTCCTTCTCACAGACCTACTACCCAGGCTTTCATATCGAAGTAACCTTACTATCCAGGTTCCTTCTCACAACCCTACTACCCAGGCTTTCAAATCGAAGTAACCCTACTATCCAGGTTCCTTCTCACAGCCCTACTATCCCAACTTTCATATCGAAGTAACCTTACTATCAAGGTTCCTTCTCACAGCCCTACTACCCAAGCTTTCATATCGAAGTAACCTTACTATCCATGTTCCTTCCCACAGCCCTACTATCCCCACTTTCATATCGAAGTAACCTTACTATCCAGGTTCCTTCTTACAGCCCTACTACCCAAGCTTTCATATCGAAGTAACCTTACTATCTAGGTTCCTTCTCACAATCCTACTACCCAAGATTTCATATCGAAGTAACCCTACTATCCAGGTTCCTTCTCACAGCCCTACTATCCCGACTTTCATATCGAAGTAACCTTACTATCCAGGTTCCTTCTCACAACCCTACTACCCAGGCTTTCATATCGAAGTAACCCTACTATCTAGGTTCCTTCCCAAGCCATACTATCTAGGCTTTCATATCGAAGTAACCCTACTATCCAGGCTTTCACCTCGAAGTAACCCTACTATCCAGGTTCCTTCTCACAACCCTACTATCCATGCTTTTCATATCAAAGTAACCATACTATCCAGGTTCCTTCTAACAGCCCTACTATCCAGACTTTCATATAGAAGTAACCCTACCATCCAGGTTCCTTCTCACAACCCTACTATCCAGGTTCCTTATACTATCCAGGCTTTTATATCAAGGCAACCCTACTATCCAGGTTCCTTCTCATGACCTTACTATCCGGGTTCTTCCTCTCTTATCCCAAGATAGCAATCCATAGCACTGTAAGACCGGGACCCGATCAAACACAATTGATTTCACATTTCCCCAGAAAGTCGCGGTGCAGCATATACCCCGACCAAACACACAGTTCACTTCCACTTCCCAAACCGGAATTATTCTCCAGTAAAGTAACGGACAACTGAAGCTCCTAAAACTCTATTTCTCTCAAGACAGAGACCAGCAGTCCATAGCGGAGTCCTCCTCAACAACAGGTATACGAGTTCTTACAAAGGAATCTCTTATGTGATCGACACTTCTTAGGATGGCATCTTTAAGCCCATCTCCGACAATTCTCTAGCAACTATCAAATGGCATCTATAAGCCCATTCTAGATATCGCAAATCAAGTATCACTTCATGTGAGTGCAAATTTATGGGCACTCTAATGTTCAATCATCTTCCACCTTCAGATCACGAAAGGTAGACAGCCAATCTACATCTTCAGGTTTAAGAAGATTGAACAAGGGAAATTGTTGTACCCCAAAATTTTCCCTCTCATATTTCTCAACACATGGCAAGTGAGGTCCCCAAATTGCTCAAGGAAGCTCAAGAGTTGACCAGACAAACTCTCTCATAAGGCAGTCTACCTCAAATTAGGGTTTCATTTTTCATCAAGATGCTTGAGTCCAAAGGATCCCAAATGCCTTAAATTGTCCTAATATGTTCCCAAGATCATCCATGTCAAGTTTCAAGCCTTGCAGAAGAAGTTTGCTCAGTCAATTGTTCAAAGGCCCGAAAATCGATTGTGCTAGGTCAAAAGTCAAATGTGGTCCACATACAGTCAAAATTCAAGATTTTTAGTCAATATCCTCATTTTGAAGTATTATTAATCATTTTATCAAGGGTTGATCATGATTCCTCAAGGATTGCTCACAATTCATCAAAACCCAAAAGTTTCTAAATTAGGGTTTTGTAGGAAAAGTCAACTCAACTTTGACCAAGCATAACTTTCTCATACTTTATCAGAAATGACCCATCCAAAGCTCATTTTTAAGAGGATGCAATTACCTACAATTCATATTCATCTCCCAATTTCAAAATATTCACTCACAAGAATATATGAATTTTGACATTATAGGTCATTTTGAAAGGTCAACAAAAACACCTTTCGGGTCAAAGCTTCATACATGAACATGGAAGATTCAATTGAGATAAGACCAAAAGTGTTTCTTATAGGACATCCTAAGCTTTCTAAAAAGTCCAATAACACCTCTCTAGGGTCAAAATTGAGAGAGTTATGCATTGGCCAAGTTGACCATTTTTGCAAAATTGCCAAAAGTCAAATGTGCTCAAATTTGCAATTTTTGCTAAATGGGCCCATCTTTTCAAGATTGCATCTCATTCCTAGCATAGTCCACGACCTATAGGAACCTCCATGCTTTATTTATTTATTTATTTAATTTATTTTGATTTTTATTCATTTAAAAGTCAAATAAAATCAAATAAATCCAAATAAATCATATAATGTGTTTTAGGGATGATTTTTTGTATTGAAGGAAGATCTTATGTGCTGTGAAATGAGAACCAATTCGTGCAAGACTGATTTGGGTGGAAAAAGATCTGATTGAAGAAATTTGAAAAGATATCATATGCCATGAAGACCAAATTTAATCTTCACAATGGGCAAGATTCAATTCATTTTTGTTAACCTAATATGTTGCACTACATATACATAAGCAATCCAAGGAAAGAAAAGAGGTTGAACAGTCGTGCAGAGCAATAGCAAAACTAAAAAATTTAAAGGAAAAGTGGAGATCCAAATTCTAGAATAGAGGACCTTGGAGAGCAATTCAAGGCCAGAAATCAATTCCTTGACGTTTCAAGAAGCATTCTTAATCGTTCGCAGGCATTAGAACATCCAGAATCACTGCCTAGCATTCTTACAGTTTTCACAAATATCCAAATCTGATTACTGTAATTCTTGCATATTTTGCATGTTTAAATTACATATTTGTATTCATTGTCATGTTTGCAATGTTTATGGATAGTTTGGTTTGAGTTACAGTGCAGGAATAAGCTTTTGCCATTGTTAGGGTTTCGTGCTCCCATTTTGGGTTTCGGTTTTCAAGCGAAATTAGACCGGATAATGGGTACCATGACGATCAGAATTTCAAACCCAGCTGATCCATGGTCCCCAATTGAATTTATATTGCATATTCTTGGTTCTTGAATGACATAGGTTTCAGCAACAGACCTGCGTCTGTAGGTAAAGATTCAGAGTCTAAAATGATGGTTCAATGGAAGAAGACAACAACGTGTCATAACCTGATTGTTTAGTTCAAATTCTAGCGCATTATTTTGGCCAGAAACTTGTTTTTTCTGACATACTGTTTGTTTTTATTGTATTAACAAGTTAACATCTAGCGTAGTTGGTCAGAAGAGGGAGGTCAGAAGCTCATTATTTGGGGTTCGATCCCAGGCGTGAGCTTTTGGTATTTTCTCCTTTGTTTTCACCAGACCCAGCACGTGAACCTTCTGAAGAGCAGCATATTCTGGATCCATCAACCAGAATCAAATCCAGTGCACCCAATCTTCTGAAGAGTAGCATCTTCTGATCCATCAGCCATAGTCAAATCCAGTGCACCTCATCTTCTGAAGAGCAGTATTTTATGATCCACTAGCCAGGACCAAATCTAGCGTATCACCTTCTAGATCCATCAGCCATAATTAAATCCACTGCACCTCATCTTCTGAAGAGCAACATATTCAGAATCCATCAGCCAGAGTCAAATCCAGTGCACCTCATCTTCTAAAGAGCAACATCTTCTGATCCACCAGCCAAAACCAGGTCCAGCGTGCCTCACCTTCTGAAGGCCACCATCTTCTGGACCCATCAGCCAGAACCCGATATGTTGACAGCAGGCCCACTTGGTTAATCTTCTATTTTTCTTTAATTCCTTTGCTTTAATTATTTTTGTTTTTTTAAATCAACACAAAAATTATTTTATTAAATTGACCAATCAAAAAACACCAAAAAATATTTATTTTCTTAATAATTTTTTTTAATTAATTAGTTTAATTTAATTTAGGGAAATTTTAACTTGTTTTATTTTCACAATTAAAATTAAATTATAAAAATAGGTTAACTTTTAATTTTATTTTCTCTTTTTCTCAAATAAATAAAATACAAAAATATGTTTTTAGATTGAATTAATTTTTTTTTCTTAATTTAAAATTAATTAGAACTTAGGATTTTCTTTTAATTCAATTATTGCATTATTTTATCAAATAACAAAACATGACAAAATTTTTTTTTAATCAATTATAATTAGGTTTAGTCAAGGGTCAAAACCCTAATCGCCTCGCATTTAATCCTCCGCGCGTTTATTATTATTTTGCCAACATTTTGTAACTGTTCATGGTTTGTAATAGTTTAATTTAGGGCTTTATTTACTGTTTAAATTCCCGGGTTTTTGGCTATGTAATTAATCCCCTTTCCTGAAGCCTTGTTATAGCGTAGATTTACTTTCTCGCATTTTAATTCTCGCGAATATTTGACTGTTTAGATGTATGCTAATAAGATTGTTTGACAAGAATGCATGACAAATTAATACAGTTAGAAAACCCTAATATGCAAAGACTAAATAATTGAAAACAGATCACTCGCACATATAACTCTTAGGGTATACTCACACTTCGGTTGCCTTCGGTAAACGATCATTAAGCATAGGGTGTCTTAGTGGTTTCCCTCCAGTCTAAAAAGATCAAAGTGTCCCATTCGAATGTTGCCTCGGAAATATTTCCTCGAAAATGTTGCCTCGAAAATGTTGCCTCAGAAATATTGCCTCGAATATGATCTTAAGACTTTAGGGTTATTACTAAGATGTCCTAACATTGCTATAGAGATCGTACGTCTCTTTAGAATTGACCCTTACAACTCCAACGAAGGTGCTACCTATTTCTCAATAGTGGGATAGCGTTGTCTAAAGGAAACAAAGAATAGAAATGATCTTTTTTCGAGTAGGTAGATGCTAGTAGGTACTTGCTCAAATCAAAACCTTTTCACACTTACACTTTTCAAATAAATTTTCAAAACAAACTTCGTCACACCTTTGAGGGTTGATATAAGGGTTATCACGAAGTAAAACTTTTCAAAAACAAAGCACATACACAAGAAATTTTAGAAAGATGAAGGGTGCTAACACCTTCCCTTTCTATAATCTACCCCCTGTACTCAGAATATCTCGAAAAAGGATTTTTTTTCTGTACTTTTTTCCTTTTCGATTGGATGAAATAAAAGTCGGTGGCGACTCTTGCTTACCGCGATATTTTGCAAACACAAAACGTAAAATGCAAAATGCAGACCATCATCAAACAGTCGGTTCTGCCACCGTATCACACATTGCATTGGAACATTGTTTGTCAAAGTTGCTTCAAAATCATGTTTCAAAACTATAACATGTGATCTGGTGAATCTGATTATTTCAAACCCTCAAACCTTTCCTCTATAAATAGAGAGGTTATTTTTAAGAAAACACACGATTTTACAAGCCCTGTAACACTCTCATACTCCATGAAATCAGAACTTGCATCAAAACCTCCATTACTTGTCATTTCTGACTTTGAACTTCAAACACAAAATCCCTTCCTGCATTTTCATTTCTAATCAACTACAAAGCTCCCATACATCATATACAACTCATCCTCATCCCTGTAACACCATTTGCACCATCCTCCATTTCCAAAAACTCAAACATGCAACTTGACTTCTCCAGAAAGATGTAGGCATTTTCAGCTCAAAGTAAGCATTGAAATAGCTTCCTAGGAGTCCAGTGAAGCTATCTAGATCATTGCAACACTTCCAGGAGTTCTCAAAATCCAAACATGATTTCCAGTTTTGAGGTAATTTTTCTCAACTTTGAACACCTTATACAAGCATCATTAATGGTTACTTTGTGAATGAAAAATGTAGACATCATTGCCCTGAAGCTAACCATGCCTTTAGTTTGCATTTATTTTTCCTGAATGATGCGAATTTTGAAGTTTAACTTTATGAAAAGTTAGGGTTTAATTTTGTACCAACAAAATTCTCATTCATCTTTGATTTATAGCTTATGAAATTTATATGGTTGACTTCGTGTTGAAAAATGGAACAACTTTCATATTTACATTTTTGAAAATGGTTGAGAAATGAGCAAGTTTAAAAATTAAAAAATGTGACAATGGTGACTTGCACAAGGTTAGGGATGAAGTCATGTTCAAAATTGAGTTTATTTTATATTTAGTTGAAGTTGTATTATAAACGGATGAAACAACCACCCCAGTGGCAGAGAAGCGCGCGCTAAGGCATTGATATATAGGGACTTGGGTTTGAGCCCCAGTGGTACCCTTTTATTTCTTTCATATTTGTTTCTTTCAGATTCTATGCATACAAGCCACACGCGCCTACCATGGGCTTCATATCAACGCCATCAGATTAGCCAAGCAACTAGATCCAACGCTCCACATGAGTAGGACCATGGTGCACCTCAGAAGGCCATCCCCACTTGACCAACGTGCCCTAGACTTTTCATTATGGGCCTTGAATTATTTTCTTTCATACACCCCCTTCCCCATTTGCTATATCATGCGCAGGCCCACATCTCTTTATTTTTATTATTTTTTCTGATTTAAATCAAAAACCATATTGGGCCTGACAAACTGATTTTTAACCCCCATTTTACTTTTTAACACCCAGACTCAACTATTTTTTTATACTTTTTATATTCTCTTTATTTATTTATTTTTATTTAATCAAAAATATATAAAAAATACATTTTCTTAAATAATTAAATTAAAACTAATTTAAACACTTATTTTATTTTTGTTAATATTTAGAACTAGATTTTGTTTATTTTCCACACTTTAAAATATTTTTCTAAATTTGCATTAACATTCAAATTATTTCTAAACAAATTATTTAGACTTAGGTTTTATTTTCTTCTTAATTTCAATTAACTTTGATATTAGTTTTTTTAAATAGTTAATTAATCTCTCTTGTAATTAAAATTAATTAGGTTAATTAGGTTAATCTTTAAACCTTTTCCATCGAATGACCACACAAAAACAATTTATTTTCTCTTTACATTCTTGCGCATTTTATTACTTCGCATTATCATTTATGTACATGGTTTGTAATTGATAATTAGGTTTATTGCTTTCCTCCCCTCTTTCACAAAATTTTACCTCCCATTCCCAAAGCATTGTAATAGCGTAGGATATTTAAATTCGGCAATTTAAGGCTTTCCTTATTATTACTAGTAATTAGGGTTTGCATGACAAGACTTAAAATCAAACCTAGAAAAACCCTAATTCAAAGATAAAATACTTGAAATCAAAATACTTTACACACATGCACCTCTAGTGTTAACCTCACTTGTTGCCTCAGATAAAAACATTCATGTCCCTTGAACGTGAGATGCTTTAGCAAAGACCATCGATTAAAAGATCATAGTCCCTCGATGACCCTTCAATGTTGCCTTCGGTAAACGATCTTAGTCCCTTACGACAATTGCTAAAACATCTTACAAGTTGCCTTCTATGACTGTACGATGACCCACGCCTGTCCCTCACATCCAATGATATGGCTTCTTATCAACTAATGGTAGGATAACACTATCTAAAGGAGGAGAAAAATAACAAATACTTTTTGAGTAGGTAGATTTCTCGTAATTGCTTGCTCACAAACTAAAACCATTTTCATAGAATTTTTTTTATTAATAACCATGTATTAAAAAAATATTTCGCAAATAACCGGGTTTCGGAAAAAATTACGCAAATAACCATGTTTGAGATGGCTCCATAAAGGAGGAGCCAAGTCATTTGGCGCATGCACCTAGGGTTTTGCCCTAGGCGCCATCTCACTTGGCGCCTCCATTGGCTTTTAGCCAAGTGAGATGGCGCATGCTCCTTAAAAAGGAGAGGAGGCGCCATCTCACTTGGCGCCTAGGGCAAAACTAGGGTTTTTTGCTGTTTTATAAATGATTCGTCCGTTTCTTTGAAATTTCTCACACTTTCTCGCACTGTATTTTTATTTTGTACTCCCTTATTTACGTAATGACGTCGCCTATGATTTTTAGCAGAGATGGTTACGTTATATTCTCCGCCACGAAACCCGCGATGAAAATGAAATTCTGGCACATTCACTCCATGGAGCGTCTGAAGCGGGAGTTGATGCGGTGGCTAGATGGAGACATCGCCGAGGGGGAAAAAATTCGAAGGATCCAGCGAAAACGAACAACAACCTCGCATGCGACAGGAAGACCTAATGTGTGGTTGGAGGAAGTCAAAACAGACAATGATGTAATGCTGATGATGCATGGGTCAGATGAAATTGTGTTAACAGTTGTAATTTCCTAGATTGATTATCGTTAATCATTGTTGTACGCGAAAACCCTAATGTAATTTCCTATATTGATTATCGTTAATCATTGTTGTACGCGAAAACCCTAATGTAATTTCCTATATTGAATTTCTTAAATTGTGTGAACAGTTTTATTAACGGAAAACCCATAATGTTTACAACACAAATATTGAAAAGATTTATTGTATTACAAAATTTATATGGTCGAGCCAGACGCCCGATTCGGACAGTTTTTGCGATTGTGTCCGACCTGACGGCATAAACCACACTTTCTTTCCAACCTGTCAAGATCGTCCATTTCTGTTGTTATGCGCCTGCTTTTGGGACGACCCTTCTTGTTCCTTCGCATTTGGTCATTGTGCCAAACTATATCACCGTTGTATTCAGGCCAATAGTCCGGTTTTGCCACCAAAGGAAAGTTGTTGTTGTAAACAGTGAGCAACGTTTCAGATTTATAAACGTTTGAGAGCAGTTGAAGCGCGTCTTGATGGGTATACGCACAAGCGGCAATGACATGAGAGCAAGGCATACGAAAAGCTTGAAACCTGCCACAATCGCACCATTGAGAAGGTAAAATGACCCTGTATTCTTGTCTTGCCAGGCCTTCATTGTGGTCAATTGTCTCTTTCACAATGAAGTTGTGGCTATGGCGGTCAAACCGTGTAACCATGTGAGTGTTGGCTTTAGCACTTTCAGCCTTAATGTATTTCATACAACTTTCACTCCATAGTTGTCCTGATTGCAAGACCGCATACCACATTTCACCTCTTTTGGCAAATAACGCAGCCATCCTAAAATACGTGGATTTCACCAAGGCAGTGATGGGGAGGTTTCGTATGCCCTTGAATACCCCATTCATTGATTCAATCAGATTTGTTGTCATATGCCCCCATCTTTGGCCATTGTCGTATGACCTAGTCCACTTTTCGACCGGTATATTGTCGATCCACGTACCGGCTTCTGGGTTAGACAAACGGATCTCGTTGCGGTAATATTTGAATGTGGGCTGTGTCAGTGCGTATCCCGCATTCATCACCGCTTTCCTCAATGTTTTGTCCTTGACCTCCCTCGAGAAATTCTGGACGATATGCCTGACGCAATAGACATGCGTAGAAGGAGGGTCATGCCAACCATTTTCCGGATTATTATAGGCACTTTCAATGGAGGCATGTCTGTCCGAGATCAAACAGAGATCTGGTTGAGGAGCCACGTGTGTACGAAGATTTTTCAGGAAAAAGCTCCAAGCACCACCGGTCTCCCCCTCGACAAGGGCAAACGCAACGGGGAAAATGTTATTGTTGCCATCTTGTGCAACTGCCATCAAAAGCGTGCCTTTGTACTTCCCATACAACCAAGTCCCGTCTATTTGTAGAATTGGTTTGCATGATGCAAACCCTGCGATGCATGGTTGAAAAGCCCAAAAGACGCGACTGAATATTCCGTTGCCATGTAGTAGACTACCATCTTGAGCGTACGCTGGCAATGTTTCCAGAACATAAACACTACCTGGAGAATATGTCTTGAGTGCATTTAGGTAGCGGGGAAGTTCTCGGTATGACTCCTCCCAGTTTCCGTACACCCTTTCAATCGCCTTAGTCTTTGCTAACCACGCCTTACGGTAAGACAGAGTGTAGTTAAAAACCGTGGTGATGTGGGAGATGATTGTTTTCACCTTCAAAGAAGGGTCGTTGCTGACCAAGGGTAGGATTTCTTGACATATTAGATCATGGTTGAGTTTTCGGTGGTCTTGTGATTGAGTGGAACTTACACAAGTATGGGTAGTCATGGAACCTATGACCCAGCAGTCACCCCATAGTCTGTATGAAGCGGTCAGCTTGAACATGCAGTCAGGGTGGACACACTTGATCTTGTACCTTTCCGGGTTTACACGATCCACCTTATAATCAACCGAGTTGAGCATGTGAAATTTTTTGATGGCCCTTATGCATTCCTCTCTATTACGAAACTTGTCCTTCTCTTTTAAATTTTCATCTGATTGCATATACGGTTGGAAAAACAAGTCCGTAGAAGGTTCATCTCCGCCCATGTTGAAGTTTGTCATGTGCGTAGGTGGTGTGTAGATTTTGTCGGTAGGAATACTTGGGATGCCATCATCGTCAGAATCGTCGTTCACCATTTCATCGAACTCTAACTCGTTATCTTCTTCCTCATCATCAACTGCATCCACCTCATCTTGCTCATTCTCCAAAGGATCAACCTCCTGTGTCACCGGAGGCTCTACCTCCTGTGTCACCGGAGGCTCTTGAAACAGAACGTACAACTCAATAGAGTCGTTTCCAGAATAGACATGGCTGGAAATCATGTTCTGGAAATTCTCGTCATCTTGAATTGCAACCTTATAAAATATGACTTGGTTGTTTCCAAAAAAGACTGGACTCTGATAAAATATTTGGGATACCGGGCCTCGTTCAAGTTTGGCCTCCAATCTTTTCTTAAAGTAAGTGAAATTTGCTTTCCCGTTTAAGAGAAATCGGACATTGTCGGTGTTTCTAAACAAAAACCCAACTGTGGGACACATGTATGTCTCACCGTTGAAATGTGCTTTGACAACAAATTGTGGTGAAGAGGCCATTGTGTAGAATTGTTTTAGGTATGAAGGTGGGAATGTTTTGGGTTTATTGATTATATGAAGGTAAGAATGCTGGAATGTTTGAAGGTTAGATGACTGATTCGAAGGTTGGAAAATTTTACAGTTTAAGTGAATGAATGTTATGTTCAACCTAAGGCAAAATATTTCAATTAAGTAAGTGATGCAACCCCCCAAGGCTGCCAATAATATTACATGCATGGGCTTATGCTGCCACCTAGCCGGGCCCTATTTTACACACATAAAAGTTTTGTCTAAGCCTGCCACCCATCAGCTCCAATGGCCTTGCATGCAACAGAGAAAGGAATCCCAAAGGCTGTCACGTAGCCTGAGACAATGCTGTAAAACGTGACACCTCTTATTCGCCAAATGGGGTGGCGACAACATTCATTTTTGTACTATTTCGCCAAGTGAGATGGCGCCTCCCTTACTGTCCAATCGTGATACATGCATGGGCTTATGCTGCCACCTAGCCTGGCCCTATTTTACACACATAAAAGTTTTGTCTAAGCCTGCCACCCATCAGCTCCAATGGCCTTGCATGCAACAGAGAAAGGAATCCCAAAGGCTGTCACGTAGCCTGAGACAATGCTGTAAAACGTGACACCTCTTATTCGCCAAATGGGGTGGCGACAACATTCATTTTTGTACTATTTCGCCAAGTTAGATGGCGCCTCCCTTACTGTCCAATCGTGATACATGCATGGGCTGCCACCTAGCCTGCAAGAGTGACACCTTACATTATTTGTAAATGCATGCATGCATATGTGTAACTCCCTAAGCATGCAAATGTGACACCTCGCAGGCATGCAACCACTACATCAGAATTATTTGCCTATAAATACATACCTTATGAAACATATCTCACACCCACACAACTCTCACTCTCTCACTCTCTGCTACGAAATATTTCTTAAGTCTATCATACTCCTTATTTCTTCCTAAGTCTTTCATTCACTCAAGCGTTCTGAAGAATGGCCCTTCTAACAATGGGAGATACTCACAGAGGCACAAGGGAAAACATTGCTGCATTTGTAAGTCTCTTCTTTGGTTATACATTTTTCATACTTTAAAAAACGTGTTGTTCATCTTAATTAATCTTACTCTTGTTTAATTATGATCTCAGGATACACAAAGATTCAGAATCCGTTCGCACAAATACTTGGCCCCCGACCCTTTTATCGTCCCTTATCTGGAATATGCAGGTTTTGGACACGTGATAAAGATCTCCAACTGCACCATTGACTCCAAATTCATCCTTGCAATGTTGGAGAGGTGGAGACCGGAGACCCATACATTTCACCTACCAATAGGTGAATGTACCATCACTCTCGAAGATGTCTACATGCTACTGGGCCTCCCTATTGACGGTAAAGCGGTGAACGGGTCGGTTCAACAACCCAACTCACAATGTGAAGAACTGTTGGGTAGGGACATGGTAGAAGGTGGTGGAGCAAGAGGGCAGGGAATAC
Source organism: Vicia faba (assembly GCA_948472305.1). Classification (NCBI taxonomy): domain Eukaryota; kingdom Viridiplantae; phylum Streptophyta; class Magnoliopsida; order Fabales; family Fabaceae; genus Vicia; species Vicia faba. The sequence continues at coordinate 1,361,399,578 of OX451736.1, read as the reverse complement.
TACTCACTGACCTGAAACGGCATTATGCAAGTATGGAATTAAATGAAAATTCCTCAGAAAATGACCGAGTAGTAAAAGCCCGAACGTATATTATGATACTTTTTGGTACTTTTTTATTTCCCGAAAGTACGGGAAATAGTGTAAATTTCATGTACTTACATTTACTAACCAATTTTGATAAAACTAGAAAATTTAGTTGGGGTTCTGCAGTATTAGCCCACCTGTACAGTTCCTTGTGCAAAAACGCAGTCAAGGAAAAATGTACATTTTATGGGTGCGCATTTTTACTACAAGCCTGGGGTTGGTGGAGGATGGAGTCCTTAAACCCCATCAACAACAACACTTTTGGTTTCCCTTACGCAACAAAGTAAGTCATTAAGTTATAGCATTTATAACTATTCTTCTCTTTCCAAAATATATGCTAAAAATAACATGTTTCTCATTTCCTATAGGTACTGCGTGAGGGGTATGGATTACGGCAAGAATCCCAGATTCAATGTCGCACTCTACCGGAATCTGTTGGATCACCTAGGCCCAGATGACGTAAGTCGTAGCTTTTAACTTTTGTTCATTTTATTTATTTATACATTACTTTTGCGCTTACCTGATTTAAATTTTATCGCAGTTCGTCTGGAGACCATATTTGGGTTTGGACCATTCTCCAAATCCAGAGGATGCAGCAACTTGGACTGCAAAGACTGCACTCATTCGGTTCAACATTGTGGAGATGCACCACAGCGACCGTGTGAAGATGCAGTTCGGAATGATCCAAGAGATACCAAGTGACCCAACAGATTTGTCCCCCTGGCATCTAAAAAGGGTCGACGCCAAGTGGAATCTAACCAACTGGAAAGACTTTGCTCCAGAATGGTGTAAAATGTGGCAAAGGCGTCACCGCTACATCTTGCAATCCCCTGTTTTCCTTACTCAAGGTAACATGCGACACACCAATCAATATATGTCGTGGTACAGGTCGGTTAGTAACCCAGATATGCACGTGTCTCATCCGAGGTACTTGGTTGACCCACGCACACAATGGGCACAACCCTCGATTCCCCACCAACAAACCCAAAATCCATCAACCTCAAACCCACCCCCAAGAAGAAACAGACCAACAAACACACAACCACATTCCCCACCACAACACAACTACAACCAAATGCCGTACTACCAACCACAATCACCGCCAAACTACCAATACCTAGATATGCCTCAAACCCAACCACAATACCAACCCCAATACCAGCAAACCCACATACCCCATACACAATTTCAGTCTTCCACATATCCCAATATGGGGCCTTCAACATCCAGCCTTAGCCCTGATATGGGAATGTCAGAAGATTACGACCAACCCGACCAAACCTACCATCAACCACCATATCACCAAACAACCCAACATCCACAGTACCAAACACCCCAAGATCCATTTCCTTTCTACCCCCCATACTCAGACGACCAATGCTACCGACCAACCATGGAACCCCACCCACCGCCAACACGACCAAACTTCGAGGGCATGGGTAACCGACTGTACCAGAGCGGATCTTCGAGATATGGAGATCTTACTGATTTTATGGATTCGGATCGCATTGACTTCGCTGGGCCATCGACCTTGCCGCAACAGGAAACGAGACGGCACCCAGCAAGAGAAAGGCGAGGACGGGGATGCGGAACTGGGGGTCATTACCGGGTTCCTGGGGATCATTGATGTATCTTTTTTTTTTCAGTATTTTTTGTATCTATTTTTTTACTGTTATTTAAATGTAAAACAGTTGAATTTAATTATTTTTTTTCAAATAAAAAATCAATTTTGGTTATCTCTGTCTAATACGCAACGCGCAGGAAAGGAAAAAAATTTTTTTTTTTGACCTACATTTGCACATAGGCGCCATCTCATTTGGCTTAGGGCTTGCCATTTGCCCTTAGGCGCCAAATGAGATGGCGCCTCCCTTATAAAAATAGGAGGATGCGCCAAATGAGATGGCTCCTCCTTTATGGAGCCATCTCAAACATGGTTATTTGCGTAATTTTTTCCGAAACCCGGTTATTCGCGAAATATTTTTTTAATACTTGGTTTTTAATAAAAAAAATTCATTTTCATACCTCACACTTTCAAAACACTTTCCAAGAAAAAATATTTTTGTACATACTCAACGATGCAAGTATTATTACAAAATTTCATTACATTGGCATCTTCAAAACATCTTTCCAAACACACCTTTTCAACAAATATTTTCAAAACCAACACTTTATATACATTCTCAACGATACGAGAATCATTGCAAAGTTTGCCGCACGAAGGCGTTTTCAAAATATTTTCAAAAGTTACACAAACACAAAGCATTTCAAAAGTGAGTTAGCAATTAAGAGCTTGTAGATAACTACAGATGAAAAGGGTGATAACATCTTCCCTTTTCATAACCTACCCCCCGAACTCAAGAAAATTCTCAAAAGGTCATTCATGTTCTTTTCACCGTTTCCTTTATTGGATAAAAGAAAAGTCAGTGGCGGCTCTTGCTATCTACAACATTTACCATCAAATGCAAAACACCAAGTCAGTTATCCCACCGTATCACAACATGCATCATGAAAAAGTTAATGAAACCATAAACATACAAATATATCTCTTCGTCTTCAACCTCTCATAGCCTATGTGTAATACGGTGGGAGAACTGACTTGGGATGTTTTGCATTTGATTACAATTATTGCCGTTAGCAAGAGTCGCCACCGACTTTTCTTTTATCTAACAAGGAAAGGCTAAAAAGAACAGGAAAGACCTTTGAGATTATTTCTTGAGTTCGAGGGGTAGATTATGAAAAGGGAAGGTATTAGCACCATTTTCATCCATAGTTATCTATGGGCTCTTAGTTTCTTGCTAGATCGCTCGCTTTGTTTGAAAATATGCTTTGTTGTGGTTTTTGAAAGTATTTTTGAAAAAGACGCCTTCGTTTAGGCAAACTTTGTAATGGTTCTCATTTTGAACGTATACAAAGTGTTGGACTTTTGAAAATATTTCATGTTTTGAAAGTGTTTGGTGTGTGTTTGTTTTGAAAATGAACAAGCAACTAAGAACGTTTCTACCTACTCAAAAGTATTTTGTTCATTTCTCTCCTTTCCTTTGATATTTCTATCTTACCATTGATTGGTAAGAAGCCTTATCTTTGGATGTAAAGGGACGGGCGTGGGTCATCATATAGTCATGATAGCAATGTTGTGAGATATCTTAGAATTTATCTTGAGGGACTAAGATCATTTGTAAGGCAACATTCATAGCGTCATCGAGGGACTATGATCTTGTATTTTGATTGTTTTTCTAAGACATCCCATATGCATAACATGACCTTTTTTAGGCAACAAGAGGTGTTAACCATAGGGATGAATGTGTGAATAGTGTGTTTGATTTTCATGCATTTAGTATTTAATTATGGGTTATCTACTTGTTGATTTTATCTTGCCATACAAATCCTAATTGCTAGCATTTATATGAAAGGGATAAATTGCGGAAAATAAATATTCTACGCTATTACAATCATTAGGGGGATGGGGTGTACAAATTTATAAATGGAGATTGCAAGAAATTAAAGTCCTAGTTATCTATTACAACCCTATTGAAATAATATACAAGAAATGTAAAAATAGACTTGTTTTGTTTTTGTTAAGAGAAGAAAATGAACTAGTTCAAGAAAAATATTTTTAGTCTTTTTGTTTTTAAGGAAAATAAGACAACGTGTATGAATATAGAGTGTTTTTGGTGTTTTTGATTAATGAAAAATAAATAAAAATGATGATAAAAATAATAAGAGAAAAAGGGGTCAGAATCAGCGCCTTGCTGAAATAGGAGAGATCAGAAATAAGGGGCAGAAACTCTGACTTTGATACACTGCAAGAAAGAAATGTTAGTAGAAAAAGGGAAGGTCAAAAGTTCTGGGTCCGGGTACACTAAAGTGCTGGATCCGGGAATAAGGGAAATCCTAGAAATTCTGATGCAACTGGCAGCCTAGAAGTACTAATCTCAAAAGTTCTGGTTATTGAGAGAGTCTGGAAGTTCTGATGTAGTTGGAAACCTAGAAATACTAGTATCACTAGCAAGCTAGAAGTTCTGATAATGGGTATGTGAGGTGTCAATGCTATTGGATGGAAATGTCTAGAAATTCTAGTCCATCATGGGAAAAAATGTCAGGGAATAAACATAAAAAATGGGTGTTTTTGGGGCTAGAACTCAGGACCCTTAACACTAATGTCTTATGCACACATTCTCTACCAATGGGGTGGCTATACATCCGACATTAGAAGCAAAAACATAAACATATATCACAAAGTAAGTTCTGATGACGAGCTTCATCTCCCTTCTCAAAGCCCACCGAGTATCTGCAACTTAGTCACTTCTCAACAAAATAGAAAATGCACACATAGCAGTTATGGCAGACTTCAAAATGGTTTCAGAAACATAAAGTATCGGAAATGTAAATCAGAAACAAGCATTATTTTGCTAATCCTAAATCTAAATCCTAATTTACTCAAGAAGTTCTGAGCTAAGATTCTCTCTACTTAGGCAAAAAATACATGAATTTTATGAATATGTACATCATCAGAGTCAGGATGTATACATTTTATTTTTAAAGATGAAAGCCTATCAATGCCTAAGTAATGTGATGAGAGTCAACAAAAGCTTACCTTACAGCTGGATAATGTTTTATGGACTAGATCCTGGTTCTGGCTGCTATGATGTTCTTGTCAGCTCTCTCACTTGCTCTGAAGGCTGGAACAACCTTTAACTTGAGCTATGAATGGCTGGAAAATTCTGGAACAACCAAGAATCAAAGTCCTGATTATCTGAAATGGAAGTTGGTGGAGATGGAATTGCAGTCTGTAAACAGAAGTTGGGACTATTTCTAAATGTATGTTAGAAATTGAGTGGGTGTTTTGGCCAAGAGATGTGCAAGAAAATAAGAGTTTGGGTGTGAAAATAAACAGAAGCTTAGTAGGTTTTTGTGTTTATGATTTTAGTTTCTAATTCTTTGAAATTTCAGCAAGATTTCAAGGCTAATTTACAAATTCTCGACCTCTTTATAGTTGCCAATGAAGTTCAATTTATAGGCAAGGATTTAGTAGTTTTGAGAAGTCAAGGGTACAACCATCATATGCTAGGGTGATGACTTGTTCTTGAAGCAAGTTTAAACAAGTATGATGGTTACCAGCTTTAGCCGCGCTTAAGCTGGATTTGTAAGCATGAATTGAGGAAAAGTACCATCAGAAGCAAAAGCAAAGCATGGGCCCAGCATAAACTTGTACAAAAGTTTGCTTTTCAAGGACATCAATAGTACTTCTATGTCACACGTGGGGAAATCCTTCGGATAAAGAGTCAAAAGTGGTTATGAGTATTAAATGATGATGAAATTTATCAAAATAGAAATCCTGCAACATAATATTATGTATCATAGCTTAATATGGATCAGAAGTTCAGCATCAGCGTATCCTTGAACGAATATCCAACTTCTTATCTTCGAATCTCCCTGTTCCAGCATGTTCTGAAGGAGTTCTCAGACTTTCCAGAAAGCTTGTAACACGCTTTGTAGACCCTCTTTTAATTAATCTTGCAAATTCTGACTGAACCTTCGTGAAAACTGGTCCAGAAGTTCTAAACAAATTCTGTCTCGGAAAGGCCCAGAATTTACTGAGTGCTTCAGTTTCGTGGACGTGTCTTCAAGGATTTATAACTTGAAATCTCAGCACTTCTAGAAGAAGTTATGTTATGCAATGATTTAGATCTCATTGAGATCGACAATTCTTGTGTTAGAAGTTCTTCCAGAATCAAACTTGTATCATGGTGAAAATCTGGCCAGAAGTTCTCAACTTATCATATTTCTTAAACACTTAGAAAAATTTCTAAGTATTTAGAATTTGACACTTCCAAAGTAATTTTGAATTTTGTTTTTCTTGATGAAACAAACTTCATATTCCAACATGTCTTGATGAAATATGATTCTTGAAACTTGATTTTGTTCCAAAAGTCAAAGTTTGACTTTTCATTATGCAATTGAGCATTTTGTCCTTGTGCCAATTCCAAACCTAAATTGATGTATTAGTGCTGCAAACTTGATGTCATGGAAGATCTTGTGAGATAATCCTTGAGAAATGAGAGGGTAAATTTTAGGGTACAACAACTTCCCCTGTTCAATCTTCTTAAACCTGAAGAGTTAGATTGGTGAGTCTGCCATTCATGACTTGAAGGTGGAAGATGATTGAACACTAGAGTGCCCATATATTTGCACTTGATGATGTATTAGTTGACTGTGTAGGGAATGGGATTAGATATTCCATTCATAGTGACTAGGGAAGGTATCAGGATAAATCTTTTGGTTGGTTTAAACTGAAGTAGTAGGTGCCTTCGTCTGTAGATTTTTTCTGCAAGGGAAAAGATTAGTTGCATGCAGATGTATGCATGTTGTGATGATGTTCTCAAAATAAATGAGATTATGCTGTATGCATTTGTCATGTATGTGTTATGGTTTATGAATATGATGCGTTTATTGAAGCGTGTCTCTGTCTAGGAAAATAAATCCTTGACAACATGCCGATGAGTCTTGGGAAATAAACTCCCAGACTGCTGCTGAGAATGAAGAGTATGCTCCTCTTATTTTAGGATGGTTCTGCTGGGAATTCCTGTTCCATTGTTTGAGGAGAAATTCCACTGAGGAATATTGGCTTGTTTAAAAAGACTCTGTGGAGAGTTTTGATCTCTGTTTGGGAAAAGAGTTCAATGCTCTATTGGGGAATTATTCTTGACTGGAGAGCGTCGAAAATTTGCTGTTATCTGGTCAAAATCCAGACTTGGCAGCAATTTGTTAAGGATAAGGAAGTTGACTGCTATCTGGTCGTTTTCTAGGGTTCGCAGTGACTTGCAGGGGAAGTATAAATTAACTGTTATCTGGTCAGGTTCCAGGCTTCACTGTAAATTTCTTGAGGTTGAAATGTTATCTGGTCAGATTCCAGGCTTCATAGTAACTTGAAGTGATACCTATTATTTGGTCGGTTCCAGGCTTCATAGTTTTTGAAAAGTTACAATATTATCTGGTCGGGTCCAGGCTTCATAGTTTTTGAAAAGTTACACTATTATCTAGTCGGGTCCAGGCTTCATAGTGACTCACTGGGGATTGTAGCTAGTTGTTATCTGGTCGGACTCCAGGATTCATAATAACTTGCTTGAATAGACGAAGTTGAACTGATATCTGGTCGGATCCAGGCTTCATAATAACTTACTGGGGAAGAAAAAATTAACTGTTATCTGGTCGGGTCCATACTTCACAGTAACTTATTGACGTTAAATTTCTATCTGGTCGGATTCCAGTCTTTGCAGATTTCTGAGGTGGATGATGTTAATTTCTATTTGGTCGGATCCATGCTTCACAATATACTTGCTTGAAAAGATGAATTTGAACTGATATCTGGTCGGGTCCAGGCTTCACAGTAACTTGCTGGGGTATAGGAATACTCTACTAGGGAAAAGAAGTTAAACCCTTGTCTGGTTAGTCCAGGTTCTTCAATATCTCGGGGAGTTAAACTATTATCTGGTCGGGTCCAAGCATCATAGTTTCTTGAGAAATTAACTGTTATCTGGTCGGGTCCAGGCTTCATAGTGTTTGAAAGTTGTACTATTATCTGGTCGGGTCCAGGCTTCATAGTACTTGGAGAAGTTACACTATTATCTAGTCAGGTCCAGGCTTCATAGTGTCTGAAAGTTGTACTATTATCTGATCGGGTCCAGGCTTCATAGTAACTTTTTTTTGAAAGAATGAAGTTGACTGTTATCTTGTCGGATCCAGGCTTCACAACAACTTACTAAAGTTAAACTGTTATTTGGTCGGGTCCAGGCTTCACAACAACTTTTGGAGATAGCATTGACTTTGTTGGCGACTTCACTGGGGATCAGGGGTTGTGTCCCTCTGATTTGTGATAGTCTGAGGGGAAAACTAAAGCTGGAGAGGATAGACTCAGCCGAGGAGATAGACTCAACTGGGGAAATAAACTAGGTTGGGGAATTAAATTCAGATGGGGAAATAAACCTTGCTAGGGAAATAAACTCTGTTGAGAAATACTTGACGAACTGCTGACAAGGTGAGTTCTTTTAGGAAGAGATCCATGAGGTTTCTTCTTTTAGGACCAACTTAGCTGGGGAAAGAGCTGTCAAGAGATTGAGACTCTTGGTTGGGGACCTACCTATGAAAAGGATTTTATGGGCAACTCCGTTTGGGAAAAGTTTATTATAGCCGGCCTTGTGGGGATAATGCTAATGATATAACTCTGTGGAGATATCCCATATACATTAAAGAGACGATTGCTACTGCTTGGAAGGACACATGTTCCAAATAGTTTTAATTATGTTCACATGCATATGTTTGTTCAATTTTAGTCATTGGACATCTTTGCATTCAAAACAAAAACAGAAAGTTTACACTTCAAAGTATATTTGTATTGATATTTTGCCCATGAATAGGCGTTTTTGTACAAAGAGACGGAGATCCTAGTAAGAGGAAATCGTCGAAAGAAAAATAAAATTGAAAACAAAGATAATAGCCATGTGGAAGTGATCTCACCGTGTTCCGACTCTACTATTGCCCCAATGTCTTCGAATGCCCCTTGCTGTTGACAGAAGTTGATTGGATTGATCTTGGACCGTTTGAACTCGGACCTTGGTAATAAAGTCGACTGTGGTGATTCCATGAGACATAGTCATACGCTTTCAATCCTTAACTTTTGCATGGATCGCCCTTTCGGGTTTTCATCCCACCAGGATACCCATTTTTTCCCAAGTCGCCCTTTCAGGTTTTCAACTTGTCGGGTGTACAATCTTTTTCATATATCCCTAATTTTTTCCCAAACCTTTTGGTTTTTCGGGATGCCCTTATCTTGTCTAGGTGTGTCAACCTAGCGGGTCTCTTATGCGTAGTATTTTTTTAACTATGTTCGCATTCACAGGATGTGGGAAGTCTTCACCGTTCATGGTAGTCAGCATCATGGCACTACCAGAGAACACTCTCTTGACAACAAATGGCCCTTCGTAAGTGGGAGTCCATTTTCCCCTGGGGTCTCCTTGTGGAAGAATGATGCGTTTTATCACCAAGTCACCAGCTTGATATACTTGAGGCTTGATCTTTTTGTTTAAATCCTTGGTCATACATTTTTGGTACATCTGACCATGACAAACGGCAACCAGTCGCTTTTCATTGATCAATTTCAACTGATCCAATATTGTTTGAATCCATTCGTCTTCGCCTAGGCCTGCCTCATTCATAATCCTTAATGAGGGAATCTGAACTTCCACTGGCAGAATAATTTCCATGCCATAGACCAAAGAAAAGAGAGTTGCCCTAGTTGATGTCCAAGCCGAAGTAAGGTAGCCATGAAGAGCAAATGGTAACATCTCATGCCAGTCCTTGTAGGTCACTACCATCTTCTGCATAATCTTCTTAATGTTTTTGTTGGACGCTTCCACTGCGCCATTCATTTTAGGTCTATAAGAAGAAGAATTGCGATGCTTGATTTTGAACTGAGTGTAAAGCTCGGTAATCATAGCATTGTTGAGGTTAGTCCCATTTTCAGTGATGATCCTTTCGGGGACACCATAGCAGCAGATGAGGTTATGTTTGATGAATATAGCTACCACGTTCTTTGTGACTGAGGCAAATGAGGAGGCTTCGACCCATTTGGTGAAATAATCGATATCGATAAGAATGAAGCGATGTCCATTGGAAGCAGTAGGTTTGATCTCTCCAATCATGTCAATGCCCCACATTGCAAATGGCCACGATGCACTCATGACATTTAGAGGAATAGGAGGTGCATGGACCTTGTCAGCATAGACTTGGCACTTATGGCAAGTATTTGAGTGTTGATGGCAATCAACCTCCATCGTTGACCAATAGTAACCAGCTCTTAGGATTTTCTTTGCCATAGTATGTCCGCTAGAATGAGTTCCAAAGAGACCATCATGCATATCTTCCATAATTTCCTCTGCCACCTTCTTGTCCACACATCGGAGTAGAATAGAATCATGGTTGCGTTTATACAATATTCCATTACTTAGGAAGAATTTGGCTGAAAAGCTTTGTAAGAACTTTCTGTCATTGATGGATGCTCCTTCAGGGTACTCTTGTGCTTCAAGGTATCTCTTCACCTCATGGTACCATGGCTTTTTTTTGTCAGTTTCAAGCTCATAGCAGTGCACAGGTTTGTCGAATCTCTCAATTATAATCATAGGAGATTCGTTGTCCCATTTGACTTTGAACATGAAAGACATTGTTGCCAAGGCGTTAGCCAGCTGATTATTTTCCCTAGGGAAGTGTTCAAATGTGACCTCTTCGAAGTAAGGAATCAGAGATAGCACTAGCTTCTTGTAAGGAATTAGATTAGGGTGCTTAGTGTCGCAATCTCATTTTACTTGGCTAATCACTAGAGCAGAACCCACAAACACATTCAAATGCTTGATCCTCAAATCAATGGCAGCCTTCAGACCCAAAATGCATGCTTCGTACTCAGCCATGTTGTTCGTAGAGTCGAAGCATAGTCTGGCAGTGAAAGGAGTGTGGCAACCTTCAGGGGAGATTATCAGAGCACCAATTCTGTTATCCAAAGCGTTGGAATCCCCATCAAAGAACATAGTCCATCGGGATCCTTGTTCAGGTCTGTCATATGGTCCAGGTTTCGCCCAGTCAGTCACTAGCATGATATTCTCATCCAGGAAGTCAAAGTTCATAGACTAATAATCATCAACAGCTTGATAGGCCAAATGATCTTCTAATACACTTCCTTTGATGGCCTTTTGCATTGTGTATTGAATATCGTATTCAGTCAAGATCATTTTCCATCTAGCTATCTGTCCGAAAAAGAGCGGGTTTCTCGAAGATGTACTTGATAGGGTCCATATTAGAAATCAACAAAGTGGTATGAGTCAATATATATATTGTCTTATCCGGCGAGCAGCCCATGCCAGAGCGCAATAAGTTTTATCAAGCAGTGAATATCTGTTTTCACAGTAGGTAAACTTTTTGCTCAGGTGATAAATAACATGCTCTTTTTGGCCAGGCTCATCATGTTGGCCCAAAACACACCCCATATAATTCTCTAGCATCGTCAAGTACATGATTAAGGGTCTTCCTTCAGCTTGAGGCATGAGGATAAGAGGTTCTTGCAGATATTCTTTGATTTTGTCGAAGGCAGCTTGGCATTCATCATTCTGTCTAACTACTTGATCTTTCTTCAAGAGTTTGAAGATTGGCTCACAAGTAGAATTTAAGTGAGATATGAAGTAGGCGATGTAGTTAAGACGACCCAAGAATCCTATAACTTCCTTTTCAGAGTGGGGGACTAGCATTTCTTGGATGGCCTTTACCTTGGTAGGATCGACTTCGATGCCTTTACCACTGACAACAAAACCTAGAAGCTTTCCAGATCGTACTCCGAATGTGCACTTATTAGGGCTCAATCTCAACTTGTACTTTTTCAGCCTCTCGAACAACTTGTATAGGTGATTGAGATGCTCTTCTTCAGTTTGTGATCTTGTAATCATATCATCCACATATACCTCTATTTCGTGATGGATCATATCATGAAACAAAGCTACCATAGCCCTTTGATATGTTTCCCATGCATTCTTTAGTCCGAATGGCATGACCTTGTAACAAAAGGTTCCCCATTGCGTAACAAAGGTGGTCTTCTCCATGTCTTTGGGAGCCATCCTAATTTGATTATAGCCGGAGAAAACATTCATGAAAGAGAAGACTTTATGCTGAGCAGTGTTATCGACCAAGACATCAATATGAGGTAGAGGGAAATCATCCTCGGGACTTGCCCTATTCAGATCCCTATAACCTACGCACATACGAACTTTTCCGTCTTTCTTAGGCACTAGCACCACGTTTGCAACCCATTGGGGATAAGATGTCACATCTAGGAATCCTGCGTCAAATTGTTTCATCACCTCAGCTTTTATCTTTTCAGACATGTCAGGCCCTATGCGACGAACTTTTTGTTTAATGGGAGGACAATCTTCTTTTGTCGACATACGATGAACCATGATGTCGGTATCCAACCCTGGCATATCTTCATACGACCAAGCAAACATATCCACATAGTCATGCAACATCTGAACCAATCTATTCTTGACACTTCTTCCTAGGTTAGCGTCGATCTTGACATCTTTCTTGTCTGTCTCCGTACCTAGATTGATGACTTCATTGACTCTTCATGCGGTTGAATAGCTTTTTCCTCTTATAATAGAATTCTGGCTAGTTCTCCCAGTATTTCACATCTTCCTCGCCTTCGTCTTCGACTTGGTTAATTGGATGTTCGAAGTCATAATTGGCAATAATATAGTCGTTGGCAATGAGATCCAGAGTGGATGAGGACCTGCAAGAGTGTGTATGTGCATGTAAGATACATGGCTATTTTTAAAAATGCATTGAAGAAAAAGAAAGACAATGAGCACAAAAGTTTGAATGCAAAAAAGTCCAATGATTTGTATTGAATGATCATATGATAAAATGAACATAAATAAAACCCTTGACAAATGGACCATAGTACCCCAGGCAAGTCACATGGCTTAAAAGTCATTGTTTAATATTACAGACAACATTTTCTTGAATTAATTGAAAGCAATAAAAAATTAATTACTCCTCGATGAAGGAGATGGGAATAAAGTCCTTTGCGTGCCAATTGTTGAGCTCTGTTGTAGTAGGATATACCCAATCTTCAAATGCACACTCATCATCAGAATCACCTACATCGTTAACTTCATGGCTTCCAATACAGAGAGGGGGCTTCCCTGCACGAGCGCGCCTCACTTCTTTCTAAGCCTTGACAGTGAAACCCAAACCACATTTTTCTGCTTTGAATGGTATCTCTGGGAGTTTCCCCCAAGTATCACAACTTCCTTCTTCGACTGCGGCATGAGAATCTTTAAATGAAACCATCTTTGGCACAACTTTACCAGCTTTGGACACATCAGAGGAACATTTGGCAGTAGAAACCATTGGTGGCACAACTTCAAAGGCTTGACACGGGGTTTCTATAAATTCGCCATCCATCTCCAGATATTTGAAAGAATTGAGGTGGCTTACCATGAACTCCTCCTCACCACAAATAGTGACGATCATTCTCTTGACCGGGTACTTGAGCTTTTGATGAAGAGTTGATGTTACTGCCCCTGCTCCGTGAATCCAAGGGCGACCCAATAGACAGGAGTAAGCAGGACGGATATCCATGATATAGAAAGTAGAGGTTAAAATATGTGATCCCACCTTGATCAGGAGATCCACCTCTCCATGAACTGTCCTTTTGGACCCATCTAAAGCTCTCACAATAATATCACTAGGTTTCAATACCATCCCTTCACAGTTTAAACGATCTAAGGCCCCTTTGGGTAGCACGTTTAAAGAAGAGCCCGTGTCAACCAAAACATGTGCTAGGGTAGTCCCCTTACATTCAACAGAAACATGCAGAGCTTTGTTATGGTTCTTTCCAAGTGGTGTCAGATCAGCATCCGAGAACCCTAAACCATTATCGACCGTCAAGCTTGTCACACAATTTTCAAACTGGTCAGTTGTGGTCTCATGAGGAACATGAGCCTTCTTCAGGAATTTAATTAATTCCCAAGCATGAGCATCGGAACAAAGTAGCAAAGGTAACATGGAAATCTTGAAAGGGGTTTGCCCCAACTGCTCCACTATCTTGAAACTACTCCTTTTTATAATTTTCAAAATATCATCCATTTCTCAAGCGGAAGGTTCCTCAATAACAATGTCTTTTGCGGGTGTTTCTGCCTCAGCAGGCTCAACTACTTTCTCTTTTCCCCTTGTATCAGCACTAAGCTTAGCAGTGGTGATGCGGACACGTGCCTTTGTAGTAGTTGGTGGTGAGATGTTGGGTGAAAAGATTCTCCTAGTTCTGGTCACCTTACTAGATCCAGTAATGTTACAATGTTATCAGCTTTGCTTTCTTCAACCCAAGCGTCTTGCTTTATTCCATGGTAAAACACCTCAGCACCATAGTTCCATGGCACTACTTTGTTGGAAGAGTACAGAATTGGCCCGGGGGAGATGATTATCAAAGGAGCAACAATCGGTTCATTTGAAATCTTGATAGGACCCTTGGAGGAGATCCTAAGAGGATTGTTTGAGATCGTTATGTTGGAGAGGTCTTTAATATTATTGGTCAAACGTTTGGCGGACGGAGTCTTATCAAATAGGATCTCATGGCTATTCACCAGGTGTTGAATGCCTTCCTTCAGCCATTTGCATCCACTGAGTTATTTGGCATAGCAATCACAGCCCTTCAAATAGCTATGGAAAATCCTGGCTTTCAACAGATTCTTTTTGACAATGGTTAACGGAGTAGTCAAGTCTTCGACAGAGGAAACAAAAATGGTGTCTTCAACAACATTGACACCCTTGCCATGGTTTGGAATTGGTTCTGTTATCACATTGGGAATTGGAGGAGGATGAAATTTGATGGTATTGTTGTCTATTAAGTCTTGAATTTTATTTTTCAAAGCCCAACATTGGCCAGTCTCATGCCCGGGGCTATTCGAGTGATATGCATATTTGGTATTTAGATTGTATTTAGGTGAGGAGGTATCCGGATTGGCGGAAGGATCCCGCGGTGTCACCAAATTAGCCTTTAATAGGTGTTGTAAGGTCTGGGATAGCGACATGCCTATCCTTGTGTATTGTCTTTGTGGAGCCTCAAACCATTGATGATTGGAGGGTTGTCTTTGAACAGGAGTTGGATTGGAAATCCTGACAACATTAACGGAGGGGCGGTAATCCTTCTTGGTACAGACCCTTTCCCCATACACAACATTGATTTCTTTCTTCCCAGTGAATGGTTTCTTTACAAAAATGGAGGTGGAAGCAGATGCTATAGGAATCTTCCCGCTTTTGATTCCTCTTTAAACTCTTTTATCGGTTAAGATCAGCTCGGTGGAACTGGATGAAGAACAGCCAACCAATAAGTTGAAAAATAGACCAGATAAAGTGCCCATAAAAATATCAATGTGCTCCCTATCAGTTACCGACGGTTGGACCCTACTGGCAAGATCCCTCCATTTTTGGCCGTATTTTCTGAACCCTTCGCTTTTACCCATTGTCATGTCTTGCAGTTGAAATCTTGTCGGTGCCAGGTCAGAATGGTATTGGTATTGGTGATAGACAGCGGTGACCAAGTCTTCCCATGTATGGATATGGGAACCCTCCAACTGGTAAAACCACTCTAGTTGAGTCCCAGCCAGGCTTTCTTGAAAGAAGTGAATCCAAAGTTTCTTGTCAGCGGTGTGCGATTGGATTTTGCGCACATAAGAATTCAGGTGAAGTTGTAGGCAGGAAACCCCATTGTATTTAACAAAGAATGTTATCTTGAATTTGTAGGGAGTGACAACCCCAAATATTAAACGCAAATCATCAAAATCCAAATCGGGGACGACTTAAATCTCAACGGCCTTCCGTTTGTCCTCTAACTGCTTGTACTTAACATCGGCAAGAGGATACTGTTCGTCAAAATAATCCTCATCATCGGACGCTTGATCATTAATACACCCAGCCTGGGTACTCCTTGCTTCTCCAATCTGATTCTCGTCTTCCTCAGACGAATCTTCCACTACCGGTATCTGATGTATTGGCTCTCTAAATCTCTTACCCATATTGACTAGGGATTTCCTCTTTGGTTTCTTTATGGCTGCTAGCAACACCATCACCTCTTGTTGCCCCTTGGCCAGGGTCAGCAAAGTCTCTTGAAACTGGAAGTTTTGTGCTTGTAGGACTTTCACTGTTTTCTCGATATCCATCTTGCTGAAATAAACATCAGAAAGATAAGGAAACCTGCAGTGGAAAACTTATTATGTTATGATGCATAGAAGATGTGTATGCAAGTGATTTCAAGGATTTATGAAATTTAAATTTGTATAGACAAAGAATGAACAAACATCAAATTTCATTAATTAGTCCAAAATGATTACAACATGCCTCTTGGGCTTACAAAATAAATCTCTAAGAGAAAAAGGTCGAACGCATCCTCTTTTGCGCAAGGTATGCGTTCAAGCTTTGTTCTTCATGGAGTTGCTTTGTAAGCTCCAAAACCCCTTTCTCACTCGCGTAGAACTGAGCTTCGAAGATATCTCGTTCTTCCTTTAGATGAATCCAACCCTTTTGCAAGTCTTCAAGAGAAGTAGGCATATTGGGATGGAGGACAGTATACAGGATTTCTTCTTCAGCAACAGGCTCCCCGATAACTGGTAGGATGGAGGGGTAAGGCATTACGAGCTTCTGAGCGCGAGCTCGCACCCACCTAAGGTAAGGTTCAAATGGAATATAATTCGTACGTCCTAGTGTCCCACTATCTGCTTTATTTACCATCATCCAAGCTTGTGCAAACCTTTGACAGTAGCCTTGATCATCGCAAGGCTAAGCAAGGGTTGCAAGTGATACCTCCCCTAATCCCAAGCAGAGGGACATTAGGGAATTCCCCACAACGGTCAATGATAGAAGTATCCGCCAAGGATCTCAAACACCAATGGATATCAGAGTGGGTGAGAGACATCATCCTTTGAGACCATGTCAACCTTTGCTCGTTTTTCAATGTTGATCGAGGTAGATGCGAAGTAAACCACTTGGCAAGTAGGGGAATACAACACAAGAGAGTACCTCTTTTCTTCATGGTGCGGGTATGGAAGCAATGTAAGATGTCTCCCAGCAGGGTAGGTATAGGATTACGATAGAGAAAGACTGTGATGGCATTCACATCTATGAATTGGTCCGAGTTGGGAAAAAGAACCAAACCATATATGAGAAGGGCTATGACGTCTTCAAAGGCTTGAAAATCCATATCTTCCCAAAATGAACGAGCCTTCTCCAATAAGAACTTGGCTAGGAACCCTTGAACTCCGCTTCTTGTCTCCCAATTTTCTACAATGTCGGCTCTCTTCAGATGCAGGGCTTTGATAATGAATTCAGGTTTCAGAATCCCTTATAAACCGGTGAACGGTGCTTGATCGAGCACGAGTACTCCTAATAGCAGAGAGAATTCTTCTAGTGTTGGCACCAACTGATAGTCAAGGAAAGTTAAGTAATGATGCATGGGATCGAAGAATTGGAAGAGCACATACATCATCTCCTCTTGGAAATTGGAGGTAGCCAAATTGAGGAGTTGACCATATTTCTTGGTGAAAGGAGAGTCTTCAGCTACCCTTGACGCTAACTCTTGAAGTTGAGGGTGTGCTTTCACAAAGTTGATTCTAATAGTATTTCTTCGGACGGAGTTCATGGCCTACAAAACAAAAACAAAGATAAATTCCTAAATCCTTGAAATAGTTAGTGAGAATGCGTATGATGTTATGATGTTTATGACGTTATGTACAAGTAAGGAAGTCATTATGTACACACAAAGCAAACAAGTCCTTAGGTTTAGGCTTGCATGGAGTTTTTAGGTAAGTACCCTCTTGAAGTTTTAGTTGGCTTAACCTGTCCTAGTAATAGTAACCAGGTTCTAAAGGATTTTAATATCACTGACCTTTCTTTTAGGCATTGTCTCAGCATAATAAATCTTTTCTTGCAGCGTAGATATCCCAAAAGTCCAATCTCAATGAGTGTAGTATCGAGTATCAACCAATTTTCAGCTTTCCACCAAAACCGGTTATCTCACTACATCCTAATGGCCAAGTTGTTCACTTAAGGTTCTAAGGTCAGTTAGTGTTTCATGACGCTGCTCAGCGGCCCCGTATTCTCCTTGATTCAACACAAGGGATATTGGTACCAACAAATGCGTCACACTAACATAGTTATTGTTTCAACCATATAGGTCTATGCCGTACAGTTTCCACAATCTATTGCTACTTACCTAAAAGGTGTCCCAGATCCGGGTGGAGGATCAAAGTAAGCCCAAAGAAGGAACCAAAATGTAAAGCAAACAAATCAAACATGGAAAGAAAGTAAAGGTGATCTATCCCTAAGGTAACCCCAATTTTAAGGAATGTCCCCAACAGAGTCGCCAGTTCTATAATACGGTGGGAGAACTGACTTGGGATGTTTTGCGTTTGATCGCAATTGTTGCGGTTAGCAAGAGTCACCACCGACTTTTCTTTTATCCAATAAGGAAAGGTTGAAAAGAACAGGAGAGACCTTTGAGATTATTTGTTGAGTTTGGGGGGTAGATTATGAAAAGGGAAGGTATTAGCACCCTTTTCATCCATAGTTATCTATGGGCTCTTAGTTGCTTGGTAGACCGTTTGCTTTGTTTGAAAATGCGCTTTGTGGTGGTTTTTGAAAGTATTTTTGAAAAGGCGCCTTCGTTTAGGAAAACTTGGTAATGGTTCTCGTTTTGTAAGAACGTATACAAAGTGTTGGACTTTTGAAAATATTTCATATTTTGAAAGTGTTTGGTGTGTGTTTGTTTTGAAAATGAACAAGCAACTAAGAATATTTCTACCTACTCAAAAGTCTTTTGGTCACTTCTCTCCTTTCCTTTGATATTGCTATCTTACCATTGATTGTTAAGAAGCCTTATCTTTAGATGTAAAGGGACGGGCGTGGGTCATCGTATAGTCATGATATCAATATTGTGAGATATCTTAGCATTTCTCTTGAGGGACTAAGGTCATTTGTAAGGCAACATTCGTAGCGTCACCGAGGGACTATGATCTTGTATTTTAATTGTTTTTGCTAAGACATCCCATATGCATAACATGACCATTTTTAGGCAAAAGTGGGGTTAACCCAATGGGTGCATGTGTGAATAGTGTGTTTTATTTGCATGTATTTAGTCTTTGATTATGGGTTATCTACTTATTGATTTTATCTTCCCATACAAATCTTAATTACTAGCATTTATGTGAAAGTGATAAATTGCCAAAAATAAATATTATATGCTATTAAAATCATTAAGGGGGATGGGGTGTACAAATTTACAAATGGGGATTGCAAGAAATTAAAGTCCTAATTATCTATTACAACCATATTGAAATAATGTACAAGAAATGTAAAAATAGACTTGTTTTATTTTTGTTAAGAGAAGAAAATGAACTAGTTCAAGAAAATAATTTTAGTCTTTTTGTTTTTAAAGAAAATAAGATAAAGTGTATGAATATAAAATGTTTTTTCTATTTTTTATTAATGAAAAAAAATAAAAACGATGATAAAAAATAATAAGAGAAAAAGAGGTCAGAATCAGCGCCTTGCTGAAATAAGAGAAATCAGAAATAAGGGGCAGAAACTCTAACTCTCATACACTGCAAGAGAGAAATGTTAGTAGAAAAAGGGAAGGTCAGAAGTTCTGGGTCCGGGTAAACTAAAGTGCTAGGTCCGAGAATAAGGGAAATCCTAGAAATTCTGATGCAGCTGAAAGCCTAGAAGTACTAATGTCAGAAGTTATGGTTATTGAGAGAGTCTGGAAGTTCTGATGTAGTTGGAAACCTAGAAATTCTAGTATCACTAGCAAGCTAGAAGTTCTGATAATGGGTATGTGAGGTGTCAATGCTATTGGATGGAAATGTCTAGAAATTTCTGGTCCAGGATGGGGAAAAATGTCAGGGAATAAACATAAAAAGGGTGTTTCTGGGGCTAGAACTTAGGACCCTTAACACTAATGTCTTATGCACACGTTCTCTATCACTAGGGTGGCTATACATCCGACATTAGAAGCAAAAACATAAACATATAACATAAAGTAAGTTTTGATGATGAGCTTCATTTCCCTTCTCCTGTCCCACCAGAGCATCTGCACTTAGTCACTTCCCAACAAAACATAAAATGCACACATAGCAGTTATGGAAGACTTCATCATGGTTTCAGAAACATAAAGTATCAGAACTGTAAATAATAAATAAGCATGATTTTTCTAATCCTAAATCTAAATCCGAATTTCCTCAAGAAGTTTTGAGCTAAGATTCTCTCTACTTAGGCAAAAAATACATGAAATTTATGAATATGTACAGAATCAGAGTCAGGATGTCTACATTTTATTTTTAAACATGAAAGCCTATCAATGCCTATGTAATGTGATGAGAGTTAGTAGAAGCTTACCTTACAACTGGATAATGTTCTATGGACTAGAGCCTGGATCTTGCAGCTGTGATGTTCTGGTCAACTTTCTCACGTACTCAGAAGGCTGAAACAACCTTTAACTTTAGCTATGAATGGCTGGAAAATTCTGGAACAGCCAAGAATCAATGTTCTGATTTTCTGAAATGGAAGTTGGTGGAGATATAATTGCAATCTGTAAACAGAAGTTGGGACTGTTTCTAAATGTATGTTAGAATTTGAGTGGGTGATTTGGCTAAGAGACGTGCAAGAAAATAAACAGAAGCTTAGCAGGTTTTTGTGTTTATGCTTTTAGTTTCCAATTCTTTGAAATTTCAGCAAGGTTTCAAGGCTAATTTCCAAATTCTCGACCAATTTACAGTTGCCAATGAAGTTTAATTTATAGGCAAGGATTTAGTAGCTTGGAGAAGTCAATGGTACAACCATCATATTCTAGGGTGCTGAATTGTTCTTGAAGCAAGTTTAAATAAGTATGGTGGTTAGAAGCTTTAGCCGCGCTTAAGATGGATTTGTAAGCATGAATTAAGGAAAAGTACCCTCAGAAGCCAAAGAAAAGCATGGGCCCAACATAAAATTGTACAAAAGTTTGCTTTTCAAGGACAACAATAGTACTTCTATGTCACACGTGGGGAAATCCTTCGGATAAAGACTCAAAAGTGGTTGTGAGCATTAAATGATGATTAGATTTATCAAAACAAAAATCCTGCAATATGAGATTATGTATCATAGCTTAATATAAATCAGAAGTTCAGCATCAGCGTAACCTAGAACAAACATCCAACTTCTGATCTTCGAATCTCCCTGTTCCAGCATGTTCTAAAGGAGTTCTCATACTTTCCATAAAGCTTGTAACAAGCTTTGTAGACCCTCTTAGAATTACTCTTGCAAATTATGATTGAACCTTTGTGAAAACTGGTCCAGAAGTTCTAAACAAATTCTGTCTCGGAAAGTCCCAGAATTAACTGAGTGCTTCAGTTTCATGGACGTGTCTTCAAGGATTTATAACTTGAAATCCCGGCACTTCTAGAAGAAGTTCTATTCTGCAGTGTTTTAGATCTCATTGAGATCTACACTTCTTGTGTTAGAAGTTCTTCCAGAATCAAACTTGCATCATGGTGAAAATCTGGCCAGAAGTTCTAAACTTATCATATTTCTTAAACACTTAGAAGAATTTCTAAGTATTTAGAATTTGACTCTTCCAAAGTAATTTTGACTTTTGATTTTCTTGATGAAACAAACTTCATATTCCAACATGTCTTGATGAAATATGATTCTTGAAACTTGATTTTGTTCCAAAAGTCAAAGTTTGTCTTTTCAGTGTGCAATTGACCATTTTGCCCTTGTGCCAATTCCAAACCTTAATTGATGTATTAGTGCTGCAAACTTGATGTCATGGAAGATCTTGTGAGAGAATCCTTGAGAAATGAGAGGGAAAATTTTGGGATACAACACTATGCATACACACAAACAAATTACACATAATCATTCTTTATTTGGGTTCAATCTATATTCATAGTTGATAATGTCCAATATATGTTATTGAATTGATTATTGGATTGAGAGTTGTTAGGGGTATTCATCGGGAAAAATTGTGAGGTTTTTCACCAAAATCAAAGTGTTCATTTTGCGGTTTTGACAAAATTTGGAAATTAAGATTCGATCGAGTGAAAGATTTGAAGAACATTGGTTCTTGCAAAGGATTAGCGTGATGCGCTGAATCTATTAGAAATGTCGGGTGATAACAATTCACAATTTAGATCCGATCGAATGAAATCTGCAAAGAACAATGGGTTCGACGGAAGGATTAGCGTGATATTGGATCAATTTGGTATTAGTGGGTGACTTTATCAAGGTGAGATCAAGGTAAGAGAAAGTATTAGGATTAACATCAAACTTAGAGTTTGTAGGGTTGGACTGATACATATCTCTTGTAAACAATTTCTTGCGAGGTAAGATTGATTATCCCAATTTCGATCGAAATTGGGGATAGACGTAGCCATAGCGAGAAAGATTGGTGAAATACCTAAACAAATCCATGTGTCATCTCTGTCTCTATATCACTTTCTATCTGTCTCTATCTCTCTCTCTCTCTCTCTCTCTCTCTCTCTCTCTCTCTCTCTCTCTCTCTTTATCTCTACCTATCCATCTATCTATCTATCTATCTATCCATCTTATCTATCTATCTATCCATCTATCTATCTATCTATCTATCTATCTATCTATCTATCTATCTATCTATCTATCTATCTATCTATCTATCTATCTATCTATCTATCTATCTATCTATCTATCTATCTATCTATCTATCTATCTATCTATCTATCTATCTATCTATCTATCTATCTATCTATCTATCTATCTATCTATCTATCTATCTATCTATCTATCTATCTATCTATCTATCTATCTATCTATCTATCTATCTATCTATCTATCTATCTATCTATCTATCTATCTATCTATCTATCTATCTATCTATCTATCTATCTATCTATCTATCTATCTATCTATCTATCTATCTATCTATCTATCTATCTATCTATCTATCTATCTATCTATCTATCTATCTATCTATCTATCTATCTATCTATCTATCTATCTATCTATCTATCTATCTATCTATCTATCTATCTATCTATCTATCTATCTATCTATCTATCTATCTATCTATCTATCTATCTATCTATCTATCTATCTATCTATCTATCTATCTATCTATCTATCTATCTATCTATCTATCTATCTATCTATCTATCTATCTATCTATCTATCTATCTATCTATCTATCTATCTATCTATCTATCTATCTATCTATCTATCTATCTATCTATCTATCTATCTATCTATCTATCTATCTATCTATCTATCTATCTATCTATCTATCTATCTATCTATCTATCTATCTATCTATCTATCTATCTATCTATCTATCTAATCTATCTATCTATCTATCTATCTATCTATCTATCTATCTATCTATCTATCTATCTATCTATCTATCTATCTATCTATCTATCTATCTATCTATCTATCTATCTATCTATCTATCTATCTATCTATCTATCTATCTATCTATCTATCTATCTATCTATCTATCTATCTATCTATCTATCTATCTATCTATCTATCTATCTATCTATCTATCTATCTATCTATCTATCTATCTATCTATATCTATCTATCTATCTATCTATCTATCTATCTATCTATCTATCTATCTATCTATCTATCTATCTACTATCTATCTATCTATCTATCTATCTATCTATCTTCTATCTATCTATCTATCTATCTATCTATCTATCTATCTATCTATCTATCTATCTATCTATCTATCTATCTATCTATCTATCTATCTATCTATCTATCTATCTATCTATCTATCTATCTATCTATCTATCTATCTATCTATCTATCTATCTATCTATCTATCTATCTATCTATCTATCTATCTATCTATCTATCTATCTATCTATCTATCTATCTATCTATCTATCTATCTATCTATCTATCTATCTATCTATCTATCTATCTATCTATCTATCTATCTATCTATCTATCTATCTATCTATCTATCTATCTATCTATCTATCTATCTATCTATCTATCTATCTATCTATCTATCTATCTATCTATCTATCTATCTATCTATCTATCTATCTATCTATCTATCTATCTATCTATCTATCTATCTATCTATCTATCTATCTATCTATCTATCTATCTATCTATCTATCTATCTATCTATCTATCTATCTATCTATCTATCTATCTATCTATCTATCTATCTATCTATCTATCTATCTATCTATCTATCTATCTATCTATCTATCTATCTATCTATCTATCTATCTATCTATCTATCTATCTATCTATCTATCTATCTATCTATCTATCTATCTATCTATCTATCTATCTATCTATCTATCTATCTATCTATCTATCTATCTATCTATCTATCTATCTATCTATCTATCTATCTATCTATCTATCTATCTATCTATCTATCTATCTATCTATCTATCTATCTATCTATCTATCTATCTATCTATCTATCTATCTATCTATCTATCTATCTATCTATCTATCTATCTATCTATCTATCTATCTATCTATCTATCTATCTATCTATCTATCTATCTATCTATCTATCTATCTATCTATCTATCTATCTATCTATCTATCTATCTATCTATCTATCTATCTATCTATCTATCTATCTATCTATCTATCTATCTATCTATCTATCTATCTATCTATCTATCTATCTATCTATCTATCTATCTATCTATCTATCTATCTATCTATCTATCTATCTATCTATCTATCTATCTATCTATCTATCTATCTATCTATCTATCTATCTATCTATCTATCTATCTATCTATCTATCTATCTATCTATCTATCTATCTATCTATCTATCTATCTATCTATCTATCTATCTATCTATCTATCTATCTATCTATCTATCTATCTATCTATCTATCTATCTATCTATCTATCTATCTATCTATCTATCTATCTATCTATCTATCTATCTATCTATCTATCTATCTATCTATCTATCTATCTATCTATCTATCTATCTATCTATCTATCTATCTATCTATCTATCTATCTATCTATCTATCTATCTATCTATCTATCTATCTATCTATCTATCTATCTATCTATCTATCTATCTATCTATCTATCTATCTATCTATCTATCTATCTATCTATCTATCTATCTATCTATCTATCTATCTATCTATCTATCTATCTATCTATCTATCTATCTATCTATCTATCTATCTATCTATCTATCTATCTATCTATCTATCTATCTATCTATCTATCTATCTATCTATCTATCTATCTATCTATCTATCTATCTATCTATCTATCTATCTATCTATCTATCTATCTATCTATCTATCTATCTATCTATCTATCTATCTATCTATCTATCTATCTATCTATCTATCTATCTATCTATCTATCTATCTATCTATCTATCTATCTATCTATCTATCTATCTATCTATCTATCTATCTATCTATCTATCTATCTATCTATCTATCTATCTATCTATCTATCTATCTATCTATCTATCTATCTATCTATCTATCTATCTATCTATCTATCTATCTATCTATCTATCTATCTATCTATCTATCTATCTATCTATCTATCTATCTATCTATCTATCTATCTATCTATCTATCTATCTATCTATCTATCTATCTATCTATCTATCTATCTATCTATCTATCTATCTATCTATCTATCTATCTATCTATCTATCTATCTATCTATCTATCTATCTATCTATCTATCTATCTATCTATCTATCTATCTATCTATCTATCTATCTATCTATCTATCTATCTATCTATCTATCTATCTATCTATCTATCTATCTATCTATCTATCTATCTATCTATCTATCTATCTATCTATCTATCTATCTATCTATCTATCTATCTATCTATCTATCTATCTATCTATCTATCTATCTATCTATCTATCTATCTATCTATCTATCTATCTATCTATCTATCTATCTATCTATCTATCTATCTATCTATCTATCTATCTATCTATCTATCTATCTATCTATCTATCTATCTATCTATCTATCTATCTATCTATCTATCTATCTATCTATCTATCTATCTATCTATCTATCTATCTATCTATCTATCTATCTATCTATCTATCTATCTATCTATCTATCTATCTATCTATCTATCTATCTATCTATCTATCTATCTATCTATCTATCTATCTATCTATCTATCTATCTATCTATCTATCTATCTATCTATCTATCTATCTATCTATCTATCTATCTATCTATCTATCTATCTATCTATCTATCTATCTATCTATCTATCTATCTATCTATCTATCTATCTATCTATCTATCTATCTATCTATCTATCTATCTATCTATCTATCTATCTATCTATCTATCTATCTATCTATCTATCTATCTATCTATCTATCTATCTATCTATCTATCTATCTATCTATCTATCTATCTATCTATCTATCTATCTATCTATCTATCTATCTATCTATCTATCTATCTATCTATCTATCTATCTATCTATCTATCTATCTATCTATCTATCTATCTATCTATCTATCTATCTATCTATCTATCTATCTATCTATCTATCTATCTATCTATCTATCTATCTATCTATCTATCTATCTATCTATCTATCTATCTATCTATCTATCTATCTATCTATCTATCTATCTATCTATCTATCTATCTATCTATCTATCTATCTATCTATCTATCTATCTATCTATCTATCTATCTATCTATCTATCTATCTATCTATCTATCTATCTATCTATCTATCTATCTATCTATCTATCTATCTATCTATCTATCTATCTATCTATCTATCTATCTATCTATCTATCTATCTATCTATCTATCTATCTATCTATCTATCTATCTATCTATCTATCTATCTATCTATCTATCTATCTATCTATCTATCTATCTATCTATCTATCTATCTATCTATCTATCTATCTATCTATCTATCTATCTATCTATCTATCTATCTATCTATCTATCTATCTATCTATCTATCTATCTATCTATCTATCTATCTATCTATCTATCTATCTATCTATCTATCTATCTATCTATCTATCTATCTATCTATCTATCTATCTATCTATCTATCTATCTATCTATCTATCTATCTATCTATCTATCTATCTATCTATCTATCTATCTATCTATCTATCTATCTATCTATCTATCTATCTATCTATCTATCTATCTATCTATCTATCTATCTATCTATCTATCTATCTATCTATCTATCTATCTATCTATCTATCTATCTATCTATCTATCTATCTATCTATCTATCTATCTATCTATCTATCTATCTATCTATCTATCTATCTATCTATCTATCTATCTATCTATCTATCTATCTATCTATCTATCTATCTATCTATCTATCTATCTATCTATCTATCTATCTATCTATCTATCTATCTATCTATCTATCTATCTATCTATCTATCTATCTATCTATCTATCTATCTATCTATCTATCTATCTATCTATCTATCTATCTATCTATCTATCTATCTATCTATCTATCTATCTATCTATCTATCTATCTATCTATCTATCTATCTATCTATCTATCTATCTATCTATCTATCTATCTATCTATCTATCTATCTATCTATCTATCTATCTATCTATCTATCTATCTATCTATCTATCTATCTATCTATCTATCTATCTATCTATCTATCTATCTATCTATCTATCTATCTATCTATCTATCTATCTATCTATCTATCTATCTATCTATCTATCTATCTATCTATCTATCTATCTATCTATCTATCTATCTATCTATCTATCTATCTATCTATCTATCTATCTATCTATCTATCTATCTATCTATCTATCTATCTATCTATCTATCTATCTATCTATCTATCTATCTATCTATCTATCTATCTATCTATCTATCTATCTATCTATCTATCTATCTATCTATCTATCTATCTATCTATCTATCTATCTATCTATCTATCTATCTATCTATCTATCTATCTATCTATCTATCTATCTATCTATCTATCTATCTATCTATCTATCTATCTATCTATCTATCTATCTATCTATCTATCTATCTATCTATCTATCTATCTATCTATCTATCTATCTATCTATCTATCTATCTATCTATCTATCTATCTATCTATCTATCTATCTATCTATCTATCTATCTATCTATCTATCTATCTATCTATCTATCTATCTATCTATCTATCTATCTATCTATCTATCTATCTATCTATCTATCTATCTATCTATCTATCTATCTATCTATCTATCTATCTATCTATCTATCTATCTATCTATCTATCTATCTATCTATCTATCTATCTATCTATCTATCTATCTATCTATCTATCTATCTATCTATCTATCTATCTATCTATCTATCTATCTATCTATCTATCTATCTATCTATCTATCTATCTATCTATCTATCTATCTATCTATCTATCTATCTATCTATCTATCTATCTATCTATCTATCTATCTATCTATCTATCTATCTATCTATCTATCTATCTATCTATCTATCTATCTATCTATCTATCTATCTATCTATCTATCTATCTATCTATCTATCTATCTATCTATCTATCTATCTATCTATCTATCTATCTATCTATCTATCTATCTATCTATCTATCTATCTATCTATCTATCTATCTATCTATCTATCTATCTATCTATCTATCTATCTATCTATCTATCTATCTATCTATCTATCTATCTATCTATCTATCTATCTATCTATCTATCTATCTATCTATCTATCTATCTATCTATCTATCTATCTATCTATCTATCTATCTATCTATCTATCTATCTATCTATCTATCTATCTATCTATCTATCTATCTATCTATCTATCTATCTATCTATCTATCTATCTATCTATTATCTATCTATCTATCTATCTATCTATCTATCTATCTATCTATCTATCTATCTATCTATCTATCTATCTATCTATCTATCTATCTATCTATCTATCTATCTATCTATCTATCTATCTATCTATCTATCTATCTATCTATCTATCTATCTATCTATCTATCTATCTATCTATCTATCTATCTATCTATCTATCTATCTATCTATCTATCTATCTATCTATCTATCTATCTATCTATCTATCTATCTATCTATCTATCTATCTATCTATCTATCTATCTATCTATCTATCTATCTATCTATCTATCTATCTATCTATCTATCTATCTATCTATCTATCTATCTATCTATCTATCTATCTATCTATCTATCTATCTATCTATCTATCTATCTATCTATCTATCTATCTATCTATCTATCTATCTATCTATCTATCTATCTCTATCTATCTATCTATCTATCTATCTATCTATCTATCTATATCTATCTATCTATCTATCTATCTATCTATCTATCTATCTATCTATCTATCTATCTATCTATCTATCTATCTATCTATCTATCTATCTATCTATCTATCTATCTATCTATCTATCTATCTATCTATCTATCTATCTATCTATCTATCTATCTATCTATCTATCTATCTATCTATCTATCTATCTATCTATCTATCTATCTATCTATCTATCTATCTATCTATCTATCTATCTATCTATCTATCTATCTATCTATCTATCTATCTATCTATCTATCTATCTATCTATCTATCTATCTATCTATCTATCTATCTATCTATCTATCTATCTATCTATCTATCTATCTATCTATCTATCTATCTATCTATCTATCTATCTATCTATCTATCTATCTATCTATCTATCTATCTATCTATCTATCTATCTATCTATCTATCTATCTATCTATCTATCTATCTATCTATCTATCTATCTATCTATCTATCTATCTATCTATCTATCTATCTATCTATCTATCTATCTATCTATCTATCTATCTATCTATCTATCTATCTATCTATCTATCTATCTATCTATCTATCTATCTATCTATCTATCTATCTATCTATCTATCTATCTATCTATCTATCTATCTATCTATCTATCTATCTATCTATCTATCTATCTATCTATCTATCTATCTATCTATCTATCTATCTATCTATCTATCTATCTATCTATCTATCTATCTATCTATCTATCTATCTATCTATCTATCTATCTATCTATCTATCTATCTATCTATCTATCTATCTATCTATCTATCTATCTATCTATCTATCTATCTATCTATCTATCTATCTATCTATCTATCTATCTATCTATCTATCTATCTATCTATCTATCTATCTATCTATCTATCTATCTATCTATCTATCTATCTATCTATCTATCTATCTATCTATCTATCTATCTATCTATCTATCTATCTATCTATCTATCTATCTATCTATCTATCTATCTATCTATCTATCTATCTATCTATCTATCTATCTATCTATCTATCTATCTATCTATCTATCTATCTATCTATCTATCTATCTATCTATCTATCTATCTATCTATCTATCTATCTATCTATCTATCTATCTATCTATCTATCTATCTATCTATCTATCTATCTATCTATCTATCTATCTATCTATCTATCTATCTATCTATCTATCTATCTATCTATCTATCTATCTATCTATCTATCTATCTATCTATCTATCTATCTATCTATCTATCTATCTATCTATCTATCTATCTATCTATCTATCTATCTATCTATCTATCTATCTATCTATCTATCTATCTATCTATCTATCTATCTATCTATCTATCTATCTATCTATCTATCTATCTATCTATCTATCTATCTATCTATCTATCTATCTATCTATCTATCTATCTATCTATCTATCTATCTATCTATCTATCTATCTATCTATCTATCTATCTATCTATCTATCTATCTATCTATCTATCTATCTATCTATCTATCTATCTATCTATCTATCTATCTATCTATCTATCTATCTATCTATCTATCTATCTATCTATCTATCTATCTATCTATCTATCTATCTATCTATCTATCTATCTATCTATCTATCTATCTATCTATCTATCTATCTATCTATCTATCTATCTATCTATCTATCTATCTATCTATCTATCTATCTATCTATCTATCTATCTATCTATCTATCTATCTATCTATCTATCTATCTATCTATCTATCTATCTATCTATCTATCTATCTATCTATCTATCTATCTATCTATCTATCTATCTATCTATCTATCTATCTATCTATCTATCTATCTATCTATCTATCTATCTATCTATCTATCTATCTATCTATCTATCTATCTATCTATCTATCTATCTATCTATCTATCTATCTATCTATCTATCTATCTATCTATCTATCTATCTATCTATCTATCTATCTATCTATCTATCTATCTATCTATCTATCTATCTATCTATCTATCTATCTATCTATCTATCTATCTATCTATCTATCTATCTATCTATCTATCTATCTATCTATCTATCTATCTATCTATCTATCTATCTATCTATCTATCTATCTATCTATCTATCTATCTATCTATCTATCTATCTATCTATCTATCTATCTATCTATCTATCTATCTATCTATCTATCTATCTATCTATCTATCTATCTATCTATCTATCTATCTATCTATCTATCTATCTATCTATCTATCTATCTATCTATCTATCTATCTATCTATCTATCTATCTATCTATCTATCTATCTATCTATCTATCTATCTATCTATCTATCTATCTATCTATCTATCTATCTATCTATCTATCTATCTATCTATCTATCTATCTATCTATCTATCTATCTATCTATCTATCTATCTATCTATCTATCTATCTATCTATCTATCTATCTATCTATCTATCTATCTATCTATCTATCTATCTATCTATCTATCTATCTATCTATCTATCTATCTATCTATCTATCTATCTATCTATCTATCTATCTATCTATCTATCTATCTATCTATCTATCTATCTATCTATCTATCTATCTATCTATCTATCTATCTATCTATCTATCTATCTATCTATCTATCTATCTATCTATCTATCTATCTATCTATCTATCTATCTATCTATCTATTTTACGTTTAATCTCAAATTGTTAAATTCATTGATTAGGCACTGATACATATAGAAAAATCCTTTGTTACTAAACTTGCTTTGTTAATTAGATTACTAATTGATTTTCATATGAACAAAGTCAAAAGGAAAATCTGAAAAATAAATTGCACACCAAGTGTTTTATAATTGGTTTCTTAGTGTTTATTGATTTATAATTCATTAGAAACTAGTTATTATTGTGTATAAATTCAAAACATGTTGTTTGTGAAAATGTAATTGTTAGATCCATGGTTTTGTGATTGGCTAAATTCATCTAAAACATGGTTCTTAACTAATTTGAACAAGATTTCATAACATCTTGATCAAACTGATACAGTAGAGTGTGAAGGTTGCATTGAAGACAAATGTTATGAGATGTTGAACCAGAACATCAGTACAAACTGTTTAAAGTCGTGACTGATTTTATTTGATTTGATTTTGTAATATTTCTTATGGATATATTATAGATATTTATGCGGGTAAAGAAGATTAATTTGGAACAAGTGATCTAATCTCCAGCTGTACATAAGTTTATAAAATTAGATTTTGAGACAATTTAGGAAGCTTGAAGATTTGTTCCTAGATTTAAGGAGATTTTTCTGCATAATTGGTGCAACCCTCAGCTTGTGGATCAAGGAATAATTGGGTGAAGTTTTAGAAGCCCATGGATTGTTAAGGAGTATTTGAAGAGAACCCTAGACCTAATGTAATTCAACTTTTCACAATTGTAAAATTAGGAGAAGTCTTAGGTTTAAAGAGTCTCTTATGTTTTTGTAAGTCACCCATGTATCTTTTAATCTAGTGAGGTAAAGTGATTGTTACTTGATTGTTTATAAATTTATTATTCTACTCTTTAAGCTTTTAAGCATAGAGTTGAGTATTGTTCTTAGTTGAATGTTTTAAGAAAAACTAAGTATTATTGTATTGGAAGTGTAAACTTGTATTTCGTTTTTATTCTAGTCACAAGGTTTGTGGTTGTAAGGTATCACTGCAGTGATTAGAATTGATAAGGGGATCTTATATCTAGATGGTGATTTCTAGGTAGAAGTTGCAAGTGGTAGGGATTAAAGTTGTAAACTGAGACTGTTTAGGCTTTGAACTAATATTATTATAGTGAATTTCCTTCCTGACTTAGTATCCCCAAAGTAGGTGACGTTGTACCGAATTGGCTTAACAATTTGTTGTGTTATTTATCATTCTGTAATTTATTTTACAGTTTGATATTATTCTGTATCAAGAACAAATGTCGTAACATCTATCTCAACATTGTGTTCTGATGTTGAGTCATCGGTTTTAACATGTGTTGCATGTGCCAGAATGTTAATTGACATCAGAGCAGGCATCATGGTCTGTTTATTGGATGAGTTTCAAGGAGAACTTCTGGTACTACTATTCTGTTGGAAGGACAACATGATAGCATTGTTAATGTCAATGAATAAATGAAGTTTGAAGTTTGTCAAGATTGGCAGAATCCTGGTGCTAAGGAGATTGAAGGGAAGAGTATGAGTCGGTTCTCTGTAACTTTAAAGTTGCCAATAGGATAATCAATGGAATTGATAAGTTTTTGTTCAGACTCATTATCACTTGTATTATGCCCAAAGATACTTGAAAATTTCTCATGTCCACTCATAAAGGTACATCTACGTGTTTTGGGAAAAAAGAGATCAAAAGAAAGGCTGATCAAGAAGAAGATACCCAGGTCTCTATTCAAGAGATTTAATATGGAAGTTACAACTATTGAATATAATCAAGAGTGTGATTTTTATTTCCAACTCTGTAGGAGCTTGTTTTCAGATTTCTGATGAAGGTTTTCTCAATATTATTCCTTGGAAGGTAATTCAATCAGGTCTTGAGGAAAATGGACATAATGTCTAGTCAAGATTTCGAAAACATCAGTTATGAAATCAGCAAGTTCTATTTGTATGGATTTTCCAACAGTTCAACTCAGCGGTGGTTAAAACTCAAGGAGGGTGACAATTTCCTTATTTCTCTTGCCTTTATTTAAACTCAAAATAAGAAGTTTTTTATTTTGGAATTGGTTGTTCCAAACATATGATTGGAGTAAAGGTGACTCTGGTGGACTTTATGTCTCACTCTATCATATATGATGATGGTGTTAAAAGATGGATTATGGGTTTTTGGAAAATTGAAGTATACATGATTCCTTATGTTTTGATGACATTCCTCTTACTAAAGGAAGGACAAATGACTATTGTTATATACATAAGTCAATTGTGAGATCAAGGTTTGAGGGTAAAATGTATCAAGGAAGAATGATTTTTCATCATTTAGAGGGGTGAAGTTCTAATGAGGGGATTTAAAAACAATTGCTATTCGTGGATACCTTTTAACTACTTATCCTCATGATTGATGTTCAAGGAAGATAAAGTCAAGATGTCACACCAAAAGCTGCATCATCTGATTGTTTCCTTTTTTGGAACTAATGAGGCCAATGCAATGTAAGGATCTGAGTGGGATAGAGGCATGTGTGTGTTTTTTGTTGATGACTTTTCTAAAATGTCCTGGAAAATCTATAAAAATGAAAAATCAGATTTCTATAAAGTCTTCAAAGGTATGTATCAACTTCTTCAGGAGATCTAAATGCGATGAATGGACATGTAAGAGTTCTTTACCAAAGAGCAGGTCATTTAGAGATGTTAAGTCAAGAACCAAGTTCATTGAGAAAGGGACTGATATCTAAGAAGATGTTGGAACATCATCTCAACAGGTTGATACTCCAAAAAATTGAAAGACTCTAAAGAATTGGCAGGTACAAAATTGAAAACAAATTTTTTCTAGAGGGAGTTCATTATTTGGAGTTTATTAGAGTTTGTGTTCATTAATAGTTTTCAGATATGAAATATTTAATGATGGTGAGTTTTGGAGTAAAAGTTATTGGCCAAGTCTAATGGAGATAGTATTAATTTAGGATTGTTCTATTTGAGAAACAATATTGTCTCTTGGATTAGAAAATAAGTTAATCATGGTTTATCTTTAAGGATATGTACCAGCTGAAGGAAGTTGTTAC
Source organism: Vicia faba (assembly GCA_948472305.1). Classification (NCBI taxonomy): domain Eukaryota; kingdom Viridiplantae; phylum Streptophyta; class Magnoliopsida; order Fabales; family Fabaceae; genus Vicia; species Vicia faba. The sequence continues at coordinate 1,361,364,778 of OX451736.1, read as the reverse complement.
TCTTAATTGAGCTGGTTTCTAGAAGAGTACAATGTCAAACAGGATGTCATGACATTGTAATATGACAAGCTATTGCAATCAAGGTACTCAAGGATTTCATTCTTCTTGCTGGACAAAGTCATTGGTACTAATCATCATTGCGTCAGAAGTCTTGCTACAGGCAAAAATAGTTACTCCTAAGCTTGGTCTGTGTAAAAAGATTTAGGAAGTATATCTATCAAGACTTGAGGGTGCAAGTTAGTTTGTATGTGAAGGTTGACTTGGAAATTTTCATTGCTAAAGAAATACAGTAGTCAATGTATGGACAGTTTGCCTACAATATCTCTTTAACTAGTGATACATTCAACTATAGGAGAAACATTTTTCAATGACATAGAGAATGTCATTTCAAATTTTATAACATTTTCCAGTAGTCAAAGCTTAGAAAGATAGAAAGTATAAAAAGAGAATGTCTCTCTCCTATGGTGAGTGGTGAACTGATAATAAGGATAAATCTATCACTGATTGGTCTATCGTTACAACGCAAAGTATCATTACAAACAAGGTAAGTTGCGTTTTAATTAAAAATCTTACTAGATGTTACTCTCACAAGCTGCGTTTAAACATGAGCAGTTATTTCAAAAAGACTGATGCAAAGAAGGGTCATCTGTTGGAAATAAAGAAGGATACTAGTATTGATCCTAAGAAGGTGGAGTCCAACATAGAAACATATGTTGGAACATCTACTAGAGCGTCTAGGACAGGGAAAAAGTGTGTAACAAGGATGAATTCCTTCAAGAAAAATTCATGTTCAATTACATGATTCAGACTCGGATGCTGATGAAGATTGGTTCAATTTCATTGACTCGGGAGGCAGGATTGGATAGCTATTTTTTTTATAAAAACAAAAAACAAAAAAAGAAGTGTTTATGTTTGTTTAGTTGAGCCTATGATGTTTGGTTCTCCTGGTTTTTATGCATCTTATTTTTTCCAGTAGAGTCATTTGTTTCCTTTTGTTTTTGTTTCTTCTTTTTCTCTTTGTTAGTTAAGTCTGTTTGTTTTCTGAAATTTTGTTTTATGTTTGAGTGAGTGGTCAGCTTCAGTTTCTATTTCTTTTACTCTATTTTTTTTCAATTTTTGGCTAAAAAAAGAGACTAAAGTTTTTTTTGTGTGTCTTAATGTTATATCACATGTTTTGACATGTGGATTAAACATTGTGCTACTTTGTTGGTTGTTGGTTGGGTGTTTCTTTTACTAATGCTACTACTAATAGTTGTCTGTGTGCAAGATGTCTTACCAGATATTCTAAAATCATGTATTTTGTGTCTTGTGGAGAACCTTGGTTATCTTATGATAGTTCAAGACTCTAGTACTCTGAGTTATGTGTGTTGCTTCTGCTGCATGTTCTTCTAATCTGTGAACTTGGACAGTTCAAGGTTGAGTTCAAGATGGTTTTCTTATGCTTATGAAAATGTTTCTTCTTCCTGTTGAGGGGGGGGGGGGGGGGGGGGGAATTGGTTTCTTGTGACAAGAATTGGTTATGTGTTTTAGGGTGAGTAATCTTGGATAGATCAGAAACAACATGTTGTCTTTGATATAATTTGTTTTATTGTATGTACAAAGGGTTTACATGATTTCATGTAGCTTATGTTTGGGTTAATGTGGTGTTATTCCTCTCTCCAGTTTAATTGTGCTAAGGTTATTTAGACATAATTTTCTTAAAGGGAGAGATTGTTAGATCCATGGTTTTGTTATTGGATAAATTCTTCTAAAACATGGTTTCTTAACTAATGTTGAACAAGATGTCCATAACATCTTGATGAAGCTGATATAGCAGAGTGTGAAGGTTGCATCCATCGAAGGAAGACGTTCTAACAGGTGTTATGACATGGGGAACCAGAACATCGTTACATTCTATTTTAAATTTTTGACATATTTGATTTGATTTTGTAATATTTCGTCTGGATATATTACAGATATTTACGCAGGTCAAGAAGATTTAATTTAGAACAAGTGATATAATCTCCAGCTGTACATAAGTTTCTAAAATTAGATGTTGAGACAATTTAGGAAACTTTAAGATTTGTTCAAATATTTAAGAAGATTTTTCTGTATAATTGGTGCAGCTTTCAGCTTGTTGATCAAGGAATATTTGGTGAAGTTCTTGAAGCCCATGGATTACTGAGGAGTATTTAAAGAGAACCCTAAACTAATGTAATTAAACTTTTCACAATTGTAAAATTAGGGGAAGTCTTAAGTCTTAGGTTTTGAGAGTCTCTTGTATTTTTGTAACTCACCCATGTATCTTTTGATACAGTGAGGTAGACTGATTATTACTTGATTGTTTATCAGGTTATTGTTCTCACTCTTTAAGATTTTAAAATTAGAGTTGAGTATTGTTCTTTGTGAAGCTTTTAAGAAAAACTAAGTATTATTGTATTGCATGTGTAATTGGTTTTTATTTTAGTCACATGGTTTGTGATTGTAGGTCTTACTGCGGTGATTGGAAGTGAGAGGGGATATCATATCTAGATGGTGATTTCTTAGGTAGAAGTTGAACAAGGTAGGGATTAGGCGAGAATTGTAAGCTAGGATTGTTTAGGCTTTGTACTAATACGATCATAGTGAATTTCCTTCCTGGCTTGGTAGCCCCCAGATTAGGTGACATTGCACCAAACTGGGTTAACAATATGATGTGTTATTTATCATTCTCAAATTTTATTTTACAGTTTGATATTATTCTGTATCAGAAACATATGTTATAAAATCTGCCTTGACATTGTGTTATGATGTGGAGTAGTCAGTTTTAGCATGTGTTGCATGTGCCAGAATTTAAATATTGTATTAATTGACTATCATTATCATTTCATATAAAATTGGTTTAACAAATATCTGATCTTTTTGATAATGGTTTAAATTAGACGATAGTTAATCAGAGTGATTTCTGCATGCCAAAGTTTATAAAACAAAATTTTCAAAATGTTTTTTAACTTGGGATCTATTCACCCCCATATAGATAAGTTTCCATCATCTAACAAGTTGTATCATGAGATCCAATTCATTTTTTGCTTCAAAAACACTTATTAGAATATGGCTTCTAAACCTAAGGAGTGTACAATAGAGTGCCCATCTTCACCTATAAAAACCATGGTTATTGGAAAGCTTGTATACGTATCCACATCAACTCCTATGATAAGGGAGTGTGGAATGCCCTTATCAGTGGTCCAAATAAAATTACTGTGACCGATGCTAATGATGTTGTCACAATTGAATCAGAAGCACAATGGGATGATAACGAATAGAAGTTAAGGGCTTGTGATTGGAAAACACAAAATATGCTCATATATGCTCTTGGTGTTGGTGAATATTATCGTTTTCCCATTGTGAGACCTTAAAAGATATGTGGGAAGAATTACAAGCTGCCCATGAAGGAACTAATGAAGTCAAACAAGCTAGAGTAAAGAGTTTGAACTATTTTGCATGAAGCACGGTGAAACAATTACCGAAATGTAAAAGAAGTTTACTCATCTCATTAACTGTTTGAATGCACTTGGGAAACCGGTTTCCAATAAAATTGAAACTAATAAAGTTTTGATGTATCTTAATAAGGAATTAAAATCTAAGTTTACCCCTATTAAGGAAGATAATGATCTTACAACACTAGACATCACTACATTGTTCGATAAGCTTGAAGAACATAAGCAAAAACTCAATTGCTTAGAGAAACATCAGAAAAATCTTGAGAAGAAACTAAAGAAGGAGAAAGTAAAAAAATGAGATAGAAAAGAATTCCATTTCTATAAAGGCTTCTAGTTAGATATCCTCAATAATTGAGCAAAGTGATAGTGGTACTAGTGACGACGAGAATTTCGATGATGAAGAAACGGGGTTGTTTGTGAAAAGGTGCAATAGTTACATTAGAAGAAATGGTGTAAAGCACTACGAAAAAAACCTAATTAAGTTTATAAGCCAATATAAACCTCAAAGGAAGACGATAGTAAGAAAGGAAAATCAAAAGGTTCATGTTACAATTGTTGCAAAGCCAATCATTATAAGCCAGATTATCCATTGATTGACAAAGATAAAGAAAAGGATCACCACAAGAAATCTAACAAATCTAAAAGAGCTTATATTGCTTATTAAAGTGATAGTGATTTCTCAAGTGATGAAGGCTCAAGTGACACTGAAGAATCGACAAATGTTTATCTCTCGACTTATTATCTTGAAAAGAAGAAAAAGGATAAAGAATCGGAAAATATTTGTCTCTCGACCTATTATCGTGAAAAGAAGAAAAAGAATGTAAGTCATTCTAAATATGAACATGTTGATAAATTATCTCATTCTGATTTACAAGTAGGTTTTGAAAACATATATATATAGTGAAGCGATATATGCTTTTTAAAAGTTACATTTAAATAAAAATATTTTTTCATACTTGGAGGTTAAGGTTTTAGAAACTGAAAAGAAAATGGAAGCTATAAAGAAATCTATGATAGACATTCAAAAATAACGATATGAGAATGAAAAACCCTCTTGGTTCGATTTTGGTTGTGAGACTTGTAACATTTGGCAAAAAGAGGTTAAAACTCTAAAGGTCAATTAAACAAGGCTCTATAACCAAAGGTTACTTTTGTTATTGATACCACCAAATACAAAATCTTATAATCCTTATAGAAGGTATAAATTTTTTGAAAATGAATCAAGTGGAAAAAGTTCATCTCTTCATAATTTGACTTGTCACAATTGTTGTATGAAATGACACACCATTCCAAAATGCAAATTTAGGAGATTTCTAGTTTCTAAGGGTATTTTACAATTATTGCCTTAATGCAAGCAAGGTTTCACTAACCCTCAAGGGCCCAATGAAGATTGGGTACCTATCATTTCTTGTTGAACTTGCAAGATAAATGTCTTGGATCTTTTAGTAGAATGTGGGTTCTCCTTTATGGATTTTCAATACTTATAACAGGTTACATCTTCATATTCATTGACTTTTTGACAATGAAGAAGGGCTACGTGGATAATAAATTCAACAACTAGTGTTATTTAATTGGTAAAAGATGTGTAGATTACTTTTAATTCTTCTTGTCTAAGAATTGTAGGAGAAGTTATTTTACTTCATGATATAGGTGTATCATCAAGAGATATACTTAATGACACCTAAGAAGGAATTGATTAACCTGAATCTGTGAAACTTGAGAAAGAGCAAGGTAACAATCATGAAAAGGACAAAGATGAAATTCCATCAAAATGTATGATCATCAAATCAATAACTTTCTTTGATGCATTACAAATTATACTATCAGGTACTTTGACAAAAATAAAAGTGGTAAGAATGTTGATGTAAAACGATTTTGTGGCACCCTTTGCATTTATTTCAACTTTTGTTCGAGAGATACTTGTGAAATGAAACTGCATCCTCTATCATGTATACAATGAGGTAATATTGTTTCAATTTTCTCTTTGTAAGTAAGTCATTTCTTTTACCCATTTATCCTTTCAAGGTACATGATATACTTGGTGTATGATATTTGTTATGAGTGTTCACTTCCAAAAATATCAATTGATAACCATGGTGTGTTCTCAATTTATTTGCTTATAGTGACCTCATCATACTATGTGCTCATGTGTTCTAGATTGTTTATTATTTATGCTTACATGTGTGTCTATATCATGTTAATTTTCATTATATCATGAAAAGTACTCACTTGCACGTGTCTTTCATAATTCTTCTTGCATGGTTCAATTTATGTCATTCATGGTAGACCCAAAACCATATACTTCATACTTTTCACTTTTGTACCTCATGTGTCGACTTAAGTGTCGCATAGGTTGACTCATTTATTGATTTTTCCAGGAATTTTTAGGTTTGATACAGTATGTGTCGACACATATCTCGAGTGCATCAACTCATGACATGTTTAGGTTGACACATGTGTCAACCAATTCGGCTCATAATTCATTTTGGGCTATCCTTTCCCATTCCTCATTATCTTTTCATTCATGCATTCATCTCCAAACCTTTTCATCTACATTTGGGTCTTGATACATTACATCCACCATTAACTCCTCCACTATAGATCTTAATTTTCTCCATCATAACTCATTCTCCTCTCCATTTTCCAACAAATAATTATACCTCTTCATTCCATCTCCTCAAAAATTTCCTCTTCTATAAAACCCTTTCACATCTTCCAAATCACTCCCAATTCCTTCAAACTCAACATTTGCATCCATTTGTTGGTCTTATTGTCATCGTTGATTATTTTTACATTCTCATATCATAATTCGGTTTATGGGTATTCAAATATTCTTCAAACTACTAGTTGCTTCATTCACACAATCTGTCAAACACCTTCTGTGCACAATCTTTTCAACAAAATCATAATGGCTCCAAAGGTTGCAAATAATAAGAGTGATATCATGGGCAAGGGTAAGGCTGGTTCTTCCTCCATCGCACCAGAAACTACCTTTTCGTTGGTTTCTGTTGAAAATGCTTTACATGATAAGTATTTAAATTACAATTTTCCACAGAGGTTGGTGTGATATCACCGCCATTCTACAGTTAGAATTGTTTTAAGCTTAAGATTCATAAGAAGGTTTGGTTTTGGTTTAGTAACAGAAAGTTTCAATTTCATGCAAAGTATTAAACATTGGTAAAAGAGAGTTTTGGTTTTTAAAAGGTTGATAAAAACGTGTCAAGATTAGGGCTCAATAATCTATTTCGGACGTATTTTCTCAATAAAGCATGTGAAATCATTAACAATCAATGTAATCACATTTCCTCTCAATAAGTTTCATCTCTAAAACAAATTGTGAGTTTTATCAAATTGATCCTTAGATGATCTCTCTACCTAACTATCAATTTGATAACTTTAAAAGCTCAATATAAGTGAATATAAACTCACAAAACTATGTCTAGAAATTGTTTGTTAATAGATGAAAACCTAGGTCAAGAGTTGAACATATTTCTCAATAATGATCAAATCAAATATAAACCAAAAAACAAGGATATTTCACCATATATTCATCATCAAGTTGTTCACATACAAAATATCAAGCTAAATACATACAAAAATAAGATTATCTACCACTAACCTTGACACAAAAAGGGGTTCAAGCTACCCATTGTCATTGTAGATTGATCAACAATTAAACAACAAAGCTTTATGAACATCAAACTTGAAGTCTCAAAGATTGATGTTGGAAAGCTTTCATTTTGAGTAAAAATGTCTTTTTTCTCCACACAAGAGTTTTTCTAGGTTACAAGTTTATTAGAAAATGTAAGAATGATCCCAAAATATATAAAAAGTAGCTTATAAACATTGCTTGTCTGCCTTGGCTCGCCAGGCGGAACACATGCTTCGCTGGAAGAGACCCACTTAACAAGCCCACATGACAACAACAGTGCATGCAAGCATCATAAAATATCTTTCCTGGCAAGGCGAGACCTCTGTGCCGCTAGGCGAGTCCATCTCGCTTCCTCTTTGTTAGGCGCTCCAACAGGCGAGACCAAGATAGTAGCTACTGGACTTTACAATTTCTCTCACCTTCTACCTTGCCTCGCCTTCACCAGACGAGGCTTCCTTCACTCGCCTACCTTTCGTCGGGTGAGGCTTCTGAAACACAGACACTGAGCTTTCTCTGTTTCTTCGAATCTGAGACCGCTTCAAGCTACGACTTCTGAACAAAAAATGCTGGAAAACTAAAAAAATCATTAAAAAAATTCAAAATTATATACTTTAAAACAAAATGGCTTAAAATAAGATGTTGTCATAATCAAAAGCATATAAAATAGCTTAAAAATGTCAATATATTATATGGAAAATAACCAAAAGTTGACACTTCACAACTCTCTCCAACTTGCATCTTTGTTTTTCCCCAAATCAAAGGTTAGATTTCAAAGACAACAAGAAAAAGCTTAAAAGCACAAAATCAACCGGAAGAAATTTGGATGGTTCATACTCGACAATTACATGTATAAGGTAACTTAATCACTTTTCAAAAATCATAACATGACATTGAATTAATCTCTTAACACAAACATCACATAATGCAAACTTTATAAATGACTTGTTCATCTATGAATCACCTAAATCACTCAACAAAACATGCATTATGCATAATATGTACAATGGACAAAACACTCTCGCTAGTAATTGTGGCACATCCAGAATAATTCATGCAATCATTTAAGCAAACTAAAATAAAATTATGGAAACAAGATCACTAAGGGCTTTTAAGGTTGTTGCTTGGCTCGGGTTAAAAACAAAGGATATTATATACACAGCCAATGAAACTAAATGGGTAAAATCATGAAGAGAAATTTTATTTTTGTACAACCCCCGCATTCTTTTCCATCATTCATTTCTTTTCTTATAATGCATCCTATCTTTTCTTTCTCAATATTGAATCTCATTTCCTTATTTTTTTCTTTCTTTTTGTGTTATTCTTTTTTATAACTTTTTGTGATATTTTTTAAAGGATGTGTTGTACCCAAAAATTTTCCCTCTCATTTTATCAAGATTTTCTTCAAAAGACTTCTTGGACTCCAGACAAGATTAGGGTTTGCTCAGCTCAAGACCTCACCTTGCACTGATGACCTGAAATTAGGGTTTGAGTTTGCACAAGAATTTTTGGACCATCCCTGCATCACGTGACTTTCATACACCGATTTGGACCCCTAAGATTGCTCATGACAAGTTTCAAGCCTTGAATCACATTTTTGCCCAATCAATTGGACAATTAACCTATAAATCAACTGTATTGGGGAAAAAGTCAACCATGGCCAATTTACAGTCAAAATTCATAAATTTTGATCCACGACAACATTTTAGACTCATATGAACCATTTGATCAAGTTTGGATCACAACTCCTCAAGAAATTTGATCAAATCATCAAAAGGGCAAAATGGTCAAAATTAGGGTTTTGACTGAGAAAGGACAATTTCTGATTTTTAACCTAACCAATGGACAATTAGGTTCAAGAATGGTTTCAAGAACTCAATAGCATCATCTTGACCTAGTCACATAGTTCAAAAGATCTCAAGTACATAGGATTGACAGATGAATTTTGCAGTCAACAGATCAAAAGTCAATTGTGCACTGAAAAGTCAAACTTTGACTTTTTGGTCAAAATCAAGTGCCAAGGGTCATAATTCATCAAGATATGTCAACATGTGAAACTTTTTGACCAAGAAACCTAAAATTGCAAATTAGGGTTTTAATTTGAAATTTTTCATAACTTAGAATTTTTCAAAGTATGGAAAATTTCTTATTTTTTTCCCAACTTTCCACAACTTTTTCACCATGATGCAATTGGATTCAAAGAAAAATTCCAAAATGAAAGTTGTAGTCCTCCATGAAATCTACAACTTTTATTCACAAAGTTTTCCCAAAGTATGCTTGTATCGCAAGTTATGAATTTTTGAATAAGGGTCCATGAACTTTTTAACTTAGTGAAAATTTGCCCTAATTTAGGCAGGTTTTTGACCCAACTTCATGGACATTTTTCACCTAGTTCCAAGAGTTATATAAAAATTCATTTCAAATATGGATTGTAAATCATGTTGCAATCTTTCCAAAATGTCCAAGAACTCTCCAAGATCATTTGTGGTTAGGGAAAATCGAAGAAGAGAAAATGGCATTTTGTCACTTTTGTTCAAGCCATTTTTACAATGCTTCAAGTTGCAAATTAGATCCTAGCATACTTGTACCTTGCATTGCAGGTCCTAAATCCCTTCTACACTCTATAATTAAATGCAAACTCAATGGATAATGGCTTTATTTTGACCTTTAGAGCATTGTACAAGAGATTAATCCATAAATGGCATAAAGGGTACAATGCCATTTTGATAAAGCAAACTTTTTGCAACTTTACTATCCTTGAGCCTTGGACCTGTTATTTTGTCACAAGCAATGTCCACAGACATCCAGCAATGTTTACCAACTATTATCAGCCCTAGAACTAGCAAGTACAACATTTTGGCTTAAGTCACTTCAACTTTCTTCTAAAGCAAGAAAAGTTGCAAAAGTCACGGGAACTTGTACATCTAATAAAGGGAAGGCTTGGCAACATTCAGAACAACTTCACAAACTTGTTGCAAGCTAGCACATGAATTCATAGCATCTGAAACTCTCCCAAACACAAAAAACACAAATTTCTTCCCAAACAGGGCAACCTCTACAAAATCCTTGCCAACTTCATTTTGGCTTGTGTGTTTTGCCTTTCAACCTTTGAAACACTTCATCCATATCATATCCAAATTATCCAAGCCCTTGTCCTATTGCTGTAACCTCTATTTCATACATCACCATTTTCAAACTTGAAGGTTGCAGGTTGACTTCTACAAGGAGTTTCAAGCATCCTCAAGGCAAGCTAAGCATTGGAATAGCTTGAAGGAACTTCAAGGAAGCTCACACGATCCTCAGGCCTCACTCAAAGTCCCCACATTGCCATATCCAAACTCAGCTGAACAAGGTATTTTTTAAAACTTTATCTCTCTATTTAGGCATCCTCAAGCCACGATTTGTGAAGCAAAAATGTATTCCTTAACTTGCTGAAGTTGTACATATACATAGTTGTCATTTATATTAACTGTGCCATGAGAATTTGAAGCTTGAAGTTCATGAAAAAACTAGGTCAGAAATTAGGGCTACATAAATTCTCCCTAATCTTTGAGAGTTAGATTATGAATTTTATATCATTGGAATCGTGAGATTCCAAGCTACATGTTTTGTGTTATGGTTTTTTTCCTTTTGTGCACGTATGTGAGAGTTGCAGGTTTGTACATGGGATGCGCGCAAGCTGAAGGACAAGGACGAGCTGAGCTGTCTTGGGCTTTTTTGGCGCTACTGGCCTTTTTGGTATTGATTTCCACACTCCCTGTTTTTCTTTTGCACCCCCTGCTTCATTTTTTATATTTTGGCATATTTTCTCATATTTTTATGTTTATTGATTTTAATATTTTTATCTGAACATTAAAAAATCACAAAAATAATTTTCTTAATTTTTTGCAATTTTATTTTATTTTAGTTATTTTTTCCACGTATAAAAATATTTTTATTTTAATAAATAGAATTTATTTTCTTATAAAAAATTGTAAATACATTAAAATACTATACATTTTTATTTTTATTATTTAACACATAAAAATAATTATTTTCACACATATTAATTTTTAAATATTGTATATAATATTATTTATATTTTCTTGTACAAAAATGGACAAATAAATAATAATTGAAAACTTAATTTTCTCTTAAAATAAAAAATTAGGGTTTTCCCTTTCAAAAATAATAATGTTATTTTTTCTTATTCTTAGGGCTTAAATAATTTTATTTTTTTATACTTATTTATCTTGTAATAGTATTTTAGGGTTTTTATTTTGTGCAAATATCCCCATTCAAAAACTTGTATCCCCCCTCCCATAATAATTGTTGTAATAGCTTATGTTTACTTTACGCAATTTATCGCATTTATACCATGTTAGTAAATTAGGGTTTTGTATGATAAGACAAAAATCAAACAAATAACATGACCTAATCCAAGACAATAAAAAAGCATGTAAAATGACAACACATTACACACAAGCACCCCTAGGGTTTCACCCACTTGGTTGCCTTAAAATAAAATAACTATAGTATGCATGCAAAGTATCTTGGCAAAGCAAAACAAAACAAAACAAAACAAAATATCATAGTCCCTAGATGACGCTATCAAAAGGTTGCCTAAACAAAGATGATCTTCGTCCCTAAAACTTGCTAAGATACTTGGCACCATTTCTATCATGGTCATACGATGACCCATGCCCGTCCCGTTTAACATCCAAAGATAGGGTTGTTTACCAAAGCAATGGTAAATCAACAATATCAAAGGAATAAAAATGTACAAGAAAGACTTTTGAGTAAGTAGATGCTTCTAGTTACTTGATCAACTTCAAAATAATCCTTGCTATTTTCAAACAAACACACACACATTTCAAAACATTTCTAAACAACTTTCAAAACATTGAAACATTTTTCAAAAGACAAACATCTTTGTATACATTCTCACGAACGAGAATCATGACAAAGGTTTCCTAAACGATGGCCTCTTTTCAAAATACTTTCAAAACCACACAAAGCACCCTTTCAAACAATTGAAAAAGCAAAGCAAGTGATCTAAACAAGTAACTAAGAGCCCATGGAAAACCATGGATGAAAAGGGTGCTAACACCTTCCCTTTTCATAATCTACCCCCCGAACTCAAAAACAATCCCAAAGGTCTTTCCTGTGCTTTTTTACCTTTCCTTTTGGATAAAAGAAAAGTTGGTGGCGACTCTTGCTAACCGCAACATTTGCAAACACAAACGCAAAACCTAATGTCAGTTCTCCCACCGCATCACAGAACTGGCGACTCTGCTGGGGAAAATCCTAAAAGTGGGGTTACCTTAGGGTTTTAGATCACCTTTACATGATTATCTTGCTTGACTTGTATGCTTTACATTTTGGTTCTATTGTTTGGGTTTGAATCCTCTACCCGGATTTGGGAAACATTTATAGGTAAATAGCAATACGTTGTGGAAATTGCACAGGGTATACCGACATGGTCTAAGCAATAGCTATGTTAGTGCGACATATTTGTGGGTACCGGTAGCCTTTGAGTTATTTAAAGAGAATACGCGGCCGCTGAGTGATGTCATGAAGAACTAATGGACTTTTAGAACCTTTACTTGACCAACTTGGCCTTTTAGGATGTAGTGAGATGACCGGATTTGGTGCAGTCTGAAGTTGGTAGATACTCGATACTACACTCATTGAGGGTTGGTTCCTTGGAATATTTCTGTCACCAGTAAAGAGGCTGAATTGAAACAATGAACAAGGAAACAATCCAGTGATATTGAGCTCCTCAGAACTCGGTTACTATTTCTAGGACAGGTTGAGCCAACTAAACTTCCAGAGGGTACTTACCTATGAAACTCCATGCAAGCCTAAACTAGGAACTTGTGTGATTTGTTTGTACATATATACTTGTGCATAAAATCATGGACATCATGAACATCATATGCATCCACTAACCATTTCAAGGATTTTGGATATTCATCTTTGTTCTTGTTTTGTAGGTTATGGATTTACTTCGCAGGAAAACTGTCCAAGTCAACCTTGTAAGAATTCCTCCACAACTCAAGGAGATAGCTTTAAGGATTCTTTAGAATTCTCCATTCACCGAGAGACATGGTCGTCTACTCAACCTAGTCACTTCCAACACAGAGGAATACATTATGAAAGTTCTCTTCCAGTTCTTTGACCCCTTGCATCATTGCTTCACATTTCCTGACTATCAACTTGTGCCTACTTTGGAGGAATTTTATCAACTCTTGAGGATTCCTATTCTCAATCAACTACCTTTCAACAGTATGGAAAGAGATCCAAAGCCATAAGAGATTGCTCAAGCCTTACACTTGCACTCATCTGATGTCATAACACATTGGGAAACTAGAAGTGGTGTCAAAGGCTTCTTGTCAAAGTTTCTGTTTGAGAAGGCCCAAAGCTGTTGAAATTCTCTAGACTTGCAAGCTTTTAAGGAGATTGTAGCTCTTCTCATCTATGGGATGGTCTTGTTCCCTAATCCTGACCAACTTATAGATGTGAGTGCTGCCAAAATTTTCATGACTCGCAACCCTGTGCCTACATTGCTTGGGGATATCCTCCACTCTTTTCACACTCGTACAATGAGGAAAAGAGGTGTTCTCATGTGTTACACTCCTCTCCTGGCAAGATGGTTTATTTCTCATCTTCCCCAATCAGTCTTGAAGAATGAGCAAGGCTTGAGGTGGTCACAACGGTTAATGACACTTAACCATTCAGATATCCATTGGTGTTCTCGATCAAAAGAGAATGTTATTATCATTGACCGTTGTGGGGAATTTCCTAATGTCCCTCTACTTGGCATTAGGGGAGGCATCACCTACAACCCTTGCTTATCTCTAAGACAGTTTGGTGATGCCCGAAGGGATGGCCCACATGATATGTGGATTCAAGGTTTGGTTTTCGTCTTCGACCACGACGACCAAGGACTCCGTCAAAGATTCATCCGAGCTTGGAGGAGGCCAAACAAGGTAGACAGTAAGACCTTGGGACACAAGAATTCCATCCCTCTTGAGCCTTACCTCAAGTGGGTACGAACCCGCACCCAAAGTCTTATGATGCCTTATCCCTCCATTCTCCCAGTGATTATAGAGCATGTTATGGAAGGAGAGGTTCCATACACCCTCCTACATCCTGACATGTCAACATCACTCGAAGATCTATAAAGGAGTTGGATACAACTCAAGGGAGAGAGCGACACTTTCGAAGCCCAATTCTAGACAAGCGAGAAGAAGGTTTTGGAACTCAATCGACTACTTCACGAAGAGCAGACTCTCAACACCTACATTGCACCAAAGAGGACGCGCAACGTCTTTTTACCTTAGAGTTTTGTATTATTTTGCCCAAGGGGCATTGATGTACTAACAAATTCTATCTTATTAATATGACGTGTGTTTCTTTTTTTTTTAAAACAAATTTGAATTTCTGAATCCTTGAAAGCATTACATGAATACATATCATTCATCATATGCATAAAAAGGTCTTCACACCAAGTTTCCTCATCTCTCTGCTGTTTATTTTAGCAAGATGGATATTGAACAAACGGTCAAAGATTTGCAAGCTCAGAATTCACAATTCCAACAGTTGCTCATGACCCTAGCCAAGGGGTAGGAGGAACTCAAGACTCTGCTACAGAAAGAGAAAGAGAAAAAGAAGAAGAAGCGAGCCGGTGTGGTTATCATGGGCAGAAGGTTTGAAGGACAAGCCAGACGGACCTTGGAATTCCCATCAACCTCTGAGGAAGGGGAAAGAAAAGGTAAAGAGACTGCAGTGCCTTCAGATTATGAAGCAGAGGAAGAGGAAGAAGATGACTACTCTGAACAGCAATACCCTCTGGCTGATGACAAATACAAAAACTTGGAAGAGCGTCTAGTAGATATGGAGATACAGAGAGTGCTTGGGCTAGACTTTGAGGAGTTGGGGCTGGTATCTGGAATTGTAATCCCTCCTAAGTTTAAAGTGCCACTGTTTGCTAAGTATGATGGGGTGTCTTGTCCCAATATGCACCTACGATCTTATGTTAGGAAGATTCAACCATATTCTTCTGACAAAGACTTATGGGTTCACTTTTTCCGGGACAGTTTATTGGGGACGCAGCTGGATTAGTTCTACCAGTTGGAGAGGTCTGATATGCATAATTGGGAAGACTTGGCAGCCGCCTTTTATAAACAATATCAATACAACGCCGACTTGGCGCCAACCCGTACTCATCTACAGAGTATGGCTATGGCTACCAATGAGGGCTTCAAAGACTACGCCCAAAAATGGAGGGATTTAGTCGGAAGGGTATAACCACCTTTATCTGAGAGGGAGCTAGTGGACATGTTCTTGGGGACTCTGTCAGGTCCTTTCTTTAATCACCTGATTGGAAGCTCCTCTGCAGGTTTCACTGAGTTGATTCTACCTCTACAGTTGCCAAAAAGCCCTTCACTGGAAAGAAGGAAGTGTTTGCTGTCTATACACATAGAAACCAGGGAAGAACCGAACGACAACCAACAGTGGGGGCCATCATGATTCAAAAGTCTGCATCAGACTAGCCGAGAAACAACCAACCGAGAAATGATCAGCCGAGAAATAATCAACAAAGGGTGGAAAGGCCTGTAAGGCAATTCACCAAGATAAACATGACTCCTGCTCAAGTCTTACCACATCTCTTGAAGTTGAACCCGACCATGCTAAAAGAGGCCCCTAAAAATCCTAACACTGCTTCTCCACATTACCATCCCAATGCCAGACGTGCTTATCATTCAGAAAGTCCAGGGCATGACACCAACAACTGTTGGGCCCTGAAGAACAAGATTCAAGATCTAATTGACACAAAGGAAGTTGAATTTGAAGCTCACGAAAAGTCGAATGTTATCTCCGCACCGATGCCTAGGCATGGACACAATGCCAATGTTGTGGAAGAAGATCTGTTTGTTTCTACTGTGGATGAACTGTTAACTCCTCTCCTAACCATCAAGTTGAATTTGTTGAAAGCTGAGGTATTTCCAGGATGTGACAAAGATTGCCATACTTGCCTGTCCTCCCCGTTTGACTGTTCTCTGTTGAAGAAAGGAATCCAACAACTGATTGATAACAAGGAAATTTTGTTTGAGAAAGCTCCTGTTTCACCCATTCCAGTTCCAGAAGTTTCAATAATAACCATATACGCCAATCCTTCCAGGGTTCCTAAAAAACCCGTTAGGATTACATCTGCTCCAGTGACTACTCCATTGAAGATAACAATGCCCGGGCCAACCCCATACAAAACCGATAAAATGGTACCATGGAACTATGGTGGAGAAATATACTACCATGGTGTCAAACAGATTGAACAGACCATTGAAGAAGAAAGCCCTGAGGAGGATAATCCCGACATCGGTATCATTACTGGAACAAGCAAGGTTACCCATAGTGGAATAATCTTTTCTCCAGAGATTGCTCCTCCAACAACAGTCTTTGGACCAGCGGCCATTCCAAAGATTACACCTATACCAGTAACTGTACCTGCAAGTGTACCCGCCAACAATGACAATACAATTCCCATCCCTACTTCTGCTACTGAGAAAAAAGGAAAGAATGTTCAAGAGGATCCTGTCTTGACGAAGGCTCAATCACTAGTCATTCCTGAAACATCCCAGAAAGAGATGCAAGAAATTCTGAGGATCATTAAGAAAAGTGATTATGATGTGGTGGAACAACTGGGGTAGACCCCCTCAAAGATCTCCATGTTGGCCCTATTGCTTTGTTCAGAAGCTCATGCTAAGGCTCTGATAATATTTTTTAAGATGGCCCACGTGCCACAAGAAACCTCCACTGATCAATTCCAGGAATGTGTGGCTAGTTTAACAGCTGACAATGGTCTAGGATTCTCCGATGCAAATTTAACTTCGAAAGGGAGAAAACATAATGATGCTTTGCATGTCTCGTTGGAATGCAGTGGGACAACCCTAGCACACGTACTGGTAGACACTGGTTCGTCTTTGAACGTCTTGCCGAAGAAAGCCTTGGATAGATTGGATTGTGAAGGCTTAACCCTGAAACCCAACAATATAATTGTCAGAGCCTTTGATGGTTCTAAAAGGATGGTCCACGGGGAGGTGGACATCCGGATTAAGGTGGGAACTGAAACCTTCAACTCCATATTCTATGTGATGGACATCCGTCCTTCCTATTCTTTCCTGTTGGGAAGACCTTGGATCGACCACGCTGAAGCTGTCACTTCTACTCTGCATCAAATGCTCAAGTACCCCGTCCAAGGGAAAATTATAATTGTTCACGGTGAAGAGGAATACATGATTAGTCACCTGAATTCCTTCCGTTATATGGAGTTAGATGGTGAATTCATAGAAACCCCTTTCCAACACTTTGAGGAAGTTTCTTAGGAAATAGCAGCGACTAAAGCGGTGTCCTCAACTCCTGTGATCACAAGACCACCACCTCGAATGTCGTCTCTCAAGGATGCTAGGGCAGTAGTGGAAGAAGGCGGATCCACTATCTGGGGGAAGCTTCCAGACTTCTCTTACAAATCAGACAAGTTCGGCCTGGGATTTACTTCGACTGGTCAAAAGGCTATGCGTGGCTCCCGTGCCGGAGGGCCACCTGTGAAGATCAGCCACCGAGGGGTTAATGCACTAGAGGACAGTGAAGAAGAGGGCAGCTTGGAAGACTGGATTTTTCCTACTGTTGGCGGAGGACTGTGCAACTGGAAAGAAAAAGACTTTGTTCCGGTTAATTTCATACTGCAGTACCCTTCCATTCCGGAACCCATGGGTAACGATACTGCTATAGCCTTCAGTGACTCTGAAGATCTGATCAACCAAGCCGAATACGAAGGTGAGGAAGATTGTGAGGTGCCAGGGGAATTGGCCAGATTATTACAGTAAGAGGAAAGAGCAATTCAACCTCATGAGGAGTTGTTAGATACAATCAACTTGGGAACTGAGGAGGATAAAAAGGAAATCAAGATAGGTGCCAACCTAGAGCCGATTGTCAAAGAGCGCCTAATTCAGCTACTACATGATTATGTTGAAATCTTCGCCTGGTCATACGAAGACATGCCGGGACTCGATAAAGACATTGTGGTACACCGTCTACCCACAAGAGAAGACTGTCCACCAGTTAAGCAAAAGGTCGGCCGCATGAGACCTGACATGTCAGAAAAGATCAAGGAAGAAGTTATGAAGCAGTTCAATGCTGGATTTCGGGCTATTACTTCCTATCTAAAATGGGTTGCTAACTTTATTCCCGTGCCTAAGAAGGACGGAAAAGTGAGAATATGTGTGGATTATAGAGATTTAAACAGGGCCAACCCTAAAGATGATTTTCCACTTCCGCACATCGACATCCTGGTTGACAACACAGCTCAACACAAAGTATTTTCTTTCATGGACGAATTCTCAGGCTATAACCAGATCAAAATGGCACCTGAGGACATGGAGAAAACTACTTTTGTCACACAGTGGGGTACGTTCTGCTACAAAGTGATGCCATTCGGACTGAAGAATGCCGGGGCAACCTATCAACGCGCCATGGTAGCTTTGTTTCATGATATGATACATCATAAGATAGAGGTCTACATAGATGACATGATAGCCCGATCACAAACTGAAGAAGAACACCTTGATCACTTGCAAAAGCTGTTTGTCAGGTTGAAGGAGTACAAGCTAAGACTAAACCCAAACAAGTGCACATTCAGAGTCCGATCCGGTAAACTCTTAGGATTCATTGTCAGCAACAAAGGAATCGAGGTTGATCCTGCCAAAGTTAAAGCTATACAAGAAATGCCTTCTCCTCGTACTAAGAAGGAAGTCAGAGGTTTCTTGGGACGCATAAACTACATTTCTAGGTTCATTTCTCACCTAACATCTACTTGTGAACCAATCTTCAAGCTGTTGAAGAAAGATCAGGTAGTTAAATGGAATGATGACTGTCAAGTTGCTTTCAATAAAATCAAGGAGTATTTGATAGAACCTCCTGCCTTGATGCCACCCGTCGAAGGAAGGCTGCTAATCATGTATCTAACCGTCTTAGAGAATTCAATGGGGTGCGTATTGGGGAAGCATGACGAGTCTGGCCGAAAAGAGCATGCCATTTATTACCTTAGCAAAAAGTTTACCGACTATGAAACCAGATATTCACTGCTCGAGAAAACTTGCTACACTTTGGTATGGGCTGCTCACCGGCTAAGGCAGTATATGTTGACTCATACCACTTTGCTGATATCTAAGATGGATCCGATAAAATACATCTTTGAGAAGCCTGCTTTGTCTGGAAGGATAGCCAGATGGCAGATGATCCCAATGGAATACAATATACAGTACACGACCCAAAAATCTATAAAGGGGAGTGTACTCGCCAATCATCTGGCCCATCAAGCTGTCGAAGATTACCAGTCCATGAAGTTTGACTTCCCTGAAGAAGACATCATGACATTGGACACCATTGAAGAGATCAGACCATATGACGGACCTGAACAAGGATCTCGATGGACCCTGTACTTTGATGGGGCCTCCAATGCACTTGGTAATGGTATCAGTGTTGTGCTTATATCTCCAGAAGGATGCCATACTCCTTTCACCGCCAGACTTTGCTTCAACTGTACGAACAACATGGCAGAGTACGAGGCGTGCTTCTTTGGACTCAAGGCTGCCATAGACTTGGGAATCAAATCCTTAGATGTGTTTGGGGACTCAACTTTGGTCATTAGTAAGATCAAAGGAGAGTGGGATACTAAACATCCAAACCTTATCACTTACAAAGAACATGTTTTGACATTGTTACCACATTTCGAGCAGATTACCTTCTAGCACTTCCCGCGAGAAGAAAATCAGCTAGCAGATGCTCTAGCTACAATGTCATCTATGTTTAAACTTGATTGGGACAATGAGGCTCCCAAAATCTCCATTGAACGGGTGGACGAACCTGCACACTGTCACAAGATTAATACCGAAGAAGTAGTGGACCAGTCGTGGTTTCATGAAGTCAAAAGGTATCTCGAGGCTCAAGAATACCCTGAAGGAGCCTCAGTCAATGGCAAAAAGTTCTTAAGGAGATTCTCAGCTAAGTTCTTCCTAAGTAATGGCATCCTGTACAAGCGCAATCATGATTCTATTCTGCTCCGTTTTGTGGACAAGATTGAAGCTGAAAAGATCATGGCTGAATTGCATGAAGGTACCTTCGACACTCACTCTAGCGGGCATACGATTGCTAAGAAGATTCTACGGGCAGGATATTACTGGTCTACCATGGAAGCTGACTGCTATCAACACTCCCGTACCTGTCACAAATGTTCAATCTATGCAGACAAGGTGCACGTGCCTCCTGTTCCTCTAAATGTCTTAACAACTCCTTGGCCCTTCGCTATGTGGGGAATCGACATGATTGGAGATATCAAGCCTACATCTTCCAATGGACACCGTTTCATCCTGGTGGCCATTGACTATTTCACCAAGTGGGTCGAAGCAGCTTCCTTCACATCTGTTACTAAGAATGTTGTTGCCCGATTCATCAAGCAGAACCTTATTTGCCGGTACAGTATCCCCGAAAGGATCATCACTGATAACGGTACAAACCTTAACAATACTATGATCACCGCCTTGTGCGAGCAGTTCAAGATTCAACATAACAATGCATCCCCCTATCGGCCAAAGATGAATGGTGCAGTTGAAGCTGCTAACAAAAATATCAAGAATATCATACAAAAGATGACAGTCACCTACAAGGACTGGCATGAAATGCTACCGTTTACTCTTAACGGGTACCGTACCACGACACACACATCAACTGGGGCAACACCCTATTCCTTGGTATATGGCATGGAGGCTATTTTACCTATCGAGGTTCATATTCCCTCTTTGAGAATCATGAAGGATGCTGGTTTGAGTGAAGATGATTGGATTCAGACCCGGCTTGATCAACTAAACTTGATTGATGAAAAGAGGCTTACTATTGTTTGCCATGGTCAGACATATCAAAAACGGATGATC
This sequence comes from Vicia faba, assembly GCA_948472305.1. Classification (NCBI taxonomy): domain Eukaryota; kingdom Viridiplantae; phylum Streptophyta; class Magnoliopsida; order Fabales; family Fabaceae; genus Vicia; species Vicia faba. Next base: position 1,361,343,701 of record OX451736.1, on the reverse strand, counting down.
AAGGCTTTCAATAAGAAAGTCAGGCGCCAGACATATCAAGTCGGGGATCTGGTAATCAAGCGCATCATCTTGCCACAAAGTGATCCCAGGGGAAAATGGACACCTACCTATGAAGGACCATTTGTGATCAAAAACATCTTTTCTGGTGGGGCAATGATCTTAACCACAATGGACGGCGACGACTTGCCGCACTCTGTGAACGCAGACATAGTCAAAAGATACTACGCATAAATGACCCGCTAGGTTGACACAACTAGGCAAAAAAAGGGCATCCCGGTGAATCGAAAACCCGAAAGGGCGGTTCAGGCAAAAATTAGGGATAAATAATAAAAAATACGTACACCCGGCAAGTTGAAAACCCGAAAGGGCGACTTGGGCAAAAAAGGGTTTTCCGGTGGACTGAAAACCCGAAAGGGCGGTCCAGGAAAAAGTTAGGGAATTAAAGCGTTTGACTATGTCTTGTCGGATCACTTTAAGGACAATCTCTCCACAGACAAAACTGGAACTTCTGATCAATCCAATCCTCTTCGGACAAAGCAACAGATGGACAAGATATTCGAAGATATGAAGGCTATAGCGTAATGGGAACCCCATGGGATTTTTACACACATAGCTATCTTTCTATGTAAATTTTTCTTACTTTTATGACACCATCCTCTTACTAGGATGTCTGTCTCCTTTGTATAAAATAATTATTCAAAGTAAATACAAAGATACCTCTTTCAAAGTGCAGAAAACTATTTGCCTTTTTTACACTTGTGTTTTATTTGCAAAAACGTCCAATGATTCATTGATGAACATATGCATTTAAACATAATTACTGTTTACAAATAAACAGGAAGGAAAAGAACAATTACTGATAGACTGAAAGGATAGGAAAACGTCTTTAGGCTATTCCACGAGCAATCCCTACGGTACATCATCTAGATCCCCATCGGAGCCAAAACTTTGAAATACAGATCCCCAGCGGAGTTATAATTTCAAACCCTTGATCCTCATCAGAGTTAAAGCTTCAAACTCCCAATCCCCAGCGAAGCCAAAACTTCTAACTATCAATCCCCGACGGAAACCATCCAGTTTCTCTAAATTCCTTAGCAAGTTATCTTGAAACCTGGAAATCAACCAGATAGCAGTTAACCCTTGTCTCTCCCCAACCTAGGATGATTCCCCAATAGAGTGACAGACGACCGAAAACTCTTGAACTTACTCCCCAACAGTAAGCCTTCTTCCCCACAGAGTTTTTATTCCTAAACAGAATGAAGATTCTCATTCTTAATTTCCCAGTGAAGTCACCAAAGTTTTATTGCTCCCCAACAGATTGAAGATTCTCATTCTCAATTCCCCGCAGAAGTCATCAGAGTCTTCCTTATTCTCCAGAAGATCAAGGATTTCCTTTGTATAATCCCCAGTAGAAGTCATCAAATTCTCTGGATTTCCCAAGCAAATTTCTCAAGCAGTTTGGCATTACTCTCACAACAAATTTGTTTGTCAATACTCCAACTTCAAGACATGAAGGATCCTCATATCCCCACAGAAGTTATCAAGGATTTTTAATCCCCAACAGTCGCCCAGGATTTCTTATCCTCGGCAGTCAAGGATTTATTCTCCCCGACAACAGTCAAGGGTTTTATTATCCCCAGCTATCAAGGATTTATTTTCCTCAGCAATACAGCACACCAGCTTACATGCGCATACATTACATCCATATATCATAAACATTGATAAAGCACATTTATTGCAACATACATTTCATGCAACATAACTTTGTGTTTCAGCTAACATTTTACCCTTTTCAGGATAAGATTAACAAGCTACCATTAATAGTATACAATCATGATACAGTACAGATACACTCCAGACGCGGAAGTCATTCTGTTGCTCATTCAGATTCAGATTTCAGATACAGTTCATATACGCTCCAGATACAGATGCCATCCTGATACTTATTCTGATTTCAACTATCAGATACAGATTGGATACACTCCGAACACGGAAGCCATTCTATTTCTCATTCAGATTCAACTATCAATTTCAAGTTCAAATACACTCCAGACACGGAAGTCATTCTGTCACTTATTCAGATCCCATATACAGTTTAAATACACTCCAGCCACAGAAGTCATTCTGCTACTTATTCAGATCTCAACTTCAGATACAATTCAGATATACCCCAGACACGGAAGTCATTCTGATACTCATTCAGACCTCAACATTCAGATACAGTACAGATACACTCCAGACACGGTTGCCATTCTGTCACTTATTCAGTTTCATCTTTCAAGCTTCAGATACAGTGCGGATACGCTCCAGACAAGGTTGCCATTCTGTCACTTATTCTGATTTTTTCCCCAGCTCGGATATGCTTCAGACACGGACGCTATTCCATTGCTCATTCAGATTCAGTCCCCAGATACAGCTCAGATACGTTCCAGATACGGACACCATTCTGATACTTATTCTTTTGACTTATAACTTACAGTTCAACAAACATTCTTGGATGGCATCTCTAAGCCCATCTCCAACAAGATTCTATCACCTCCCCAAATGGCATCTTTAAGCCTATTCCCTCAACTACACTTCGACGAGTGCAAATTTACAGGCACTCTAGTGTCCAATCATCTTTTACCTTCGAGTCACGAACGACAAACTCGCCAATCTAACTCTTCAGGTTCAAGAAGATTGAACAGGGGCAGCTGTTGTACCCCAAAATTTGCCCTCTCATTTTATCAATATTTTCGTCACAAGACTTCTTGGACTCTAGACAAGATTAGGGTTTGCTCAGCTCAAGACCTCACCTTGCACTGATTACCTGCAATTAGGGTTTGAGTTTGCACAAGGGTTTTTGGACCATCCATGCTTCATGGGACTTTCATACACCATTTTGGACCCCTAATATTTCTCATGACAAGTTTCAAGCCTTGAATCACATTTTTGCCCAGTCAATTGGACAGTTGACCTAAAAATCAGTTGTATTGGGGAAAAAGTCAACCATGGCCAATTTATAGTCAAGCTTCATAAATATTGATCCACAACAACATTTTGGACTCATATGAACCATTTGATCAAGTTTGGATCACAACTCCTCAAGAAATTTGATCAAATCATCAAAAGAGCAAAATGGTCAAAATTAGGGTTTTAATTGAGAAAGGGCAATTTCTGTTTTTTAACCTAACCAATGGCCAATTAGGTTCAATAATGGTTTCAAGGACTCAATAGCATCATCTTTATCTAATCACATAGTTCAAAATATCTCAAGTACATAGGATTGACAGATGAATTTTGCAGTCAACTGAGCAAAAGTCAACGATGCACTGAAAAGTCAAACTTTGACTTTTTGGTCAAAATCAAGTGCCAAGGGTCATAATTCATCAAGATATGTCAAAATGTGAAACTTGTTGACCAAGAAACCTAAAATTGCAAATTAGGATTTTAATTTGAAATTTTTCATAACTTAGAATTTTTCTAAGTATGGAAAATTTCTTATTTTTTTCCCAACTTTCCACAACTTTTTCACCATGATGCAATTGGATTCAAAGAAAACTTCAAACATGAACGTTGTAGTCCTCCATGAAATCTACAACTTTTATTCACAAAGTTTTCCCAAAAGATGCTTGGATCTCAAGTTATGAATTTGTGAATAAGGGTCCATGAACTTTTTAACTTAGTGAAAATTTTCCCTAATTTAGGCAGGTTTTTGACCCAAATTCATGGACATTTTTCACCTAGTTCCAAGAGGTATCTCAAAAGGAATTTCAAAGATGTATTGTAGAGCATGTTGCAATATTTCCAAAATGTCTAAGAACTCTCCAAGATCATTTGTGGTTAGGGAGAATCGAAGAAGTGAAAAATGGCATTTTGTCACTTTTGTTCAAGCCATTTTTACAATGCTTCAAGTTGCAAATCAGATCCTAGCATGCTTGTACCTTGCATTAAAGGTCCTAAATCCATTCTATACTCCATAATTAAATGAAAACTCAATGGATAATGGCTTTATTTTAACCTTTAGAGCATTGTACAAGAGATTAATCCATAAATGACATAAAGGGTACAATGCCATTTTGATAAAGCAAGCTTTTTGCAACTTTGCTATCCTTGAGCCTTGGACCTGTTCTTTTGTCACAAGCAATGTCCACAGACATCCAGCAATGTTTACCAACTATTATCAGACCTAGGACTAGCAAGTACAATATTTTGGCTTAAGTCACTTCAACTTTCTTCTAAAGCAAGAAAAGTTGCAAAAGTCAAGGGAACTTGTACATCTGATAAAGGGAAGGCTTGGTAACATTCAGAACAACTTCACAAACTTGTTACAAGCTAGCACACGAATTCATAGCTTCTGAAACTCTCCCAAACACAAAAAACACAAATTTATGCCCAAACAGGGAAGCCTCTGCAAAATTCTTGCCAACTTCATTTTGGCTTGTGCGTTTTTCCTTTCAACCTTTGAAACACTTCATCCATATCATATCCAAACCATCCAAGCCCTTGTCCTGTTGCTGTAACCTCTATTTCAGACATCACCATTTTCAAACTTGAAGGTTGCAGGTTGACTTCTACAAGGAGTTTCAAGCATCCTCAAGGCAAGCTAAGCATTGGAATAGCTTAAGGGAACTTCAAGGAAGCTCACACGATCCTCAAGCCTCACTCAAAGTCCCCACAATGCCATATCAAAATTCAGCTGAACAAGGTATTTTTCAAAACTTTATCTCTCTATTTAGGTATCCTCAAGCCACGACTTGTGAAGCAAAAATGTAGTCCTTAACGTGCTGAAGTTGTACATATGCATAGTTGTTATTTATATTAACTGTGCCATGAGAATTTGAAGCTTGAAGTTCATGAAAAAACTAGGTCAGGAATTAGGGCTGCAGAAATTCTCCCTAATCTTTGAGAGTTAAATTATGAATTTTATATCATTGGAATCGTGAGATTCCAAGCTACATGTTTTGTGTTATGGTTTTTTGTTTTTGTGCACGTATGTGAGAGTTGCAGGTTTGTACATGGAATGCGCGCAAGCTGAAGGACAGGGACGAGTTGAGCTGTCTTGGGCTTTTTTGGCCTTTTTGGTTTTGATTTCCACACCTCCTGTTTTGCTTTTGCACCCCCTGCTTCATTTTTTATATTTTGGCATATTTTCTCGTATTTTTATGTTTATTGATTTTAATATTTTTATCTGAACATTAAAAATCACAAAAATAATTTTCTTAATTTTTTGCAATTTTATTTTATTTTTGTTATTTTTTCCACATAAAAAAATAGTTTTATTTTAATAAATAGAATTTATTTTCTTATAAAAAATTGTAAATACATTAAAATACTATACATTTTTATTTTTATTATTTAACACATAAAAATAGTTATTTTCACACATATTTAATTTTTAAATATTGTATATAATATTATTTATATTTTCTTGTACAAAAATGGACAAATAAACAATAATAGAAAACTTAATTTTCTTTTAAAATCCAAAATTAGGGTTTTCCCTTTCAAAAATAATAATTTTATTTTTTCTTATTCTTAGGGCTTAAATAATTTTATTTTTTCATACATTAAACAATTACAAAACATTTTTGCATAAATACATTTTATTTGCATATTTAAATATTTGTATATTTATTTATCTTGTAAAATAATTCAATTGGGTTGTAATAGTATTTTAGGGTTTTTATTTTGTGCAAATATACCCATTCAAAAACTTGTATCCCCCCTCCCATAATAATTGTCGTAATAGCTTAGATTTACTTTACGCAATTTATCGCATTTATACCATGTAAGTAAATTAGGGTTTTGTATGATAAGACAAAAATCAAACAAATAGCATGACCTAATCCAAGACAATCAAAAAGCATATAAAATGACAACACATTGCACACAAGCACCCCTAGGGTTTCACCCACTTGGTTGCCTTAAAATAAAATGACCATAGTATGCATGCAAAGTGTCTTGGCAAAGCAAAGCAAAACAAAACAAAACAAAAGATCATAGTCCCTCGATGACGCTATCAAAAGGTTGCCTAAACAAAGATGATCTTTGTCCCTAAAACTTGCTAAGATACTTGGCACCATTGCTATCATGGTCATACGATGACCCATGCCTGTCCCGTTTAACATCCAAAGATAGGGTTGTTTACCAAAGCAATGGTAAATCAACAATATCAAAGGAATAAAAATGTACAAGAAAGAATTTTGAGTAGGTAGATGCTTCTAGTTACTTGATCAACTTCAAAATAATCCTTGCTATTTTCAAACAAACACACACACATTTCAAAACATTTCCAAACAACTTTCAAAACATTGAAACATTTTTCAAAAGACAAATATCTTTGTATACATTCTCACGAACGAGAATCATTACAAAGATTTCCTAAACGATGGCCTCTTTTCAAAATACTTTCAAAACCATACAAAGCACCATTTCAAACAATTGCAAAAGCAAAGCAAGTGATCTAAACAAGTAACTAAGAGCCCATCGAAAACCATGGATGAAAAGGGTGATAACACCTTCCTTTTTCATAATCCACCCCCCGAACTCAAAAATAATCCCAAAGGTCTTTCCTGTGCTTTTTTACCTTTCCTTTTGGATAAAAGAAAAGTCGGTGGCGACTCTTGCTAACCACAACATTTGCAAACACAAACACAAAACCTCAAGTCAGTTCTCCCACCGCATCACAGGATGCATTGTACCACCAATTCTTTTTACTTTTATCACATAAACCTTCTCCCCAACTTTCAATATTTCTATCTAATTAGACAAAATTTGCTCTTCATTAGAGGTTAAAGCATAATTGGGTTAAGTGTTTACAAACAAGAAAATTTTGGAATGAATCAATATCGAAATTCTTTATGTTCAACAACAAGGTTACTAAGTGGTGTACTTAATAATTTGTTGGGAATTATATTGATTCAATCTCACAATTTTAAAGACTCTAAAGGGTTTCTAATGTACACTTACTACAAGGTGAATTGAAGCCTTTTAGAATGGTGGTTCTTCTGATAATACAAAAAAATGCCTTGATCACTTCCTAATTTCCATAATTTATAAAATTAATGCAAGATTAAACATGAATTAAACGAGTTAACAACAATTATCAGAATTCTTCTACTTTTGGTGGACAATGGAAAGCTACTCACATATGTGGTTTTTGTCCTAATGATTCATATATGAACACATATTTACAAAATAATGCATAACATGATTTTTTGCATAAATAGCTAATTTCATTATCGTGCTATCATTCTACAAAGCGATTAAACAATACCTTCTTTGAGCAACATTGAGACTTTTATCATCAACACCCACATTTTGAGTTGATGAAACCTCTTGAAAAGCTATATCTTTATCTTTTAGCACTTGAGTCCAAAATTGTTTACAAGGACAAACACAACAAAATATCTTTGTACAAACAACAATTAAGTAGTATAATACGACTTTTAAATTCAAAAACTAAATTAAAACTTAATTAAAACGTAAGGTGTCTTTGGTGCACAACACCAACAAAAAGTACCCACAAAGGGTACAACATCCAAACTAAAATATTATACAACATCCCAAAATAGATTGTTCAAACATAAAATTAAATAAAAAGTACTAAAATATCAAGATAAAACTGAAATAAATGACCATAGCAAAAAAATCTTCACTTTGTAGCATCCATGATTTTGGTCATATACACCCATTAGTCTCCCATTTCATCATCACCATTATCATCTTGACCACCTTCATTACCATCATATGTTGCTGCCCCCTCCGAAAAGAAAGGGCATCTACCCATAGGCCAATTGCAATAAGAAACATACTCCTCATGAGAAGGAAAATAAGTGACTTCCTAAGGTGCAAATTAATGGAGGTATAATTTATCCAAGGAGTCATGAAGAAACTGGTTCGACCTCTGATTAGCCTCGGGCATATCCTACATGAAGTTGCAAGTCTCTCATCCTTGGATCCCAGTTAGCATAATCCAGATCCTCAGATGGCCCAGCTGCTTCTTAAGCACTTGAAGATTCACCTCGACCACCCTTTTTTTGTTTAATGTCAACTTGTCCAAACATTATCTCCCAATATATTTGTCATCAATAAACCCCCCCCCCCCCTCACTTTCTCATTAATCACACCCGATTTAAGCACCCACTTACAGTAAAATAAAGTAGTAATTAAGCAAGGAAATATTAAAGGGTTTTTAGAGTATACCCCCAGTCTTCTCATGCTTTAAATGGAGGTTTTAATTTCTGTAGCAATGACACGAGCAACATCTACCTCCTTATCCTCGAGAATAAACTGCACAAGCTAATCAACCTCAATAGGTGTCGATGATCGATGCATCCTTGGTTTGATGTTGTGAAAAATTAGTAGAAGGACTTATTGTGCTTCCAGAGTCATGTGATCCCTCTTATACCAGATTGGCTCTCCCTCAGAGTTCAGCTCCACACTCCCTCCTTCTCGTAGAATTGACTTAGAAAGTTCATCATTATTTCTTACCATACCGAGAGCCTTTGTATACCCATCCATTTCCAGAATTCCAAAGGACTTAGTTTTCCCAAAATGTTATTTAAATCCTCTTGACCAAACCTAATCTCTTTTCCCCGCACAAAAGTATCAAACCAAAAAGTTTCTCCTTTGGGCACCAAAGAATTCGCGTAGAATTCCTTTACCAACTCGTAGCTTATTCTATCAATGGAGTTGATTATACTTCCCCACTTTTTTCTTTCAAAAATACTTTCTACACTCCCGTACGGGCCATTTCGATCAATGATGGACTTCCTCTCTGACAGAACATGCCTCTCTTCAAGCATCATGCACCTTTCCTCGTGCAAATCACTTTTGAAATATCTCTTATCAAACTCCCGAGGTTGATTAGAGCCACTTGCCCTGTTTGTGTTTTATTTCTTGGAACCGGATGAACCTTTAGGAGGCATCTGCATCATAAAATAGACAAACACATAACAAGATAACACTAAACTTGTTAGAAAAAATCAGAACTTAAAAAATGAAACAGGGTCGATTTTTGAAATGCTGCCCCAGCTTTGCTCGTCCGCGTGCGAGCGAGTCCTCGCCTGTGCTTCACTTGGTGAGGCAGTCGCGGGAGGCCTAAAATGCATAAAACAATAGATGCTTCCAAAATCCCAATTCTTCAACTAACATGTCCAAATATCATAACAAAACATGGTGATTTTATTTTACACAATAGGGATTTAAATAATTACCTAACAACATGTATTATAAGAAATATACTCTATAACACAACTTCAAAATGCTTGCAATGTCAAAGAAAATTAAAGAGCATCAATATTTACCTTGAAATCTGAAATGAGCAAATGAAAAATGCAAGGAATTTGAGGTTGAGAGAGCAAAAGTGCAAGAGTGTGCTAGGGTTTTCTTTGTGATGAAAGATGCAAGAAAAGTGACAAAAAGGTGGACCACTTCACGTAAATATAATGGGTTAATAGATGGGCCCAAGCAAAGTGGGTCAAATACTTACCCAGCCAGCAAAACGTAGCAAAATGACCCAGAGCTGCACGCGTAGCCTGGTACGGCGAAGCAGACGCAAGGGTCAGGAGAAATGCTTCGCCCCACGCTCGCCTGTCGAGCCACACCAGAAACAGAAAAATATTTTCTATTGCAGACTCCACTGCAAAAACTCTTGCACGACTTTTTCCATACGATAATACTCCAAATGAAAAAATTAAACGAAATAAATACTTACAATGTTGGGGTGCCTCCCAAAAAGAGCTTTGTCTAACATCGTTAGAGCTCGACGGTCTATGGTGATTTCACAAATCACCAATACGAATAATACTTGTTTCCCGATTCACTTCAACTCCAAGGTAGATTTTTAATCATTGGCTATTCACCGTCCAAATTTATTTTGAGATTGGATCCTCCAACATAATTGCTCCATCGTCTTTGACATCCTTTATCAAGAACAGACCTGACCATTTGGACTTCAATTTCCACGGAAAAAGTTTTAACTGTGAATAGAAAAGAAGCCCCATTTGGCCAATTTAAAGTCCTTGTGTTGAATTTTTTTATCATGGTAAAATTTGACCTTCTCCTTATAAAGCCTGTTGGAATGGTAAGCATAATTGCGCATAAAATCTACAATTGAATTTTTATTTTTTTTCTTCGGCCAAGTTAGAATCAAAGTTTGAAAATTTTAAAACACAAAGAGTCATGTGCTTAATTTCAACCGGAAGGTGACATGTTTTTCCATACACCATTTGAAACAATGTCAAACCAATGAGAGCTTTGTAAGCGGTGTGATACACCCCCAAAGCCTCATCTAACTTAAGAGACCAATCCTTCCGCGAATTTGACACGGAATTTTCCAAAATTCTTTTTACTTCCCTATTTGAAACTTCCACTTAACCATTTTCTTGCGAATAGTATGGGGCCACCACTTTATGCTTTAAACAATAATTTTCTAAAACTTTTTCAAGAGGTGTATTGCAAAATTGTGATCCACCATCATTAATTAACACGCGCGGTGTGCCAAAACGGGAAAAAATGTTTTTCTTGAGAAATTTAATTATCGTTTTGCCATCTGCTCTACGACAAGCTATGGCTTCCACCCATGTAGAGACGTAATCAACCGAACATGAATAAACTCATTCAAAAAAGATGGGGGAAATGGTCCTACAAAATCGATGCCCCAACAATCAAAAACTTCTACTTCCAACATGCTATTCAAGGGCATCTCATCCTGTTTTCTAATTCCTCCACTTCTTTGGCATTTATCACAATTCTTAGCATGCAAGTATGCATCATTGAACAAAGACAGCCAATAAAAGCCCGATTAAAGGAATTTTGTTGTCGTACGTAAATCGTTAAAATGACTTTCATACAGAGAATTGTGTCAATGCCAAAGTATACTTTTAGACTCCTTCAAGGACACACATATCCTTAACAAATTATCACTTCAAAGCCTTAAAAGATAAGGTTCATCCCAAACATAAAATTTCGCATCCACCAAGAATTTACTCTTTTGGTCCCAAGTTAGATCCTCCAGTATCAATTTGAATGCCTTGTGATTTACAAAATCGGAAAACCACAATCTAACTTGTACCATAAAATTTTTTCATCAGGAAATTCCTCTCTAACTTCACTTTCTTGGTTAGTGACTTTTACATTGACTAAGTGGGATAAGTGATTTTCTACCAAATTCTCGGAACCTTTCTTGTTGTGAATTTCTAGATCAACTTCTTGCAACAAAAGGATCCAACAAATAAGTCTTTTCTTAGAATATGGTTTGGTAAGAAAATACCTTATCGCCACATGGTCAGTGTACACCACAACCTTTGATCCAATGAGGTAATACCTAAATTTTTCCAATTCATACACTATAGCTAACAATTATTTTTCAGTTGTGGAATAATTAATTTGTGCCTCATTAAGAACCTTGCTAGCATAATGTATCGCATGAAAAAAATTCCTTTTCTTTGACCAAGAACTGCACCAACAACATAATCGCTAGCATCACACATAAGTTCAAAATCAATTTTCCAATTTGGTGCTACAATTATTGGTGCAGTTGTCAAATTTTGTTTCAAGTTATTAAAAGCTATCAAACAAGCATCATTGAAAATAAAAGACTTATCTTTGTTGAGAAAGTTGCTCAAAGGCCTTGAAATTTTGGAAAAGTCTTTGACAAATCTTTGATAGAAGCCCGCATGACCTAAAAAACTTTGGATCCACTTCACGTTCAATGGTGGTGGCAACTTATCAATAACCTCCAATTTTCCTTTATGAACTTCAAGCCCCTTGGATGAAACTTTGTGACCAAGTACCATGCCCTCGGCAACCATGAAGTTACATTTCTCCTAATTTATAACTAAGTTGGTGTCCACGCATCTCTTCAAGTTGGTATCCAAAATTTTCAAACAAAGATCAAAATACATCCTGAAAACGGAGAACTCGTTCATGAAAACTTCCATAGTATTCTCAATAAGATCTGGAAATATGGCTTGCATACACCTTTGAAAAGTGGTCGGTGCATGGCTTAAACCAAAGGGCATCCTTCTATAAGAAAAAAAATCCAAACAGACAAGTAAAAGTCAATTTCTCATGGTCTTCTGAATAAACCATAATTTGGTTATACCCAGAATACCCATCTAAAAAACAATAAAACTCTTGACCTGATAACTGTTTGAGCATTTGACCCATTAAAGGAAGAGGAAAGTAATTTTTCCTAGTTTCTTGATTAATCCTACAGTAGTTAATACACATCTTCCAGCCCGTTAGGGTCCTTATCGGAATCAATTTATTCTTCTCATTTCTTATCACGGTCATTCAACCTTTCTTTGGAACCATATCTACCAGACTCACCCATATACTATCAAAAATAGGATAAATCATCCTGGAATCCAATAATTTCACTACTTCCTTTCTCACAGCCTCTTTCATTATAGGATTCAAGTGGCGTTTAGGTTGAGCCACCGACTTGAAATCCTCTTTCATCATAATCTTGTGCATATAATAGGTCGGGCTAATGCCTTTAAAATTCGCTAAAACCCAAACTATTGCTCTTTTATTTTCCTTCAAAACTTGAACTAAACGATGTTCCTCTTTTTTCGACAAAGCATTACTTATGATTACCGGTTTGTTACAACCATCATCAAGAAACAAATATTTTAAGTAAGAAGGCAACATCTTCAATATAAGTTTGGATTCTTCTTCTTTAGCTTCCTTCTTCAAGATTTCAACTTCTTCCTCCCAAGGTTGAACTTCTTTTAAAGTCTCAAGTTCCTTCAAACATTCTTTAATTTATTTTACTTCATGGGAATCAATAACTTGAAGTACATTAGTCAATGCTTTCTTAAAGGGTGTTTAAAGATGAACTTCACTAGAAACATCCCAAATAGCTTCTTTGATAACATAAACTCTAAAGCAAGCTCCTTTATCATTTTAATGTTTCATTGCTTCAAAGAGATTAAAACTCACTTCTTCATCTTGAACACGAACCTTCATCAAACCATCGTCGATGTCAATCATCATTCTCACGGTCTTCATGAATGGTCGGCCAAGAATCAAAGGTGCATCACTGTCTTCCTCCATGTCAATCATAGCGAAATAAACCGGTAAGAAAAATTTATCCACCTTCACTAGCACATCTTGAGCTACATAGTAAGGACGGGTAATGAATTTTTCGGCTAGTTGAAGTGTCATCTTTGTTGACTTTATCTCGATGCTTCCCAATCGTTTCATAATATATAAAGGAATACAATTTATGCTAGAACCCAACTGAACCAAACCATTACCAACATAAACATCACCAATGGTAACCGACAAAGTAACCTTTCTCAGATCACTTTCCTTCTTCGGTAGAGTTTGTTGAATGATGGCACTACAACTTGCATCCACCATGATAATTTGTGGATCCATAGATCTTCTATTTTTTGTAAGGATATCCTTAATGAAATTTGCATACATAGGCATTTGCTCCATAGCTTCAGAAAATGGAATATTTATTGAGCAAATGCCTTTTTTCTGAAGCTATGGAGAAAATGGTATAACTCACAAGAAGCTATTTGTTGTATTTGCTTTGTCAGAATTTCTTGCATCTCCTTGATTTATTGAGGTAGTTTACCCATTTACTTTGCAAGTTCCTCCACTTTCTGAGAAAGTAACTTGTTTTGAGCTAAGATAACATTAATGATACCTAATTCAAGAACTCCTAGTTTCCTATGTGAAGCACTTCGGTCATGCTGCACTTTATGATCGTTTCGCGCTATCTTCCCAGTGATTTCAATTTCTTCCTCCGAAGTCTTTGACATTAATGAACCACCTGTTGTAGAATCCAACAATAGTTTCGGTTGAGGTTGAAGACCATTGGGGAAAATGTGTAATTGCGTAGTCTCATCAAAACCATGGCTAAGACACTTTCTTAACATTGACTTGTACCTCTCCCAAGCTTCATTGAGGGTCTGATTCCCACCTTCAGAAAACATAGATATTGTTGTTTTGGCCTCCATAAACCTAGATTGTGAAAAGAATATTTCCAGAAATTTTTCTTCTAAAACATTCCACTTTATCATAATTTGAGTGGGTTGGTCAAGATACCAATCATTGGCCTTCCCCACCAAAGAATAAGGGAATAGTCTCATGAAGACTGGATCTTCTTCAGCTTCTAGAGCTCCCATAGAATCAACAATCTCATAGAATTTGGTGAGGTGAGTATACAGATCTTCATGGTCTAGGCCCGTGAATGGACTTGTATACAAGAGCTGTAGTATGCCAGTTTTCATCTCAGAATGCCTCGCTTTAGCATGATGAGCAATCTGAGCGTTCCATCTTGGACTATTTATACATGTACCTCTAGGTGGTGGTACTGGATATCCTATAACTTATTATTGATTTTGAATTGGTGAATAAGTACAGTCCTTTAAATTTATGGATCGAAAAGGAGTTGATTTGTAGGTACACTTCCCGCATAAATAAGAGTATGAAAACACTAGCCAACAAGTGAAAAATAAGAGATATTTCATTGTAACAAATTAAATTAAAACAATAAAAGTATTGCAATGCTTGCAATATCAAACGCCAATCCCCGACAACGGCGCAATTTTGTTGAAAACACTTTACAGGGTAAGTATTTAAATTATCATTTTCCATAGAGATTGGTGTGATATCACTGTCATTCTAAAGTTAGAATTGTTTTAAGCTTAAGATTCATAAAAGTGTTTTGTGATACGGTGGGAGAACTAACTTGGGTGTTTTGCGTTTTATCGCAAATGTTGCGGTTAGCAAGAGTCGCCACCGACTTTTCTTTTATCCAAAAGGAAAGGCTGAAAAGAACAGGAAAGACCTTTGAGGTTATTTCTTGAGTTCGGGGGGTAGATTATGAAAAGGGAAGGTATTAGCACCCTTTTCATCCATAGTTATCTACGGGCTCTTAGTTTCTTGCTAGATCACTTGCTTTTGTTTGAGAATATGCTTTGTATAGTTTTTTGAAATTATTTTGAAAACGCGCATTCATTTAGGCAAACTTCGTAATAGTTCTTGTTCATAAGAACGTATACAAAGTGTTGAGCTTTTGAAAATATTTCATGTTTGGAAAATGTTTTGAAAGTGTTTTTGAAAGTGTTGGTGTTTGTTTTGAAAATGAGCAAGGATGTTTGATTTGAAAATGAGCAAGCAACTAGGAATAATCTACTTACTCAAAAGTCTTAGTTCATTTCTTCCTTTCCATTGATATTGCTATCTTACCATTGATTTATTAAGAAGCTTTATCTTTGGATGTAAAGGGACGGACATGGGTCATCGCATAGCCATGATAGAAATATTGTGAGATATCTTAACAATTCTCTTTGAGGGACTAAGATCATTTTGAAAGGCAACATTGATAGCGTCATTGAGGGACTCTGATCTTGTATTTTTGATTGCTTTTTGCTAAGATATCCCACATGCGTAACATGGCCATTTTGCTAAGGCAAAAAAAAGTGGAATTACCCTAAGGGTGCAAGTGTGTTTGATTTACATGCATTGTTTATCTTGAATTAGCGTTTACTACTTGTTGGTTTTAGTCTTGCCGTACAAATCCTAATTACTAACATTTATATAAAGCGATAAATCGCGGAAAGTAAAATTACTACGCTATTACATCATAGGTGGAAGGGGTATATAAATTTACAAATGGGGATTACAAGAAAATAAAACCTAATTAACTATTATAACCATATTGATAATGTACAAGAATTGAAAAATAAAATGTACAAATGCAAATGGAAAAAGAAATGATTTTTTTTGTTTGGTTTTTTATGAAAGGGTTTAGTCTTGACCAAATTAAGAAAATGATTAGTTAAAAAAACAAAATTAAATTTAAACTAATTAAGAGAGAAACTAAGTTAAAAATGATTTTTTAGGGGTTTTATGTTAAGCTTTTAAGTTAATGAAAATAATATGGAAATTAGTTAATTAAAAGAAACCTAAGTTCTAAAATAATTTTAATTAAGAAATCAAAACCTAAATCTAATTATTATTTATTAAAAAAAAAGAAATTAAATTGTTAAGAAAATATTCTTGTTCTTTTTTGTTTTATAAATCAAATAAAATAAATAAGTGTAAAAATAATAAATAAAATCTTTTTGCATTTTTTATTAATAAAAATAATAATAATAATAATAGTAATAATAAAAAATAATAAAAGAGAACTGAAAATAAAATAAAATAAGAAAAGAAAATATAAAAAATGAAATAATAAAAAAAGGTTGGGCCAGGTGTGCAAAAGTAAACAGGGGGGTTAGAGAAAGCAAAAAAAGGAAAGCCCATTGTTGGAGGCCCAGGCGCTACTTGCTGAAACAAAAAAGAGTGAAAATGTGAAAAATAAGGAACAAAAGGTAGCGTTGGGTGTTGAACCCGTGACCTCTAACACAAACGCGTGCTACCTTTGCTACTGGGGTGGCTGTACATCTGGTAACTTGTATCAAACCATAAATATATATTACAAATCAAGTCCATGGCCTGAACTTCATCTTTAACCTCACGCCCAACCAAATAACCTGTATCTTGTTCATTTCTCAATGAAAATTAAAATTACAAACATGAAAGTTGTTCCATTTTTTCTCACGAATCCAACCATGTAAATTACTAAAGATATCAATCAAATATGAATGAGAATTTCGTTGGCCCTAATTTGAACCCTAAATTTTCCAGAAATTTCAATCTTAAAATTCTCTAAGCTCAAGCCATATAAATGAAATCTAGGGATATGTACAGTTCTAGGGCAATGATATCTACATTTTATGTTTTGAGTTAGAACTTGATTCAAGTTGTTGTGATGATCAGGTTAGCTTCCTCAAGTTCCCAGGAAGTTATTCCAATAATTACTTTGAGCTGGAAGTGTATGAATCATGCTGGAGAAGTCTAAGTGCAAGCTTCTGATTTTGGTTATGGAGGATGAAGGAAATTGTGTTACAGAACTGTAAGAGGTGTTGGGATGACTTATATTTTAGGTAAGGAAGCTTTTGAAATTGTTTTGCCAAGAAACGCACGAGTGAAATGGAAGTTTGATATGTAAAGTCAGAATTTGCACAACAATGATGTTTTGAGGCAATTTCTGGCTTGAAGGAGTTTGAGGGAGTTTCAAGGCTTGCAAAATCGTGTCCTAAGTTGCATAATAGTGTATCAATTTATAGGAAAAGGTTTTGAGAGCTTGGGGTGATCAAAAGTACAAGTTCACATGTTATGGCTCTTTGGCTTGTTTTTTAAGCAAGCTTGATACACATTGTCCCAATGCATAGTACAAAGCTATCTAGAGTACTTACAAGCTTTAAACATGTTTATCTGACTTTGTATGTTGAGTCTGTGCTAACTTTGTATGTAGAAGCTTAAGACAAGTTGACTTTGTATGTAGAAGCTTAAGACAAGTTGACTTTGTGATTAAAACAACTTTTCAAGAATGGAATGGTAACTTTGTGCCATAAATGGAAATGCAACTTGTATAATGGCTCAAATGCTTGGACAATGGCCCTATCAGTTGTGTAAACATTTAATTATTGAGTGACAAACAAGTTTGAGGCATGCAAAGCAAAGATTATGCAGCCTAGCATTGAAATTGTATTATGTGTTCATCAAGAAATGACTTGTAATTCTAGAATGATATACTAACTTCTTGCCTTCGATTCTCCTTACTCAAATATGATCTCAATGAGTTCTTGGACATTTTGAAAATCTTGTAACATCCTCTACAACCTCTACGTTGTACATTTTTGAAGTTTCACTAAGTTTTCAAGTTTCATGAACATGTCTTATTAAAATCATAACTTGAGATCCATCATTTTATAGAAAAAGTTGTGTTCTACAATGTTTTAGATCTCATTGAGATCTACAATTTTAATGTTGGATGTTTCCTTTGAATCATCTTACATCATGCTGAAAATTTGGCTCAAAGTTATTAAAAAAATGTGAATTTCCAACACTTAGAAAAATTTCTAAGTTTAGAAATTTTGACTTTTCAAAATGAAATATTGACTTTTTGATTTCGTGATGAACAAGTTTCATATTTTTACATGTCTTGATGAATTATGATCTTTGGAACTTGATTTTGACCAAAAAGTCAAAGTTTGACTTTTCAGTGTACAATTGACTTTTCATCAGTTGACAAAAATTCATTTGTCAACCACTTAATCTTGAGAGATGTTTTGAGCCATTCCATTAGGTAAAAATGAAGTTTTTGAGTCCTTGAGATCATGTCTCCAACCAACAAGTCATTTGCTAGGTCAAAAATCAGAAATTGCACCTTCTTAGTCAAAACCCTAATTTTGACCATTTTTCCCTTTTGATGATCTGATCAAATTTCTTGAGGAATTATGATACAAACTTGATCAAATTACATATATGAGTTCATAATGTTGATATGGACCAAAAATTATGAAGTTTGACTGTAAATTGACCACAATTGACTTTTTCCCTAATACAACTGATTTTAGGTCAATTGATCAATTAACTGAGCAAAAATGTGATCCAAGACTTGAAACTTGACATGAACAATCTCGAGGGTCCAAAATGATCCATGAAAGTCATATGGGGCATTAAAATTCCATTTGTCGTTGTGTAATCTCAAACCCTATTTCAGTTATCAGTGCTTGAGGAGGTGTCTTGAGTTGATCAACCCTTGTGCAGTCTTGAACCAAAGGAGATATTGTGAGAGATTACTTGATAAATGAGAGGGAAAATTTTGGGTTACAACATCTTCCCTTGTTCAATCTTCTTAAACTTAGAGAGTTAGATTGGCAGATCCGCCATTCGTGACTTGAAGGTGGAAGATGATTGAACACTAGAGTACCCAGAAATTTGCACTCGAAGATGTATTGTGAACGGGCTTATAGATTCCATTTGGAGGAATGATGGTAAATACTGGAAGAAGTATCAGCATAAATATTTTTTCTATTTATACTAAAACTCGATGTTTTACCTGTGGGAAAAGAGGGTTAGTAAAATGCAGATGTATGCATGATGTTCACAAGATGAATGCGATCATGCTAAATGCATTTTTTATATATATGCTATGATGTATGAATGTGAGATGTATGTTTTTTCGGGAAAATAAATTCCTGACTACTGCTGAGGAGTTCTGAATCTCAGATTGCTGTTGGGCATTATCTCTTGAATGTTAGCTGTTATCTGGTCGGGTCCAGGCTTCACAACGTACTGAGGATGAGGAAGTCAACTGCTATCTGGTCGGATCCAGGCTTCACGGTAACTTACTGGGGAAGAAATAAATTAACTGTTATCTGGTCGGATCCCAGGCTTTATAGAAAATTTCTTGGGGAGAGTGAAGTTAGGTTGTTATCTGGTTGGATTCCAGGTTTCACAATGACTTGATGGGGATAAAGGAGTTAACTATTATCTGGTTGGACTCCAGGCTTTGCAGTAACTCGCTAGAAAGGATGAAGTTGAACTGATATCTGGTCGGGTCTAGGCTTCATAATGGTCAGGTCCAGGCTTCATAGTTTTTGAAAAGTTATACTATTATCTGGTTGAGTCCAGGCTTCATAGTGTCCTGTTGACACCATAGCTAGTTGTTATCTGGTCGGACTCCAGGCTTCGCAATAATTTGCTTGAAATGATGAAATTGAAAAGTGATATCTGGTCGGATCCAAGCTTCACAAATTTTGAGGTGGATGAGGTTAATTGATATCTGGTCGGATCCAGGTTTCACAATAAACTTGTCTGAAGAGATAGGGTTGAACTGATATCTGGTCGGGTCCAGGCTTTACAGTAACTTGCTTGGAGTTTAGTTGTTATCTGGTCGGATTCCAGGTTTCACAACAAACTTCTGAGAGGAATTGCTATATGGTCGGATCCAGGCTTCACAATAACATTTTCGAAAAGATGAAGTTGAAAACTGATATCTGGTCGAATCCAGGCATTACAGTAACTTGCAGGGGGTAGAGGAAAACTCTACTGGGGAAAAGAAGTGAAAACCTTGTTTGGTTGAGTCTAGGTTCTTCCATATCTTGAAGAGTTAAACTATTATCTGGTCAGGTCCAGGTTTCATAGTATCTTGCAAAGTTAACTATTATCTGGTCGGATCCAGTCTTCATAGTTAGTTGAAAGGTTACACTATTATCTGGTCGGGTCCAGGATCTATAGTGACTTGAGAAGTTGACTATTATCTGGTCGGGTCCAGGCTTCATAGTAGTTTGAAATTTTTACTAATATCTGGTCGGGCCCAAGCTTCATAGTATCTTTTGGAGATAGTAAAGTTTTGTTGATGACTTTACTGGGGATTAGGGGTTGTGGCCCTTTGATTTATAATAGTCTGAAAGGCAAACTCAAGCTGGGGAGTATGGACTCAGTCGGGGAGGATAGACTCAACTTGGGGAGGATTGCCTCAGCTGGGGATAACAGGCTCAGCTGGGGAAGATAGACTATGACAGGGGAATTTGCTGATTGTTGTTTGTTGGGGAAATAAACCCTGTTGGGGAAATAAACCATGTTGATGAAAACTTGATGAACTGTTGATGAGGTGAGTTCTTTGAGGAAGAGATCCACAAGGATTCTTGTTATAGGATCAACTTAGCTGGGGAGAGAGCTATCAAGAGATTGAGACTCTGGTTGGAGATTAACCTGTGCAAAGCGACTTTATGGGTAACTTTGTTGAGGATTGGTTTATTGTAGCTATCTTGTGGGGATATTCCAACAGAATTAAAAGAGATTCTTGTTGCTGCTTAGCAGGACACATGTGCCAAATAGTTTTAATTATGTTCATATGCATATGTTCGCTCAATTTTAGTCATTGGACAAGTTTGCATTCAAAACAAAACAGAAAGTTTACACTTCAAAGTATATTTGTATTGATATTTTGCCCATGAATAGACGTTTTTGTACAATGATACTGAGATCCTAGTAAAAATAAATCGTCGAAAGGAAAACAAGAATTGAAAACAAAAACAAATAGCCATGTGAAATGATCTCATTGCATTCCAACTCTACTATTGCCCCAATGTCTTCGAATGCCCCGTGCCGTTGACAGAAGTTGGTTGGATTGATCTTGGACCGTTTGAAGTCGGACCTTGGTGATAAAGTTGACAGTGGTGATTCCACGGGACATATTCATACACTTTCAATCCTTAACTTTTTCCAGGACCGCCCTTTCGGGTTTTCATCCCACCAGGATACCCATTCTTGCCCAAGTCTGCCTTTCGGGTTTTCAACTTGCCAGGTGTACAATCTTTTGCATATATCCCTAATTTTTTCCTAAACCTTTTGGTTTGTCGGGATGCCCTTGTTTTTCCTAGGTGTGTCAACCTAGCGGGTCTCTTATGCGTAGTATTTTTTAACTATGTCCGCGTTTATAGGATGTGGGAAGTCTTCACCTTCCATGGTAGTCAGCATCATGGCACCACCAGAGAACACTCTCCTGACAACAAATGGCCCTTCGTAGGTGGGAGTCCATTTTCCCCTAGGGTCGCCTTGTGGCAAAATGATGCGCTTTATCACCAAGTCACCAGCTTGATATACTCGAGGTTTGATCTTTTTGTTGAAATCCTTGATCATACGTTTTTGGCACGTCTGACCATGACAAACAACAACTAATCGCTTCTCATCGATCAAGTTCAACTGATCCAATCTTGTCTGAATCCACTCGTCTTCGCTTAGGCCTGCCTCATTCATAATCCATAGTGAGGGAATCTGAATTTCCACTGGCAAAACAGCTTACATGCCATATACTAAAGAAAAGGGAGTTGCCCCAATTGATGTTCTAGCTGAAGTACGGTAGCCATGTAGAGAAAATGGTAACATCTCATGCCAGTCCTTATAGGTCACTACTATCTTCTGCACAATCTTCTTAATGTTTTTGTTGGCTGCTTCGACTGCGCCATTCATTTTATGTCTATATGGAGAACAATTGCGATGCTTGATTTTGAACTGAATGCAAAGTTCGGTAATCATATCATTGTTGAGGTTAGTCCATTATCGGTGATGATCCTTTAGGGGATACCACAACCGCAAATTAGGTTATGTTTTATGAATCTGGCTACCACATTCTTGGTGACTGAGGCAAAATAGGCGGCTTCGACCTATTTGGTGAAATAGTCGATAGCTACAAGAATGAAGCGATGTCCATTAGAAGAAGTGGGCTTGATCTCTCCAATCATGTCGATGCCCGACATTGCAAATAGCCACATAGTGGTCATGATGTTCAGAGGGATATGAGGCACATGGACCTTGTCAGCATAGATTTGGCATTTGTTGCAAGTCCTAGAGTGTTGATGGCAATCAGTCTCCATTGTTGACAAATAGTAGCCAGCTCTTAGGATTTTCTTAGCCATCGTATGCTCACTTGAGTGAGTGCCAAAGAGACCATTGTGCATGTCTTCCATAATTTCCTATTCCTCCTTCTTGTCCACACATCAGAGTAGAGTAGAATCATGGTTGCGCCTGTACAATATTCTGTTACTTAGGAAGAACTTGGGTGAAAATGTCCGTAAGAACTTTCTGTCATTGATGGATGATCCCTCTGTATATTCGTGTGCTTCAAGGTATCTCTTCACCTCATGGTACCATGGATTTTCTGTATCAGTGTCAAGCTCACAACAGTGCGCAGGTTCGTCGAATATCTCAATTGTAATCGTAGGGGATTCGTTGTCCCATCTGACCTTGAACATTGAAGACATGGTTTCCAAGGCGTCAGCCAACTGATTTTCTTCCCTAGGGAAGTGTTCAAAGGTTATCTCTTCGAAGTAGGGAATCAGGGATAGCACAAGTTCCTTGTAAGGGATGAGATTAAGATGCTTAGTGCCCCAATCTCCTTTTACTTGGAGAATCACTAGAGAGGAATCCCCAAACACATTCAAATGATTGATCCTCAAGTCAATGGCAGCTTTCAGACCCAAGATGCATGCTTTGTACTCAGCCATATTGTTCGTGCAATCGAAGTATAATCTGGCAGTGAAAGAAGTGTGGCAACCTTCAGGGGATATGATCACAACACCAATTCCGTTACCCAAGGTGTTGGAAGCCCCATCGAAGACCATAGTCCATCGGGATCCTTGTTCAGGTCTGTCATACGGTCCCGGTTTCGCACAGTCGGTTACTAGCATGATGTTTTCATTAGGGAAGTCAAAGTTCATGGAATGATAATCATCAACAGCCTGATGGGCCAAATGATCTACTAGTATGCTTCCTTTGATGGCCTTTTATGTTGTGTATTGAATTTCCGTACTCAGTCAAGATCATTTGCCACCTGGCTATCCTTTTGGAGAGAGAAGGTTTCTCGAAGATGTACTTGAATGGGTCCATCTTAGAAATCAAAAGAGTGGTATGAGTCAACATATACTGTCTTAGCCGGCGAGCATCCCACGCCAGAGCGCAGCAAGTTTTCTTGAGTAGTGAATATATGGTTTCGCAGTCGGTAAACTTTTTTGCTCAGGTAATGAATAGCATGCTCTTTTCGTCCAGACTCGTCGTGTTGGCCCAAAACACACCCCCATAGAGTTCTCTAGTAATGTCAAGTACATGATCAAGGGTATTCCTTCAAATGAAGGCATGAGAATAGGAGGTTCTTGTAGATATTCTTTGATTTTGTCGAAGGTGGCTTGGAATTCATTATTCCATCTGACTACCTGATCTTTCTTCAAGAGTTTGAAGAATGGCTCACAAGTAGCAGACAAGTGAGATATGAAGCGGGCGATGTGATTGAGACGACCCTAGAATCCTCTAACTTCCTTTTCAGAGTGAGGGACTGGCAATTCTTGGATGGCCTTCACCTTGGCGGGATCAACCTCAAAGCCTTTATTACTGATAGAAAAACCTAGAAGCTTTCTAGATCATACTCCAAATGAGCACTTGTTAGGGTTCAACCTCAACTTGTACTTGTTCAGCCTCTCGAATAGTTTGTACATGTGATCGAGATGTTCCTCTTTAGTTTGTGATCTGGCAATCATATCATCCACATAGACCTCTATTTCATGATGAATCATGTCATGAAACAAATCTCCCATGGCCCTTTGATATGTTACCCATTCATTCTTCAATCCAAACAGCATGACCTTGTAGCAAAAGGTGCCCCATTGCGTAACGAAAGTGGTCTTCTCCATGTCTTCGGGAGCCATCCTTATCTGATTATAGCCAGAGAAGCCATCCATGAAAGAGAAGACTTTATGTTGACCAGTATTATCGACCAAGGCGTCAATGTATGGTAGAGGGAAGTCATCCTTGCGGCTTGCCCTATTCAGATCCCTAGAGTCTACGCACATGAGAACTTTTCCGTCTTTATTTGGCACTGGAACCACATTGGCAACCCATTGGGGATAGGATGTCACAGCTAGGAATCCTGCATCAAATTGTTTCATCACTTCAGCTTTTATCTTTTCAGATATGTCAGACCTCATGCGATGAACCTTTTGTTTGACAAGACGACAATCTTCTTTTGTCGGAAAATGATGAACTACGATGTTGGTATCCAACCTTGGCATATCTTCATACGACCAAGAAAACACTTCCACATAGTCATGCAACATTTGAACCAACCTTCTCTTAACACTGTCTTCTAAGTTAACACCGATCTTAACCTCTTTCTTGTCTGTCTCAGTACCCAGATTGGTGACTTCAATTGACTCTTCATGCGGCTGAATAGCTTTTTCCTCTTGTAATAGAAGTCTGGATAGTTCTCCTGGTATATCACAACCTTCCTTGCAATCGTCTTCGACTTGGTTAATTGGACATTCGAAGTCATAATCGACAATAGTAGAGTCATTAGCAATAAGATCCAGAGTGGATGAGGACCTGTAAGTGTGTGTGTGTGTGTGTGTGTGTGTGTGTGTGTGTGTGTGTGTGTGTGTGTGTGTGTGTGCATGTAAGATAAATGTTTATTTTGAAAAATGTATTTGAAGGAAAACAAAGACAATGAAAACAAAGATTTGAATGCAAAAGAGTCCAATGATTTGTATTGAATGATCATATGATTAGATGAACATAAATATTTCCCTTGACAAATGGACCATAGTGCCCCGGGTCAGGCACATGGCTTAAAATCCATTGTTAAATACTACAGACAAAATGTTCTTGAATTAAAAGAAAGCAATAGACAAATGATTACTCCTCAATGAAGGAGATGGGCACGAAGTCCTTGGCATGCAAATTGTTAAGCTCCGTTGTAGTTGGATACACCCAATCTTCAAATGCAGCTTCCTCATTATAATCACCTACGATGTTAACTTCGTTGACATCCTTGCCATGCTTCGGCATAGGTGCGGTGATCACATTCGGAGTTGGAGGAGGATCAAATTCAATAGTCTTGTTATCGATCAAGTCTTGAATCTAATTCTTCAAGGCCCGACATTGGTCAGTCTCATGCCTGGGTCTACTTGAGTGGTAAGCACATTTGGCGTTCGGGTTGTACTTAGGTGAAGAGGTATCTGGACTGGCAGGAGGATCATGCAATGTCACCAAATTAGCCTTTAGTAAGTGTTGTAAGGCCTGAGATAGTGACATGCCTAGCCTCGTAACTTGTCTTCTCGGAGTTTTAAAACATTGATGATTATCAGATGGTTTTTAAGTGGGAGTTGGATTGGAGATTCAGACAACATTAACAGACGGATGATCATTCTTCTTAGTACGGGCCCTTTCCCCATACACAATAATGATTTACTTCTTGGAAACAAAAGGTTTCTTTACATGATTTGAAGTGGAGGTAGATTCCATGGGAATCTTTTCACTTTTGATGCCGCTTTCAACTCTTTCACCGGTTAAGATTAGCTCAGTGAAACCAGAAGAAGAACAACCAACCAACAATTTAAAGAATGGACCAGATAAGGTGCCCATAAACATGTCAATGTGCTCCTTATCAGTCAAAGGTGGTTGAACCATACTGGCAAGGTCTCTCCACTTTTGTGCATATTCTTTAAATCCTTCATTCTTCCCCATTGTCATATCTTGCAACTGAACTCTTGTCGGTGCCAAGTCGGCATTATATTGGTACTGATGGTATAAAGCGGTAGATAAGTCTTCCCTAGTATTGATGTGGGAACCATCCAACTGATAGAGCCATTCAAGTTGCATTCCGGTCAAGCTTTTTGGGAAAAAGTGAACCCAGAGTTTCTTATCAGCGGTGTGCGGCTGTATCTTGCGCACATAAGATTTTAGGTGAAGTTTTAGACAAGAAACTCCATCGTATTTTGCAACGACTGGTATTTTGAATTTGTGGGGAACGACAACCCCAGAGATCAAACCCAAATCATCAAAATCTAAACCAGGGACGGCTTGGATCTCAACAAAATTCAATCTGTCTTCTAACTGCTTGTATTTGACATTGGCGGGTGGATACTGCTCGTCAAAATAATCATCATCAGACACTTGATCATTAATACAGTCAACCTGGGTACTTTTAACCTCACCAATCTGATTCTCGTCTTCCTCAGACGAGTCTTCCACTACCGGGATCTGACAAACCGACTTTTTGAACCTTCTACCCATGTTGACCAGGGCTCTCTTCTTGGGTTTCTTCTTAACTGCCAACAATACCATCATATCTTGCTGCCCCTTGGCTAGGGACAGTAGACTCTCTTAGAATTGAGAGTTTTGTTCCTGAAGATCCTTCACAGTTTTCTCTAGATCCATCTTATTGAAATAAACAGTAGAAAGATAAGGAAGCCTGTTTTGTGAAAATCTGTCATGTTATGATGCATGGAAGATGTGTATGCAAATGATTTCAAGGATTTATGGAATTTAAATTTGTATAGACAAAAGAGTGAACAAACGTCAGTTTTCATTAATTAGTTTGAAAATATTACAACATGCCTCTTGGCCTTAGAAAATAACTTTCTAAGATAAAAAGACTGAATGCATCCTCTTCGGCGCGAGATAGGAGTTCACACTTTGATCTTCTTGTAGCTGCTTTATAAGCTCTAAGACCTTCTTCTTGCTAGCGTAGAGTTGAGCTTTGAAGGTATCTCGTTCCTCCTTTTGCTGAATCCAACCCTTTTGCAAGTATTCAAGAGAAGTAGGCATGTCGAGATGGAGGAAAGTGTATGGGATATCTCCTTCAACCACAGGTTCCATGATGACTGGTAAGATGGAGGGATAAGGCATCACAAGTTTTTGAGCATGAGCTCGTACCCACCTAAGGTAAGGCTCGAGGGGAATGGAATTCTTGTGTCCCAACGTCTGGATATACATTTTTCTTACCATCCTCCATGCTCAGATAAACCTCTGACGGTAGCTTTGATCATCGCTCTCGTAGTCGAATATCACTCCTTGGATGAGCATCTCATGAGGGCCATCCCTTCAGGCGTAACCAAATTTTCGTAAAGCTAAGAAAGGGTTGTAAGTGATACCTCCCCTAATGCGAAGCAAAGCGACATTAGGGAATTCCCCACAGCGATCGATGATAGTAACCTTCTCCAAGGATCGAGAAAACCAATGAACATCTGAATGTCTAAGTGTCATCAGTCTATGGGATCACCTCAAACCTTGCTTGTTCTTCAACACAGATCGTTGAAGATGCGAAATAAACCATATTTCCAAGAGAGGAGTGCAACACATGAGGATCCCTCTCTTCCTCATAGTGCGAGAGTGAAAAGAATGTAGGTTATCTCCCAACAAAGTAGGCACCGAATTGCGAGATATGAAGATTTTGACAGTGTTTACATCTATAAGTTGGCCAGGGTTTGGAAACAAAACCATCCTATATATGAGAAGGGCCAATATTTCTTCAAAAGCTTTTAAGTCCAAAGATTTCCAATAATCTTGAGCTTTCTCGAACAAGAACTTAGCTAAGAAACCTTTGACACCACTCCTTGTTTCCCAATTAGTTGTGATATCAGATTGTTGCAAGTGTAATGATTGGGAAATCTCTTCAGATCTTGGATCTCTTTCCGTACTGTTGAAGGGTAGCTGATTGAGAATGGGAATCCTCAAGAGTTAAGAGAATTCTTCCAAAGTTGGCACAAGCCGATAATCGGGAAAAGTGAAGCAATGGTGTAAAGGATCAAAGAATTGGAACAACACCTTCATCATATCTTCATCAGTGTTAGAGGTAACCAAGTTTAGGAGGCGACCATGTCTTTCGGTGAATGGAGAATTCTCAAGAACCCTTGATTCTAACTCTTTGAGTTGAGGAGGAATTCTTACGAGATTGACTTAGATAGTATTCCCGCGGATAGAAGCCATGTCCTACAAAACAGAACAAAGATAAATCCCAATAATCATTGAAGTGGTTAGTGAGAATGAGTATGATGTTATGATTTTTATGATGACATGTACAAGTAAGTATATACAAACAAGGAAAACAAGTTCTTAGGTTTAGGCTTGCATGGAGTCTCATTGGTAAGTACCCTCTTGAAGTTTAGTTGGCTTAAACATGTCCTAGAAATAGTAATTGGGTTCTAAGGGATCTCAATATCACGGATCTATCTTATCGGGCATTGTTTCCGCGCAAGCCTCTTTCTCGATGACTGAAATATCCCGAGAAGTTAAATCTCAATGAGTGTAGTATCGAGTATCAACCAACTTTGGACTGCACCAAAGCCGGTTATCTCACTACGTCCTAAAGGCCAAGTTGGTCAAATAAAGTTCTAAAAGTCAGTTAGTGCTTCATGACACCATACAATGGCCCCGCATTCTCCTTGACTACTCAAGGGCTACCAGTACCCACAAATGTGTCACACTAACATGGATGTTGCTTAGACCATGTAGGTATACCCCGCACAGTTTCCACAACGTATTTCTACTTACCTATAAGGTACCCAAATCCAGGTAGAGGATTAAAACAAGCCCAAAAAAGGAACCAAAATGTAAAGCAAACAAATCAAACAATGGAAGCAAATAAAGGTGATTTAACCCTAAGGTAACCCCACTTTTAAGTTTCTCCCCAGCAGAGTCGCCAGTTCTGTGATACAGTGGGAGAACTAACTTGGGTGTTTTATGTTTTATCGCAAATGTTGCGGTTAGTAAGAGTCGCCACCGACTTTTCTTTAATCCAAAAGGAAAGGCTGAAAAGAACAGGAAAGACCTTTGATATTATTTCTTGAATTCGGGGGGTAGATTATGAAAAGGGAAGGTATTAGCACCCTTTTCATCCATAGTTATCTATGGGCTCTTAGTTGCTTGCTAGATCGCTTTTTTTTTGTTTGAAAATGTGCTTTGTGTGGTTTTTTGAAAGTATTTTGAAAAGGCACCTTCATTTAGGAAAACTTTATAATAGTTCTCGTTCGTAAGAACGTATACAAAGTGTTGAGCTTTTGAAAATATTTCATGTTTGGAAAATGTTTTGAAAGTGTTTTCGAAAGTGTTGGTGCTTGTTTTGAAAATGAGCAAGGATGTTTGATTTGAAAATGAGCAAGAAACTAGGAACAATCTACCTACTCAAAAGTCTTAGTTCATTTCTTCCTTTCCTTTGATATTGCTTTCTTACCATTGATTTGGTAAGAAGCCTTATCTTTGGATATAAAGGGACGGGCGTGGGTCATCGTATAGCCATGATAGCAATGTTGTGAGATATCTTAGAAATTCTCTTTGAGGGACTAAGATCATTTTGAAAGGCAACATTGATAGCGTCATCGAGGGACTATGATCTTGTATTTTTGAGTGCTTTTTCCTAAGATATCCCACATGCGTAACATGGCCATTTTGGTAAGGGAACAAAAGTGGAATTACCCTAAGTGTGCAAGTGTGTTTGATTTACATGCATTGTTTATCTTGAATTAGGGTTTACTACTTGTTGGTTTTAGTCTTGTCATACAAACCCTAATTACTAGCATTTATATAAAGCATAAAATCGCGGAAAGTAAAATTACTACGCTATTACATCATAGTGGGAGGGGGTATATAAATTTACAAACGGAGATTGCAAGAAAATTAAGCCTAATTAACTATTACAACCATATTGAATAATATACAAGAATTGAAAAGTACAATGTACAAATGCAAATGGAAAAAGAAATGATTTTTTTGTTTGGTTTTTTATGGAAGGGTTTAGTCTTGACCATATTAAGAAAATGATTAGTTAAAAAAAACAAAATTAAATTTAAACTAATTAAGAGAGAAATTAAGTTAAAAATAATTTTTTAGGGTTTTTATGAATAGGTTTTAAGTTAATGAAAATAATATGAAAATTAATTAATTTAAAAAAATCTAAGTTCTAAGTTAATTTTAATTAAGAAATCAAAACCTAAACCTAATTATTATTTATTAAAAAAAAGAAATTAAATTATTAAGAAAATATTTTTGTTCTTTTTTGTTTTATAAAGCAAATAAAATAAATAAGTGTAAAAATAATAAATAAAATATTTTTTGGATTTTTTATTAATAAAAAAAATAATAATAATAATAGTAATAATAAAAAAAAACTGAAAATAAAATAATATAAGAAAAGAAAATATAAAAAATGAAATAATAAAAAAAGGTTGGCCCAGGTGTGCAAAAGTAAACATGGGGGGTTAGACAAAGCAAAAAAAGGAAAGGCCCATTGTCGGAGGCCCAGGCGCTGCTTGCTGGAACAAAAAAGAGTGAAAATGTGAAAAATAAGGAAAAAAGAGGTAACGCTGGGTGTTGAACCCGTGACCTCTAACACAAACACGCGCTACCTTAGCCACTAGGGTGGCTGTACATCCGTTAACTTGTATCAAACCTTAAATATATATTACAAATCAAGTCCATGGCCTGAACTTCATCTTCAACCTCACTCCCAGCCAGACAACCTGTATGTTGTTCATTTCTCAATGAAAATTTAAATTGCAAACATGAAAGTTGTTCCATTTTTTCTCACGAATCCAACCATGTAAATAACTAAAGCTATAAATCAAAGATGAATGGGAATTTCGTTGGCCCTAATTTGAACCCTAAATTTTCCAGAAATTTCAATCTTAAAATTCTCTAGCTCAAGCCATATAAATGAAATCTATGGATATGTACAGTTCCAAGGCAATGATATCTACATTTTGTCTTTGAAAATGCAAGCATAACAATGCCTAGATAATGAGATGAAAAGTCAGAAAACTCACGTTGCAGCTGGAGATCGTGTTTTGAGTTAGAGCTTGATTCAAGTTGTTGTGATGATCAAGTTAGCTTTCTCAAGTTCCCATGAAGCTATTCCAATAATTACTTTGAGCTTGAAGTGTATGAATTGTGTTGGATAAGTCCAAGTGCAAGCTTCTGATTTTGGTTATGGAGGATGAAGGAAATTGTGTTACAGAACTGTAACAGGTGTTGGGATGACTTATATTTTAGGTAAGGAAGCTTTTGAAATGGTTTTTCCAAGAAACGCACGAGTGAAATGGAAGTTTGATATGTAAAGTCAGAATTTGCACAACAATGGTGTTTTAAGGCAATTTCTGGCTTGAGGGAGTTTGAGGGAGTTTCAAGGCTTGCAAAATCATGTCTTAAGTTGCATAATAGTGTCTCAATTTATAGAAAAAGGTTTTGAGAGCTTGGGGTGATCAGAAGTACAAGTTCACATGTTATGGCTCTTTGACTTGTTTTTGAGTGGTTACAAGCTTTAAACATGTTTATCTGACTTTGTATGTTTATCGAACGTATTTTCTCAATAAAGCACGTGAACTCATTAACAATTAATATAGTCGTATATCCTTTCAATAAGTTTCATCTCTTAAACAAATTGCGAGTTTTATCAAATTGATCCTTAGATGATCTCTCTATCTAAATATCAGTTTGATAACTTTAAAAGCTCAACATAAGTGAATACCAACTTACAAAACTATGTCTAGAAATTTTTTGTTGATAGATGAAAACCTAGGTCAAGAATTGAACATATTTCTCAATAATGACCAAATCAAATATAAACCATAAAACAAGGTTATTTCACCATATATTCATCATTAGACTGTTCACATACAAAATATCAAGCTAAATACATATAAAAATGAGATTATTTACCACTAACCTTGACACAAAAGGGGGTTTAGCTACCCATTGTCATGGTAGCTTGATTAACAAGTAAACAACAAAGCTTTATGAACATAAAACATGAAGTCTCAAAGATTGATGTTGGAAAGCTTTAATTTTGAGTAAAAATAGTATTTTCTCCACACAAGAGTTTTCCTAGGTTACAAGTCTATTAGAAAATGTAAGAATGATCCCAAAATATATAAAAAGTAGCTTATAAACATGGCTTGTCCTCCTTTCCTTTCCGGGAGGCATACATGCTACACCGGGAAAGTCCCACTTAACAAGACCACATGATAGCAACAGTGCATGCAAGCACCATAAAATATCTTGCCTCGGCGAGCGAGACCTCTTCACCAGGCGCACCAACAGGCAAGACCAAGACAGTAGCTACTTGATTTTTCAATTTCTCTCGCCTCCTTCCTAGCCCCGCCTTCGCTGAGTGAGCCTTCCTTCACTCGCCTCCTTTTTGCTGGGCGAGGCTTCTAAAACTCAAACATTGAGCTTTCTCTGTTTCTTCGACTCTGAGACAGCTTCAAGATATGACTTCTAAACAAAAAATGCTGGAAAACTAACAAACATATTAAAAAATTAAAAATTCTTTACATTAAAGAAAAATGACTTAAATTAAGCTATTATCATAATCAAAAAAATATAAAATAGCTGAAAAATTTAAATATATTATATGGAAAATAACCAAGTGTTGACACTTACCAGTTTCCACTGAGTGTGTTAAGGAATTTGAAGATAATCACCAACACCGCCTTGTTACGAAGAAACACATTTAGAAACCTGTCGTAGCTGGATCATTGGAAATTTTAGAAGTTGTTAGTATTATCGAGCATTAAGATATCAATTACTTCTTGAAGCTCTCGCATGATTACAATGAAGATCTCATTCGTGTGTTATACTCGGGGATGCATGATAGATGTGGCTCTACCTTCAAGTTCATCATAGGTTCCTCGAATTTTGAATTGGCTTGTTTCTCGTGTGTTGCACCCAAATAATGATGGCCACTCAAGGGATGACCAACCTGAAATCCACCTTGTCTACATCCTTCTTCATAAAATCCGGATGAATTGGTTTAACTACTTTGTCTCTCACATGTTTACCATCAAAGAATGTGACAAAGGAACTTATTTTTGTTACATTTATATGATTTCCAATATTCTTAACTATTTCAACATTAGGGTTCCAAATCTTTAATATAGCTCACCGGGTCTGACTCAAGAGTTCTCCCAGCGTACCTTAATCAACATGGGATACTTTTAGGATAAAGACAACAAGGTGTATTATTTTTGTGTTAAGAATAATGATGATGTCGACATGCCTGATGCTGATCATAGGGATGATGCAGCATGGCTGAACAATACACTCTATCCACAACGTGAATAAAACCAAGGATGGGGCCAATGGCATCAAACCTCTGGGACCCAGCAGGGTGATGCTTATGAAGGATGTTATAATGGCGACTCAAGTAATATTTTGATTTTGGGACTGGATTTGGGAATGAATCTTCAATCATTTCTATGATTCAGAACATGTAAGTTAAACAGGATGAGTGCTACTAAGAGGAATTGCATTGGAGAGTTCATTTTCAGACAACTCAAGAAGAACGATTTAGGCTTGTCCAAGAAAATTTGACTACACAGGATACAAACTTTGATGCTTTTGTCTCCTATGCCACTGATAAGTGTTCCTTAATTTGTGGGAATATGGGCACCAACCATGCTCCTACATGCACCAGAATTAATAGCATGATGACCCTTGTGATTGAGAATCATGATGATTTCTTGCAACTCTACCATAAGATGCACAGCAATATAAAGTGAGGTGCCTAGCCATAACCTATGGGTTATAGAGGTCATATGGGACATTGAATCCTTGAGTTTGATCAAGCCTTTTCGGAACATTTCTGTCATGCACTTTATGCTTTTAGTCATCATGCATCTTATGTCTTTTTGTTGTTTGCTTTGTTTGTTTTCATGCTTATGTATCGACAATTTTATCACTTATTTAAAGTGAATCATAGTTATATTATTTGTATTTAACTTTTGTGATGACAATGCTATAATGTTATTAAATTTCCTTTATTTATGTTTAAGTATTTATATTAAACAAAATGTTACACTTATCACCATACAAATCAGTTTTATAAGATTGATTAACTCTAATATGGTTAGAAGTCGCGTTTGACCCCTATTTGTCCTACTAGTATTCTTACCTCAATTTTATGTCATCACATTGTTGTAACTGGTTTTTAAATAGAGAGTCGCCACCCTTAATTTTTATCCTAAGGAAGGGAATTTAAAGGATAACCCTAATAAGTTAGAGATTCTGGATTTTTGGACTCGGTTCTAGACGAAGGGAAGGTGTTAGGCAGACTCATCTACCTTGTCCGCAAGGATACTAGGGTTAGAAGTGAAATTTTTAGGGAATAGGATTTTAATGTTTTATTAGGGAAACTCGCCACGATTTTAGTCGTATGCCTACGTATCCTCTTAGGAGGAATCAGAGTCTCAATTCTTAGTTTGCAGTTTGGTTGGTGTTTTTATAAGATTGCATAGAATTGCTTTCAAATTAACCTTGAACCTTGTCTGGGTTAAAAATTGTGTGAGCGTAGATGTAGTTCGCAGGTAATTTGAAAATAATTATCCTTAATCATTTTTCGAAAATGATCTTGGATTTTTATTATGTTAGTAGAAAATGATTTGATGTTGTTGGTTAGTTGTTTTGAGTTTCAATTTGATGAAAGAGTATGATGAGATAAGATACGGAGTGGGGGAGTCTGATATAGTCCCCTCATCACGTGGCCAGATGTTGACCACATGTTGCTCGCAGATGTAGTTATTTGTGAATTGCGTTGGTTTTAATATGTTTGATTTTGAATAATAAACCGGTAGACGATATGTCGATCGATTTAATTACTCGAAGATGGACATCCTAATATTTATAAAATGTTGAATTGCGCAGAATAATATTTTGTGATATCCTTTTGTAACGCTAATATAACCTAAATTAGTCTAATAAAACTAATAACTAAAATAAAAATTTAATTTAAACAAATAAAAGGGTGAACTAATGAATTAGAGATGGTGTGAAGTTATTAAAAGAGTAGAAAGTCCAAATGATATTTCTTAAAAAATTATTCTAAATAATACTAGAATAAAACAAACATGTAACAATAAATAAAGTAAAGATCACTACAGAAACAATGAAGAGAACCACCTTCTTTTTTCCAAATTAATTCCATGCCCCACTTATAATTCGACATGTGGTAGTATTAAATACAAAATAATAAAAACAACAACAATTAACAAGCAGCATACAATGTCAGTAAAG
The DNA here is from genome assembly GCA_948472305.1 of Vicia faba. NCBI lineage: Eukaryota > Viridiplantae > Streptophyta > Magnoliopsida > Fabales > Fabaceae > Vicia > Vicia faba. The sequence goes on along the minus strand of OX451736.1, from coordinate 1,361,308,520 downwards.
AAAATTAAACCTAATTTCATGTTTATTAATCTTTCATTCTGGAGTCTTAATAACAACACAGTTTGGTTTGGTTAAAACATATCAACCAATACAAACATGCCACTTGTCCAGACTAAATAAATAAAATAAAAATTATAGGATGAAACATATGGATACGAGTGAATACAAGAAACACTTTAGATCTGTCTTACCCACATCTTGCTTAACACTATATAGTGGCACCATCGGAGTTGCGAATCAGAGGGAGTAACTTTATATTAGTGGAGGTGCGAAGGTGTTTGCGGTGCTCTATTTGTTGTTGTTGGGAGTGGACTGGGATCTCTGCGGAAGTGCGAATGGGGCGGATGGAGCGTGATTGTCGTCGGACTTCATAGTTGAACCCAGATCTGTGCTACACTTTCCTTTATTTGCTATTGTAACTTTGTCTTCGTTATTTTGTGATCTTTGAATTGCTATTGTTAATGGAGGAATTATGGTTATGCTTTTATTGGATCAGAGGCTGTTGTTCATCTATTTTTTGACCCACTTTTCCTTTTGAAATTTGTTCTTGATCTCCTCTTTGTTTGTGATTCCATGTTCTTTCTTTTTCCTGCAAAACAGAAAATTTGTACAAGTTGTATATATTGTGAGTTTTGCAAAATTTTGTGTTTTGTATATGAATTACAGATTTGAGAATGATGACGTTTGTTAGGTGTTGTACCCAAATTTTTTCTGCTAAGATTCCTCTATCATTTCATACCATCACAATGCAACAAGATCACACACTAGGGTTTGGCTCTTCTCTTTATCTTTAGGTTTGCTCATGTGGAATCACCAAGCACCTTGACTTGTATTTTGTGATCATATATGCTTTGTGCTGGTTAACTTTTAACTGATAAATACAATAAATTTTTTCCGTAATTGATGATGTTATAGGTGAAAGCACAACACATTACATCAAGTTGGTCTACAGGTTCATGAGTCTATTGCCATGCTTTCTTCAACAAATCTTCATTCAGATTCAAGCTTCATCATTGAATATGCTTTGAGGTAATATCATGACAAAGTCTATTATGATTCATCATGCTTCAATTTGTCAAAGAGAGTTCAAAGATGTAAGGGTTGATTAAAGATGTTTGACCTAGTTGGACAAGTCCTTAATTTATTGGTCACAAGTGCATATCTCCCTCAATTATCAATAGGAAGTGTTTATGGTTGTTATGGTTTCTCATTATCATCCTAAACAACTTATATTTACATGACAAAAGTATTTGTGTAAGAAACTTGGTCAAAATTGAAAAGGGTTTCCAAAGCATTTTGTTGCTGTAGGAGCTAGCTTTTGAACTTCTAAGGGTTATATCTTGCTCATCTTTTGTTATTTTTTAGTGTTTCCAAAGACATTCTTCTCTTCAAGGTGTTATCAACAAATCACTTCAAAAGTTTCAAGGAAATTTTGTGTGGAAGATACCTAATTATGAAGAAAGATTACAAGTCCTCTAGATAAACCATCAAATTCCCTTATGTGACTTCAAAAGATCATAACTTGGTAAATTTTTATCTCCTTGAGCCCATTCTTTTTCCACAATGATCTTAAAGATGTTAAATTCAACCTTTCTTTTATGTGAAAATTTTGAAAATGGATGGAAGATCCCCTAAGGATGCAAAAGATTATAGGTCATTTTATGAATTTTCACCAACTTCACCAAGTCATAACTTTATCATTTTTTGGAGATTTTGAATGGTTCAAGTCTTAAAATTTCATTCAAGAGATCTACCTCATGCCATATTTTTTAGTCAAGAGAAAATTTCAAATGGAAAGCGATCTTTAGATGCAAGGTATTATAGGTCATTTTTGAAGAAAAACTTAGAAATTTTCTAAGTATAGAAAGTCAACCTCTTTTTCTCAACTTTAACTCATCACAATTTTCAGCTCAAGCATTTATTTGATTCCATTATTTACACATTATAAAGCTTGTGATCTCATATTTCTAAAGCTTCAAGAATCATATCCTAAGACTCCTTGAGCTGTGAACACCGTTGATTTAAATATGGTACCTTGAAACAAAAGTTTCTCCATAAGTCAGAATTTGAAATCCTTGATTTGGCTTCTAAATACAAAATTTCTACGCGCTTTTGCTCCTAATCATGTTTAATGAACTTCTAGAAGTGATTAGCACATTGAAACACAAGATTTGGATGAGTTTTGAGCAAAACAGAAGTCACGCTTTTCATGGTTGTAACTTCACACGATTTCCCTCCAAACTTCATCATTTCACACGCTTTAGCATTCAATCAACTTCCCTGTAAATAAAGGGTCATACCTCATTCATTTCCTCAAGCTTAGAGAGCCCGAATCACCCTGCCAAACTCCCTCTTGAACCCAATTTTCCGCAACTTCAAATTTGCTCTTAAAGCTTTCCTCAATCCATTTTCTTTGTCAATTCACCATTCTTAAACCTCACTGAAGCTAACATAAGAAGAATTAAGCTCTAAGACTCCCTAAATCGTGTTAGCCAAGCCAAGTTTCAGAGCTCTGCAATTGAACTTCGATATGTAGATTCCTTCACCAATTCTCTCAAACTTTGATACTGTTATGAAGCTCTCACCATCTTGATTCTAGTCGCAACAATTATTTTCAACTGGTAGTGCATTTTGGCCATGGATTTTCAAATCCTTTTTCAAATCTTTCCTTCCAAAACAACTGAGCTATACCTTATATAAATTTTTCGCGAGGGTACCATTGGAATCAACTTGAAGAGATGAAGCGAATGGTACCGGTCTCGTGTTCTAATTTTACAGTAATAGGGACATGTAATTCACGTGGGTGGAGGTTGAAGATGACCAACGTGTCATCACTCAGCCAATGATAGCGTGCCACGCATTTTTTCAAATCTAATTTTAATAATTGATTCCAAGCTTTCTTCAGTAAAGGCCATGATATGCACAATGCATCTGATCCATTGGACTAGCTTACTACCGTGTTTTGACTTTCATCCATTGGTCTAGATTTTTTTACTTTATTTTATTTTCTTATTTTTATGTTTTATTTGTTTTAAACTTCAAAAAATCATAGAAAATTCATTTTAACTTCAAAAAATCTGAAAAATTATGAAAAATGCTTTTGATTTTTCTTTTTCTGATTATTATTTTTTCATAATTTTATTTTGTGTTTTGGTATTTTTTATAATTTTTCACTTTATTTTAATTGTTTTAAATGTTTAAAAATATTTTTCTTAATTTTTAAATTCTGAAAAAAATATGAAAGGATCCAATGACCTCTTGACATATATTGGTGACCTCATTTTATTTTTATTTTTGATTTTACTATTTTTCACAATTTTTGGTTTATTTTGCCTATTTCTTTTAATTTTAAAAATATTTTCTGACTTTAAAAAATTACCAAAAAATTTATATAAATATTTGAGCTCATTTTTTATTTTTCTATGGTCTTACTTGATTTTTTCTTGATTATTTTGAATATAATTGCTATTTTCCCATTTTATTTTCATTTCAAAATCATTTTAAAAATATTTTTCTTTATTTAAAATACAATTTTATTTTTTGTATATATTCTGGCTGATCTTGGACTATGAGATTTTGATCATAGGCTTTATTAACATCATTGGGTCCATGGTGTTGAGTTCAACTCCAAAAAAAATGTTAATTCTTACCCCATCCCTCCTCATCTTATTCCATTCTTAGTGTACTAAATGTTATTGTATAATAATTTATATATCATTACTCAAAATATATGGTACATAGATTGCTATTGACCGGCCTAAAAATAGATGCGACTTCTATATAAGTCCACTTACGATTTCATAACATAGCGCTAAAATTTTATCCCGATTTAAGAAACGATCATTTGTGGCCCAAACCCATGTTTGTAAGCTCGAGTATGTTAATTTGAATCCTTTTATCCAATAACCTTAAGATTCATTGTTAGGAGACTTTGGTATTATCACTCCTCTAATGAATCTTCATAAGCTTTGGTCAAAGTGAATCACTTAAATATCATTGATCATTTAATGTTGCCTTGAGAATTTTAAATGGATGATATACTTGATAAAAAGCAAATGAAACTTGTTGTTGAGAGGCTTTGGTTTTATCAACCCTCTAATGAGTTTCAAATGCAAGTTTCAAGATGGTCATTCAACTAACCTCTAATTCCTAACAATTGCCTTTATTTTGTGCTTTTTCTTTATGTTTTTACTTTAAGCACATTTATTTTAGCATTTACATTTCATGCTATTTTCATCTTTGCTCATCTGAGCATTTATCTTTTATGTCATTTTTATTTTGTTCTTTTGAGCTTTTCATTTCTTTTTGAAGATACTTAATAATAAACTTGAACCATAAAAAGCTTCAATGTTACTTGGACTATTTGGTTACTATCCTTGGAATTATAGAGATTATGGACTTCTTGGACTTAGGATTAGAGAGCTTGACCTATCTTTGAGACCTTGACCTATGTTTGAGACCTCGTGACCTCAACTGTTATTTTGTCTGGAGTTCTTGGGGTTTATCCCAAGACATTGGGTTGTTTGTTTATTTTGTATGCAGGTTATTGTGATTACATGCTTTGTCTGTGATCTGGATTCATCTGTATACAACCGTTACTCTGCCCAATTTTTGTGAAGAATTAATGCAATTGAAGCTTAGTTTTCTTAAGAGGTTTATTATCTTTATTTGTTTTGGTTTCGAATCTAAAGGATGGGAACTCTACATGGACTCATTGTGTCAAGTATTAGCTTCTTGCTGGTTAGACGGTTCTTTTCCCTAGGTTTCACCTTATGCTTTAGGATAGTCCCTTCATCTCCTCCCATCTTCTTTAATTTCAAAAATCTTTCTCCATCCTTTTGAAAACTCTTCTTGTTTCTAAACTTTAACTACTTTCATAATAAACTTGGACTTAGGTCCATGCATTTTCAAAAATATTTTCTTAATCAACCTTTAATCAACTTAACAATACTTTGACATTTTTTGTTAGAAGACTAAAAGTCAATCAATCTCATTCAAACCATTTTTCTACTTTGGCTTTTTACCTTAAAACTTTTCTCAAAAGATTAAAATCTTGTCAATCCTTGTAGTGATGTGAACTATTATACTTCTACGATATGTAGTGAAGTGAGATATTTTCCACTTGGGTGTTGAGTGAGGCTTTGCTGATTTTAAAATCCAAGCTATATCCTCCACTTTGAGATGAAGAAAATTCTCCTTTCTCATGATCATGGATAGTAAGTATGTTCTTCCATTTGGACAATGACGATGATGTCTCATCTCTTAAAATTAACCAATACACTTGTGTTTTAAAATTTTTAAAGGTGAACTACGAGTACCCTGATCCCCTATTGCACGGAAGGTGGTACATAGGCACTAAAGGTTCACAACCTCAGAAGGTGAAAAAATTATAAAAATACTTCTTTTCTCATCCCCACAATCTATTTTTTATACAACAGTTATAGCCAAAATACACAGATTTTCAAAGAGGTTCCTGCAGAGTACCGTAGATGTTTAGGGTGCTAATATCTCCCACCCTTTTCCCATTCCTTTGGAAACAATAAGGCGCGATGGAGATTTTTATTTGATCTGTACGAGTCAAATCAATCGAATGGCTTAGTCTCAGCATTTCTACCACTACAGAAAAATGGCAAATTCACTGGGGAAACATCGACCTATTGTTGGTCCATCCCTAAGTGGGATGAGCCTATCTTTGTTTACTTGTGTATGTACTGCTATCTGTTGTATATTATGTGTTGTATATATGTTTGTCTGAATTTTCCTGCTTTTAAGGGTGCTTGGTAATTTCTCATAAATCCTATACCCGGACTTGAGCAAACTTAAGATAGAACGGGAGGTATAGTCATGTTAACTTTGAGGGAGTAATCCCAAAAAATGAGACATGAAATACCTTACTCAGTGGAGGCCCCTTTACCTTTAGTGTCGTTTACCGAGTAATCGGGAAGACATACTACTTTCGACCTGAGAGCCTGCTGAAAGTGAGGACTGTAGAACCTTTAACACATCTTGGCCTTTTAGGTGTAGTGGGGAAGCCATGACGGGGTAATTCGAAAATGGTTGTCATGCAATACTATGCTCGAACGAGTTTTTCTTTAGAATATTGCTAATTACCAAGTCAATTGGGACGCTGGTAATATCCAAAGGAAGGATATAGACTCTGGGAACCTCTTAGAACCTTGTTCAGCAGGTGATCAACTTTTAAATCATGCATTATAGGCAATACCTTTGACCTCATGCTCGTGACGTTAAATCTATGAACCCTATGTTTGTGATCTTGTGTGTGATTGTTGCATCATGCATCCATGCACCCATGAGCATCTTCTAAAAACATTTTGTTTCAAGGGACTTAAAAGTTCACTCTTTGTGAATATCTCAGGTACTTTTTGACTATGGATTCTGGAAAAAGAAAGACTAGGAAGTACAGTTTCAAAAATCCCAAGATAGATGAGTTGATAAGTCTGATTCCCGAGATCGTGAGTTGTATAAATTTTCAGAGAATGTATAGGTCCATCATTTCTCTTATGAAGCTCAGGATGAAGGATGTATTCTATCGACTTTAGTCCAGTTCTATGATACGATGTAACTATGCTTTACTTTCCCTGATTATCAGTTGATGCCTACATTAGAGGAGTATTCTTATCTGTCGGGTTTATCTATTACTGACCGTGTTCCTTTTACTTGTTTGGAGGGGGAGCCAAAATCCCATGAGATTGTTGCTTTGATCCATTTGAAGAAGTCTGAGGTTGAAGCCCACGTGACTACCAAAGGAGGGGTTATAGGATTACCCACACAGTTCTTATTGGAGAAATCTCATTACTTTGCAAGGTTGAAGAGTATGGTTGCTTTAGAGGCCATCTTTACTCTACCTTCTTATGGATTGTTCTTGTTTCCCAATGTCAACAAATTTGTGAATATCAATGCCATCAGGATATTTATGATTGGGAACCAAGTCCCTAGATTATTGGGTGATGCTTATTACTCTATTCATATTCGTGATTCTTATCATGGAGGGATGATCATTTGCTGCATGCCTTTGCTGTATCAGTGGTTTATTTTTCACTTACCTCGATCTGATACTTTCTAGGATGTCAGGAAGGAACATCGTTGGGCTCCAAATATTATGGTGTTGTACCCCAATTTCCCCCCTAATATCCCTTCACGATACCATATTTATTCAATCACAACAAGATCACATTAGGGCTTTTGGTTCTCCTCCCTATCTTTAGCTTTGCTCTTTGAGGAATCACCAAGCACCTTGACTTGTTTTTATTTTGTGATCATTCATGTTTTGTTTTGAATTTACTTTTAATTAATAAGATGCAATGTTGGTTTTTCTTACTTGTTAACAATGTAGGTAAAGGCAATATGGCTTAGCAAGTTGATCCACAGGTTCATGAGTTTATTTCTATGCCCTATTCAATAAAGCTTGAGAAATCCAAACCTCACCATTGAATTTGTTTTGGAATAAATGGAATGGAAAGGTTTATTTTGGTTCACTACATTTTAAAGTTATCAAAATTGATTCAAAAGTACAAGGGGTTGATTGAAGAAGTTGTCATGGTTGGACAAGGTCTTGTTCCCATTGGTCACAAGTGCATATTTCTCTCAATTCTGAAGATATGGAAGTGGTTTTAGTTTCTATGAGTTCTCATTATCATCCTAAAAAACTTATATCTACAAAGAAAAAGTGTTGGTACAAGAAGGTTGTTCAAAATAGTCAAAGTTCCTCAAAGCATTTTCTTGATTTAGGAGTTAGGGTTTTGAACTTCGAAGAAGTATATCTTGCTCATCTTTTAGTATTTTTGAGTGATTCCAAAAAATCCTTCTCTTAAAAGGGTTATTAATAAATCACTTCAAAAGTTTCAAGGAGTTTTCATATGTAAGAAACTTAATGTTGAAGAAAGATTACAAGTCCTCCAGATGAACCCCTAATTTCCCATGTGTGACTTCAAATGATCATAAATTGGTCATTTTTTATCACCTTGAGCCCACTCTTTTTCCATAGTGATCTTTAGGATGTGAACTTTATTCCTTATTTTATGTACAAAGTGATAAATTGGATGGAAGATGCTCTAAGGATACAAAAGATTATAGGTTATTTCCTGATTTGTTGCCAACTTCAACAATTCATAACTCTCTCAATTTTTGGAGATTTTGAATGGTTCAAGTTTCAAAATGTCACTCAAGAGGTCTATTTCATGCCATATTTTTTGGTGAATAACAAATTCCAAGTGAAAGGTTATGTTTGGATGCAAAACATTATAGGTCACTTTTGAAGAAAAACATGAAATATTTCTAAGTATGGAAAGTCAACTTCTTTTTCCCAACTTTGACTAATTGCAACTTTCAGCTCAAACATCCATTTGATTCCATTCTTTTCCCATTGCAAAGCTTGTAACCTCATCATTCTAAAGCATCAAGAACCATGCCCTAAGACCCCTTGAGCTGAGAATTCCATTGATTTGAACTTGGTAACTTGAAAATGAAGTTTCTTCAAAAGTCAGAATTTGAAATCCTTGATTTAACTTCTAAACACATTATTTATGCGTGTTTTTTCTTCTAAACATGTTTAGTGAACTTCCAAAAATGATTAGCATAGAAAAACGCGCATTTTTGATGAGTTTTGATCAATGTAGAAGTCACACTTTTCTTGTTTGCAACTTCACACGATTTACCTCCAAACTTCATCATTTTACATGCTTGAACATTCCATTTGATTCCCTATAAATAGAGGGTCATCCCTCATTCGTTTCCTTAAGCTTCAACAGCCAAAACCACCCTGCCAAACATGCTCCATAACTCATTTTTCTGCAACTTCGAAATCAGTGTTCAATCCTTTTTCAATCCAATTTTTCCATCAATTCACCTTCCTTGATCTTCCCTTAAGCTAACCATATAATTACCTTCAAGAATCGTGACCTATATTGATACATAGAATTCCAGTTTCAGAGCTCTGCAACTCAACTTCAATTGGTAGGTATCTCCATCTATTCTTTAAAACTTTGATATCATTGTAAAGCTCTCATTTCTCTGGTTCTAGTCGCAACACTTGCTTTTATCTGGAAACACGTTTTGACCATGAATTTTCAAATCCCTTTTCAAAACTTTCCTTCCAAATTGCTAGAGCTACAGTTTATATAAATTTGTCGCGAAGGTGTAGTTGTCTTCGTCTTGTAGAGACGAAGCGAATGGCATATGTCTGATCTTATGATTTTACAGTTTGAGAGACCTGCAATTCACGTTGGCTGGAGGATGAAGATGACCAAAGTGTCATCTTCCAACCAATGATGACTTGCTACTTGTTTTTTTTTTAAATCTGATTTTACATTTGATCCAGTGCTTTATTCACTAATGAACATGATATGCACAACGCGCCAGATACCTTGGATTTGATTACTAACGCGTTTTGACTCTCATCCAATGGTCCACATATTTTTGAATTTATTTTTTATATTTAATTGCTTTAAACTCAAAAAATCATAGAAAATTCATTTTAAGTCCAAAAAATCTGAAAAAATTATGAAAAATATTTCTGATTTTTATTCTTTCAAAATTTTATTTTATCTTTTGATATTTTTTTATAAATTTTCACTTTATTTTAATTGTTTTAAATATTTAAAAATAATTTTATGCATTTTTAAATTCTGGAAAAAAAATGGAATGATCCATTGATATTGTGACAAATATTGGTGATCTCATTTATTTTTTATTTTTGACCATGGTATTTTTTATTATTTTTGGTTTATTTTACACATTTCTTTTAATTTTAAAAATAGTTTCCGACTTTAAAAAATTACCAAAAATTTTATAAAAATATTTGAGTTCATTTTTGATTTTTCTATGGTCTTACTTAATATTTCTTGATTAATTGGAACATAGTTAATATTTTTCTCTCTTATTTCTATTTTAAAACATTTTTAAAACCTTTTTAAATGTATATATTAAATGAAATATTATTTTGTGATTATTTTTTGGTTGATCTTGGGTTGAATTTTTGATCATGAACTTTATTAACATCATTGGATCCATGATGTTGAGTCTAACTCCATAAAAATAGATGAATAATTTTAATAATAGTTTGATTAAAATTTAATTCAAATGTGGTTTCTATATTCTTCCCTACCCCTCTTCATCTCATCCCTTTATTATTGAACTAAGTCTTATTGGAGCATGATCTCTATATCATGTCTCAAAACAAATGGTGCATAGATTGCTATTGACCGGCCTCAAAATAGGTACAACCTCTATATAAGTCCACTTACGATTTCTTAACATAACTATAAATTTTTTCCCGATTCGAATAAATGATCATTCGTGGCCCAAACTTATGTTTGCAAGCCCAAGTATGTTAATTTGATCTCTTTGATCCAATAACCTTGAGATTCATTGTATGGAGGCTTTGGTTCTACCAATCCTCTAATGGATCTACAACAATTTTGGTCAACGCGGATCACTTAAATATCGTTGATCATTAAACGGTATTTTTGAGGATTCCAAATGGATGATATACATGAAAAAAAGCAAATGAAATTTGTTGTGTGGAGGCTTTGGTTCTACCAATCCTCTAATGAGTTCCAAATGCAAGTTTTAAGATGACCATCCAACTAACCACTAATTATTAAATTGTTTTACTTTATTCTATTATTTTTATGCTCTATGTACCATTTACTTTAAGCATTACATTTCATGCCATTTTTATTTTGCTCACATGAGCATTTATATTCTTGTTATTTTTAGTTTGCTCACTTGAGCTTTTCTTTTCTCTTTTAAGACACCTAATAATCAACATGAACAATAAAATGCTTTAATGATACTTGGACTATTTGGTTACTATCCTTGGCATTGTGGAGTATTGGACTTCTTGGACTTAGGATTAGAGCCCTTGACCATGTTGGAGACCTTGTGACCTTAATTGATATTCTGTATAGAGTTCTTGAGGTTTACCTCAGGACATTGGGTTGTTTGTTTGTTTTGTGTGCAGGTTATTGTGAATACATTCTTTGTTTGTAATCTAGAATTCACCCGTATACAGCCATTACTCTGCCCAATTTTTGTGAAGACTTAATACACTTGAAGTTTGGTTCTCTCAAGTGGTCTAGCATCGTTACTTGCTTGGTTTCAATCCAAAGAATAAGAATTCTATCTTGACTCATAATGTCAAGTATTAGCTTCTTGTTGGTTAGATGGTTCTTATCCCTATATTTTACCTTATGCTTTAGGATAGTCCCTTCTTCTCCTCCCATCTTCTTTAATTTCAAAAATCTCCCTCCTTCCTTTGAAAACTCTTGTTGTTTTGAAACTTGAACAATTTTCATAACAAACTTGGACTTATGTCCATGCATTATCAAAAGATTTTCATAAATAAACTTCAATCAACTTAATAATACTTTGGCATTTTTTGTGAAAATACTAAAAGTCAATCAATCTTATTTCAAACCATTTTGCCACTTTGGATTTTTATTTTAAAACTTTTCTCAAAAGATTGGACTCTTGTCAATCCTTGTAGTGATGCAAACAACTATACTTCTACAATATGTAGTGAAGTGATATATTTTCCACTTGGGTGTTAAGTGGGGCATTGTTGATTTTAAAATCCAAGCCATATTCTCAACTTTGAGATGATGCAAAGTCTCCCTTTTCATGATTGTGGGTAGTAATTATGTTTTCCACACGGACAATGACGATGATGTCTTATCTCTTAAAATCAACCAACGCACTTGTGTTTTAAAATTTTTAAAAGGTGAACTACGTGTACCTTGATCCCCTATTGCACGAAAGGTGGTACGTAGGCACTAAAGCTCACAACCGCGGAGGGTGCAAAAATAATAAAAAATATACTTCTTTTCTCACCTCCACCATCTATTTTTCATACAACATTTTGTAGCAAAAATATACAGATTTTTTCAAAGAGGTTCCTGCGGAGTACCGTAGATGTTTAGGGTGCTAATACCTTCCATTTGCATAACCAACCCCCTTACCTAGAACCTTTCCCCCTCTTTTTGGGTTATTCGCTCTTTTCCCATTCCTTTGGAAACAATAAAGCACGTTGGTGATTTTTATTTTGATCTGTATAAGTGTAGTCAATCCAATGACTTAGTCTTAAACATTTCTACCGCTACAGAAAAAAAATGGCGACTTCACTGGGGAAAAGATTGACCTCTTGCTGGTCCATCTCTAAGTGGGTTGAACCTATCTTTGTTTATATATGTATATGTGCTATTGTTGTTTATGTGTTATTTGTTGTATATACATTTTCCTGGATTTTCCTAGTTTTTAGGGTGCTTGGTGATTACTCATGAGTCCTATACCCGGACTTGGGAAAAATTTAAGATAGGACGGGCGGTACAGTCATGTTAACTTTGATGGAGTAATCCCAAAAAAGGAGACATGAGATCCCCCACTCAGTGGAGGCCCCTTTGACTGTAGTGTCGTTTTCCGAGTAATCGGGAAGACGTGTTGCTTTAGACCTGGGAGCCTGCTGAAGCTGAGGACGTAGAATACCTAACCCATATTGGCCTTTTAGGTGTAGTGCAGAATCCAAGACGGAGTAATCCGAAAATAGTTGTCACGTGATACTATGCTCGGACGAGTTTTTCTTGAGAATATTACTAATTACCGAGTTAATCAGGAAGTTCGTAATATCCGAAGGAAGGATATAGACGCTGGGAACCTCTAGAACCTTGTTCGCCGAAGGTGATAAGTTTTAGACCATACCTTATGGGTAGTACCTTCGACCTCATGCTCGTGACGTTGAACCTATGAACCCTATATTTGTGATCTTGTGTGTGATTGTTGCATCATGTATCCATGCACTCATAAGCATCTTTTGAAGAAATTTTATTTCAAGGGATTTGAAAGTTGACCATTTGTGAATATCTCAGGTACCTTTTGACCATGGACTCTGGAAAAAGAAATACCAAAAAATACAGTTTCAAAGATCCCAAGATAGATGAGTGGATCCATCATTCCTCTCATTAAGCTTAGGATGAAGGAGAGTATTCTCTCGACCTCAGTCCAGTTCTACGATCTGATGTTACATTACTTTACTTTCCTCGACTATCAGTTAATTCCTACACTAGAGGAGTATTCTTATCTATTGGATTTACCTGTTACCGATCATGTTCCTTTTACTGGTTTGGAGGGTGAGCCAAAACCACATGAGATTGCTACCTTGATCCATCTGGGGAAGTTTGAGGTTAAAGCCCATATGACTATTAAAGGAGGGATTAGAGGATTACCAGCTCATTTATTATTGGAGAAAGCCCGTTACTTTGTCAGGATGAAGAGTACAGTCACTTTTGCGGCCACCTTTTCTCTACTTGCTTACGGGTTATTCTTATTTCCTAATGTGGACATGTTTTTTGATATTAATTCTATCAGTACCTTCATGATTGGAAACCCAGTTCCTACATTGTTGGGTGATGCTTATTACTATATTCATCTTTGGAATTCTTATCCGGTGGTTTATTTCTCATATACCCCAGTATGATGCTTTCTGGGATGTTAGGAAGGAACCCCGTTGGGCTCCTAAGGTCATGGAACTTAATCACTTGGATATTGATTGGTATCATCGAGCTTACCAGGATGTAGAGATTGTCGACAGTTTTGGTAGTTTCCCCAATGTACCTCTTCTTTGTACAAGGGGAGGAATTAACTATAACCCTATTCTTGCACGACGACAGCTTGGTATCCGATGAGGGATAAACCAAATAGTATTCATCTGAGTAGTTTCTTCATGAAGGAGGGAGTAGACCATAAGGAAGCTAGGGAGTAGATTGCACAGGCCTGGCGTCACATTCATAGGAAGAGTAGGAAAGATTTGGGACCTAGGGGGGCTGTTTCTTTGGAGCCATATCTTCAGTGGGTCCAAGAGAGAGCTATTCAGTTGAAGATTTCGTATTCCCGGGAAACACATATGACTGATTTGTTTCTGAAGACCACTCCTCCCTTATTGGATGATGTAGAAGAGCTGCATGTTGCTTTGGTCAGGATGCAGCAGGAAAAGGATGCTTGGAAGAATAAGTGCCAAACTTTAGAGATTTCCTATAGAGCAGACTTGAAGGAGAAAGACGACTTGATTGAGACTCTTGAAAGTTGGGCTGTAGAGATGATGGATAGGCAAGGGGATTTATTTTCATCTAAGCCTCACTCAGATGCTAGTTTATCACTTCCTGATTCATGTGATTAGAAGGAGGTTTCCACCAGATATACGGAAAAAAATAAGAGGTTGAAGGCTCAGATAACTAGGCTTACAGGGAAGCTCCAGCTTATAGAGTGATCTCCGTCAGCTTTACTTCTTAGGGTTTTAGACTTTATTTTCATCTTGAACTTGGGATTATTGAAATTTGTAATCCATTTTGAAGTTATTATAAATTATTTTTTTCAGTATTTCAAATGTGTTATTACTTTGATATTTACAATATGTCTATAAATCTTTAAGTCCCTTGAAATATTAATAATAAAATAAATCATGTGCTTTGCATATCATGCATCATATTGCACATATTTCTTGCATTGGTTATACATATCCAGGTGTCTTACTAAGCTTCTTTACTTTGTTCAGCAAGTTGTCTCACCATTATAACATTCGATCTAACTTCATAAGGAAGATGGACAACATAGAACAAGAGAATCGCGAGCTGCACGAGGAAATTTCTGCTCTAAAGGCCATGATTTAACCTAGAAAGGGTGCTAACACTTTCCTTTTCTATAATCTACCCCCCGTACTCAGAAGCATCTCGAAAAAGGTTTTTTCTGTTCTTTTTCCTTTTCCTGATTGGATAAAATAAAAGTCAGTGGAGACTCTTGCTTACCGCGACATTTGCAAACAAAAAACACAAACCAGTATTAACAGTCGGTTCTGCCACTGTATCACAGAACTGGAAACTCTGTTGGGGAATAAAATATAAAGTGAGGGTAAACCTTAGAATCTATGTCATATTTAATTGCTTTCTCTTGATTGTCTTGCTTGCTTTATATTTATGGGAACTATTTGGGTTATTTGATCCTACACCCGGATCAGGAAACACCTTTTAGGTAAGTAGAAATAAACTATGAGGGAGTTGTGTTGGGGTAAACCAACACGGTTGAAGCAGTAGTTACATTGATGTGGCACTTTGGTTGGTACCTGTAACCCTTGAGTCAATCAGGGAGATGTACAAGGCCGCCGTGTGGTGTCATAAAGCATCAACTGACCTTAGAACCTTTAATTGCACAACTTTGCCAGTAGGACGTAGCGAGATGGTCGGCTTTGGTGTATGCCCAAGGTCGACAGATACTCGATGCTACACTCATTGATGTTTGACTTCTTAGTTTTGTTTGATTATGAGTCACTCGTCGATTGAACAAGGCTTAAGGGAAAGATCAGTGATATTGAGATCCCCTAGAACCCAGTTACTATTTATAGGACAGGTTTAACTAATCCAGCTTCAAGAGGGAATGACCTTAAAACCCATGCAAGCCTAAACCTAAGGTTGTTTGCGTGACTTGTGTGCTTTCAACTTGAACTACTTACAGAGTTTTATTACCTGACAACATGAGTTCCTTACAGGTTTTGTTTAAAATTATTATCCAATAACTTGGATTTCTTGCAGGGTTTACTTGCTTACATCACTTTGCACCTTTGCTTAAAATCATAGCATACACATCATAACATCATGCCTTAACATTTCCTTAACCATTTCAAGGATCTCGAGGGCCTGTGATGCAGGTTATGATAAATCAGATGTCTAACAAGGGGCAATGGGATTTATTTTCCTCTAGCCAATGTCGTCAGAAGATCAAAACTCAACAACTTGAATCAGGGGCTATGACCCACTTGATATGGTGAGCTTGACTCTCGTAGAAGGACTCTCAACAATACAAAGTTATTCTATCAAAGCTGCAAAATTCAACTTCTGACATTTTCTTGTCTACCCCACGAGATCCTTGAAAACATTGCATACATATATAATACATATCATTACATAAGCCGGTTTCAAAGCAAGTCTCTCATGTTCTCGCTGTTTATTTCAGCAATGGCTCTCCAACAAGACAACAGAGATCTCCAAGCTCAACATGCCCAGTTCAAGGAATTTCTCCTGAATCTGTCCAAGGGGCAAGAAGACCTGAAAACACTCTTCATCGGGAATCTGACCAAGGAACATCCTGACAACAACAAGGATGAACAACTGGAACAACTGCAAGCTGAGGTAGAAGCAATGAGAATCCAGATGCTGGGGTAGATGGCTCTTATCCAAAACTTAGCTCGAGGACAAGATGGGCTAAGATCCTTCCTCAACAAGCTTCACCAAGATGGATGCAGATCCATGAAACAAAAGTTAAAATTGTGGATCAAGGCATTAATTATCCCCCAGTGAGAGAAGAGGTTGGGAACAGACCTTTCCAGATTTCTACTACATCACAAGCCCAACCACAACCTCGCCAACGACAACGGGGAAATCGACATAAGAAGAATACATCCGAAAGACGCTTCACCAAAATCAACATGTCATTGGCTCAAGCATTGCGATGCATGTTGAAGGCCAAGTTGTTTGTGTTAAGGGACCCTCCTCAGAATCCCAACATAGCCTCCCCAAGGTACAATCTAAATGCAAGATGTGTGTACCACTCCAACAGTCCTGGACATGACACTAACAGCTGTTGGGCGTTGAGAAATAAAATTCAAGACCCGATTGATGAAGGAGCGCTAGAATTAGCACAAGACGGTCAGGCTGAGTTCTTCTGCCATCCCTCCAAGGCATACCATCTGAAGTGACAAGTTCTCACAAGAAGACTTTTCGTTCATTAGAATTTTGAATGTGTAATTTTCTTTTGATTTGTTTAAACATTTATTCATATCAAACCTCGTTATTTCATTAATGCATTGCACATGTTTGTCTTGAATCAATTCATTCGTATTCACTATTTCAGAAATGCATTCTTATTTCCTTTTGTGATATTAACCTCTAGATTAAAAAACTCTAAGCCTTAGAGGGAGGATGACGAAAATGATAACACAATCTCTACAGTATACTTTTGAACAGACCCCGCTGATGATGTACAAATGTTGTTTCAAATCCTAAACAGTGGAGTTATAAGGAAGATAATCCCTAGTCAACCCCTTCGAGCCAAAGAAGTAGGAGTTTATCTTTTCACACAAATTAAAACCCTTAATCATAACCTGGGGCAGGGTAGTTTTCTCAATTAATTCAGAGGAACGTTCAGTCACAATCTGCCGCTTCGTACATAATGAATGGCATCGAAGACGTCCTTCCAAAACAAAAGACGGTGATGGTTCTGTATAATCGTCAAGACATGAAGTCATTATCTCTCGAAATAAAAGCCCATTAAGTCAAAACCTATGAAGGAGAATTAAGAGAAAAATTGGGGCATCCCGCTGACTGTAATCACAAAAGAAACAGTTCAGGCAAAAGAAGGGATAACGAAAAAAAAAAGAGGTTACTACAAATCCTCGACAAAAAGAAGATTAAAAAAATGACTGCCTTTTCAAAACAAATTTTCAATTTCTGAATCATCACCAAGTATCAGAGCAAAGATTCCAGACTCAATCGGGAACTAAATGCACAGTTAAATGAGCATATGACCGAAGAACATCATGAAGAGCGGGTTGGGTACAAATAAAATTTGAGCCTTTATCCTTTGTTTCTTGAACTGTGAACTGGGCTACGTTATAACCCTTAAAAGTCCTAGCTGAAGCATGGGTTAGTTTGAGAGCATATTGTTACAAAGGTATCCTTACTCCTGTAGCCTTTGTTACAAATCTTGAGTTGATATCACATTGTTGCAAATTTCTTTTTATTACACAAAACACATTTTCAAAAAAATTTCAAGACAGACATGAGTGTTGCATTCTTTAAATGACTTTTTTTGCATGTGACTAATTGTTTGACAGCATAGAAATCAACATAATGGTTATTCAATAAACATACATCCTCTCAATGGACAAAATCACCTCAACGGGAAAGACACTTCCAATAACAGGTCTTCCATAAGCAAGGGGCATGACATGATGTCTAAATACACCTGGGGCAGTCTCTCCTAAAGTTCCAAATAACTAGGGGCAGATCTCCATCTGAATCTCTTGGGGAATTACGCACGTATTCCAGCAACGAATCATGTGCCATCAAGAAAACATTTTTGACAGTACTACAACACAACATTATGGACAGTGACAACTCTCTACATCCTAAAAGCGTGGACATAGTCGGAAAATACTACGCATGAAAAATAAAGACCCGCTTGGTTGACAAACCTAGGCAAAAATAATGGAATCCCGGCGAACCAAAAGGGTTCGGGAAAAAGTTCGGGATATACATAATAAAAAATCTGTACACCCGACAAGTCGAAAACCTGAAAAGGCAGCTTGGGAAAAAAGGTACCTCGGTGGACTGAAAACCCGAAATGGCGGCCCAAGAAAAATTTAGGGATTTAAAACATATGACTATGTCTCGTCACCTGTCTATCAATGGAAGACTTATACCTTGATCAACATTCATCAAGAGCACCAGAATCGAGAAACAGTTCAGATACAATCTAGACGCGGATGTCATTCTGCTACTTATTCAAGATTTTCATACATCGAGAAACAGATTAGCTACGATCCAGATACGGATGTCATTCTGCTACTTATTCAAGATTTTAATACATCGAGAAACAGTTCAGATACAATCCAGATACGAATTTCATTCTGCTACTTATTCAAGATTTTCATACATCGAGAAAAAGTTCAGATACGATCCAGATACGGATGTCATTCTGCTACTTATTCAAGATTTTTATACATTGAGAAACAGTTCAGGTACGATCCAAAGACGAATGTTATCCTGATACTTATTACAGACTTCTCTTCTAAAAACAGTTCAGGCACGATCCAGAGATGGATGTTATCCTGGTACTTATTCCAGATTTCTCTTCTAGAAACAGTTCAGGTACGATCCAAAGACGAATGTCATCCTGATCCTTACTCCAGATTCTCCTCTAAATACAGTTCAGATATGATCCAGAGACGAATGTCATTCTGACACTCATTCAACACATGTTTCAAGTACAATTCAGATACGATCTAGAGACAGATGTCATCCTGACACTCATTAAATACATGTTAAAGTACAATCACGATATAGATCCATCCACAAAATCTCCACATGTACTTTTTCCAGCATGGTACAAGGGGCAGAGACAGTTGGAAGCAAAGTCACTATCACATACACGCCCGTGATATTTATATTCCCCAAAGAGTAAGGACAACCAAGGTCCGACCTCCGTATCCCCAAGCCGGAATTCCTTCCCCAGCAGATTCCTTCAGAAAGATGATATCTGCATTTCCCATCCGAGTTTTTATAACTATGAGCAGTTTATAAAGTCATCTCTCGAGCAGAGTTTATTTCTCTGACAATGGAATCTCATTCTCTAAAAGAGATCTTCTCTCCAGCAATGGAAGTTCATCCCCAGCTGAGTTTATTTCTCCAAATCAGCAGATCTTCCAACAGAGTATCTCTCTTCCCCACAAAGTTGTTCCCCCGCAGGATTATTCTCAGACAGAGTCTCCTACGGCAGAATGTTCTCAAGAAGAATGGATGTAAATCCCTAACTAATCATCTTCGGTCACTATCCCCAGCGGAAACGAAGAACTCAACTCCTTATACTCTCCCGCATCAGTCCAGGATTTATTTTCCCCAGCTAGAGAATATCACAATAGCATTACATATCGATACATCATGGCATGTGCATACATATTATACATCAAAATCTCATTTATTTTGAGAACATCATTACTCAATACATTTCATACATCATGACATTACATATGACTATCTCTTTACCTTTCAGGGAAAGATGCAATCCAGTTCTCAAAAGTTCTCTCTGGTTCAGTCAAACCGACACCAAGGTTTCTATTCCAATTGAAGATATTCCAACACTTTTCAATATTTTCTCTGGTTTAGTCAAACTGAAACTAAGGTTTATATTCTAGTTGAAGATGTTCTAAGACTTTCGTCTGGGTCAGCCGAATCGCTGCTAAGATTCCCCTGATTTCTATGCCATTCAAATTTAATCCGAGACCTCTCCAGGTTCAGTCAAATCGATACTAAGATTTCACTCCCAGTTGAAGACAACTCGAGACCTTTCCCTGGTTCAGTCAAATCGATACTAAGATTTCTATTCCAGGTAAAAAAGCTATGAAGCCCGGAAACTGACCGGATAACAGCTTAATTTCCCCAAATTACTGAAGCCTGGAGCACGACTAGATAACCGTATAAGACACTGTGAAGTCTGGAGCACGACCAGATAGCGCCAAGAGACACTGTGAAACCTGGAGCACGACTAGATAACAATATGAGGTACTTCGAACCTTGGAATTCGACCAAAGAGCAGTTTTCTTGGCCAATTACTATTGAAACCTGGAAACGAACGAATGTTAGTATGCCTTAAATTCAAGTTGAAACCCGGATGCGACCGGATAACCACTTAATTCCTTCTGAAGCCTGGAGCACAAACAGATAACAATTTTTGAGATTGCAAAGCTTGGAGCACGACCAGATAGCATGTTTAATCTGATCTCCCTAGTAAGTCACTGTAAAACCTGGAGTACTACCAGATAGCAATCAGTCTTATTATCCTTAGCAAATCACTGTAAGGCCTGGAGCATGACTAGATATCAATTCATTTTCATCTCCTCGACTAAGAGATGATTCCCCAGTATAGTAACAGATATATGAAGTTCCTAAAATTCCATTTCTCCCAAGACAGAGACCAACATCCTTCAGTAGATTCCTCCTCAACGACAGGAACAGGAACTCTCATCAAAGGAATATCTTGGGAAATCAACATCATCTAGATGGCATCTTTAAGCCCATCTCCGACGATTCTCCGTCATATCTCCCGAATGGCATCCTTAAGCCCATCTCCAGTGACCTTCCTTCATATCCTCCAAATGGAATCTGTAAGCCCATTCCCGATACTACCTACACAGTCCAGCACCATCTCAGACGATTGTAAATTTCTGGGCACTCTTGTATTCAATCATCTTCCAGCTTCAGATTACGAAAGGCAGACAACCAATCTACATCCTCAAGTTTAAGAAGATTGAACAGGGGCAGCTCTTGTACCCCAAAATTTTCTCTCTCATTTTACTTAACACATGCCCATTGAGGTCCTCAACCTGCTCAAGGATGCCCAAGAGTTGACCAGACAAACTCACTCCTAAGGCAATGTACCTCAAACTAGGGTTTCCATTTTCATCAGGGTGTGGGAACTCCAAAGGTCCCAAATGCTTTCCATGGTCCTAATATGTTCTCAAGATCATCCATATAAAGTTTCATTCCTTGCACAAGAAGTTTGTTCAATCAACTGCTCAGATGCCTGAAAATCAACTATACCATGCCAAAAGTCAATTGTGGCTCACATATAGTCAAACTTCAAGATTTTTGGTTAACATCAACATTTTTAAGTTATATTCATCATTTGATCAAGGTTTGATCATGATTCCTCAACGAATGCCCCCAAATTCATCAAAACCCAAAAGTTGCTAAATTCGGGATTCATAGGAAAACTCAACCAAACTTTGACCAAGCATAACTTCTTCATAATTTATAATAAATTTTCCATCAAAGGATCATTTTGAAGAGGATGCAATTCCCTACAAATCATCTTCATCCCACGAGTTCAAAATATGCACTCATCAAAAGATATGAATTTCTACATTATAGGTCCTTTTGAAAAGTCAACAAAAACACCTTTTGGGTCAAAGCTTCTTACATGAACATGGAAGACCCAATTGAGATGAAACCAAAAGGGTTGTTTAGGGGAAATACTAATCTTTCTAAAAAGTCCAAGAACACCTCTATAGGGTTAAAATTGGAGGAGATATGCCTTGTCAAAGTTGACCATTTTTACAAAATTGCTAAAAGTCAAATCTGCTCAAAAGTGCATTTTTTGTCAAATGGGCCTAGCATTTCATGATTGTATCTTGTTTGTGACATGGTCCACGACCCAAATCAGCATCCATACTTTATTTGATTAATTATTTATTTTATTTTGATTTTTATTTATTAAAAGTTAGATTAAATCAAATAAATTGCAAAAAAATATAAAAGATTAATTTTTATCTGATTTTTGTAGGAATCACAATCTAATCAGGCTGGCCAAATCATATCAAATCAGATCAAGGGATAATTGGAGCAAATTGGCATGATTATACTTGTTTTGGAAATATATCATATAGAAAATAAATCAAATCAAATTTCCATGATTAACCAAGATACAAATTTTTTTTGTTGACCTAATATGCTCTAGTACAAATACAATGCGCAACCAAGGCAAGAAAAGGGGGGTTGAAGTCGTAAAAAGCATCAAACACAAAGTGATTTTTTTGCAAAAAAAGTGTGGATCGGTTTCAAGCTTAGAGGATGATTCAAAGAAATTCAAAGTCACATACCCATTCCTGGATATCTCCTGAAGCTAACAGGACCAGTTGTACGCCTCAAACTCCAGGAATCATCACATAATCCTCACAGTTTGCACCCTTTGAACTCAAACTTGTTCCTTTGGTTTTACATACTTTTAATCCAATTTGCTTGCATATACATGTTCATGATCATGTTGGGAATCTTTTGGATAGGCTGGATTTAAGTTTTGACGCAGGAATGGTTACTTTCCATAGTTAGGGTTTATGAGCTCCAAATTGGGGAACCCTAGCTAGAGGCAAAATTGGGCCAAATTAAGGGCCTATTAATGTTCGGGGGAGGAAATACATTTGATTTATGCCCTTGAATGGAATTTATATTGCTTGAATTTATTTTTAAAGAAACACAGGTTTATAGCTACAGGCAAATACCATCACTATAGCATACAACAACGAATTTGACCGTAGGTAAAGAGTTGGTGTCAAAAACGACAGTCCTGGGGAAAGAGACAATAATGTGGTTGACCACCATTGGGAAATTCAAATCTCGCGCGTTTTCTTTATCATACTGACTCATATTTAATATATTATTTTTGTTTCAATACTATAACAACTAAAACATGTAGCCCAATGGTGAAGCGCGCGTTGGAAAGTAGAGAGGACCTGGGTTTGATCCCAAGTCTAAGCGTTTTGTTATTTTCCTAATATTTGATTATAGATTCCACACTCCATGCTTTCATGCGCCTACCATGCAACCCAAAATCCAGCCAATGGATCGTTCATACTTTAGATCTAGTATTTAGTTAAGAGAGGACCATGGTACACCATTAGAAAGAGGATGCACTGAATCTAGCACAAAGAGTGGGCTCAGCTAATGGGCTTGGCACAAATTCAGTACTACACCCCCTGAATTGCTCAACAATACATGCCCATGTTCTTTTCTTTTTATTTTATTTCCTTTATTTTAATTATTTCATTAATTATTTTCTTTTTACAAATAACACAAAATCATTTTTTTTTCATTTAATCAAAAAATCATAAAAACATCAAAAATCATTTTTTTCATAAAAATATTTTATTTCCTTAATTAATTAGTTTAATTATTTAGGGCAATTTAATCATTTTTCATAGTTTAAATCAATTAGAATTTAGGGTTTCATTTGTTTATGATTCAATTTTTTCTCAAAAATAACCTAAATATTTTTTCAATTAGATTTTTAGGATTCTTAATTCACCCTCGCATTTAATTCGCCACACGCATTTTTAATTTCCTTCTTATTATTATTGTAATTGCTCCGAGTTTGTAATAGTAATTAGGGTTTCAATTTCACATCTTCATTTTTGGTTAAAATAATCATGTATCCGCAAAAGCCTTGTAATAGTTAGGACTTTAATTTCCGTAAACTATAAACTGTCTAGATGTTAATAGGATTGTATGGAAAGACAAACTGAAAATTAATACAGTAGAAAACCCTAAATATGCAAAGATAAATTAACTGAAAATTACACTCGCACATGCTCACTCCTAGGGTTTACTCCACTCCGGTTGCCTTCGGTAAACGGTCATGAAGTATAGGGTTTGTTAGTGGTTGTCCTCTAGCCCCTAAAGATATAAAATGACCCATTCGGATGTTGCCTCAGAAAAAGATCATTAAGGATTTAGGATGATTACTAACATTTCCTAACATTGCTTTTGTGATCGTATTTGTTCCTTCGAATGTCCAATTCTTTGTATTTTTTATTTTATTCAGATCACAAAGACTCCATTTATAATTGATAATAATTTTCAAAGCGAAAAGATTAAATAACAAAATTGTTTTTCAAAAAGATATTACAACTTACTTTTGCTTTAGATTTTGTGATTCAAAAGGAAAACAAAAGTGGTGATCCCAGGAATGGACGAACTCCAGTAATTTTGAGAAATTTTGTTTTCCCCAGGAAGGTTTTCTCAGGTTGTTTTCTCTGGTTTGCGCGTGTTTATTGTATATTGAAGACGATACCAATTGGCGTAAGGTGCAGTAGTTGACTTGTGATCCCAGTGTCCCCATTCAAGTGTTGGTTCATTTTCTGATTTTTTGGGTTTGCTTGGTATGAGGTCTCTATTCCGGATTCCCCAAGGAATTCTTCTCTCATATGAAAAAAAGTCTTTTTCCCTTTGTGTGCTGAGATGAAACTATTTGCAAAATGTTGCTATTTTTGTAGTATTGGCATTATTTTTGGTATTTATTTCCTAGACAACTATACCAAGGAAGTTTATTTTCTAAGAAGTGTTGAGACAATTGTTAACCCTTTGGGTTTTCACCCTCCAAGTGTTGGATTTGATTTAAAATTCCCATGAGTTTGACCTCTTTCTATATGTTGACTTCTTGATTCCCTAGGAAAGTTATCCCAGGGCGTCTTTTGTTGGAATAGGTTTGTATGATATGAAGACTCAATCCGAGATTTCCCAGTGAAGGCCTCACTTATTTGATAGAAGTCTTTTCTCCCCGTGCTTGCTGAGATTTGACTCATTTGCAAAGCATCTCCTTCCAGCAGTACTTTCATTTTGTTTGACTGCCCGATAGTCAGGCAAGGGAAATGTTTTATTTAAGAAGTGTTGAGGCATTTATCAGTTTTTTGGATTTTCACCTGCCAAGTGTTGGGTTTGATTTAAAAGCCCCGTAAGATTGATTTCTTTCGGTAACGTTTGACTTCTTAACTCCCCAAGTTGTTATCCCTATGAGGTTTCATACTTTTTCCCCAGAGAAGTTGGTGCAATACTTACCATCAATGTTGAAGAACGTATCTTGGTTTCCCCTCTTCGATATGGTATTGACCTCTCTAATGGAGTCAACACGAGGTCCCCAATTGATATATCGATGATGAGGTATTACCTTCCCCCCAGTGAAGTTTGTATGATGTTTCCCTAATGAAACCAGCTCGAAATCCTCAGTCGATGTTTTGCCGATATGGTCTCTAACTACCTTATTTGAAATCAGTATTGCAATCCCTAGTAGAAGTGCGGACCGTGAAACATTTGTTTCCCAATTGAAGTCTGAGTGTTATTCCCTGGTGAAGCATGGAGAAGGATGTTATATCCCGGTATCTGTACTGATTTGTTTCTATGATTTAATTATTTCCGGATTATGTTCCTTCCCAATGAAGTTAAGCCGCGAAATAGGATTATGTTTCCTCAGTTGGTGCTTATTTTCTTATGGAATTTTCATCTTGGATGTGATTTAGCTGAGTATTGACTAGACTCGAGTTGGTTTTGTCTGGTTATCCCCAGTGTTATATGTCTATTTTGTCACCATATACATGATAACACTCATATATTCATGCATACATCATGCATAGTTAAAATTAGCAAATCATTGTTCATTCGCATTCATTAATATTTTGTTGGCATATTACCCTGTTTTGCAGAGTTGCATTGTCCTCTCTCCAATAAAGTGTTGGCCTTAAGCAGAGAGTGTATATTCTTTCAATTACCCCACAGAGTTATCCCTCATGGAAGATTTTTGATTTAGCCTTCTTACACAGCTCTTTGTCTAGACGATTTGGGTTTCCATCTTGAATTTATTTCTCAAAGGATGTATTATGGTTGACTATTCCATCCAAATTTATTTCTGTTTGGAATCTTTGATCCTCAGCAATATTATTACTTATAATATCTGCAGGCTTCGAGCCTTGGTTTGAGAATGTGCATTTATTTTGCACGAGAAGACTTTATCTCCTCTGCAGAAATATATTGGCATCTCCCCAGGAAGTCATATTTCTTTCCCCATGAAGCCATAATGTTCTACCCAGAGAGTCATTTTTACAATCCTCCATGATAGCAAGTAGCAGGTCTCTTTATTTGAGCAACTTGTACTTCCCCATAAAAGTCAACGTTACTTTTTTTGCTATCTTCTCTATGAGTGGATAGTTTGCAGTTCATTGTCAAATTACTCCAATGGAGGGCAAGTCTTTCAATATCGCAGAGACAGTTTGTTGTGAAATCTTTACAAGTGGTAGTCTCTTTATTTAAGACAACTTATATATTACCCTTTCCAGGAAGAATGCCTTGGTTAAAGAATAAGTTGGGACCCTTTCTAGGTGAAACGCCGAAACTTTGGAAAAACTTGTTATCTTTTTGCTACCCTCAGTGAACGTTGGTAGTTCATCATCGGTGAACAGCGGTGCTATGATATTTCTTTTCTCTCTACCTTCACTAAAAGTTGGTAGATCACCTTCAGTGAAAGTTGGTGATTGTTATCTTTTTTCTATCCTCAGTGAATGTTGGTAGTTCATCGTTAGTGAATGGCGGTGCTATGATATTTCTTTTCTCTCTACCTTCAATAAAAGTTGGTAGATCACCATCAGTGAAAGTTGGTGATTGTTATCTTTTTTGCTACCCTCGGTGAACGTTGGTAGTTCATCATCAGTGAACGGCGGTGCTATGATATATTTTCTCTTACTACCTTCAATGAAAGTAGGTAGATCACCATCAGTGAAAGTTGGTGATTGTTATCTTTTTGCTACCCTCAGTGAATGTTGGTAGTTCATCGTCAGTGAACTGCGGTGCTATGATATTTCTTCTCTCTCTACCTTCAGTGAAAGTTGGTAGATCACCTTCAGTGAAAGTTGGTGTTTGTTATCTTTTTGCTACCCTCAGGGAATGTTGGTAGTTCACCGTCAGTTAACGGCGGTGCTATGATATTTCTTTTCTCTCTAGATTCAGTAAAAGTTGGTAGATCACCACCAATGAAAGTTGGTGATTGTTATCTTTTTGCTACCCTCGATGAACGTTGGTAGTTCATCGTCAGTGAACGACGGTGCTATGATATATTTTCTCTTACTACCATCAGTGAAAGTTGGTAGATCACCATAAATTAAAGTTGGTGATTGTTATCTTTTTTCTACCCTCAGTGAACGTTGGTAGTTCATCATCAGTGAACGGCGGTGCTATGATATTTATTTTCTCTCTATATTCAGTGAAAGTTGGTAGATCACCTTCAGTGAAAGTTGGTGATTGTTATCTTTTTGCTACCCTCAGTGAACATTGGTAGTTCATCGTCAGTAAATGGCGGTGCTATAATATTTCTTTTCTCTCTACCTTCAGTGAAAGTTGGTAGGTCACCTTCAGTGAAAGTTGGTGATTGTTATCTTTTCGCTACCTTCAGTGAACGTTGGTAGTTCACTGTCAGTGAACGACAGTGCTACGTATTTCCCCTTACTACCTTCAGCGAAAGTTGATAGCTCACCGTCAGTAAACGTCAGTGTTATTATTCTTTTCTCTTTCTACTTTCAATGAACGTCGGTAGTTTTGACTTCAGTAAAATTTGGTGTATGCATTTATCTTTTACCATCCTCTATGAGTCGGGTCTTTTTGGATTCACCAGTGATTCATTTTCCTGGTCGGGTTTCCCTTTTGATCCTTATTTCCTTTGTTACATCCCCAATGGTGTTTTACGTCCCTTTGAAATTGTTCATATGCATTCATACTCATAAGCATTGCATGGCATCTTAGGGCCAAAAATAGGGTTTGTTTTATATTTAAGTATCTTCGATCGCGTCGACACGAAGATTTTTAACCTTCGTATCTCCGGATAGAAGAAACTTAAATAAGGGCAGTTGTTGTACCCCAATTTTTTCCCCTAAGATCCCTTCATCATACCATATTGATTCAATCACAACAAGATCACATTAGGGCTTTAGGTTCTCCTCCCTATCTTTAGCTTTGCTCTTTGAGGAATCACCAAGCACCTTGACTTGTTTTTATTTTGTGATCATTCATGCTTTGTTTTTACTTTCCTTTTAATTAATAAGATGCAATGTCGGTTTATCTTACTTGTTAACAATGTAGGTAAAGGCAATGTGGCTTAGCAATTTGATCCATGGGTTCATGAGTTTATTTCCATGCCCTATTCAATAAAGATTGAGAAATCCAAACCTCACCATTGAAGTTGTTTTAGAAGAAACAACATGGCAAGGTTTACTATTGTTCACTACATTTCAAATTTATCAACATTGATTCAAAAGTACAAGGGGTTGATTGAAGAAGTTGTCATGCTTGGACAAGGTCTTGTTCGAATTGGTCACAAGTGCATATTTATCTCAATTCTCAACATATGGAAGTGGTTTTGGTTGCAATGAGTTCTCATTATCATCCTCATTAACTTCTATCTACAAAGCAAAAGTGTTGGTACAAGAAGGTTGTTCAAAATTGTCAAAGTTCCTCAAAGCATTTTCTTAATCTAGGAGCTAGGGTTTTGAACTTCAAAGAAGTATATTTTGCTCATCTTTTGGTATTTTTGCATGATTCAAAAAACATCCTTATCTTAAAAGGGTTATTAACAAATAACTTCAAAAGTTTTAAGGAGTTTTCATATGGAAGAAACTTAATGTTGAAGAAAGATTACAAGACCTCCAGATGAACCCCCAATTTTCCATGTGTGACTTCAAATGATCATAACTTGGTAACTTTTTATCACTTTGAGCCCAATCTTTTTCCATAATGATCTTGAGGATGTGAACTTTATTCCTTCTTTCATGTGTAAAGTGACAAAATGGATGGAAGATTCCCTAAGAATATAAAAGATTATAGGTCATTTCATGATTTTTTTTCCAGCTTCAACAATTCATAACTCTCTCAATTTTTGGATATTTTTAATGGTTCAAGTTTAAAAATGTCATTCAAGAGGTCTATTTCATGCCATCTTTTTTGGTCAAGAGCAAATTTCAAATGAAAGGGCATGTTTGGATGTAAAACATTATATGTCACTTTTGAAAAAAAAAACTTGAAATATTGCAACTTTCAGCTCAAACATCCATTTGATTCCATTCTTTTACCATTGCAAAGCTTGTAACCTCATCTTTCTAAAGCATCAAGAATCATGCCATAAGACCCCTTGAGCTGAGAATGCCATTGATATGAACTTGGTAACTTGAAACTGAAGTTTCTTCAAAAGTCAGAATTTGAAATCCTTGATTTAGCTTCTAAACACAATGTTTCTGCGTGTTTTTGCTTCTAGACATGTTTAGTGACATCCATAAATGATTAGCATAGCAAAACGCGCATTTTGGATGAGTTTTGATCAATGTATAAGTCACACTTTTCTTGTTTTCAACTTCACACGAATTCCCTCCAAACTTCATCATTTCACATGCTTGAACATTCCATTTGATTCCCTATAAATAGAGGGTTATCCCTCATTCATTTCCTCAAGCTTCAACAGCCAAAATCACCCTGCCAACTTGCTCCATAACTCATTTTTCTGCAACTTCGAAATCAGTGGTCAAGCCTTTTTCAATCCAATTTTTCCATCAATTCACCTTCCTTGATCTTCCCTGAAGCTAACCATACAATTACCTTCAAAAATCGTGACCTAAATTGATCCATAGAAGTCCAGTTTCAAAGCTCTATAACTCAACTTCAATAGGTAGATTTCTCCATCAATTCTTCAAAACTTTGATATCATTGTGAAGCTCTCATTGCCCTGGTTCTAGTTACAACACTTGCTTTTATCTGGAAACACGTTTTGACAATGAATTTTCAAATCCCTTTTCAAAACTTTCCTTCCAAATTGATAGAGCTCCAGTTTATATAAATTTGTCGCGAAGGTGTAGTTGTCTTCGTCTTGAAGAGACGAAGCGAATGACATAGGTCTGAGCTTCTGATTTTACAGTTTGAGAGACCTGCAATTCACGTTGGATGGAGGTTGAAGATGACTAACGTGTCATCTTCCAACCAATGATGGCTTGCCACTTGTTTTTTTTTTGAAAATCTGATTTTATATTTAATTCAGTGCTTTATTCAATAATGACCATGATATGCACAACGCGCCAGATACCTTGGATTTGATTACTAATGCGTTTTGACTCTCATCCAAAGGTCCACATATTTTTGACTTTATTTTTTATTTCTGATTTTTATATTTAATTGCTTTAAACTTCAAAAAATCATAGAAAATTCATTTTAAGTCCAAAAAATCTGAAAAAATTATGAAAAATATTTTTGATTTTTCTCTTTCTGGTTTTTATATTTTCACAATTTTATTGTGTTTTGATTTTTTTAATAAATTTTCACTTTATTTGAATTGTTTTAAATGTTTAAAAATACTTTTATGCATTTTTAAATTCTGAAAAAAAATATGAAATGATACAATGATATTGTGACAATTATTGGTGACCTCATTTATTTTTTATTTCTCATCCTGGTATTTTTTTTATCATTTTTGGTTTATTTTACCCATTTCTTTTAATTTTAAAAATAGTTTCTGACTTTAAAAAATTACCAAAATTTTATAAAAATATTTGAGTTCATTTCTGATTTTTTTATGGTCTTACTTAATATTTCTTGATTAATTTGAACATAGATAATATTTTTCTCTCTTATTTCTATTTTAAAACCTTTTTTAATGTTTATATTAAATGAAATATTATTTTGTGATTATTTTCTGGCTGATATTGGGTTGAGTTTTTGATCATGAACTTTATTAACATCATTGGATCCATGGGGTTGAGTCTAACTCCACAAAAATGGATGAATGATTTTAATAATAGTTTGATTAAAATTTAATTCAAATGTAGTTTGTATATTCTTCCCTACCCCTCTTCGTCTCATTCATTTCTTATTGCACTAAGTGTTATTGAGCATGATCTTTATATCATGTCTCAAAACAATGGTGCATAGATTGCTATTGACCGACCTCAAAATAGGTGCGCCTTCTATATAAGTTCACTTAAGATTGCTTAACATAACACTAAATTTTGTCCCGATTCGAATAAATGATCATTTGTGGCCCAAACTTATGTTTGCAAGCCCAAGTATGTTAATTTAATCTCTTTGATCTAATAAACTTGATATTCATTGTGTGGAGGCTTTGGTTCTACCAATCCTATAATGGATCTACAACACTTTTGGTCAACACAGATCACTTAAACATCGTTGATCATTAAATTGTACTTTTGAGGATTCCAAATGGATGATATAATTGACAAAAAGCAAATGCAACTTGTTGTATGGAGGATTTGATTCTAGCAATCCTCTAATGAGTTCCAAATGCATGTTTCAAGATGGTCAACCAACTAACCACTAATTATTAAATTGTTTTACTTTATGCTTTTATTTTTATGCTTTATGTACCATTTACTTTAAGCATTACATTTCATGCCATTTTTATTTTGCTTGAGCATTTATATTTTGTTATTTTTTATTTTGCTCACTTGAACTTTTCTTTTCTCTTTTAAGACACCTAATAATCAACATGAACCACTAAAACCTTTAATGATACTTGGACTATTTGGTTATTATCCTTGGCATTTTGGAGTATTGGACTTCTTGGACTTAGGATTAAAGGCCTTGACCTATGTTGGAGACCTTGTGACCTTAATTAATATTCTGTCAGGAGTTCTTGAGGTTTAGCTCAAGATATTGGGTTGTTTGTTTGTTTTGTGTGCAGGTTATTGTTATTACATTCTTTGTTTATAATCTAGAATTCACACATATACAGTCGTTACTCTGCCCAATTTTTGTGAAGACTTAATATACTTGAAGTTTGGTTCTCTCAAGAGGTCTAATATCTTTGCTTGCTTGGTTTCAATCCAAAGAATTGGAATTCTATCTTGACTCATAATGTCAAGTATTGGCTTCTTGTTGGTTAGATGGTTCTTATCCCTAGCTTTTACCTTATGCTTTAGGATAGTCCCTTCTTCTCCTCCCATCTTCTTTAATTTCAAAAATCTCCCTCCTCCCTTTGAAAACTCTTGTTGTTTTGAAACTTGAACCATTTTCATAAGAAACTTGGACTTATGTCCCTGCATTTTCATAACAAACTTGGACTTATGTCCCTGCATTTTCAAAACATTTTCATAAATAAACTTCAATCAACTTAATAATACTTTAGCATTTTTTGTGAGAAGACTAAAAGTCAATCAATCTCATTTCAAACCATTTTTCCACTTTGTCTTTTTATTTTAAAACTTTTCTCAAAAGATTGGACTCTTGTAAATCCTTGTAGTGACGCAAACAACTATACTTCTATAATATGTAGTGAAGTGATATATTTTCCACTTGGTTGTTGAGTGAGGCATTGTTGATTTTAAAATCCAATTCATATCCTCCACTTTGAGATGATGCAAAGTCTACTTTCTCATGATTGTGGTTAGTAAGTATGTTTTCCACACGGACAATGACGATGATGTCTTATCTCTTAAAATCAACCAACACACGTGTGTTTTAAAATTTTTAAAAGGTGAACTACGTGTACACTGATCCCCTATTGCACGAAAGGTGGTACGTAGGCACTAAAGGTTCACAACCGCGGTGGATTAAAAAATCATAAAAAATATACTTCTTTTCTCACCACCACCATCTATTTTTCCGACAACATTTTATAGCCAAAATATACAGATTTTTTCAAAGAGGTTCCTATGGAGTACCATAGATGTTTAGGGCGCTAATACCTTCCCTTTGCATAACCAACACCCTTACCTATAATCTTTCCCTCTTTTTTTGGGTTATTCTCTCTTTTCCCATTCCTTTGGAAATAATAAATCGCGGTGGCGATTTTTATTTTAATCTGTATAAGTCTAGTCAATCCATTGACTTAGTATTAAACATTTCTATCACTACATATGACACTCACTCACTAAGATATTGTTTTGTATCATCAAGCTTACCATGATGTAGAGATTATCGACAGTTGTGGTAGTTTCCCCAATGTACCTCTACTCGGTACAAAGGGAGGAATTAACTACAACCCTGTTCTTGCACGACGACAAATTGGATATCCGATGAGGGATAAGCCAAATAGTATTCATTTGGGTGGATTCTTCCTTAAAGGGGGAGAAGTTCATAAGGAAGCTAAAGATGAGATTGCTAAGGCTTGGCATCATATTCACAGGAAGGGTAGAAAGGACTTGGGACCTAGAGGGGTTGTTTCTTTGGAGCCTTATCTTCAATGGGTACAAGAAAGAGCCATCCAGTTGAAGATGTCGTATTCCTGTGAAGCACCCATGTCTTATACGTTTTTGAAGACCACTCCTCCCCTATTGGATGATGTAGAAGAGCTCCAGCTTACTATAGTCAGAATGCAACAGGAAACGGAAGCTTGGAAGAATAAGTGTCAGACTTTAGAGGGGTCATACTGAGCAAACCTGAAGGAGAAAGATGACCTGATCGAGATTGTTGAGAATTGCCCTATAGAGACGATGGAGAGGCAAGAGGATTTATTTTCCTCTAGATCTCAGTCAGGACCTAGTTGCTCACTTCTCGACTCTGGTAATTGGAAAGAGGTTGTTGACTGGTATGCAGAAGAGAATAAGTTGTTGAAGGCTCAGATTGCAAGACTCACAAGGAAGCGTTAGTGTGTAGAGTGATCTTCATCAACTTTTCTTTCTTGGGATCTTAGATTTTATCTTATCTTGTACTTAGGGTTATTGAAACTTGTACTAAAAAAGTTTTAATCCATTTTGAAGTTATTATAATGAGATTTTCAATATTTCAAATGTGTTAGTACTTTAATATTTTCAAATTAACTATAAATCTTTGAGTTCCTTGAAATATTAATAATAAAATAAATCATGTGCGTTGCATATCATGCATCATATTGTACATATTTCTTGCATTTTTATTCATATCCAGGTGTCTTACTGAGCTTCTTTACTTCATATAGCAAGTTGTCTCATCAGTACAATACTCGGGCTAATTTCAGAAGGAAGATGGATAATCTAGAACAAGAGAATCGCGAATTGCGCGAAGAAGTTTCTGCTCTAAAGGCCAATATGGCCAATCTCACTGCTCTGATGGAATCGTTGGTGGCTGCTTAGAACCATCC
Source organism: Vicia faba (assembly GCA_948472305.1). NCBI lineage: Eukaryota > Viridiplantae > Streptophyta > Magnoliopsida > Fabales > Fabaceae > Vicia > Vicia faba. Next base: position 1,361,274,317 of record OX451736.1, on the reverse strand, counting down.
ACCACTTGCTCAGCCTCGACAAACAACAGTTACTTCTAAATCTCTGACAGTTCCTATTTCTGCTACTCCAGTTACTGTTGTTCAGAATCACATGCCTCAAGGTTATCCGTGGGGAGTTCCAGAGAACTTCATGCGGGAAATTTATAATCAAGATGCTCAAGTTACTCCACTTGCTCAGGTTGTTGTTGGTCCTGCACCTCCTGTGGTGCATATTAACCCTGGTGCTAGAAATGAGATTCACTATGTTGCACCTACCTGGGTGAATGTTGTACCATTTGCTAATGATGAATTTTATCGCCCCATTCCTACACCAAGTGAAATCTTGGGTGTCTATGATCAAATGGATGATTTTCAGGATCAGTTTGATAAGATGCATAAAGAGTTAAAGGCCCTCAGAGGAGAAGAACTGTTTGGGGAAAATGTGAATGGTTTGTGTTTGGTTCCAAATGTGAAAATACCTGTGAAGTTCAAGGTACTTGAATTAGAGAAGTACAAGGGCAATAGTTGCCCTTGTACTCACTTAGTGATGTATGTGAGAAGGATGTCTACTCACACTAATGATCAATGCTTGTTGATTCATTTTTTCCATGATAGTTTGACTGGTGCAGCATTGAAATGGTACATGAGCCTGGATAATGCCAATGTTCACTCTTTCAATGACTTGGGTGAAGCGTTTATCAAACAGTACGAATATAATATGGACATGGCACCTGACCATGGTCAACTCAAGGAAATGGTCCATAAATACAGGGAGTCGTTTAAGGAATGTGTGTAGAGATTGCATGAAGTAGCCGCCCAAGTGATTCCCTCAATGGAAGAAAAAGAGATTACGAAGATTTTCTAAAGACTCTAGGTGCATTCTATTATGAAAGAATGGTGGCGAGTGCACCTAGTGATTTTACAGAGATGGTATGAATGGGCGTCCATTTTGAAGAAGCGGTAAGAGAAGGTCGCTTGACAAGAGGTGAAAATTCCAGCAGTGTGAAGAAACCATCATATGGGTTTGCTAAAAAGAAAGAGGGGGGAGACAAATGCTGTTATTCAAGAGAGAAGGGTTAATCCTCATAGAATAAATCATTAGCGCCATCAATAAGTTTTCTCGGTGACTCGAGTTATTAATACGTCTCTTACCACATTCACTTATTAAAGACCCTCCCCTCAAGGAAATCAAGGGAAGAATCAGAGGAGAGAGGCTTTTGAATCTATCTGCATGAGTTATGCATAATTACTCCCAACATTGATCCAGAAAAAGTTGGTCTAGACCATACCACCCCCTGCTATATCATCTTCTTTTCCTTGGTAATATAAGGTAGATCAGACGTGCGCTTTTCATCAGGGTGCACTAGGGAATAATGTGGAAAACTATTATCCCCTGAAATAGGAGGTACAAAAAATTGTAAGATCTGGCCTTTTGTCCTTCAAGGATATCATCCCTAATGTAAAAGAGAATCCTCTAGCAAAGCATGGAGGAGAAAATGTTGTCAACATGGTTGCTGGTTGTCTAGGGGACTTTCGGATTTATGATATCAACTTGGTCAGGGGACACTTGGTAAAGATGCACGCCAACCTTTACGAGTTTAGTTACTATACATATGACCATGATGGTTGTGGTATCTGCAGTACTGATATACAAGGGTGCAATTAGATAAAGGCTGATTTACGGGAAATGATGGATGAGGGACTCATTCACATAATTAAGCTTAGGGCAGAAAATGAGGAAGATGTGAACATGGTTTTTGGATGTCCTGGAGAGTTCCGGATCTTTGATGTGAACCATATGAATGATGATTTAGTGCAATTGCACTCCACCTTCTTCCACATGGATGGTCAGGTAGAACACCACTATGGATCTTGTCGGGTTTGCTGTAGATATTCTTAAGGTTGTTCCATTGTAAAAATAGGTATTAAGTTGTTATTGGATAATGGAATTATCCAGGTGTCAGGCCATAGATATGATTACCATGGGGTAAATATTATTGATGATTGCTTGGCTGCAACTGAGTCTGATGAGGAATATGCTTCTGTATATGAATTCTTTTCCTTAGACGAAGATATGTTCTCCAGTAATGATTCTTTAATGCCCAAATATTATGAAGAAAGGGTTAATTTAATTGTTCCTTGTTTCAATGATTCCTTCCCTGTCGAGATTGAATACGACAACAAGCAAGTCATTTCCCCAATAGTGATTTACTTCCCGGTCTCGTTCCTTACAAATCAGACAAAGTTGTACCGTGCAAGTGCAATGCTACAATTATAGAGGATGGTGTAGAATTTCCCATCCATACTTTGTATAACATTATTGAGGCCAGTAGAGTGACCCGTAGTGGTCGTGTGTTTGCACCGGTTGTTCGGGGAAATGTCAGTGCCGATAAGAAGGTTGTTGAAAGTGTTGAACCAAGAAAGACAGTAGGGGAGTCCAGTGGTGCTATCCTGGAAAAAGATGTGGTTGATATAAGGTTATCAAAATGAGAGACTACCGGATTGTAGATCAATTATTGCAGAGCCCTTAAAAAATATCTATCCTAGCCTTGTTGATGAACTTGTCTGCTCATAGAGAATCATTGATGAAGGTGTTAGGTCAAGCCTTCATGGTGAGTGATATGCTGTTAGACCAATTCAGCAGTGTGGTAGGTAATATTACATCCTGTAATAACCTAAGCTTTTGCGATGATGAATTTCTTGACGAAGGGAAGAATCACAATTTGGCTCTCCACATAATCAAGAACTGTAAGAACGATTCATTGTCAAATGTACTGATTGATAATGGATCCGCCTTAAATGTCATACCGAGGAGCACATTGATGAAGCTCAAATTTCAAGGAGCTCCCATGCTCCCAAGTGGCATCATTGTAAAAGCTTTTGATGGATCCAGGAAGTGTGTTATTGGGGAACTGGATCTGCCTATTCACGTAGGCCCGCACCTTTTTCAGATTACTTTCCAAGTCATGGATATTGTACCTGCATACAGTTATTTACTGGGAAGGCCATGGATACACGAGGCAGGGGCTGTCACTTTAACTCTACACCAAAAGATGAAGTCTGTGTGTGAAGGAAAAGTGGTTATCATAAGTGGAGAGCAGACATTATTGGTCTCTCATCTATCCTCTTTCAGTGTTGTAGAAGCAGATGAAGCTGCTGTTGGAACTCGGTTCCAAGCCTTATTTGTTGATAATGTAAGAGAGAATGAGAATTATATGGCTTCATTCAAAGATGCTCAGCAGGTTATGCGTAACGGACCTAGTAAAGTATGGGGGAAGATTGTTGATCCTCCGGTGAACAAGAACAAAGCTGGTGTGAGATTCTCTGTTGTTGTACCCCAAAATTTTCCCTCTCTTTTCTCAATACATTTCTTACAAAGATTTTCAAAAGCTCAAGTTTGCACAAGTACAATTGGACTTTTAATGCCCCATATAGTATCCATGGATCATATTGGCCTTTAAAGCATCAAGTCGAAGATGGAAATAATGAATCTTCGAAAGGAGGAAGAGGAAATTGTCGAAATGGCAAAGCAGATAATAAAAAAAATATGTGCAGTTATAGATAACCATGTTGAATTCAAAATATGGTTAGGTTATTCGAACCACATGACTGATTGAAAGGAGTGATTGACAGATTTTGACAAGTCAAAGAAGAGAAAGCTTACTTCGATCCCCAAGATTCGACTAGGTAATGGCTTCCTTTGAGAAACCTTCTTCGGTCCACCTCTAAACCCTTCGACACACATAGTTTTGAAACTATGGATTACAAGTCTATTTTCATGCTTTCTTCGATCCCCAAGCTTCGAATGGGCAATGGCTTCCTTCAAGCAACCTGCTTCGATCCACCTCTAAACTCTTCGACAGACATAGTTTCTAAACTATGGATTACAATTTGATTTTTGGATATTTGAACTTTTGACCACTTAATCAATGGATTACTCAAGATATGGTTACTGGTAGGAAAGAAATCCATGAATTCTTTCATTTCGACTATGCCAATGAGATCATCTTGCATACTCAAAGTGGTACATTCATTTTAATCTTGGTCCATTCTAAGAAAACACAATTGGTGGAAACAAATATTATTTTGTTTGTTGATGAGTTTGGTCAAAGGTTCAGATGAATGTGATCCATTCGAAGAACATACAATTGGTGGAAACAAATATTGTTTTTTCTGTTGATGAGTTTGGTCGATGGTTCAAATGAATGTGGTCCATTCCAAGAACATACAATTGGTGGAAACAAATATTGTTGTGTTTGTTTATGAGTTTAGTCGAAGGTTCAGATGAATGTGGTCCATTCCAAGAACATACAATTGGTGGAAACAAATATTTTTTTGTATGTTGATGAGTTTGGTCGAAGGTTCAGATGAATGTGGTCCATTCGAAGAACATACAATTGGTGGAAACAAATATTGTTTTGTCTATTGATGAGTTTGGTCGAAGGTTGTGGATCTATGTGAATAAAACAAAAGGACAAAGTAAGTGTTACATTTAGATGAATGTGGTCCATTCCAAGAACATACAATTGGTGGAAACAAATATTGTTCTATCTATTGATGAGTTTGGTCGAAGGTTGTGGATCTATGTGATCAAAACGAAAGGATGAAGTATTCGACATCTTTTAGAGATTCAAGATGCTTGCTAAACAAAGTCATATATGTTGCCAAGCCCAGGCTTGTTGTACTGTCCACATAACAGCCTAACACCATGTCAAAAAAACAGTCTGTTGTATTGCTATGAAACAGCTCTGCACCAAGCTGCCACAACACTCCAAAACTGTTTCAAAATAGTCCTTCTATGATGCTCCTAAACCAGTCCAGGCATGCATTATATCAGTCCCATATTTGCACCAAATTTACATATAAGAGCTGCACCTCAAAATCTATGAGAAGAGCATACCCAAACATTTCAAATTTTATTTGTTTTTCCCCCCAAAACCCCAGCAAGACTCTTCTATAAATAAGTTGTTTCACAACATATAAAGGGAGGCTTTTGGTAAGGAAAAAAGGAGTAGAAAAAACGAGAGAGGAGAGAATACGAAAGTTGAATCCTTAAAACGCTCTTAAACTTAGAACCAAAAAAAACACAACACCTCTGTTTTCTTTTCGATCTCAAGAACATTCAAGGTAGCAACTCAAGTTCAAAACACAAATTCCAGCTTCAAGGTAAGTCTTCTTGACTTTAAACCTTTCATTTCAAGCATAATTGATGATTCATCTTCGAAGATAACATGTAATAACCATTGCCTTTGAAACTAACCTTTTATTTGTCTTCCTTTCTTGTTAATTATATGTTAAGAACTAACCTGTACAGACTATAAAATAATATTAGAGTGAAAAATTACAGCATGATTCGACACAAATCCTTAGGCTTCGACACATACTGTGTTACAGGCCCAAACAGAAGGAAAAAAGGGTGTGTGATTCGACACATAACATTATGCTTCGACTTATACTGAGTTCGACTTGTAATTACAGGGTCGAAATAAGGATATGTTCGATGCATATAAGCATGCTTCGACACATGATGTCGAAAGATTTCCTTTTTTCTCTCCCTTTTGGGCTATTTTTTGACATATTTCATATATTTGCTTCATAGCTATTCAATATGGTTTGTAATAGATAATTAGGTTTAATTTCTTGCAATCCTCATTTGTACATTTATATCCCCTATCCCCCAAATTATGTAATAGCATAGAACATTTATTTTCCGCAATTTTATCGGTTTCATAAATGTTAGTAATTAGGATGTGTATGGCAAGATAAAAAATCAACCTTAGAAAATCCTAATTCAAGACAAGACAATGCATGAAAAATAAACACTTGCACACTTTCACCTCTAGGGTTAACTCCACTTGTTGCCTCGAGAAAAATAGTCATGATGTGCATGTGAACCATGTTATCAAAAATAATCAAAATACAAGATCATAGTGCCTCGATGATGCTACAAATGTTGCCTTAAAAATAATCTTAGTCCCTTAAGAGAACTGCTAAGATATCTAAAAATATTGTCATTCATGATTGTATGATGACCTACCCTTGTCCCTTCACATCCAATGATGGGGCTTCTTACCAAATCAATGGTAAGATAGCAATATCTAAAGGAGGAGGAAAAGAACAAAGACCTATTGAGTAGTTAGGACACTCTTAGTTGTTTGCTTTCAAACTAAAACCATTTCCACACTTACACTTTCAAAACATCTTTCAAAAACAAAGATCTCTTTTAACTATTTCCAAAACCAACACTTTGTACACATTCTTATAGAGACGAGAATCATTACAAAGTTAGCCGCAACAAAGGCGTTTTCAAAATATTTTCAAACTTACAAAGCACATTTTCAAACAAAGCAACTTTCAAATGATCTAGCAAGCAACTAAGAGCCCGTAGATAACTACGGATGAAAATGGTGCTAACACCTTCCCTTTTCATAACCTACCCCCGAACCAAGAAAATATCTCAAAGGTCTTTCCTGTTCTTTTCACCCTTTCATTTATTGGATATAAGAAAAGTCAATGGTGACTCTTTCTATCCATAAAAATTGTGATAAAATGAAAAAACAACCAAGTCAGTTTTCCCACTGTGATCGGTGGAAATAGAACTGACTGTTTAAAGCTGGTTCGCGAAATGTTGCGGTAAGCAAGATTCACCACCGTATTTTATGTTCTCCAACATGGAAAGGATAAAAGCACAGCAAAATTCCTTCTTTGAGAATGTTTCTCGGTTCGGGAGGTAGATTTATAGAAAGGGAAGGTGTTAGCACCCTTTCTATCCGTGGTTATCCACGGGCTCTTAGGTACTTGCTCTTATGTTTTCAAAATTTGTTTGCTTTTCGAGTGTGTGGGTTTTGAAAAAAGTTTTGTTTGAAAAATTTCTAAGTAACTCTTGTATCTGTCCTCAAGAGTGTATGAAAAATTTGCTTGAAAACCTTTTGAAAGTGTCGGTGTGAAAAGATGTTTTTGTTTGTTTTTGAAAAGAGAAAGTACCCACGAGAATCTACTTACTCTAAGGAATTAGGCTATGTAAGAGTCCTTTAAACAGTGCCATCCCACTATTGAGAAGTAGGTAGCACCGTCGTTGGAGGTATTCGGGTCAATTCGATTGTAAGTGACAATGTGGTCACCGAAGCAATAGTAGGACACCTTAGAAGTAACCCCAATGTCCTAGATCCTTTTTTATCCGAGGCAACCGTTTCGAGGCAACAGGATCTTTAGACAGGAGGGCGACCTCTAAAACACCTTATACTTGACGACCACGTTCGAGGCAACCAGTGAGGCGTACCCTAGAAGTGGCATGTGCTTGTGTGTTGTTTTCATGTTATATTATCTTGTACATGTATCATGGTGAACTACGGATTAATTTTAATTGGCGTACAGTCTTGCAGGCATAATTAACAGTTAAGAGTGCGGAAAATAAAGTGCGGAAAGGTAAAGCTACGCTATTACAAGGCGCGGGTCTATACATCGCCAAAAACAAAGACCCGTTTTGGAAAATAAATGCGGAAAGTAAAGAAAGCGGTAAACCTAATTAACTATTACATCCTTTGAGGAGATACATAAATAATCAAAAATAATGATAATGCGCGAAAAGAATGAATCAGGACGTCCTAGGGTTTTTGACCCTTTTGAGAAAAGAAATTAAGTTTTGCCCTTTTTGTAATCAATGGAATGTTAAATCTAATAACTAATTAATTAAACAAAAAAAGAATTTTTTTTTAATATTTTTTATGTTTTTTAATGAAAATAAAAATAAAGAAGTTAAAAGTCAAAAGAAACCCTAATTCTAAGTTTATTTTATTAAAAAAAAGAACCAAAATTGAACCTAATTTAAACTAATTAATTTGTTAGTATTTTATTTATAAGAAAAAAAATCCTTTTTTATGTTTTTATGTTTTTTTATGAAAATAAAAAGAAAAAGAATTAAAAAGTTAGTAAACAAAACCCTAATTCTAAGCTAATTTTATTTATTGTAAAAATGTCAAAATTACCTAATTAAACTAAATCAATTTAGTCAGTATTTATTTACAAAATAATTAATTAAAGTGAAATTAATAATTAATAAAAATAAACAATATTTTAAGTTCCTGATTTTATTATGAAAATTAATTTATGAGTTAAACTAAATAATAATAATAGTTATAATAATTAAAAAAAGGAAATAAAAAGAAAGAAAAAAGAAATAGAAAGAAAACCAGGGGGGTGTGTTGGACCCATGGGAGGTAAAAGTTAAGCAATTCTGGCCCAATAGCACAAAGCCTTTGTTGACCTTCCTGGTTGTCCACGTCTGCGTTGACTCATGAGCATCATGGTCTTCATTCTTTGACCATTGAATTGAGGGTTGTGGACACTTAGCACTTGGACCATTGGAGTTTTATGGTGGAATGCATTGAATGGCCTGCATAGAATTATATAAGAAAAAATAATATTGAGTTTTGGGGGGACCTGGGAGTCGAACCCAGGTCCCAATGGTCCTTGGACAGCGCAACAGCCACTCCACCATGTGCCTGTATTTGTAATTAAAACAAGTAATGAAAATAATATATTAAGAACAACGCATATGCTGGGAACAACAAAACGCGCGCTGATTTTTGAATGGACCACTAGCACCTTGCCAGCTCACCGTCTTCTTCGTTTTGCCTGTAAAAAAGAAAACAATTAGCGAGGGTTTTTAACCCCCACAATATGGAACAACAGAAAATAACGAATAGGTCCCTGGATTATATAAATAAAGCGCGATAGTCCGGTTAGATTCGTATGACTCTCACGAATCCAGTCATGTGCATCATGAAGCTCAATTTTTCCTGGTTACTAAATCCCCAAATTTCAAGCTTGGAAAACCTAATATTCAACAATGGTGTTTTACGATTCTTTGCATCTTAATCCAATTAAACTATACCATCAACTTCCTACGAGTTTAAGCAACACAAAACAAACACAGAATTATGTTAATGATGCATGAAACAAGAAATTCGATTCCAGAAAAAAAACGCAAACCCTTGGACTAAACTTGGTGATTCTGATAGCTTTAGAACGTGGTTTTGATTCAAATATGTTCATTACACCTCCAACAATGTATTGGAAATAATCAAAGGCTTTGAATCGTGCTGGAATGTTGAGAACAGCTTTTGAGTTTTTTGATATTTTTTTAATATGCTTATGGTTTCTGCAGCAGCTTTTGCACGTGAATGAATTTAGGTTTAGCTTCAGTATTTGTATTGGAATGAATTAGGCTAAATCTTTTGTCCAAGAATCCATGGAATAATGTTTTGCATCTTTGATTTCCAATCAAATATTTTTGCATCTTTTGATTGAGAAAACTTGCTAAAATTGGATGATTTTGTCTCCTTGATTGATACATGAAATCTTCAGCATGTGTTGAGTTTATTTGCATCACAAAAAGATTTGAAAACCATATCTTTTGAATTTTCCTACAATTAAAATCAATTAAATGAATTAATATTAATAAAAATTCAATTAATAAATTAAAAATAAGAAAATAAATCAATTTAAGCTTAATGGGTCGTGCATAGGCCTTGGGCAATGATTCAAGAAGGAATTTGAGGCCCATTAGCAAAAATGAAGTGTTTTGGGCAAAGTTGACTTTTGCAAATTCCCAAAAATTTTCCAACTTCTCCAATGCATATCTTGCTCAATTTGGATCATATGAACATGTTCTTGGACATTTTGGAAAGGTCTTGAAGTCCTATAACCAATGCCTTTGGTCCCATGTCATTTTGATTTATCAATCGCAAGTTATGGTCTTTGACTTAAAGTGCCTTTTTGTTGACTTTTGAAAGTGACCTATAATGTAGAAATTGATAACTTTTTGTGAGAGAATTTCTTGTACTTGGAATGTGAAGATGAGTTGTAGGAAATGTCATCCCCTTCAAAGTGAGCATTTGATGGGATTTTTCTGATGAACCATGAAAAAGTTATGCCTTGGTCAAGTTACAGTTGACTTTTCAACTGTCCAAAAATAGTAACTTTTGGCATCTTGATGATTTTTGAGCCATGCTTGTGGAATCATGATCAAGACTTGATCAAATGATGATTGTGGCTTCAAAATAAGATGTTGACCAAAAATTCTGACTTTTGACTGTAAAATGACCATTTTGCCCCTACAGTTGATTGTAGATCAAATGAGGCTTTTGACTGTGCAAATTGCCACTATGAGTCTTGAAACTTATCATGTAGATGATTGAGAACATGTATAGGCCTATGGGACTTGTTTGGACCACCGAAAACCACTAATTCCTTGCAAGAATAGAAACCCTAATTTTGACTAGCTTAGGAGGTGGTTTGACTGTGTAACCCTTGAGGAATCTTGAAGAATATGGGAGGGAAAATTTTGGGGTACAACAATTGCCCTTGTTCAATCTTCTTAGACCTGAGGATGTAGATTGGCTTGCGTGCCTTTCGTGATCCGAATGTGGAAGATGATTGAACACTAGAGTGCCCAGAAATTTGCACTCGCATAGTAGAATATCAGCAACATGATGTCGGGAATGGGCTTACAGATGCCATTTGGAAAGATGGTGGATAGGGGGATGGGCTTTTAGATGCCATCTGGAGATGTGACAGAATCTTGTCGGGAATGGGCTTATAGATTCCATTTTGAAGTGTAATGGATAGTTGTGGAGATGGGCTTATAGATGCCATCTGAAGGTGTCGATCACGTAAGAGATTCCATAGCGAGAACTTGCGTATTTTGAAAAAGAAAGATGGTTTCCTAGCCTGTTACAGGTGTTGATCTTCAAATTCTTCATGCAGATATGCCCTGGCTAGATACAGGTATCGAATCCACACTCAATCGCTCACAGATATGCCCTGGCTAGATACAGGAATCGAATCCGGAACTTCAAAAGGTTGCTTACAGACGTGCCCTGGCTGGATACAGGTATCGAATCTACAAACAAACGCTCACAGATATGCCCTGGATAGATACAGGAATCGAATCTGGAATTCTTCGTCTACAGATATGCCCTGGCTGGATACAGGAATCGAATCTCTAAACTCTTCATGCAGACGTGCCCTGGCTGGATACAGGTATCGAATCTACAATCAGTTACTCACAGATATTCCCTGGCTAGATACAGGTATCGAATCTGGAATTCTTCGTCTACAGATATGCCCTGGCTGGATACAGGTATCGAATCTCTAAACTCTTCATGCAGATATGCCCTGGCTAGATACAGGTATCGAATCTACAATCAATCACTCACAGATATGCCCTACCTAGATACAGGTATCGAATCTGGAATTTCAAAAGTTGATAGTAATATCTTTTGATTGACCTTTTCCTGAAAAGGCAAAACATTAGTTGTATGCAATGTCATGATGTATGAAATGTATGATGTCATGATGTTCTCAAAAATAAATGAGATTGTGTGATATAATGCGTATATGCATGCATTATGTATGTAAATGTTTATGAATTGTATTTTCGTCTGGGAAAATAAATCCTTGACGAATGCCGGGAGCTTGTTGAATCCTGGGCTGATGTTTGAAGAGTAGAGCTCTTCGTTTCTGCTGGGGTTGATGATTGCAAGAATAAACCGGTAGGAGAAGATGACTCCGTTGGGGAATAAACTTGAGGAAGAGATTACTTTGCGGGGAATTACTCTGTGGGAGAGATACTTCGCTGAGGTTTAATGATAACTCCGTTGGGGGTTCCGTTGATAAGTTTTGTTGAGGAATTTGATGAACTCCGCTGGGGATAGGAAGAACTTCGCCGAGGACGATCTTTCCGTGGTAATTAGTTGAGGATAACCCAGTTATAAGCTCTGGTGGGGAATAACCTTCTGAATAAAGTCGGGGAGAGACGTATGTACTCTGCAGGTGATAAGCTTCCAGAATCTTCTGGGGATCAGCTTCCAGAATCTACTGGGGAGGATGATTCAACTCTCCTGGGAAACTTTTGGACTGTACTGGGGAATGGCTCCACTGGGGTGTCTGGTATTCCACCGGGGAACAATCTTATATTAAGACTGCCGGGGATGCTTGCTTGAGAACATCTGCATATTCTGTTGGGGAATATTGAGATCTTCTGGGGATATCCAACTTCCTTAGGGCTGACGGTAGCCTAACTCTGATTGGGGAGAGTGTTGCTGACTTGCTAGGGATACTGTGCCTTTTTGGGGTTGAGGAGAGACCAACTCTGCTCGGGGGAGAGTATTTCTGAAACCTGTCCTTACTATGCGGGGAGTGGAGGTAACTTGGTCATGTTCTTCAGCTGAACTTACCTTGGTACCTTGGTGGACAGAGCAACTAGATCGTTCAGACAATTCTTATTGCCCCTGTTTCTGTGGGAGAAGATACTTGTGGAGGTGCTTGATGACTGTCGATTGACAAATCTTCTTCTGGTAGGCAAGTGACGAGATGACGAAACATAGTCGTATGCTTTTGATCCCTAACTTTTGCCTGGACCTCCCTTTCGGGTTTTCAGTCCACCGGGATACCCATTTTTTCCCAAGCCGCCTTTTCAGGTTTTCGACTTGCCGGGTGTACAGATTTTTTCATTTCATCCCTTATTTTTGCCCGAACCCTTTTGGTTCGTCGGGAAGCCCTTATTTTTGCCTAGGTGTGTCAACCTAGCGGGTCTTTGATTATGCATAGTATTTTTTTGACTATGTCCACGCTCTCAGAATGTAGGGAGGTTGTCACTGTCAGTAGTGTTGCGTTGCCCTACTACCAGAAGATCTTCGTTTGATCGTCCAATGCCCCAAGTGATCCAGATGGAGATTTGCCCCAAGTTGGTTGGCCTTTTGAGAGATTCTCCGAATCTTGACTTAACTGCCCCAGATGATAGACCATGATCATGTCTACCCCTTGGTTGGAAGTACTTTTGTTCACTTAGGTATTCTTCGTGCGAATTTCTCTGCTGTTCGAACAAATAGTCATATGCAAACAATGTTATATCAAGAATGCAAAGCTTATGTCTGTCTTGAAGTTTTTGAAAATGCATATTTTTTTATAAAAACAAGTGAATTTTTTGTAAACTGTGATGTCAACTCGTTATTTTACCGCAAGCCTTAAGGAGTCAGGATACATTTGTAACAGTATGCTTTCGAACTAACCAATGCTTCAGCTAGGACTTTTAAAGGTTGTAGCGTGGCCTGGTTCACGGTTTAAGAAACAAAGGATAAAGGCTCAAAATTTATTTGTACCCACCCGTTCTTCGTGATGTTCTTCAAACCTAAACTCAGCTAATCATGCGTTAGACCTTGTTTGAGTCTTTGCTCTGATATTCCAGTGATGGTTCGGATGTTGAAAATTTATTTTGAATAGGCAGTCATTTCTTTTTGTGTTGAGGGTTTGTAGGACCTCTTTTCTTTTTTGATTTCGTTATCCCTGTTTTTTGCCTGAACTGTTTCTTTTTGTATTTACAGTCAGCGGGATGCCCCAGTTTCATAAGTCTCCTTCATAGGTTTTGACTTGTTGGGCTTTAGTTTTTTTTGGTAATGACTGCCTGTCTTTACGATTGTTCGGAACCATCACTGTCTTTTGCTTTGTAAGGACTTCTTTGGTGCTATTCGCTGTGCACTTGGATCAACTGAGAGAACTACCCTGCCCCAGGTTATGATTAAGGGTTTTAATTTTCGAAAAGAAAAACTCCTGCTTCTTTGGCTCAAAGGGGTTGACGAGGGATTATCTTCCTTATACCTCTAGTGTTTAGGAATTGAAACAATACATGTACCTCATCAGCGGGGTCTGTTCAAAAGCATACTGTAGATTGTGGTATCGTTTTCGTCATCCTCCCTCAAGAGGCTTAGAATTTAATCGAGAGTTTGATCATCACAAAAAATGAAAGCAGTTTGAATATAGCGAATGCGAATATATTGATTCAAAACAGACATATGCGATGCATTGATAAAGTAATAAAGTTTGCTATGACAATAATTGTTTGAACAATCAAAGAAAAATACAACCTGAACATTCGAATGAACAAAAGTTTTTTTTTCAATCCTATGACTTGTCACTTTAAATGGTGGATCTTGCAGGGATAGTAGAAAAACTCAGCCTGGCCATCTTGGGTGAATTCCGCTGCTCCTTCATCAATCAAGTCCTGGATCTTGTTCTTCAGAGACCAGCAATCCTCTGTAGCATGCCTCGGGCTGTCCGAATGATAAGCGCAGCGGGCGTTGGGGTTATACCTTGAAGGTGTCTTGTTGGGATTCTTAGGAGGGTCCCTTAGAGTTACCAAATTCAGCCTCAACAGGTGTTGTAAAGCTTGAGACAGCGACGTGTTAAGCTTGGTAAATTGCCTTCGGGACTTATTCTGATCAACCAGTTGCTCTGGGCGAGGTTGTGGTTGGCTCTGTGAAGTGGTAGCAACTTGGAGAGGCCTATTCATTGAACCAAACCTTTGACTTCTTGGAGGCTGATTACCGGTTTGGTCTCCAACCCTGACTACTTGCTTCATACTGTCTTGCTGAAGCTGGTGAGGTTGATGCTGAATTTGTGACCCTGAAGCCAGTTGAGGAGCCTTTCCCTTGTCTTCTTGTCTCAAAGGGAATTTAATGATGACTGGCTCTTCAACCTTAGATGTTTGCCCCAGTTGGTTGTCCCGAAGCAGTTGGTTGACGAGAACCCTGAGCTCTCCTTATCTTTGAGATAAGTCTTGGATAAGAGCCATTTGCCCCAGCATCTGGGTTCTCATTGTATCCACCTCAGCTTGTAGACGTTTCAGCCGTTCGTCTTTATCGTCTTCTGGACTGTTCCTGACCAAAGTCCCCATGAGGAGCGTTCTCAACTCTTCTTGCCCCTTGGATAGATTTAGGAGGATCTCCCCGAACCGAGTCTCTTAAGCATGAAGATCCTGGTTGTCTGGTTGGAAAGCCATTGCTGAAATAAACAGCGAAGGAGGTAAGTGACCTGTAACAAGGGTACCTGTAATGCAATGATATGTATGTATGCATGCAATGTTTCCAAGGATCTCGCGGGGTAAACAAGAAAATTGTTAGAATCTGAATCCGGTGGCTTGATTGAAGGAACTTCCTGTTGTTGAGAGTCCTTCTTCAGGAGTCAAGGCTCACCATATCGAGTGGGTCATAGCCCCTGACTCAAGTCAATAACCTTGGCTAGAGGAAAATAAATCCCCTTTGCCCCTTGCTAGACATTTGATTCATCATGACCTGCATCACAAGCCTTTGAGATCCTTGAAATGGATTAGTCCTTATGTAGGATGTATGCAATGGTATGATGGTATGATGTTATGCTATGCGTGGAGTAATGTAGGTGAACCCTGTTATGAGTCCAGATTAAGGACTGTAAACAAAACCTGCAAGAAACTCAAGTGTCAGATAACAAGCATGCAAGTAGTTCAAGTTTGAAGGCACACAAGTCACACAAGACAGCCCTTAAAGTTCAGGCCAGCATGAAGTTTGGGTACTACCCTCTTGAAGTTGGTGGGCTCAAACCTGTCCTATCAAAAGTAATCGGGTTCTAAGGAGCTCAATATCATTGGGTTGTTTTCTATGTTCATTGTTTTGATTTAGCCACTGAACTGGCGATCAAAATATTCCAAGAAAATAACCCTCAATGAGTGTAGTATCGAGTATCTACCAACTTCGGACTGCACCAAAGTCGGTCATCTCACTACCCCTAAAGAGGCCAGGATGGTCAAGTAAGGTTCCTAAGGTCAGTTGATGCTTCACGACACCACGCGGCGGCCCCGTACTCTCCTTGACTTGACTCAAGGGTTACCGGTACTCACCAAAGTGCCACATCAACGTAGCAACTTCTTCAACCGTGTCGGTATACCCCACACAGTTCCCTCACAGTTTGTTGCTACCTAAAAGGTATCCCCCAGATCCGGGTTAGGATCTATGAAACTCCCAAAACAGGCCCACAATATTAAAGCAATCAAAACAGGCAATTGAAAACATAAGAGTGGTCTAATCCTAAGGTACACCTCACTTTATAATTGTCTCCAACAGAGTCGCCAGTTCTGTGATCGGTGGAAATAGAACTGACTGTTTAAAGCTGGTTCATGAAATGTCGCGGTAAGCAAGAGTCGCCACCGTCTTTTATGTTCTCCAACATGGAAAGGACAAGAGCACAGCAAAATTCCTTCTTTGAGAATGTTTCTCGGTTCGGGAGGTAGATTTATAGAAAGGGAAGGTGTTAGCACCCTTTCTATCCGTGGTTATCCACGGACTCTTAGGTACTTGCTCTTATGTTTTCAAAATTTGTTTGCTTTTCGAGTGTGTGGGTTTTGAAAAAAGTTTCATTTGAAAAATTTCTAAGTAACTCTTGTATCTGTCCTCAAGAGTGTATGAAAAATTTGCACATGTGCATGTGTGTCAGGATTCAGTTAAGTTATCTTTGCACATGTATTTGTGAGCTACGGGTTGATTTTATTATTCATCCAAGTCTTGTCATGCATCATTAGCAGTTAATAATTTGCGGGAAATAAAGTGCGGAAAGGTAAAGCTACGCTATTACAAGGCGCGGGTCTATACATCGCCAAAAACAAAAACCCGTTTTGGAAAATAAATGCGGAAAGTAAAGAAAGCGGTAAACCTAATTAACTATTACATCCTTTGAGCAGATACATAAATAATCAAAAATAATGATAATGCGCGGAAAGAATGAATCAGGACGTCCTAGGGTTTTTGACCCTTTTGAGAAAAGAAATTAAGTTTTGCCCTTTTTGTAATCAATGGAATGTTAAATCTAATAACTAATTAATTAAATAAAAAAAGAAAAATGTTTTTTATATTTTTTATGTTTTTTAATGAAAATAAAAATAAAGAAGTTAAAAGTCAAAAGAAACCCTAATTCTAAGTTTATTTTATTAAAAAAAAAGAATCAAAATTGAACCTAATTTAAACTAATTAATTTGTTAGTATTTTATTTACAAGAAAAAGTCCTTTTTTATGTTTTTATGTTTTTTTTATGAAAATAACAAGAAAAAGAATTAAAAAGTTAGTAAACAAAACCCTAATTCTAAGCTAATTTTATTTATTGTAAAAATGTCAAAATTACCTAATTAAACTAAATCAATTTGGTTAGTATTTATTTACAAAATAATGAATTAAAGTGAAATTAATAATTAATAAAAATAAACAATATTTTAAGTTCCTGATTTTATTATGAAAATTAATTTATGAGTTAAACTAAATAATAATAATAGTTATAATAATTAAAAAAAGGAAATAAAAAGAAAGAAAAAAGAAATAGAAAGAAAACCAGGGGGGTGTGTTAGACCCATGGGAGGTAAAAGTTAAGCAATTCTGGCCCAATAGCACAAAGCCTTTGTTGACCTTCCTGGTTGTCCACACCTGCGTTGACTCATGAGCATCATGGTCTTCATTCTTTGACCATTGGATTGAGGGTTGTGGACACTTGGCGCTTGGACCATTGGAGTTTTATGGTGGAATGCATTGAATGGCCTGCATAGAATTATATAAGAAAAAATAATATTGAGTTTTGGGGGGACCTGGGAGTCGAACCCAGGTCCCAATGGTCCTTGGACAGCGCAGCAGCCACTACACCATGTGCCTGTATTTGTAATTAAAACAAGTAATGAAAATAATATATTAAGAACAACGCGTATGCTGGTGTGATACGGTGAGAGAACTGACTAGTGTTTTGCGTTCGTATTCGCACTTGTGCGGTTAGCAAGAGTCGCCACCGACTTTTTATTTTATCCTAAAGGAAAGGTTAAAAAAGCACAGCAAAAACCTTTTGAGATATTTCGTGGGTTCGGGGGGTAGATTATGAAAAGGGAAGGTATTAGCACCCTTTTCATCCATGGTTATCCATGGGCTCTTAGGTACTCGCTTAGATCAATCTTGCCTTGGTTTTCAATTGTGTGAAATGGTGCTTTGTGGATTGTTTTGAAAATGTTTTGAAAAGATGCCTTGCGCTAGGCTAACCTTGTAACAATTCTTTACTCGAATGTTTTACAAAAGGTGTTTTATCTTTTAAACAGATGTTTCAAGGGTTTGAAAAGTTTGATTTTTGAAAAGTGTTTGTGAAGTGGGTTTTGAAATTAGGCAAGTGTTTCCTTTGCAAATTGACAAGTACTTAAGAGTTTGTCTACCCTAAAGCTTTCTCAAAGATTTTCGTCGTGTTTTAACCCCTTTGACAATTTTGTTCTACCATTGAAATTGGTAGGCAATCTTGTATTTAGGAAGTTTATTCGGGACAGGCGCGGGTCATCGTATGGACCATGAATGCAATGATGCCAAGTGTCTTTGGCAATTTGTTTTGAAGGGACTATGATCATTCCGTTTAGGCAACTTTCGAAAGCGTCATCGAGGGACTTATGATCATTTGATTTTGTTTTGCCAAAGACATTCGACGTGCAAGCATGGCCCATTTGGAAGGCAACATGTGGGATTACCCTAGGGGGTGCAAGTGTGATTGTGTATTGATTACATGTATTTGTCTTGTATTAGGTTATCTAGCGTTTTGATTTTAGGTACATACAAACCCTAGGTCTAACCATGGTATAATTGGAAAACTGTAAATTGCGGAATGTAAATCTACGCTATTACAAAATAATATCCAGGAGTGGGGGTATAAATGTACAAGGGGATGAGACTTATAGTATTTACAACCAAATCGAATGTCACAATCAAAATGTAAATATCGAATGTATAAATATAAGATAAAATGTGTGTAGGGCAATATATTGTGTAAGTGCAAATGTATATGTATTGTGTAAGTGTAAATATGTACAAGTGCGATAATGTGAAGTTGAAGCGTATTAGGGTTTGACCTAGAGAAATGTTTTTAAATGTATTTTTTGATTTTGTATGTCTATGTACAAAAGAAAAATGAAGTGTTTTGATTAAATGTTAAGTTTTAATTGGAGAGTATTTTAGTCCAAATGTTTATGAGCTTAATATTTAGAAAATAACTGTATTGAGTTGTTATGTATGAAAAAAGAATGTTAACTAAAAAAGAGTTTAATTTTAATTATGTATGAAAAATGTATAATATGTACAAATGTGTTTTTAAAAAAATGTTTTTTTAGTTTATTATGTATAAAAAATATTTTGCTGTTATTATATACAAAAGTGTATTAATTAAAAGAAAATGCTTTCAAATTTAATTACATGATAAAAGTATTTTATTATTTAGGTTAGTATTTTTACAAAGAATGAAAACATTGTTTATAGAATAAAGTTAGTAAAAGAAATATTGTTTAGGAAAAGAAAATAAAAAAAAGTTAATGTTAAGAAAAAGAAGTAAATATACAGTAAAGAAAAGAAAGGGTTAGTGTTTGTTAGTGATACTATTGGGCTTAGAGGAATTAGGAACGGGTTAGGCCCGTGTCAAACAAGGGCGAGATTAGGGTTAGGCATTGTTTGTGGAACGAGGGTTAGGGCTAATCAGCGGCGCCGTGTTCACTGAATTCGTCTTCTCCGTTTAGGCTTGAGTGCTTCTCTTTGCTTCGAGGCCACCAGCGCTACCCCTACCTTTCCTCCTCCTTCCAGCTCGAGCTCAAAGGCCTCAATACAGAAAGGTTCGCTTTAGATGTTTTCTGATTCTTTTCTCTTTTATGAATTGCATGCATTATTTGATTCGAATTTAATTCTTAAGTTTGTATTGCTATGGAGGTGATGGAGAAGAAAGAGGGAGAAACAACTGACTACCTGACTTGGAGAAGGAGGGAAGGTGGAGAAGTAGCGCTCAGGAGGCCGGAGCGGCGAAGGGAGATGCTTTGCTTCGGGTACTTTCGTTCCTTTGATATAGTTAGGGTTTGATGATGACACGTACTGAGAAACCCTAATTCCTCACTTCTTTATCTCTTCTTCTTTATGTCCCTTTGCCTATGATTTGTTTCTGCTTCTCCTTTCCTCGTGTTGCCTTGGGTATTCTGTATGTTGCCTTGGCCTATGATGAAGCTTGCTTCTGAGGCTCCCTGAGTTGCTGTATGCCTGTTGCTTTGAATGGTTGAATGCTAGCTTTTGAATATGTGTATGCTTTTAGAACATTGGCTGCCTTGATGTTGCCTTGAATGGCCTTCTGAGATACCTAAAGCTTTTGCCCAATGATGTTATACTGAGGGCCTGGAACTTTTGTGTGCTTTGATTATACTTGGGATTGGGTTGCCTTTGAATTGTATGTTTGATGGTTTATTGACAGGTTCAGTGTGCTTATGTTATGGGTTTGAGCTTCTTGATGTAGGTAGGTGGTTATGTCATTTGTGGTTGATGAAATTTTGATGAAGTTTGATAACATAGTTTTTGGTTATGTGAGGTTTTTGGGACAGGGTATTGGTGTTTTATGCAGATGCTGGTTTAGTTCTGAGTTCTGAGATGTGTTATGTTGGACTGTGATTCTGGACAGTAGGCTTTGGCTTGAATTTGTATATTTTCTTTCTTTTGCTCTCTTCTCCCTGCTCTACTGTCTCTTCTGAACTGATCTCTTGGACTGTTTCATTGGCCTTTTTGTCTATCCTGTACTGAGGCAGAGTTGGTGTTTTGTATATTTTTCCTCTGTATCTCCTGCCTACTGTCTGCTGTGTACTGAGCTTTGCCCTTTTTGATTTTGTATATCTCTCTTTTGCTATCTTGCTGAACTGTCTTCTGAACTGCTGAACCATGCCTAACCCTGCCTATGCTTTATCTCTTTTTCTTCTCTCCTAGTACAGTTTTGAATTATTATATGATTTTATTCTGTACTTGCTCTGAAGGGGTTAACTATGGGAAATGATGAATTAAGATGTTTGTTGCTTGCATAACACATTTTGCATCTCCTTTATCTCTCTTTTGACAGTTTGTGTCTGACTTTGCATTTGATATCTTGGCAAAAAATCTTTTCATGACAGCTTTTGAGCTTTTGACAGCAAATGTACTTCCTTGATTTTCTTTGAGTGGACTTTGGGCATTTTGACAGTAGCCTTTGCTTTTGGATAGAAAGTTTGGATTTGAACTTTTCAGTTTGGATTGGATTTTGAATCTTGAATTTCTATGCAGCTTGAAATTTGTAACTTATGCATTTTTGACATTTGCATTCATGAAATAAAATAATCTTCCCTCTCTGTGAACCGGGAGAAATCCCGTGATTTGCAGAGAGGGTCAACTGATCCCAGTCAGTGGCCCCTAATGATGAGCAATTTTTAACTGTCTTTTTCAATTTTAATGCTTTCTGACTTTTCTTATTTCTTTTTGCAGATGAAAGATGGAATGCCGGAGTGGAGTGAAGAACGAAGAGTATTTAGAAAATAGGATAGTTTTTTCATTCTATGTAATATTTAAATTAAATGTAAATTATTGTCTGTAACAACAATTTGTAAATAATTCAAATATCAATAAAAATCCAAATTATCCAATTGGTTCCATTTTCTTTATTGCTTATTTATTTATTTAAAATTCTTAGAATTAAAACAATTGAAAAATAAATTCAATCATTTAATTTCAGAATAATAAATAACTAAAATAAAACAACATTGATCCAATAAACCTGTCTTATCCAACATCCAAAGCAAAAGCAGCAATTAACCCAGATAGACTGATCAAACACATGAACACTGTGAATCCAATACTGCATCTTGTATCTGACTGGCCCAATCAAAACGTACTGAATTCAAACTACTGTCTCTTTTACTGATTAAAACGCGATTTTTAATCCGAATCTTGAAATAAACCGCAAAGTGCGGTGGAATTCAAATTCTTCTGAGAATATGCCCATAAAACCCTAATTCCCGATTAAATGCCAAATCACGCTCGCTTGATCAAAATTGAACCAAAAATCAACCAAACCCTAAGCCCACTGTATGAAACAATTCAGAGCTCTGAAAATCAGTAAAAACCCTAATTCTGCTTGACTGTCAAGAAAAGTCCGTTTGTCCGATTCTTGAGCCAATTTGAAAAGTCAGGAAATGTTTGAAGCTGAGATTTCTTGTGGAAAAGTGCGAGGGCAAATTTTGGGGTACAACAGTTGCACCTGTTCAATCTTCTTTGACCTGAAGAGTTAGATTGGCAAGTTTGCCTTTCGCGACTTGAAGGTAAAAGGAGATTGGACACTAATGTGCCCAGAAAATTTGCGGTCGTCAATGTGACGGTGGAGGTGAGTGGGCTTAAAGATGCCATTTGGTGATGGGCTTAAAGATGCCATATGGTGATGTTGAACTGTAGGTCGATGGTGAGTGGACGAGTATCAGAAGGGCATCCCTGTTTTGGAACGTCTCTGCATTGGGGTCCAAACAAGCAACAGATCGACGTCCGTGTCTGGAGAATCTGCAAACTATTTTCAGGAGTTGGGATTGAACAAGCAATGGAGCAGCATCCGTTGTTGGGAAGCGTCCGTAACCTATTTTCAAAAATTGAGAAGAGTCTGAATCAGTCGGTAGATTGACCTCCGTTGTAGGGAAGAATCCGTAGACTGTTTTCAAAAGTTGAGAAGGGTCTGAATCAGTTGGTAGATTGACATCCGTTGTAGGGAAGAATCCGTAAACTTGTTTCAGAAGTTGAGAAGTTGAAGAGGAACCGGTGTAAGGTTTCTGCTGATGCGTCTGAATGAATCTGGAATAAGCATCAAAATGTTGCCGTGTCTGGGTCACATCTGAACTATTTTTGGATGAATCTCAGGAGATGATCTGTGTCTGTCGACTGATCTTACCTGAAAAGGCAAAGGGTTAGTTGTATGCAATGTTATGATGCATGATGCAATGTATGTGACAACAATATTTATGAACGTGATGGATGCGCATGTAAGCTGATGAGCTAATCCTGCCGAGGATACATGAATCCGAGATGGCTGGAGATAAAAGCATCTTGACTGCTGCCGGGGAGAATAAATCCTTGGCTGTTGCTGGGGAAGAGAATTCCTGATGACCTCTACTGGGGAGCTCCAACTAGTAGACTCATGCCGGGGAGACCAAATTGAGAATCTTTGGCTTGATGGGAGGTAACCCTGGAGACTTTACTGGGGGACTCAAGATTGCTTCTTAAAACTCTGTGGGGAGAAGGTTTGAAAGTCTGACTCCGCTGGGGATTGTAAGAACTCCGTTGGGGATAGGGAGAATTTTGGCGAGCGCGATCTTCCGTGGTGGTTAGCTTTGAGAAGAATCTGAACAAGCGATAGGTTAACATCCGTTTACTTGGAGAAACCGTGAACTGTTTTCAGAAATCTTGAGGTTGAATCAGCAATAGAACAACATCCGTTGTTGGGAAGCGTCCGTAAACTAAATTCAAAGGTTGCATCTGAACAAGTTGATAGATTAACATCCGTTGTTGGAATGAATCCATGAACTGTTTTCAGAAGTCTTGATAAGAATCTGAACAAGTCGGTAGATTGGCGTCCGTTGTTGGGAAGAATCCGTAAACTGTTTTCAGAAATCTTGAAGTTGAATCAGCAATAGAACCGCATCCGTTGTTGGGAAGCGTCCGTAAACTGAATTCAAAGGTTGCATCTGAACAAGCTGATAGATTAACATCCGTTACTTGGGAAGAATCCATGAACTGTTTTCAGAAGTCTTGAGAAGAATCCGAACAAGTGATAGGTTAACATCCGTTTACTTGGAGAACCCGTGAACTGTTTTCAGAAGTCTTGAAGTTGAATCAGCAATAGAACAACATCCGTTGTTGGGAAGCGTCCGTAAACTAAATTCAAAGGTTGCATCTGAACAAGTTGATAGATTAACATCCGTTGTTGGAATGAATCCATGAACTGTTTTCAGAAGTCTTGATAAGAATCTGAACAAGTCGGTAGATTGGCGTCCGTTGTTGGGAAGAATCCGTAAACTGTTTTCAGAAATCTTGAAGTTGAATCAGCAATAGAACCGCATCCGTTGTTGGGAAGCGTCCGTAAACTGAATTCAAAGGTTGCATCTGAATAAGCTGATAGATTAACATCCGTTACTTGGGAAGAATCCATGAACTGTTTTCAGAAGTCTTGATAAGAATCTGAACAAGTCGGTAGATTGGCGTCCGTTGTTGGGAAGAATCCGTAAACTGTTTTCAGAAATCTTGAAGGGGAACCGGTGTAGGGTTTCCTGATGATGAGCTTGTGTAAAACTGCATCGGGTTTTGAACACTTTTGACATTTGAATGCCCCAAGTGGTGATGTAGATAAATTCCTGGCTTAATACAGGTGTCGGTCTACAATCGGTTGATTCACAGATGTTTCCTGGGTTGTTGCAGGTGTTGATCTGGAATTCTTCAGACATGCCCTGGCTAGATACAGGAGTCGAATCTTCGAACTCTTCAGACGTGCCCTGGCTAGATACAGGAGTCGAGTCTGGAAATGGTCGTCAACAGATATGCCCTGGCTGGATACAGGAGTCGAATCTGGAAATGTTGTAGTTGATTTGTTGAACACTTTTGACATTCGAATGCCCCAAGTGGTTGCGAAGGAGTCTTGAATCAGATTACTCTGCATATTGAGAGATTCCTTGAAATCGTGACTGGACTGCCCCAGGTTAACTGTACTTTGAAAGATCTGTTGGACCTTGACTAGACTGCCCCAGGTTAATTGAATTTTGAAAGATCATGCCCCTTGTTGATAGGAGATTTGATGGAAGTGTTATCCTCTTGAAGTGATTTTGACTTACTGAGAGAGTTTTCGTTCCTCCGAACATTCGCTGTATGAATTTCTTCGCTGTCAAACAAAAGGGGCAAATACAGACAGTGATATTCAAGCAACGCAAAGTTTATGTTTGTCTCGAAGTTTTGAAAAATGCGTTTTTTAGCAGAAAACTTCCCACAAGACAAGTTAACACAAGATTTAGAGCAAAGCCCTACAGGAGTCAGGATACCTTTTGTAACAGTATACTTTCGAACTAACCCATGCTTCAATTAGGACTTTTGGAGGGTTGTAACGTGGCCTGGTTCACGGTTTAAGAAACAAAGGATAAAGGCTCAAAGTATATTTGTACCCACCCGCTCTTCGTGATGTCCTTCAACCTAAGCTCAGTTAACTGTGCGTCGCACTCTGTTCCGAGTTTGGAACGACTTTTGGGCGATGGTTCATCAGTTTGAATTTGGGAGACAGTCATCATCTCCTTTTTATTTTTCAACATTTTCCATGTTGTTGAGGGTTTTGTAATGACCTCACTATTTTGATTTTGATTTGTTATCCCTAACTTTTGCCTGACTGTTACCGTTTTCGGAATTACTGTCAGCGGGATGCCCCAGCTTTCTTAAGCCTCCTTCATAGGTTTTGGCTTGGCGGGCTTTTCTCTTTTGAGAGATTGACTGTCTATGTGATAGGGAACCACCCTTGTCTTTTGATTCCGAAGGAATGCTTTCTTTTTCGACGTTGTTCGCTGTGCGACGAACTGAGAGTTTGCGACTTCAATTGCGCGTTTTCTCTTGAATTAACTGAGATACTACCCTGCCCCGGGTTTATATCAAAGGTTTTGATCGTTTAGAACCGGAAACTCCTACTTCTTTGGCTCGAAGGGGTTGACTAGGGATTAACTTCCTTATAACTCCAGTGTTTGGGAATTGAAAGAAATGCCTGTACATCATCAGCCAGGTCTGTTCAAAAACATACTGTATAAGATCACGGTATTGTTTCGTCATCCTCCCTCTAAAGGCTTGTAGCTTTTTATCAAGAGTCAAATATCATAAAGAAAAGCATAAGAGTAGTGAAACGAATGGATGAATTCAAGACAAACATAGGCAATGCATTAATGAAAACAGAGTTTAACATTAACAGATAATTGTTTGACAGCAAACGAAATTACAACTTTGAAAATTCAAAAAGGAGCAAAAGTCTTTCGGTTTCGAGCTTCGTCACGTCAAGCGGAGAACCCTTTAACGGAAGATCTTCATCTCGCCGTCTGGCATGAACTCTAGTACCCCAATGTCAATCAGATCTTGAATCTTGTTCTTCAAGGCCCAACAGTCGTTGGTACTGTGTCCCGGGCTGCAGGAGTGGTAAACACAGAATTCGTCGGGATTAAAGCGAGGAGAGAAGATATTGAGCTTCTGAGGAGGGTCCTTTACAGTGACCAAATTGACCTCCAACAGGCGCTTCAGTATGAAGAATGATGGTATTTCAGTCTCCGTAAACTGTCTTCCCGACTTTTCTTGCTTACGTCGACTGCCCCGCTGACGCTGGCGAGGTTGTTTATGGGTTTGTGACCCTGAAGCTAGCAAAGGAGCTTTCCCCTTGTCTTCCTGAGTGGATGGAGGCTGAGCGGTGACTTGCTCTTCGACCTCAGATGTTTGCCCCAGTTGGTTGTTTGGAAGCAGCTGGCGGACAAGAATTCTGAGTTCCTCTTGTCTTTGAGATAGGTCTTGGATGAGAGCCATCTGTCCCACCAAATATCCCATCACTTGGGTCCTCAGTGTTGTCAGATCAAACTGCAACTCCGCAATCTGATCATTCCTGGCATTGTTGGAATTCCCCAAGCCGTTGGTGAGGAGAGCTTTCATCTCTTCTTGCCCCAGAGACAAGTTCGTGAACATCTCCTGCAGCTGAGCAGTCTGGTCTTGGATGTCTTTGACAGACCGTTCTAGAGCCATCTCTTGCTGAAATAAACAGCAGGAGAGTAAGGAAACCTGAAAAAGGAAAGATTGTCAAAATGCAATGCATGATATGTGGATGCATGCCTTCAAGGATCTCTTGGGGTAAACACAAGAAAAATGTTAGAGGTTGAACTCTGCTCCTGGATTGGAGATCTCTGCATCGGTGGATGTCCTTCCACGAGAATCAAGCTCACCATGTCAAATGGGTCATAGCCTATGATTCAAGTTGTTGCACTTGAACTTTGACTGGATTGGTTAGAGGAGAAACCTCTTGCCCCTTGATAGATCTCTGGTTCAACGTAACCCTGCACCAAAAGAACCCTCGAGATCCTTGAAATGGTTATTGAAAATGCTAAAATGCTATGGTATGATGTTATGATGTTATGTACATGTATGTCCAAGCAGGTGAGTGTATATACAGGCAAACAATATTCACACAAAGCACACAAAGCCTTAGGTTTAGGCTTGCATGAGGTTCAGGTACTACCCTCTTTCAGTTTGTTGGTTAAAACCTGTCCTATCAAAAGTAACCGGGTTCTAGAGGTCCCAATATCACTGGATTGCTTTCATTGTTCATCGTTTCGATTTAGCCACTGAACTGGCGACCGAAATATCCCAGGAAAGCGACCCTCAACTGAGTGTAGTATCGAGTATCAACCGACTTCGGAGTACACCAAAGTAGTCATCTCACTACCCTAAAGAGGCCAAGATGGTCAATTAAGGTTCTAAGGTCAGTTGATGCTTCGCGACACCACGCGGCGGCCCCGTACTCTCCTTGACTGAACTCAAGGGTTACCGGTACACACCAAAGTGCCACATCAACGTAGCAGACTGCTTCAACCATGTCGGTATACCCCGCACAGTTCCCTCGCAGCCTTGTTGCTACCTAAAAAAAGGTTTCCCCAGATCCGGGTTAGGATCTATAAAACTCCGATACAAAGCCCATAAATGTAAAGCAAACAAAGCAATCAATTGAAAGTAAAGGTGATCTAAACCCTAAGGTAACCCCACTTTAAAATCTATCCCCAGCAGAGTCGCCAGTTCTGTGATACGGTGGGAGAACTGACTAGTGTTTTGCGTTCGTATTCGCACTTGTGCGGTTAGCAAGAGTCGCCACCGACTTTTTATTTTATCCTAAAGGAAAGGTTAAAAAAGCACAGCAAAAACCTTTTGAGATATTTCGTGGGTTCGGGGGGTAGATTATGAAAAGGGAAGGTATTAGCACCCTTTTCATCCATGGTTATCCATGGGCTCTTAGGTACTCGCTTAGATCAATCTTGCCTTGGTTTTCAATTGTGTGAAATGGTGCTTTGTGGATTGTTTTGAAAATGTTTTGAAAAGATGCCTTGCGCTAGGCTAACCTTGTAACAATTCTTTACTCGAATGTTTTACAAAAGGTGTTTTATCTTTTAAACAGATGTTTCAAGGGTTTGAAAAGTTTGATTTTTGAAAAGTGTTTGTGAAGTGGGTTTTGAAATTAGGCAAGTGTTTCCTTTGCAAATTGACAAGTACTTAAGAGTTTGTCTACCCTAAAGCTTTCTCAAAGATTTTCGTCGTGTTTTAACCCCTTTGACAATTTTGTTCTACCATTGAAATTGGTAGGCAATCTTGTATTTAGGAAGTTTATTCGGGACAGGCGCGGGTCATCGTATGGACCATGAATGCAATGATGCCAAGTGTCTTTGGCAATTTGTTTTGAAGGGACTATGATCATTCCGTTTAGGCAACTTTCGAAAGCGTCATCGAGGGACTTATGATCATTTGATTTTGTTTTGCCAAAGACATTCGACGTGCAAGCATGGCCCATTTGGAAGGCAACATGTGGGATTACCCTAGGGGGTGCAAGTGTGATTGTGTATTGATTACATGTATTTGTCTTGTATTAGGTTATCTAGCGTTTTGATTTTAGGTACATACAAACCCTAGGTCTAACCATGGTATAATTGGAAAACTGTAAATTGCGGAATGTAAATCTACGCTATTACAAAATAATATCCAGGAGTGGGGGTATAAATGTACAAGGGGATGAGACTTATAGTATTTACAACCAAATCGAATGTCACAATCAAAATGTAAATATCGAATGTATAAATATAAGATAAAATGTGTGTAGGGCAATATATTGTGTAAGTGCAAATGTATATGTATTGTGTAAGTGTAAATATGTACAAGTGCGATAATGTGAAGTTGAAGCGTATTAGGGTTTGACCTAGAGAAATGTTTTTAAATGTATTTTTTGATTTTGTATGTCTATGTACAAAAGAAAAATGAAGTGTTTTGATTAAATGTTAAGTTTTAATTGGAGAGTATTTTAGTCCAAATGTTTATGAGCTTAATATTTAGAAAATAACTGTATTGAGTTGTTATGTATGAAAAAAGAATGTTAACTAAAAAAGAGTTTAATTTTAATTATGTATGAAAAATGTATAATATGTACAAATGTGTTTTTAAAAAAATGTTTTTTTAGTTTATTATGTATAAAAAATATTTTGCTGTTATTATATACAAAAGTGTATTAATTAAAAGAAAATGCTTTCAAATTTAATTACATGATAAAAGTATTTTATTATTTAGGTTAGTATTTTTACAAAGAATGAAAACATTGTTTATAGAATAAAGTTAGTAAAAGAAATATTGTTTAGGAAAAGAAAATAAAAAAAAGTTAATGTTAAGAAAAAGAAGTAAATATACAGTAAAGAAAAGAAAGGGTTAGTGTTTGTTAGTGATACTATTGGGCTTAGAGGAATTAGGAACGGGTTAGGCCCGTGTCAAACAAGGGCGAGATTAGGGTTAGGCATTGTTTGTGGAACGAGGGTTAGGGCTAATCAGCGGCGCCGTGTTCACTGAATTCGTCTTCTCCGTTTAGGCTTGAGTGCTTCTCTTTGCTTCGAGGCCACCAGCGCTACCCCTACCTTTCCTCCTCCTTCCAGCTCGAGCTCAAAGGCCTCAATACAGAAAGGTTCGCTTTAGATGTTTTCTGATTCTTTTCTCTTTTATGAATTGCATGCATTATTTGATTCGAATTTGATTCTTAAGTTTGTATTGCTATGGAGGTGATGGAGAAGAAAGAGGGAGAAACAACTGACTACCTGACTTGGAGAAGGAGGGAAGGTGGAGAAGTAGCGCTCAGGAGGCCGGAGCGGCGAAGGGAGATGCTTTGCTTCGGGTACTTTCGTTCCTTTGATATAGTTAGGGTTTGATGATGACACGTACTGAGAAACCCTAATTCCTCACTTCTTTATCTCTTCTTCTTTATGTCCCTTTGCCTATGATTTGTTTCTGCTTCTCCTTTCCTCGTGTTGCCTTGGGTATTCTGTATGTTGCCTTGGCCTATGATGAAGCTTGCTTCTGAGGCTCCCTGAGTTGCTGTATGCCTGTTGCTTTGAATGGTTGAATGCTAGCTTTTGAATATGTGTATGCTTTTAGAACATTGGCTGCCTTGATGTTGCCTTGAATGGCCTTCTGAGATACCTAAAGCTTTTGCCCAATGATGTTATACTGAGGGCCTGGAACTTTTGTGTGCTTTGATTATACTTGGGATTGGGTTGCCTTTGAATTGTATGTTTGATGGTTTATTGACAGGTTCAGTGTGCTTATGTTATGGGTTTGAGCTTCTTGATGTAGGTAGGTGGTTATGTCATTTGTGGTTGATGAAATTTTGATGAAGTTTGATAACATAGTTTTTGGTTATGTGAGGTTTTTGGGACAGGGTATTGGTGTTTTATGCAGATGCTGGTTTAGTTCTGAGTTCTGAGATGTGTTATGTTGGACTGTGATTCTGGACAGTAGGCTTTGGCTTGAATTTGTATATTTTCTTTCTTTTGCTCTCTTCTCCCTGCTCTACTGTCTCTTCTGAACTGATCTCTTGGACTGTTTCATTGGCCTTTTTGTCTATCCTGTACTGAGGCAGAGTTGGTGTTTTGTATATTTTTCCTCTGTATCTCCTGCCTACTGTCTGCTGTGTACTGAGCTTTGCCCTTTTTGATTTTGTATATCTCTCTTTTGCTATCTTGCTGAACTGTCTTCTGAACTGCTGAACCATGCCTAACCCTGCCTATGCTTTATCTCTTTTTCTTCTCTCCTAGTACAGTTTTGAATTATTATATGATTTTATTCTGTACTTGCTCTGAAGGGGTTAACTATGGGAAATGATGAATTAAGATGTTTGTTGCTTGCATAACACATTTTGCATCTCCTTTATCTCTCTTTTGACAGTTTGTGTCTGACTTTGCATTTGATATCTTGGCAAAAAATCTTTTCATGACAGCTTTTGAGCTTGTGACAGCAAATGTACTTCCTTGATTTTCTTTGAGTGGACTTTGGGCATTTTGACAGTAGCCTTTGCTTTTGGATAGAAAGTTTGGATTTGAACTTTTCAGTTTGGATTGGATTTTGAATCTTGAATTTCTATGCAGCTTGAAATTTGTAACTTATGCATTTTTGACATTTGCATTCATGAAATAAAATAATCTTCCCTCTCTGTGAACCGGGAGAAATCCCGTGATTTGCAGAGAGGGTCAACTGATCCCAGTCAGTGGCCCCTAATGATGAGCAATTTTTAACTGTCTTTTTCAATTTTAATGCTTTCTGACTTTTCTTATTTCTTTTTGCAGATGAAAGATGGAATGCCGGAGCGGAGTGAAGAACGGAGAGTATTTAGAAAATAGGATAGTTTTTTCATTCTATGTAATATTTAAATTAAATGTAAATTATTGTCTGTAACAACAATTTGTAAATAATTCAAATATCAATAAAAATCCAAATTATCCAATTGGTTCCATTTTCTTTATTGCTTATTTATTTATTTAAAATTCTTAGAATTAAAACAATTGAAAAATAAATTCAATCATTTAATTTCAGAATAATAAATAACTAAAATAAAACAACATTGATCCAATAAACCTGTCTTATCCAACATCCAAAGCAAAAGCAGCAATTAACCCAGATAGACTGATCAAACACATGAACACTGTGAATCCAATACTGCATCTTGTATCTGACTGGCCCAATCAAAACGTACTGAATTCAAACTACTGTCTCTTTTACTGATTAAAACGCGATTTTTAATCCGAATCTTGAAATAAACCGCAAAGTGCGGTGGAATTCAAATTCTTCTGAGAATATGCCCATAAAACCCTAATTCCCGATTAAATGCCAAATCACGCTCGCTTGATCAAAATTGAACCAAAAATCAACCAAACCCTAAGCCCACTGTATGAAACAATTCAGAGCTCTGAAAATCAGTAAAAACCCTAATTCTGCTTGACTGTCAAGAAAAGTCCGTTTGTCCGATTCTTGAGCCAATTTGAAAAGTCAGGAAATGTTTGAAGCTGAGATTTCTTGTGGAAAAGTGCGAGGGCAAATTTTGGGGTACAACAGCTGGGAACAACAAAACGCGCGCTGATTTTTGAATGGACCACTAGCACCTTGCCAGCTCACTGTCTTCTTCGTTTTGCCTGTAAAAAAGAAAACAATTAGCGGGGGTTTTTAACCCCCACAATATGGAACGGCAGAAAATAGCGAATAGGTCCCTGGATTATATAAATAAAGCGTGATAGTCCGGTTAGATTCGTATGACTCTCACGAATCCAGTCATGTGCATCATGAAGCTCAATTTTTCCTGGTTACTAAATCCCCAAATTTCAAGCTTGGAAAACCTAATATTCAATAATGGCGTTTTACGATTCTTTGCATCTTAATCCAATTAAACTATACCATCAGCTTCCTACGATTTTAAGCAACACAAAACAAACACAAAATTATGTTAATGATGCATGAAACAAGAAATTCGATTCTAGAAAAAAAACGCAAACCCTTGGACTGTTCTTGGTGATTATGATAGCTTTAGAACGTGGTTTTGATTCCAATATGTTCCTTACACCTCCAGCAATGTATTGGAAATAATCAAAGGCTTTGAATCGTGCTGGAATGTTGAGAACAACTTTTGAGTTTTTTGATATTTTTTTAATATTCTTATGGTTTATGCAGCAACTTTTGCACGTGAATGAATTTAGGTTTAGCTTCAGTATTTGTATTGGAATGAATTAGGCTAAATCTTTTGTCCAAGAATCCATGGAATAATGTTTTGCATCTTTGATTTCCAATCAAATATTTTTGCATCTTTTGATTGAGAAAACTTGCTAAAATTGGATGATTTTGTCTCCTTGATTGATACATGAAATCTTCAGCATGTGTTGAGTTTATTTGCATCACAAAAAGATTTGAAAACCATATCTTTTGAATTTTCCTACAATTAAAATCAATTAAATGAATTAATATTAATAAAAATTCAATTAATTAATTAAAAATAAGAAAATAAATCAATTTAAGCTTAATGGGTCGTGTATAGGCCTTGGGCAATGATTCAAGAAGGAATTTGAGGCCTATTAGCAAAAATGAAGTGTTTTGGGCAAAGTTGACTTTTGCAAATTCCCTAAAATTTCCCAACTTCTCCAATGCATATCTTGCTCAATTTTGATCATATGAACATGTTATTAGACATTTTGGAAAGGTCTTGAAGTCCTCTAACCAATGCCTTTGGTCCCATGTCATTTTGATTTATCAATCTCAAGTTATGGTCTTTGACTTAAAGTGCCTTTTTGTTGACTTTTGAAAGTGACCTATAATGTAGAAATTGATAACTTTTTGTGAGAGCATTTCTTGTACTTGGAATGTGAATATGAGTTGTAGGAAATGTCATCCCCTTCAAAATGAGCATTGGATGGGATTTTTCTGATGAACCATGAAAAAGTTATTCCTTGGTCAAGTTACAGTTGACTTTTCAACTGTCCAAAAATAGTAACTTTTGGCATCTTGATGATTTTTGAGCCATGCTTGTGGAATCATGATCAAGACTTGATAAAATGATGATTGTGGCTTCAAAATAATATATTGACCAAAAATTATGACTTTTGACTGTAAAATGACCATTTTGCCCATGTAGTTGACTGTAGATCAAATGAGGCTTTTGACTGTGCAAATTGCCACTATGAGTCTTGAAACTTGTCATGTAGATGCTTGAGAACATGTATAGGCCTATGGGACTTGTTTGGACCACTAAAAACCACAAATTCCTTGCAAGAATAGAAACCCTAATTTTGACTGGCTTAGGAGGTGATTTGACTGTGTAACCCTTGAGGAATCTTAAAGAATATGGGAGGGCAAATTTTGGGGTGCAACACCCACCGTATCACAGAACTGGTGACTCTGCTGGGGATATTACTTAAAAGTGGGGTTACCTTAGAGTTATATCACATTTATTTGCTTTTATTTTTTTGATTTGTTTGCTTTACATTTGTGGGTCCTTGTTTGGGTTTGTATTGATCCTCTACCCAGATCTGGGAACATCATTAGGTAAGTAGCAATAGATTGTGGAAACTGTACGGCATAGACCAATATGGTTGAAGCAATGGCTACATTGTGTGATGCATTTGTTGGTATCGGTATCCCTTGTGTTGAATCGAGGAGAATATGGGGCCGATGAGAAGTGTCATAAAGCACTAACTTACCATAGAATATTAATTGAACAACTTGGCCATTAGGAAGTAGTGAGATAGTTGACTTTGGTGTAAAGATGAAGATTGGTTGATATTCTATACTACACTCATTGTGATTGGACTTTTGGGATATTTCGACCGCAAGAAAATATTGATTGAGCTGGGACAATGCTCAATGAAGAGATATCAATGATATTGAGATCCCCTAGAACCCAATTATTTTCTAGGACTGGTTGAGCCAACTAAACATCAAGAGGGTACTTACCTATTGAAACCCATGCAAGCCTAAACCTAAGATCTTGGTGTGCTTTGTTTGCGTTTATTATTCATGACATCATAAGCATCATGACATTATAAGCATCATGACATCATAAGAATGATGACATCATAAGCATCATGACATCATAAGCATTATCACTAACCATTTCAATGATTTAGGGATTTATCTTTGTTCCGTTTTATAGGTCATGACATCTATTCGTAGGAATACCATCCGAGTCAACTTCGTGAAAGTGCGTCCTCAACTTTAAGAGTTCTCTCAATTTCTAGGAGTGTCTGTGCTTTTCCAATTCTTTGATCCTATACATCATTGCTTCACCTTTCCTGACTATCAATTGGTGCCTACATTATAAGAGTTCTCTTAATTTCTAGGAGTGTCTGTGCTTGATCAATCTCTAAAGCCTGAAGTTATTGCCGAAGCCTTGCATTTGAAGAGATCTGACATCATGACAAATTTGGAGATAAGAAGTGGAGTTAAGGGTTTCTTAGCCAAGTTTCTGTTGGGGAAGGCTCGTTTATTCTGGGAGGATATGGATTTTCAAGCTTTTGACGATGTCTTAGCTCTTCTAATCTATGGCTTGGTTTTATTTCCCAATTCGAACCAACTCATAGATTTGAATGCTATCAAGGTTTTCTCTCTCTCAATCCCGTACCTACCCTGCTTGGAGCATTCTACATTGTTTCCACACTCGCACCATGAAGAAAAGAGGTACTCTTTTGTGTTGCATTCCCCTAATATATAGGTAGTTTATTTTCGCACCTACCTCAATCAACATTGAAGAATGATCAAGGCTTGACATCATCTCAAAGGATGATGTCACTCACACATTCTGATATTCATTGGTGTTCTCGATCCTTGGAAGACATTACTATCATTGACCATTGTGGGGAATTCCCTAATGTCCCTCTGCTTGGTGTTAGGGGAGGTATTACCTACAACCCTTGTTTGGCTTTACGAAAGTTTGGGTATGCACGAAGAGATGGTCCCCATGATGCACTCATCCAAGGTTTGGTATTCGATTATGAGGCCGAAGGCCAAGTCTATCGTCAAAGGTTCATACGAGCTTGGAGAATGATAAACAAAGTAGATAGTAAGATATTGGGACATAAGAATTCCATCCCCCTTGAGCCCTACCTTAAGTGGGTATGAAGTCGTGCTCAAAGTATCGTGATGCCTTACCTCTCCATCTTACCAATCATCATGGAGCCTGTTGTCGAAGGAGATGTTCCATATACTATCCTTTATCCTAATATGCCTACTTCTCTTGAAGATTTGCAAAGATCTTGGATTCAACTAAAGGGGGAGCGAGATACCTTTGAGGTCCAGTTTTATGCAAGCGAGAAGAGGAAATTGGAGCTCACGAGACAACTTCATGAGGAGAGGAGCCTGAATGCCTATATCTCTCCAAAGAGGAAGCATTCATAGGAAATTTGAGCCATTGTTATTGTGTTTTAGTTCATTTTGTT
Organism: Vicia faba; assembly: GCA_948472305.1. NCBI lineage: Eukaryota > Viridiplantae > Streptophyta > Magnoliopsida > Fabales > Fabaceae > Vicia > Vicia faba. The sequence goes on along the minus strand of OX451736.1, from coordinate 1,361,238,661 downwards.
TCTTTTTTAAGCCCAAGAGGCATGTTGTAATCAATTTGAACTTATTAATACAATTAATGTTTGTTCCCTTTTGTCTAAACAAATTTAAATCTTCTAAGTCCTTGAAATCATTTGCACACATGTTCATGCATCATAACATAAATAGGTTTTCCACAACAGGTTTCCTTATCTTACTACTGTTTATTTCAATAAGATGGATATCGAACAAACAGTGAAGGATCTTCAAGAATAGAATGCTCAATTCCAACAGATGTTCCTAGCTCTGGCTAAAGGACAAGAGGACCTAAAGGCTCTCATGATCAAAGACAAGAAGAAAAAGACAAAGAAACCAGTGGGTGTCCTGGATATAGGAAGGAGATTCAGTGAACCAGCAAAGTGGGCACTAGAATTCACAACTCCGCCAAATGAGGGGGACAATCAGGAAGAGAAGATAAAAGAAGGGGACCACAGTCTTGGCTCTGACGAAGAAGAGGCTGACTATGCTGTAGAACAATAGCCTCCTGCTGGTGACAAATAAACAACTTAAGGATCGTCTCAACGCCATGGAAATTCAGAGAGTACCTAATCTGGATCTTGAAGAATTAGGGTTGGTTTCTGGAGTGGTCATTCCACCAAAGTTCAAGGTTCCCACATTGGATAAATATGACGGAGTTTCATGTCCTAAGTTGCATCTAAGGTCTTATGTTAGGAAGATCCAACCTCACACCACTGATAGGAATTTGTGGGTGCATTTCTTCCAGGAAATTTTTTCGGGGACTCAATTCGAATGGGTCTATCAGCTGGAGGGAACAAATATCTGCAACTGGGAGGATCTGGCTGCTGCTTTCTACAGACAGTACCAATACAACCTGACCTTGCTCCAACTTGTACACAACTTCAAAGCATGTTTATGGGTTCCAATGAGGGCTTCGAAGATTATAACAAGAAATGGAGAGATCTTGCATGAAGACTCCAGCCTCCTCTGTCCGATAGAGAGCTGGTAGATATGTTCTTGGGTACTTTGTCAGGTCCATTCTTCAAACATCTAATCAGGAGCTCTTCAGCTGGGTTCACTGAGATGATATTGACAGGTGAAAGAGTGGAAGATGGTATCAAGAGCGTTAAGATTTAGAGATATGTTTCTTCAATTACAATAAAGAAACCATTCTCTGGAAAGAAAGAAGTAATGTTGCCTACGTTCAAAAGAATCAAAGCAAAGTTAAACGCCATCCAACGGTGGGAGCTGTAATGATCTCCAACCCTGTAACAACTTAACAACAAAATAATCAACGTAGGCAGGATGCGCCTAGAAGAAAGTTCACCCGGCTTAACATGTCCTTCTCATAGGATTTGCCACACTTGTTGAAGTCTAATCTTGTCACTCTGAAGGAGCCTCCTCAAAATCCAAACACTACATCTCCCCGTTATAATCCAAATGCTCGGTGTGCCTACCATTCCAACAGTCTGGGGTGTGATAAGGTGGGAGAACTGACTTGAGGGTTTTGCGTTTTATCGCAAATGTTGCGGTTAGCAAGAGTCGCCACCGGCTTTTCTTTTATCCAAAAGGAAAGGTGAAAAAAGCACAGGAAAGACCTTTGAGATTTTTTCTTGAGTTCGGGGGGTAGATTATGAAAAGGGGAGGTATTAGCACCCTCTTCATCCATGGTTTTCCATGGGATCTTAGTTACTTTCTAGATCATTTGCTTTTGTTGTTTGAAATTGTGTTTGGTGTGGTTTTGAAAGTATTTTGTAAAAGAGGCCATCGTTTAGGCAATCTTTGTAATGATTCTCGTTCGTAAGAATGTATACAAAGATGTTTGTCTTTTTGAAAATGTTTTCAATGTTTGTAAGATGTTTTTGAAATGTGTGTGTTTGTTTTGAAATATAGCAAGGATAGTTGTTTGAAAATAGAGCAAGTAATTAGAAGCAATCTACCTACTCAAATGTCTTTCTTGTGCATTTTCTATTCCTTTGACATTGTTGTCTTACCATTGATTTGTTAAGCAACCATAACTTTGGATGTAAACGGGACGGGCGTGGGTCATTGTATAACCATGATTAGCAATGTTTGCAAAGTATCTTACCATTTTGAGGGACCAAGATCATTTTGTAAGGCAACTTTGAGTAGCATCATCGAGGGACAATGATCTTATATTTGTTTGTTTTACCAAGATACTTCGCATGCCTAATATGACTATTTTTGTATATAAGGAAACCAAGTGGAGAAACCCTAAGGATGCTTGTGTGCAAGTGTGTTATTTTCATGCTTTGATTTTGTCTTGAATTTAGGGTTTTCTATTTGATCTGTTTTTATCTTGCCATACAAACCCTAATTACTAACATGGCATGTAAAGCGGTAAATTGCGTAATGTAAAGATTACTAAGCTATTAAAACAATTAATGGGAGGGGGAATACAAATTTGAATGGGGATTTGTAAGAATTGTAAATCTAAATAAGCTATTACAACTGAATCTAATTTGTACGAATATTAGAATAAACAAATACAATATTTAAATATGCAATATTATGTACATGCAAGAAAAGATTTTTGTTTTGTCCTTTATGTGAAAAATTTTTTTAACCTAATCCTAAAAATATAAGGAAAATAAATTAATTCTTTAAAAAAGGGTTAACCCTAATTTCTAGTTTGAAAGAGAATAAGGTTCTTATGTATTATATTTATGTATTTTTATGTATTTTTTGTATTAAAAACAATAAATAATATTGTATGAAAATATTAAGTTTTTATACATGCCAAAACAAATATTTACAAGTATGTATAAAAATATAAAAGAAAAGATAAGAATATATCTAAATTTATTTTTACAAATTTATTTAAGAAAGATAGTTAGTATATATTGAGGATAAAATATATTTTATATGTGAAAAAATAAAATAAAATAAAATAAAATAAAATAAAATGTAATATTATCATATTTATATTTTTCATTATTTTTATGTATTAAAGAAAATATTTAATAAACAAAAATGAAAACAAAAATAAATAAATAAAATATGGGTCAGGGGTGCTGTAAGGAGACATGGAGTAATATGTTAAGCAAAAAACACTAGGCCCAAAGAATCAAGCCCATCCTGAGATTTTTACCTCTTTCAGTTGAAATCGTGAATGGAGTTTGAGTGAGTTTTATGAAGGCCTGATGATTACTTGAGCTTGCTTGAACCTCCCTGAGTGTGTTCCAACCCTTACTTTGCTTTGAAAGTGCCTGAAACTCTCTATCCAAGTCAAACTGCAAGCTTTGAAAACAAAAATGGAAGATGATAGAGAAGGAGTTACAGTACAGGGGTAATGGTCTGGATCACTTAGATATTAAGTAGGTAAAGTGTTTTGATGATTGAAACTTGAAACGCACGAGCCAAATGATGGATTGCTATGCTTATCCAAAAACTGCAAGTTTTGACAGTTTTTTGGTGACATGAAGTGTTTTTTGTGTTTTAGGCCTCTAGTAATCGTGTTTTCTGTTGTAATGTGTTTGTATATTAGTATGGAAAGGGTTTCAAGTCAGCTCTTCCACAGGTTTTTCAATCCTAGCCTTTTTGCACACTTTCTTGCTTTTGAAGCAAAGTGAAGGGACAAGGATTTACATGCTTGTACTAGCTTGCTTAGGGTTGGTATAAGCTTTGTACAATTTGCTTTAGGCCTGTAGTACTTGTATGTGCAAAGGAGACAGGTTCAATGCTCAAGAATTGGAAAGTTGCAAAAATGGACCTTTTCCAAAATAGCAATGGCCAGTTTATGCCATTTATGGAATTACAACTTGGATAAAGATTCTAGGGCTTGGATTAAAGATTTGTCAACTGAGTAAGCATTAAATTAAGGAGTAAGAAACAAGTTTGGGACCTGTAAAGCATGGATTAGGCAGCATAGGTACTGATTAGAATTTTGTTCTTCATGAAAAGGCTTGAACACAAAGTGAGAAATTGCCAACTTCATCTCTTCGATTCTCCCTCCTCAAAAATGATCTTGAGGAGTTCTTAGACATTTAGGAAATCTTGCAATGTGCTCTGTAACTCATCCTTGAAATGCATTTCAATACTCCTCTTAGAACTAGGTGAAAAATTTCCATGAAGTTGAGTCCAAAACCTGCCTAAATTAGGGGAAAATTTCACTAAGTTATTTAGTTCATGAGCATGTATTCATAAAATTATATCTTGAGATCCAAGAATATTTAGGGAAAAGTGTGTGAATCAAAGTTGTAGATTTCATGGTGATCTACAATTTTCATGTTGGGAACTTTCTTTGAATCATCTTGTATCATGGTGAAAAAATGGTTTAAAGTTGAGAAAAAATAAGAAATTTTCTATACTTAGAAAAATTTCTAAGTTAAGAAAATTTCCAATTTTAAAACCTAATCTTCAATCCCTGATTTCTTGATGAACAAGTTTCACATTTTGACATGTTTTGATGAATTGTGACCCTTGGCACTTGATTTTGATCAAAAAGTCAAAGTTTGACTTTTCAGTGTACAGTTGACTTTTGATCAGTTGACTGCAAATTTCATTTGTCTATGCAATGGATTTGCAATGTTTTGAACTATGTAATTAGGTCAAGATGATACCAATGAACCCTTGAAATCATGCTTCAAATCAATTGGTCATTGTCTAGGTTCAAAATCAGAAATTGCCCTTCCTTAGTCAAAACCCTAATTTTGACCCTTTTGCCCTTTTGATGATTTGATCAAAATTCTTGAGGAATTGTGATCCAAACTTGATCAAATGATACATATGAGTCTAAAAGGTTGATGTGGATCAAAAATTAAGAAGTTTGACTATAAATTTGCCATGGTTTACTTTTTCCCTAATACAACTAATTTTTTAGGTCAATTGTCCAATTGACTTATCAAAAATGTGATTCAAAGCTTGAAACTTGACATGAGTATTCTTAGGGATCTATAATGATGCTTGAAAGTCATATGAAGCATTGATAATCCAAAAATCCTTGTGCAAACTCAAACCCTAATTCTGGGTCATCAGTGCATGATGAGATGTCTTGAGTTGATCAAACCCTAATCCAATCTTGAATCAAAGAGATCTTGTGAGAATAATCTTGATAAATGAGAGGGCAAATTTTGGGGTACAACACGGGGCATGATACAAATGATTGTTGGGCTTTGAAGAATAATGTTCAGGATGTTATTGAGGCAAAGGAGATGGAACTTGACCCTCCCGAGAGCCTTAATGTGATAATCGCACCAATTCGCAAGCATAGTCAGAGTGTTAATGTCGTTGATGAAGACCTGTTTGTTTCTTCTATTGATGAACTAGCTACTCCTCTTCCGATTGTTAAGAAGAATCACTTGCAAGCCAGTTTATTTCTAAGTTATGGTGAAGGTTTCCACCTGTATATGTCTTTACCCAATGGTTGTTTCATGTTAAAGATAGGTGTCCAACGCCTGATGGACAACAAGGAAATTCTGTTTGAGAAGACTCCCTCTACAAGAAGTCTGTATGAAGATATATCAATTATTACCATTTCCGACAATCCTCTCAGGGTATCCTCCAAAAGACCTATCAGGATTACATCCACTCCTAAGGTTGCTCCTTTAATTATCACTTTTCCTGGGCTGATACCATATTCCTCCGATAAGGCTGTTCCTTGGAACTATGGAGCTGACGTCTACTACCATGGCGTCAAGCAAGACCTATTGGATATCAAAGATGAAGTTGTTGAAGATACTGATCCTAACATTTACAACATTGTTGAGACCAGTAAAATTACCAGAAGTGGAAGGATCTTCTCTCCTGAGATCTCTCTGAGGACTATTGCCACTCCTTTGGTTATTCCTGCTAATGTTCCTATTGTTACTCATGTTGCTACTCCTATTGTCACTCCTGTTGTTAATCCTACTAATGAGTCAGCTGAGACTCGGGGAAAAGAAGTATTGTTTGGCCTGCCCGGACGGAAGCCTCTAAAAAAGAAATGGAGGAGATACTGAAAATCATATGGAAAAGTGACTACAATTTTGTGGAATAATTGGGGCAGACCCCTTCAAAAATTTCAATCCTAGCCTTAATGTTATGCTCTTAAGACCATGCTAAGGCTTTGGTGAAGTTCCTTAAATCTGCTCATGTGCCACAAGAGACTTCTGCCGACCAATTCGAGAACTGTGTTGCTAGTTTGACTGCTGACAATGGATTTGGTTTCTCTGATGCTTATTTGACGTCTAAAGGAAGAAAGCATAATGATGCCATGCGTGTCTCTATTGAGTGCAGAGGCACTACCCTGGCTCATGTTCTAGTTGATACGGGTTCTTCGCTAAATGTTCTACCCAAGGGTGCTTTAGACAAATTGGACTGTGAAGGACTGACTTTGAAGCCTAGTAATATTGTGGTGAGGGCTTTTGATGGTTCTAAGAGAATGGTACATGGGGAAGTGGAAATTCCTATTAAAGTTGGTTCCCAGACTTTTGGCTCCACTTTCTATATGATGGAAATTCACCCGTCTTACTCTTGTTTGTTGGGACGCCCTTGGATTCTTTATTGTTACAGTTCATGGTGAAGAATAGTATATGGTGAGCCACATTAACTCTTTCTTATATGTCGAGATGGACGACGAGTTCATCGAGACCCCCTGCCAAAATTTTGAACAGGTTCCTCAAACAATTATTGTTACCAAAGCTGCCACCGCTGTTCCAGAATTTACCAGGCCTCCACTGAAGATGGCTTCTCTAAAGGATGCCAGGGTTGTAATTGAAGAAGTTGGGTGCACTATTTGGGGCCAACTACCTGACATACCCTATAAGTTTGACAAGTTTGGTTTGGGTTTCACTTCAGGAGCTCAAAAAGCCATTCGTCGTGCTCGCACCGGAGGCCACCATTACGCATCAACAACCATGGAGTCAACATTGTAGAAGAAACTACCAATGACTGCGACTTAGATAATTGGATCTTCCCTACTACCAATGGTGGACTCAACAATTGGACGGCTAGAGACTTTGTTCCTATTACGTTCATCTAGGAGTAATTGTCTTTTTTGTTTTCTTGGGATATGTAATATTTGAACAATTTAAACTCTAAAATCTTGTGTCTTACCCGAGGCACAATGGTTTATTTGTGAGGGTTATCATTTCACTTTCATATGTCATAAATAAATCATTATACATTTTGCATACAAATTTTGTGCTCTTTGTCTTTGTTTTCTGCTTTTACTTTATCAAAATAGATATGCTCTCTTACACACACCCGCATATCAAACTGCAGATCCACATCCACTCTGGATCCCATTGGTAACGGTTCTGCTATTGCCAGTTATGACTTTGAAAATCCAATTTACCAAGCTGAGAACGAAGGTGAGGAAGATTGTGAAGTACTAGGAGAACTTGCTAGACTATTACAACATGAGGAAAGATCAATAATGCCACATGAAGAGCTAGTCGAGATGGTAAACTTGGGTACTGAAGAGGATAAAAAGGAAGTCAAGATAGGTGCCAACTTGGAGCATAGCGTCAGGGAGCGGTTAATCCATATGTTACATGACTACATTGAGATCTTTTCCTGGTCATACAAAGACATGTCGAGGCTGGACACTGATATTGTGGTTCATCGGCTACCAACGAAAGAAGACTGTGCTCCAGTGAAGTAAAAGGTTCATCGTATGCGCCCTGAGATATCAGGAAATATCAAGGCCGAGGTTATGAAACAGTTTAACGTCGGGTTCTTAGTTGTTACTTCTTATCCATAATGGGTTGCAGACGTGGTACCAGTACCCAAAAAGGACGGCAAGGTGCACATGTGTGTGGATTACAGAGATTTGGGGCGATCCCCAAGGATGACTTTCCGCTTCCCCATATTGATGTTCTGGTTGACAACACTGCACAACATAAGGTGTTCTCCTTCGTGGATGGTTTCTCCGGGTATAACCAGATTAAAATGGCGCCTGAAGACATGGAGAAAACAACTTTCGTCACGAAGTGGGACACCTTCTGTTACAAAGTTATGCCATTTGGATTGAAAAATGTCGGGGAAACCTATTAGCATGCTATGGTAGCCTTATTTCATGATATGATCCATCACGAGATACAGGTATACGTCGATGATATGATAGCTAGGTCTCAGACTGAAGAAAAACACCTTGATCACTTGAAAAAGCTGTATGAAATACTGGTGAAGTAAAAGTTAAGACTAAATTCGAACAAGTGCACCTTTAGAGTAAGATCTGGTAAGCTCTTATGTTTCGTTGTCAGCGGAAAAGGTATTGAAGTAGATCTTGTGAAGGTTAAAGCTATTCAAGAAATTCTAACTCCATGCACTGAGAAGGAGGTTAGGGGATTCATGGGACGTCTAAACTACATTGCCAGATTCATTTCCCACCTAACCGCTACTTGTGAGCCAATCTTCAAATTACTAAAGAAAGATCAAGCAGTGAAGTGGAATGACGACTTCCATACTGCCTTTGACAGAATCAAGGAGTATCTTCAAGAACCTCCAATTTTGATGTCAGCGGTTAAAGGAATACCTCTAATCATGTACTCAACAGTATTAGAAAACTCAATGGGATGTGTGTTAGGGCAGTATAACGAGTCTGGTCGAAAAGAGCATGCAATATACTACCTTAGAAAATAGTTTACCGACTGTGAAACAAGATACTCACTACTCGAGAAAACTTGTTGCACTTTGGCATGGGTTGCTCGTCGACTAAGACAGTATATGTTAACCCAAACCACTTTATTGATATCTAAAATGGATCCTATCAAATACATATTCGAGAAGCCCGCTCTCTCTGGAAGAATAGCAAGATGGAAAATGGTCCTGACCAAATGTGACATTCAGTACACTACCTGAAAAAGCAATAAAAGGAAGTGTACTAGCTTATCATTTGGCTCATTAGGCTGTGGACGACTATCAATCCATGAATTTTGAGTTCCCGAACGTGGACATCATGTTAGTAACTGATTGTGAAGAACTTAGACCGGATGAAGGACCTGAAAAAGGTTCCCGATGGACTATGGTTTTTGATGGAGCTTCCAACGCACATGGAAATGGCATCGGTGCTGTGATCATATCTCCCAAAGGTTGTCATACTCCTTTCACTGCCAGACTATGTTTCAACTGTACCAATAATAAGGCTGAATATAAAGCATGCATTATGTGTCTTAAAGCTGCTATCGACTTGAGAATCAATTTCTAGAATGTATTTGGATACTCGACCTTGGTAGTCAGTCAAATCAAAGGAGAATGGGAAACGAAGCATCCTAATCTCATCCCTTACCTTTGAGCATTTTCCATGAGAAGAAAATCAATTAGTAGACGCGTTAGCTACTATGTCATCCATGATTAAATTCATATGGGATAATGAAGCTCCTCATATCACTATTGAGAGATTGGACGAACCAACACATTTTTATGAGGTGGATACTGAAGAAGTAGTGGACAAATTGTGGTTCGACGAAGTGAAAAGATACCTTGAGGCCCAAGAGTATCCTTAGGGAGTTTCTGTTAATGATAAGAAGTTCCTAAGAAGGTTCTCGTCCATGTTTTTCCTTAGTAATTGAATCCTCAACAAGCGCAACCATGATTCTACTTTGCTTCGGTGTGTAGACAAGACTGAAGCAGATAAGATTATGGCAGATATGCACGAAGGTACATTTGGAAACCATTATAGTGGGAACACAATGTCTAAGAAGATTCTGAGGGAAGGGTACTACTGGTCCACTATATAAGTAGACTGCTATTAGCATTCACGAACTTATCACAAGTGGCAGATCTATGCTGATAGAGAACATGTGCCTCTGGTTCCCTTGAACGTCTTGACTGCCCCCCATGGCCTTTCACAATGTGGGGCATTGATATGATCGGATAGATTAGACCTACCACTTCTAATGGGCACCGCTTCATCCTAGTTGCCATTTATTACTTCCCAAAGTGGGTCGAGGCATCGTCATTTGCTTCTGTTACCAAGAACATCGTGGCTCGGTTCATCAGACATAACCTTACCTGTCAGTATGGTACTCTAAAAAGAATCATCACAGATAATGGTACCAATCTCAATAATACTATGACCACCGAGCTCTGCACACAATTAAAGATTCAAAATCATAATTCTTCTCCTTACCAACCGAAGATGAATGGCGTTGTAGAGGCTGCCAATAAAAACATCAAGAAGATCATACAGAAGATGATGGTAACATACAAAGACTGGAACGAGATGTTACCATTCTCTCTTCATGGTTACCATAACTCAGTGCACACGTCAATAGGGGAAACTCCTTTCTCTCTGGTATACGGTATGGAAGTTGTCCTACCAATGGAAGTCCAAATCCCTTTCTTAAGAATCATGAACGATGTGGGTTTGAATGAAGATGATTGGATTCAAACTCGACTTGACCAATTGAACCTGATTAATGAGAAAAGGCTCGCGGATGTCTGTCATGGTCAGATGTACCAGAAACGTATGATTAAAGCTTTTAACAAGAAGGTCAGACGTCAGGAATATCAAGTTGGTGACCTAGTAATCAAGTGCATTATCCTGCCACTAAGTGATCCCATGGGAAAATGGAATCCCACATACAAAGGACCATTTGTGATCAAGAATATATTTTCTGGTTGAGCCATGATATTAACCACTATGGATGGTGACGACTTTCCACATCCTGTAAATGCAGATATAGTTAAAAGATACTACGCATAAACAGAGATCCGCTAGGTTAACTGGCCTAGGAAAAAATAAGGGCATCTCGGTGAACCAAAAGGGTTCGGGAAAAAGTTAGGGATACATATATGAAAATATTTATACACCCAGCAAGTCGAAAACATGAAAAGGCGGCTTGGGCAAAAAAGGGTATCCCGGTGGACTAAAAACCCGAAAGCACGGTCCAGGAAAAAGTTAGGGATTAAAAGCTGTGATACGGTGGGAGAACTGACTTAGGTGTTTTGCGTTTTATCGCAAATGTTGCGGTTATCAAGAGTCGCCACCGACTTTTCTTTTATCCAAAACTAAATGCTTAAAAGAACAGGAAAGACCTTTGAGATTATTTATTGAGTTCGGGGGGTAGATTATGAAAAGGGAAGATATTAGCACCATTTTCATCCATAGTTATCTATGGGCTCTTAGTTGCTTCCTAGATCACTTGCTTTTGTTAGAAAATGTGCTTTGTGTGGTTTTTGAAAGTATTTTGAAAAGGCGCCATCGTTTAGAAAAACTTTGTAATAGTTCTCGTTCGTAAGAATGTATACGAAGTGTTGATCTTTTGAAAATGTTTCATGTTTGGAAAATGTTTTGAAAGTGTTTTTGAAAGTGTTGGTATTTGTTTTTAAAATAAGCAAGAATGTTTGATTTGAAAATGAGCAAGCAACTAGGAACAATCTACCTACTCAAAAGTCTTAGTTCATTTCTCCTTTTCCTTTGATATTGCTATCTTACCATTGATTGGTAAGAAGCCTTATATTTGGATATAAAGTGACGGACGTGGGTCATCGTATAGCCATGATAGCAATATTGTAAGATATCTTAGCATTTTTTCTTGAGGGACTAAGATCATTTTTGAAAGGTAACATTTGATAGCGTCATCGAGGGACTATGATCTTGTATTTTTTATTGCTTTTTTCTAAGACATCTCACATGTATAACATGGACATTTTTGTAAGGCAACAAAGTGGAGTTACCCTAAGGTGCAAGTGTATTGGATTTACATGCATTATTTATCTTGAATTAAGGTTTTCTAATTGTTGATTTTATGCCTTGCCATAGACACCCTAATTACTAACAATATATGAAAGCAATAAAAGTGCGGAAAAGTAAAGTCCTATGCTATTACATCATTAAGGGGATGGGGTGTACAAATTTACAAATGGGGATTGCAAGAAATTAAAGTCCTAATTATCTATTATTACAACCATATTGAAATAATGTACAAGAAATGTAAAATGGACTTGTTTTGTTTTTGTTAAGAAAAGAAGTAATTTTGCTTAAGAAAATATTTTTATATTTTGGCTTTAAAAGAGATAAGACAAAGTATGTGATTATGAAAATATTTTTGGTGTTTTGATTATTAAAGATAAAATAAAATAATAAGAGCAAAAGGGGTCAGAATCAGCGCATGGCTGAAATGAGAGGGAACAGAAGTTCTGGCAATGATACGCTGAAAGAAAGAAAATGTTAGTAGGAAAATAGAAGGTCAGAAGTTTTGGGTCTAGGTACACCAAAATTATGAGGTTGCTGGGAATCTAGAAGTTCTAATACCATTGGAAAATCAGAAGTTCTAATACCATTGGAAAATTAGAAGTTCTGGTTGTTTGAGAGCGTGAGGTGATAATGCTGCTGGGTGAGGCTATCTAGATGTTCTGATCTAGGAACATTGTCTGATAGATAAATGGGTGAAAGTGTCAATAAATGAACCTAAAAAAAGATGCTTCTGGGGATAGAACCCAGGACCCTTAGGACTAATGTCTTATACGCATGCTTTCTACCACTAGGGTGACTGTACATTTGGTATTGGAAACAAAACGTAAACATATAACACAAAGTAAGCTCTGATGATGAATTTCATCTCTTTCGCCATGCTAATCAGAACATCTGCAACTTAGTCATTTCTCAACACAACAGAAAACACGAACATAGCAGTTATGGCCGGTTTTTATCATGATTTCAGAAACATAAAAAAAATCAAGATTGTAAATCAGAAACAAGCATGTATCTTCTAATCCTAACTTCCTTAAGAAGTTATGATATAATATTCCCCCTAATTAGGCATAAAGTACATGAAACCTCATAATATGTACCACATCAGAATCAGGACGTCTACATTGTATTTTGGCCATGCAAGTTTAACATTGTCTAGGTAATATGACGAGAGTCAGCAGGAACTTACCTTGCAGCTGAAAGATGTTTTGTGAGCTGGAACCTGATTCTGACTGCTGTGATATTCTGACCAAATTGTAATGTTCTGACTAGCTTCCTCACGTGTTAATCAGGTTGGAACAAACATTAACTTAGGCTATGAGTGGCTGGAAAATTCTAGAACAGCCAAGAAGTAATGTTTTGACTTTTTGAGGTGGGGACTGATGGGGAACGTGTTACAGTCTGAAAACAGAAGTTAAGACAATTTCTAAATGTATATCAGAAGCTGTATGGATGGTTTGTGTTGTACCCCAAAATTTTCCCTCTCATTTATCAAGATTTTTCCTCACAAGACTTCTTGGACTCCAGACAGGATTAGGGTTTGTACAGCTCAAGACCTCATCTTGCACTGATGACCTGAAATTAGGGTTTGAGTTTACACAAGGATTTTTGGACCATAAGTGCTTCATGTGACTTTAATACATCATCTTGGACCTCTAAGATTTCTCATATCAAGTTTCAAGCCTTGAATCACATTTTTGCCCAGTCAATTGGACAATTGACCTAAAAATCAGCTGTATTGGGGGAAAAAGTCAACCATTGCCAATTTACAGTCAAACTTCATAATTTTTGATCCACAACAACATTTTAGACTCCTATGTACCATTTGATGAAGTTTGGATCACAACTCCTCAAGAAATTTGACCAGATCATCAAAAGGGCAAAATGGTCAAAATTAAGGTTTTGACTAAGAAAGGGCAATTTCTGATTTTTGACCTAGCCAATGACCAATTGGGTTCAAGCATGATTTAAAGGACTCAATAGAATCATCTTGACCTAATCGCATGGTTCAAAAGATCTAAAATGCATATGATTGACAGATGAATTTTGCAGTCAACTGATCAAAAGTCAACTGTACACTGAAAAGTCAAACTTTGACTTTTTGGTCAAAATCAAGTGCCAAGGGTCATAATTCATCAAGATATGTCAAAATATGAAACTTGTTGATCAAGAAAACCAATTTTGCAAATTAGGGTTTTAATTTGAAAATTTTTCATAACTTAGAAAATTTCTAAGTATGGAAATTTTCTTATTTTTCCCCATCTTTCCACAACTTTTTCACCATGATGCAATTGGATTCAAAGAAAACTTCCAAAATAAAAGTTGTAGTCCTCCATGAAATCTACAACTTTGATACACAAAGTTTTCCCAAAAGATGCTTGGATCTCAAGTTATGAATTTGTGAATAGGGATCCATAAACTTTTTAACTTAGTGAAATTTTGCCCTAGTTTAGGCAGGTTTTTGACCTAACTTTATGGCAACTTTTCACCTAGTTCCAAGAGGTATCCAAAGATGAATTTCAAAGATGGATTGCAGAGAATGTTGCAAGCTTTCAAAAATGTCCAAGAACACTCCAAGATCATTTGTGGTTAGGGAGATTCGAAGAAGAGAAAATGGAAATTTGTCACTTTTGTTCAAGCCATGTTTACAATGCTTCAAGTTGCAAATCAGTTCCTAGCATGCTTGTACCTTGCATTACAGGTCCTAATCCCTTATACACTCAATAATTTAATGCTAACTCAATAGACAATGGCTTTATTTTGATCTTTGGAGCATTGTACAAAAGATTAATCCAAAAATGGGATAAAGTTCACAATACTACTTTGATAAAGCAAGCTTTTCCAACTTTATCAGCCTTGAGCCTTGGACTTGTTGTTAGAACAAAGTTTGAATCTACTACCCTAAGTTTAAGTTTTGATGATAACAAAATGCTAGGATACATTAATCGTATGATTCATGTAAGACACATATGCTATCTAAAAATTACATTCTGTTTTACAGAAACTCTGATGGGTATCAGCAAGAGAACATCATCATCAGTATCAGAAAATTGGATATCAACATCAACATCAGAAGATGTTATATCAGATACCAGAATCAGAAGATCAACTTGCGCTTATGCTGAAGCTTGATGAACAGATCTGCGCTTAACCATCTGAACTCTGATAAAGACAACAACAGTTCATCGGCACCTAAGCAGCGTCAGAATGAGCCAAAGCCAGAACACGTTTAAGTGGCAACGGTACTGTGCATTCAAGATGCTTTATTACCAACAACATCATTCCAGACAAGATCTTCTTAATAAGGAAAGAATGTTATTGGCATTGAAACGAAATTACTACTCCAACGTACCATTTTCCAATGCTATATGAACAAGTCAGTGAAGATTGAATTGGCTAATGCTCTACAACACTCTACACGCCTAAAGCTATTCATCATCTTCCTCACTCTCAGTTTGCTAAAAGCTCTCAAATTCTTTACTCAATTATTTTAGCACTCTAGTTCTCATAAGCTTAAATTGTGTAGTATCACAGTTGTGATAAACCGTTTTTGTAGAAAACATTCACACACCTAGATTTCAATTCTTTGTAAGAAAGTATTTCCTTGAGAAATCGGTTTGTGGTTTGACTCAAGAAGGCTTTAGCATTTGTTAAAGCAGTTGTAATATTCAGTTGAATATAGTGGATTAAGACCTCGTTGGAGAGAGGCGAAATCACCTTGAGGGGTGGACTGGAGTAGTTTGAGATCAAACGAACTAGGATAAAAATACTGTGTTGACTGCAATTGATTTCGAGTTTTTACAATTCAACCCCCCCTTCTTGTGTTTTTCACTTCTTCAATTGGCATCAGAGCGCCTGGTTTTGAGATAAAACACTTAACCGTGTCAGTACAAGATCCAGCGTCAGAAAAACACAATGGCAGGAACTTATCAACACACCAGCAATGACAACAATGAAGACAGAGACAGATTCAGCGGCAAACCTCCAGTCTTTGATGGAGAAAATTTTAATAACTGGAAAGACAGAATTGAAAGCTTCTTTCTGGCACATGATGCTGATCTGTGGGACATGGTGACAGATGGATACACGCACCCAGTGAATGCAAGCGGTCAGAAGATTGACAGGAAAGCAATGTCTGACCAACAAAAGCGTGACTTCAAAAATCACCACAAGGCCAGAACCATTCTTCTCAGCGCCATCTCTTACGCTGAATATGAAAAGATCTCTAACAGAGACACAGCAAAGAACATGTTTGACTCACTCAGAATGACGCATGAAGGCAACATTCAGGTCAAAGAAACTAAAGCTCTTGCGCTCATTCAGAAGTATGAGGCATTCAAAATGGAAGAAAGTGAATCCATTGAAACAATGTTCTCAAGATTCCAAATTCTGGTGGCTGGTCTCGTGGTTCTGGACAAAGGATACTCTACTGCTGATCACGTCAAGAAGATCATCATAAGAAAATTGGAAAATTCTTAAATTGGAAAATTCTGAGCTGAGAAATAAAATTTCAAAATTAGAAAATGTTTTACAAAACTCTCAGAAGGAACCAATTTCTGAAACTCCCAGCAGCGCTGATGAGATCATCAAGAAGTATGATCATAGTTTCCTGAAGTTCGTTGCTAAAAGCATAGATAGAAGCAAAATGGCTTCAATGATCTATGGAGTTAGCAGAAACTGCAGAAGGGGAATAGAATACCAAGGTAAGGTTCCTACACCAAAGAATGCCAGGGATTTAACCATTAAACACACTCCTCTGAACTCACATTTTGTGTATGGTCACACACATGATATTAAATACACTAGTAGTAAGTATTCTGTGAAACCAAAATTCAACCAGAGTTTTGGTAAATCTAACAAATCAGGACCCAAGAAAATCTGGGTACCTAAGGATAAAATAATACATGTTGCATATATCTTTAGCAGCAAATCAGAAACACCAGTCATGGTACCTGGACTCTGGCTGCTCGCGACACATGACGGGAAGAAGGCATATGTTCCAAAGCCTAGAACTTAAGCCTGGAGGCCACGTTGGCTTTGGAGGCAATCAGAGGGGAAAGATCATTGGCTCTGGTACTGTAGGTAATGGAAATCTTCCCTCTATAAATAATGTTCTGCTAGTAGATGGATTAATGAATAATCTGTTATCCATAAGTCAATTAAGTGATAACGGTTATGATATAATCTTTAATCAAAAATCATGTAAAGCTGTTAGTCAGAAAGATGAGACTATCCTATTTAATGGAAAGAGGAAAAACAACATCTATAAAATCAAACTTTCTGAACTGAAAAGTCAGAATGTAAAGTGTCTTCTGTCTGTAAACAACGAGCAGTGGATCTGGCACAGAAGATTGGGGCATGTTAGTATGAGAAGAATATCTCAGATTAACAAACTCAATCTGGTCAGAGGACTTCTTAATCTGAAGTTCAATTCAGATGCTCTGTGTGAAGCATGTCAGAAAGGTAAGTTTGCAAAACCTTCTTTCAAATCTAAAAATGTTGTTTCTACCTCTAAGCCATTAGAACTTCTGCACATTGACTTATTTGGACCAGTTAAAACTGCTTCAGTCAGTGGCAAGAAGTATGGGTTAGTAATCGTAGATGACTATAGCAGATGGACATGAGTAAAGTTCTTAAGACACAAGGACGAGTCACACTTTGTGTTTGTTACCTTCTGTAACCAAGTTCAGAATGAAAAGGATCTTAGAATCGTTAAAGTCAGAAGTGATCATGGTGGAGAGTTTGAAAACAAATATTTTGAGTCATTCTTTAATGACAGAGGCATTTTTCATGATTCCTCTTGTCCTAGAACTCCCCAACAAAATGGAGTTGTAGAACGAAAGAACAGAACATTGCAAGAAATGGCCAGAACCATGATCAATGAGACAAATGTTGCTAAATCTTCTGGGCAGAGGCAATAAACACAGCGTGCTACATTCAGAATAGAATCTCAATAAGACCTATTCTGGAAAAGACTCCATATGAATTGTGAAAGAACAGAAAGCCCAACATTTCACATTTTCATCCATTTGGATGTACTTGTTTTATGTTAAATACAAAAAATTATTTGAACAAGTTTGACTCTAAAGCACAGAAGTGTATTATGTTAGGATACTTTGAACGCTCAAGAGGGTACAGAGTATACAATACAGAAACACAGATTGTGGAAGAATCAACCAGTGTTCGTTTTGATGATAAGCTTGACTCTGAAAAGTCAAAGCAGAATGAAGTTCTTGCAGGTATGGAAGTTGAATTTACAGGTTCTGAAGACAAGTCATCAGAAGCTCTCAACAAAGACACTCCTTCAACATCTGAAAGGAGCACTGCTAGCAATCCTACAACAACTACTGATCAACCTCAGAAGAGACTACTCAGAAGCAGCTTGGATCACCCAGAAGAAACTATCTTAGGAAGAAAGGAAGATCCAATCAGAACAAGAGCCAGCTTCAGAAACTCTGAAGAATCCCTCATGGGACTTGTGTCTCTGATTGAACCTTCTTCTATTGATGAAGCACTTATGGACAACGACTGGATTCTAGCAATGCAAGAAGAGCTGAATCAATTCACCAGAAATGACGTATGGGATCTTGTTCCCAGACCAAAAGGATTCAACGTCATTGGAACAAGATGGGTGTTCAGAAATAAGCTGAATGAACAAGGTGAAGTTATCAGAAACAAAGCATGACTGGTAGCATAAGGTTATAGTCAGCAAGAGGGGATAGAATATACAGAAACCTTTGCTCCAGTCGCTAGGTTAAAATCTATCAGACTTTTAATTTCATTTGCTGTTAGTAAAGGCATCACTCTGTATCAGATGGATGTCAAGAGTGCACTCTTAAATGGCTATATAGAAGAAGAGGTTTATGTGCACCAACCCCCTGGTTTCGAAAGTACAAAACATCCAGAACATGTTTTCAAACTAAAGAAGTCACTATATGGTCTGAAACAAGCTCCCAGATCTTGGTATGAAAGACTAAGTAACTTTCTGTTAGAAAATGAATTCACCAGAGGGAAGGTGGACACTACCTTATTCTGTAAGTCAGTTAAGAATGAAATCTTAGTCTGTCAAATTTACGTAGATGATATTATTTTTGGATCTACTAATCCTTCTCTTGGAAGAAAATTTGCTAAGTGTATGCAGGCAAAATTTGAGATGAGCCTCATGGGAGAACTGAAATTCTTTCTGGGAATTCAGATCAATCAAAACCCAGAGGGAACTTACATTCATCAGAGCAAATATGTCAGAGAACTTCTAAAGAAATTTGACCTCTCAGAATGTAAGCCATCAAAGATTCCAATGCATCCCACGTGCATTCTGGAAAGAGAAGAGGTAAGCAAAAAGGTAGAACAGAAGGTCTACAGAGGTATGATTGGTTCTCTCCTTTATCTGACAGCTTCAAGGCCTGATATCTTATTCAGTGTATGTATTTGTGCTAGATTCCAATCAGATCCTAGAGAATCTCACTTAACAGTTGTTAAGCGAATTTTCAAGTATCTGAAAGGTACTACTAATCTGGGTCTATTTTATAGAAAATCTAGTGATTACAGCTTAGTAGGCTACTGCGATGCTGACTTTGCTGGAGACAGAGTAGAGCGTAAAAGTACTTCTGGAAGCTGCCAGGTTTTGGGAGAAAATCTGATCTCTTGGTCCAGCAAAAGGCAATCCACAATTGCGCTATCAACAGCAGAAGCTGAGTACATAGCAGCAGCAGGATGTAGTACACAAATGCTCTGGATGAAAAGTCAGCTTGAAGACTTCCAGATTTTTGAGAGTAACATCCCTATACTCTGTGACAATACTTCTGCTATTTGCTTAAGTAAAAATCCTATTTTGCATTCTAGGGCTAAGCATATAGAAATAAAACATCACTTCATTAGGGACTATATTCAGAAAGGAATTTTGAACTTAAAGTTTATTGATACAGACCATCAATGGGCTGATATCTTCACTAAACCTCTTTCTGAAGATAGGTTCAATTTCATTCTGAAACATCTCAGCATGAAACTATGCCCAGAGTGAAAATGTTTTAATTCTATATATTAACCTTCAAAATGTGTTTTCCTTTTACTGTTA
Organism: Vicia faba; assembly: GCA_948472305.1. Classification (NCBI taxonomy): domain Eukaryota; kingdom Viridiplantae; phylum Streptophyta; class Magnoliopsida; order Fabales; family Fabaceae; genus Vicia; species Vicia faba. The sequence continues at coordinate 1,361,218,972 of OX451736.1, read as the reverse complement.
ACTTCTGATCAATCTCCTTTCAGAAAGATAGACATGCAGATTGTATCAGATTCTATTCTTAAAGATCTGAGCGTTTCAGCTCAAGGATAGACGTGCTGCTCACTAAATCAAACAAATGTCATCCAATCATCAGCAAATCTCTGAAGCAGAACACGCGTGCACGCTTCTGAGAATGCAAAACGCTGATTGGGTGCATCGAGACACATGTCTGGTAACCGTTTCAAGTATCTTTCTCAAATTCCCCAAAATCAGCAAGCATTAAATGCACGTAATCATGAAATAATTCTGTTTCTTAAAACCGTTTACGTTTTCAAAAAAAATTTTTTTTTTGAAATCTATTTAAGCACATTAACATCATTCATTAAACTTTTACCGTTTCTCACAATCATCCAAAATATTTTCTGCATTCTTGCTTGTGTATTCATCTTTCTCAAAAGAAACCCTTTTTCTCAGAAAACCCTAAGTGTGAACATGGCAACCTCTAGCACTGTTTCTGTAGGTTCTCAGAAGGAGGCTTCATCTGAACAATACCAAGTTCCCTTCAGAACACTCCTTACACCAGTGAAGAATTTGGAAGTGCTGTCTGAACTAATTGTTGATTTCTCCAGTCTGAAAGAAAATGGATTCGATTTGACAGAAGAAGTTAGGGCACAAGGATGGGAGAGATATTTTGATAGGTTGGTGGGTCCAACGTTTCCAGTATTGGTCAAGGAATTCTGGATTCATGCGTCTTCAACAACACATCAAGTTACTTCCTACATAATGGGAAAGAAGATTGTGATCACTGAGGATCACATTGCAAGATTGATTGGATACAGTGGTGGTGGTATCCGCTGTATCGACATGGCAGAAAGATGCTCTGACGCTGGTGTCATTGCAAGAGAAATATTCACCCATGGGGTTCCCAGCAGCAAAATCAGAGACTTAAAGGATCAGCACAGAATATGGGCGAAGATTATTCTGGGGTGCTTCAATCACAGGAAGCCTACAAGTTCCCCTGATTATATAAACATGGATCAGCAGTTTCTGATCTATTTTATTAATCAGAAGGTAAAGATTAACTTGGCTCATCTTCTGTTTAATCACCTCAGGACCAGCGTCAAGGAGACAAGGGAAGAAGAAAGGACAAAAAGGGACTGGATACCCTTTGGAAGGTTAATATCATACATTCTAACTGAGAATAGGCTGATAGAACACCTTACAGAAGCTCAGGAATTAAGTTCTATTGAACCTACTATTGGCAAGCCTCTGAACGCCAAGAATCTGAAGAAAATGAAACTGATAGAGAATATCAGAAAGGAGCCCAGCGTCACTCCTCTTGCTGACATCACCAGCAGAATAGTCCCTCTGGACGACTTTCCAATATTTTGAGATTGACTCTAAACCAGTCATTGTTCTCAGATACTTAGACGCTTGCAAGGCTGATGGCACAGATCCCACTCTGAACATAAAAGATCTGCACCAGCAAAATCCAGAAGTTACTGTGAAGAAGACGAAGAAAAGAAAGGCTACTTCAGAAGGACCATCCCAACAGACCCCTAAGAAGAGAGGTAATCTATCTGCTGCTAATGTTTTAAATTCTTCTGCTATTCCAACATCAATCCCAACCCCAGCTTCATTTGAACTTCCAATCCCCAAACCAACCATTGATGAAACCGAACCAGAGGCTGACCCTTCTGAGTCACTGACTCTCAGGAGATCCCGCACCAAATCCCAAACTCCAAAAACCACGACATCAATAGAATCAGAACTTGACAAAGTTCTTTCTGAAATTGATCAACGTGCTTCCGCTCCCCTATCAGAAAATCCAAACACTCAACCAGAAACTGCCCACTCTCCTCAACCAGAACATACTCTCTCACCATACCAGAACAACCAGAAATTCCACCTCCTTCTCCACAACCAGAAATTCCACCTCCCTCTCCTCAACCAGAACTTCATCCACCCTCACCTCAACCATCACCTCCACAACCTGAGTTTCATCACTCTGAAACTCCATCACCTGAACATCAAACTCCTGAACCTCATTCTCCTCAATCCTCTGAGCCATAACCCTTGGAAATTCAGTTGCCATGTGGTACAACTGTAAACATGGCCCAACTGCCATCCTCACCAGAAACTACCCCTCCAAATACTCCACACAGTCCAATAATAATTTCTGATTCTCCCACTCCATCTCCCAAACAAAATACTGAAGACCACAGCAGGACCTTTATTGATTTAACAAGCTTTAACCGTCTTGCTGACCTTAAACACAAAATAGCCATCCCCAAACCCAAACCATTAGATGTTGGTGCTGGCATTTTGAATTTTGAAACAGGCTTGCAGAACTGGATTGCTTCTCTAAAGCAGGTTTGTCCTAGAATGATTGACCCTGCCGCTTCATACCATCTCTGGACTCAATTCAGAAAGTGGGTACACGCTGAAGCCCTCAAGCTGCAAGACATCAATTATGAACAGGCACAACAGAACTTCAGCAAGCTGCTGAAGGAAGTTGAAAGTCAGCTGCCACAGGACGAAGTGCTCTTTCTGGATAGTGAGCCATGGTCTGAGAAGCGTCCAGCTTCAAAAGTTCAGCAAGAAGAAGATCATACAATTCAAGCTGAAGATGTTAGTCAAGCTGAAGATTTTGCAGAAAGCTCTCAGAAGCATCCTGGTTCTGATGTTTCTCAAGCTTCCTTGGACAGGCAGACTCTGGAAGAGCTGAAGTAGAATGATATTCGTCTGCAACAAAGAATGGATGAAAATGATCAGAAGATGAAAGAAAGGATGGATGTGCAAGATAGCAAGATTGATACAGTAGTCAGCATGGTGCACAAGCAGAATGAAACTGCTGATCAGATTAAGACAATCCTAGAGACTCTGTTCACACGCCTTCCACCCCAACCTTAGTTTTTTTTTTCATTCTTGATATTTTCATTGTTTTCTTTGCATATCATCTGTACTGTTTGTCTGGCTCTGAATTAAATATAACAATTTTTCTGCTCTGATCATTTTAGCTTATATTACTTACACTTTTTGATTGCTGACAAAAAGGGGGAGAACAAGAATGATATTTTTCAATAACGGATTACTGAGACAAAAAGTCTCAAACATTCTAACACTCTGATATACTTGAATGTTTTCTGTTTTTGCATAAGACTACAGGTACAAGAAGTTAATCATCTCTGATACACTGAAGCTCTGATATTCTGATCTGAAGCTCTGATATTCTGATGTTCAAAGAAAGTCAATAAAGATCTGATCCTGAAGAACTCTTGGAATTAAAAAGGGAAGTAATAAATTCAGGGGGAGTATCTCCAATCTAAACTCTGATATCTCTTTATCCCTTATCTTTGATAACTTCCTGTTTAACTCTGATACAAATTATTATTTGGTTATCTCTGATACTTTTCACGTTAATTTTCAATTAAAAAATATCTAGTTTTTGTCATCATCAAAAAGGGGGAGATTGTTAGAACAAAGTTTGAATCTACTACCCTAAGTTTAAGTTTTGATGATAACAAAATGCTAAGATACATTAATCGTATGATTCATGTAAGACACATATGCTATCTAAAAATTACATTCTGTTTTACAGAAACTCTGATGGGTATCAGAAAGAGAACGTCATCATCAGTATCAGAAAATTGGATATCAACATCAACATCAGAAGATGTTATATCAGATACCAGAATCAGAAGATCAACTTGCGCTTATGTTGAAGCTTGATGAACAGATCTGCCCTTAACCATCTAAACTCTGATAAAGACAACAACAGTTCATCAGCACCTAAGCAGCGTCAGAATGAGCCAAATCCAGAACACGTTTAAGTGGCAACGGTACTGTGCATTCAAGATGCTTTATTACCAACGGCATCATTCCAGACAAGATCTGCTTAATAAGGAAAGAATGTTATTGGCATTGAAACGGAATTACTACTCCAACGTACCATTTTCCAATGCTATATAAACAAGTCAGTGAAGATTGAATTGGCTAATGCTCTACAACACTCTACACGCCTAAAGCTATTCATCATCTTCATCACTCTCAGTTTGCTAAAAGCTCTCAAATTCTTTACTCAATTATTTTAGCACTCTAGTTCTCATAAGCTTAAATTGTGTAGTATCACAGTTGTGATAAACAGTTTTTGTAGAAAACATTCACACACCTAGATTTCAATTCTTTGTAAGAAAGTATTTCCTTGATAAACCGATTTGTGGTTTGACTCAAGAAGGCTTTAGCAGTTGTTAAAGCAGTTGTAATATTCAGTTGAATATAGTGGATTAAGACCTCGTTGGAGAGAGGCGAAATCACCTTGACGGGTGGACTGGAGTAGTTTGAGATCAAACGAACCAGGATAAAAATACTGTGTTGACTGCAATTGATTTCGAGTTTTTACAATTCAACCCCCCCTTCTTGTGTTTTTAACTTCTTCACTTGTTCCTTGAGTACATGTGTGATGCGGTGGGAGAACTGACTTGAGGTTTTGTGTTTTGTGTTCGCAAATGTTTCGGTTTAGCAAGAGTCGCCACTGACTTTTTATTTTATCCTAAGGATAGGTCAAAAAGCACAGGAAATACCTTTGGGATGTTTTCTTGGGTTCGGGGAGTAGATTATGAAAAGGGAAGGTGCAAGCACCCTTTTCATCCATGGTTATCCATGGGCTCTTAGTTACTTGTTTAGATCACTTGCTTTGCTTTTCCAATTGTTTGAAATGGTGCTTTGTGTGTGGTTTTGAAAGATGTTTTGAAAAGAGGTCATCGTTGTGGCAACCTTTGTAATGATTCTTGTTTGAATGTATACAAAGGTGTTTTGTCTTTTTGAAAAGATTTCAATGTTTGAAAGTTTGTTTTTAGGAAATGTTTTGGAATTGTGTTGTGAAGTGGGTTTTTGAAAATAGCAAGGAGGTTTTGCAAGCTTTGATCAAGTAACTAAGAGTTATCTACCCTATTTTACTCAAAGATCTTTCCTATATGTTTTTAACCCTTTTGACAGTGTTGTTTTACCATTGCATTTGGTAAACAAACTTGTATTAGGATGTTAAACGGGACAGGTGCGGGTCATCGTATAGACCATGATAGCAATTGTGTTAAGTATTTTTGGCAAATTTTTGAGGGGCTTGATCATTTTGTTTAGGCAACCAAGATAGCGTCATCGAGGGACTATGATCTTTTGTTTTGTTTTTGTTTTGCCAAAGTACCCAACATGCATAACATGGCCCATTTTTAAGGCAACAAGTGGATTGTAACCCTAGGGGTGCAAGTGTGCATTGTATATTGATTTTCATGCATTGTTGACTTTGTATTAGGTCAAACTACTTGTTGATTTTGGATTTTTGCATACAAATCCTAATCTCTAATCATGGCATAATTGAAAGCATAAAGTGCGAGAATTAAAAGTCTAAGCTATTACAATATGATTATGGGGATGGGGGTACAATCTTTGAATGGGGATGTATTTGACAAGAAGTAAAAACCCTAGTTTTACTATTACATCCAAATTGAATAATGGCATAAATAATAAATGGACAATATTTAAATAAACAAAATAAATAAATATACCAAATATATGAATATGCAAAAGGTTTATGTTTATTTTCCAAGTATGTAAAAATATTTAATGTAAAAATAAAGAAATAAGTAAAAGATTAATTTTATTTGGTTAAGGGTAAAACCCTAACTTTCTTTAAGAAAATAAATACATTATATTATTTATATACAATAAAATAAAATAATATATACAAAAATAAAATATATTTAGAAAAAGTATTTTTTTTGTATAAATAATAATAAAAAATAAAGTGCAATATTTTTATATTTTTATTCTAAGGTATCTAATAAAATAAAAGTATATATTTATATATGTATTAATTATATTAAATATGTACAATAAATAAAATATATACAAAAATAAAAATATATTTAGAATAATATTTTCAGTGTGAATAAAAATAAAGAATAAAACTAAAAGTATAATTTATATATTATTTTCAAGTTTTTAATAAATAAGATAAAAGTAATTAAATTGCTTTTTATGTTAGAAAAATAAAAATAAAATGCAAAATAAATGTGAAAAAATTATAAAAATATTTTTGAGTATTTTTTATATTTGGAAATAATAAAATAAAATCAGAAATGAAAATAAAATACAAAAATATCAAAGCATAAAGAAATTGGGCTAGGGGGTGCAAAAGTAAAAGGGGGTGCCAATAGTGAGCCAGGACCAAGCCCAACCCACCACTTCATCTTCAACCTCTGTCCTTCACAAAACGTGCGCGCCTGTTACCAAAGCTGGACAACCTATATATGAGCTCTATTGCAAAAACACATAACATCAAAGTTATAAAGCTTTTCAAGACGAATCTAACCATATAAAAAACTAATCCTAACTCTCAAAGACCAGAGAGAATTTCTCTGGCCCTAAAATCTAACCTAATTTTTTCAGTATGTTCATGGACCAAATTCTCTTAGCATGCTTAATAAAAATGAAAATTGAGCATATGTACAACTTCATGGCAATGAATACTACATTTCTTATTCACAAACCTAAGTCTAAATGTTCCTAAATAGAGAGATAGGAAGTTGACAAAAACCTGTTTCAGCTGACTTCGTGTATGGCAATGTGGATCTTTTCAACAAGGCTTGAGATGTCTGGGAGCTTGCTTGAACTTCACTTGACCTTCTCCAATATCTAGCTTGCCTCGAATGTACTTGAATCAGCCTACAGAACTCAACCTGCACAAGCTCCAAATGAAAATGGCAAACCCTGTAAATGGAGTTACAATTGGTGTTTGAGGTTTGGGATAGCTTGGATTGAATGGAAGGTGTTTGAACCAACTTGGGGCAAAACGCACAAGCAAATTGTGCTATGGAAGTCAAGTTGCAGGTTATTCCCTGTTTTGCCAATGGAAGGTGATTTCTTTCTATGGGATGTTTGAAGTCTCAAGAGATCGTGTTTCTGGCTCAGAGAGGTGTGAGAAAGATGGTTCAAATGTTTTCACAAGTTTGTTTTTGCTGTTGTTCAAGTTCTCATGTATTTGGCATATTTCTTGTATATGAAGCAAAAGTGGGAAGTCATGTCCAACATGCCTGTATAGGCTATCCTTATGCTTTCACACTTTACCCTTTTCCCCTCCAACTTGTGGATTTGATTTGCTGTATGAGATATGGACCAATGCTTAAGGGATTCAGTTTTGACTTAAAGCACATTTAAGCAAAAATGGAAATGTACCTTTTTCTACTTAGGGATTAATTTTGTGTACAATGCCCTAATGACCAAAAAAATGCCTTATACCAATGGATTTGCATTAAATTATTGAGTGTGAAATGGTTTAGAGGCCTGTAATCTAGTGCAAAGCAAGCTGACTGGAAATTGCAATTTGTATGAACATGAACATGCCATGGATGAAAAGTGAGTTTTTGCAAACTTTAAGCCTTCGATTCTCCTTAACCACAAATGAGTTTGGGGAGTTCTGTGACATTTTGGAAAGCTTGTAACATGTTATACAATCCATCTTTGAAATGAAACTTGAGATTCCAAGTGGAACTATTTGAAAAATGGCAATGAAGATAGGTCAAAATCCTGCCTAAACTAGGGCAAAATTTCACTAAGTTAAAAGTTTTAGGGGCCCTTGTTCCAAAAATCATAACTTAAGATCCAAGCTTCTTTTTAGAAAACTTTGTGAATAAAGGTTGTATACTTTGTGGAGGGCTACAACTTTCATGTTGAAAGTTTTGTTTGAATCCAATTTCATCATGGTGAAAATGTTGGGCAAAGTTAGGAAAAATTAAGAAAATTTCATAACTTAGAAAAATTCTAAGTTATGAAATTTTTTCAATTTTAAACCCTAATTTGCAAAATTGGGTTTCTTGATGAACAAGTTTCATATTTTGACATATCTTGATGAAAAATGACCCTTGGCACTTGATTTTGACCAAAAAGTCATAGTTTGACTTTTCAGTGTACAATCAAATTTTGATCAGTTGATTGAAAAAATTCATCTGTCAATCCAATGCACCTGAGATCTTTTGAACCTTGTGAATAGGTCAAGATGATTCCATTGAGTCCTTGAGTCCATGCTTGAACCCCATTTGCCATTGGCTAGGTCAAAAGTCAGAAATTGCCTTTGTACAGTTAAAACCCTAAAAATGACAATTTTTCCCTTTTGATGAGTTGATCAAATTTCTTGTGGAGTTGTGGTCCAAACTTGATCAAATGGTTCATATGAGTTTATAATGTTTATGTGGGTCAAAAATCATGAGGTTTGGCTGTAAATTGGCCATAGTTGACTTTTTCCCCAATACAGCTGATTTCTAGGTCAACTGTCCAATTGACTGGGCAAAAATTTGATTCAAGGCTTGAAACTTGGTATGGACAAACTTATGAGTCCAACATGAAGTATGAAATTAACTTTGAGAATTGGAGGTACAAAAATACTTCTGCAAACTCAAACCCTAATTTAGGTCATCAGTGCAAGGAGATGTCTTGGGCAATGTAAAAACCCTAATCATGTCTGGAGTTCAAGGAGCCTTGTGAGGGGAAATCTTGATAAAATGAGAGGGAAAATTTTGGGGTACAACAGCGGCCCCTGTTCAATCTTCTTGAACCTGAAGAGTTAGATTGGCGAGTTTGCCTTTCGTGACTCAAAGGTAAAAGAGGATTGGACACTAGAGTGCCCATAAATTTGCACTCGTCAAAATGCAGGTTGAGGAAATGGGCTTAAAGATGCCATTTGGAGATGACAAAATCTTTCTGGAGATGGGCTTAGAGATGCCATCTAAAGTGTTTGTTGAATATCAGTAGAATGAACATTAGAATGGTATCCGTATCTGGAACGTATCTGAGTTGTATCTGGAGATTGGATTCGTATGAGTAAAGGAATGGCGTCCGTGTCTGGAGCGTATCGAAGCCGCAACTGTATTTGATTCTTGAATGAATATCAGAATGACTTCCGTGTCTGGAGTGTATCTGTATTGTATCCGAAATCTGAATGGGTGAAAGAGAAACATCTGTGTATGGAGCATCTCCGTGCTGGGGATAAATTCTGAATGAGTGACATAATGGCAACCGTGTCTAGAGCATATCCGGACTGTATCTGAAGTTGAGATCTGTATGAGTAGCAGAATGACTTTCGTGTCTGGATTGTATCCGTACTGTAACTGTGATCTGGATAAGTGACAGAATGACTTTCGTGTCTGGAGTGTATCTGAACTTGAAGTTGATAGTTGAATCTAAGAGATAGAATGGCTTCCGTGTTTGGAGCGTATCTAGTCTGTATCTGATTGCTGAAGTTTGAATGAGTAATAGAATGACCGTTGTGTCTGGGGTGTATCCATATTGTATCTGAGGTCTTTGAATATTTGTTAAAGATAGCTTTTAATCTTATCCTGAAAAGGGTAAAATGTTAGCTAAAACAAAAAGTTATGTTGCATGATATGTATGATGCAATAAAATGTACTCTATCAATGTTTATGATATATGAATGCACATGTAAACTGATTAGTTGTATTGCTGAGGAAAATAAATCCTTGATAACTGGAGATAATGAACTCTTTGACTGCTGCTGGGGAAAATAAACCCTTGATTGCTGCTGTAGATTCAAAACCTTTGATTGTTGATACTGAGAATGTCCTTTGGACTACTGCTGAAGATTGAAAATCCTTGGTGACTTGTGGGGAATTGAGAATCCTTCATGACTTTCCTGGGGAAATAAGGACAACTCTGACGATCTCTACTGGGGAATTAAAACCTGGGAGGCTTCAACTGGAGAAATGAGAACAAGAATCTTCGTTCTGCTGGGAAGTAACTATGTGGGGAGAATGTTTATCCTGTTGGAGAATTCTTCGAAAGCTTGGGTTGTATGCCAATCTACTGGGGAATCGGAGGAAGTTAGATAGTATTCCACCGGGGTTTAAGATTTGGAGTTTTGGACTCCGTTGGGGAAGAAAGTTTCATCTTCACCGGGGATCTGTAGTTCAAAGTTTTCGGGCTCCACTGGGGATCGGGAGTTTAGAAACTTAACTCTGATGGGTATTTCGAAACATAACTCCGCTGGGGATATATACTCCAAGGTTTTAGCTCTATTGAGGATCTGAATGATATACTGTAGGGGATTTCTTCTAGAATAGCCTAAAGATGTTTTCCTATACTTTTGACCTATCAGTAATTATCCTTTCTCATTTCTTTTTATTTGTAAGCAGTGATTATATTCAAATGCATATGCTCATTTAACAAATCATTGGACGTTTTCAAATAAAACATAAGTGTAAAAAGAAAGAAAAGGCAAGCAAATTTCTGCACTTTGAAGTATCTTTGTATTAACTTTGTAAGTATTTTTGTACAAAGTAGGCAGTCATCCTAGTAAGAGAATGTTGTCGTAAAATTGAGAAAAAATTTATACAAAGAAAGATGGCTATGTGTAACAATTCCATGGGGTTCCCATTCTGCTATAGCCTTCACAACTTTGAGTATCTTGTCCATTCGTTGCTTCTTCTGCAGATGATTGGATAGATCAGAAGCTTGGAGCTTGTCCGTGAAGAGATTGTCCTTAAAGTGATCCGACGAGACATAGTCATACGCTTTAATTCCCTAACTTTTTCCTGGACCGCCCTTTCAGGTTTTCGATCCACCGGGAAACCCTTTTTTTTCCCAAGTCGCCCTTTCGGGTTTTCAACTTGCCGGGTATATGGATTTTTCTATTTATCCCTAATTTTTTCCTGAACCGCCCTTTCGGGTTTTTGATTCACCGGGATGTCCATTTTTTCCCAAGTCGCCCTATCGGGTTTTCAACTTGTCCGGTCATTTTATGCGTGGTATCTTTTGACTATGTCTACATTCGCAGGGTGCGGCAGGTCATCACCGTCCATGGTGGTCAGAATCATTGCCCCGCCAGAAAATATGTTCTTGATCACAAACGGTCCTTCATAAGTAGGAGTCCATTTTCCCCTGGGATCACTTTACGGCAAGATGATTCGCTTGATTACAAGGTCCCCGACTTGATATACTTGTCTCTTGACTTTCTTGTTGAAGGCCTTGATCATACGTTTTTGATATTCCTGACCATGGCAAATAGCAGTAAGTCGCTTTTCGTCAATCAAGTTAAGCTGATCAAGCCGGGTCTGAATCCAATCGTCTTCACTCAAACCAGCATCTTTCATGATTCTCAAGGAGGGAATCTGAACCTCAATAGGTAGAACAGCCTCCATGCCGTATACCAAAGAAAAGGGTGTTGCCCTAGTTGAAGTGTGTGCCGTGGTACGGTACCCGTGCAGAGCAAACGGTAACATCTCATGCCAGTCCTTGTAAGTGATTGTCATCTTTTGAATGATCTTCTTGATATCTTTGTTCGCAGCTTCAACAACACTGTTCATCTTTGGCCGATAGGGAGATGAATGGTGATGTTGAATCTTGAACTGCTCGTACAGAGCGGTAATCATAGTATTGTTCAAATTTGTATCGTTGTCTGTAATGATCCTGTCGGGGATACCATACCGACATATGAGGTTCTGCTTGATGAAGCGGGCAACCACATTATTTGTAACGGGAGCAAAGGAAGCTGCTTCGACCCACTTGGTAAAGTAATCAATGTCCACCAGGATGAAACGGTATCCATTGGATGTTGTAGGCTTGATCTCTCCAATCATGTCGATTCCCCACATCGCGAATGGCCAAGGAGCTGTTAAGACATTGAGGGGAACTGGAGGAATATGTACCTTGTCAGCATAGATTTGGCATTTGTGACAAGTACGGGAATGTTGATGACAATCAGCTTCCATGGTAGACCAGTAGTAGCCTGCCCTTAGAATTTTCTTAGCCATCGTATGACCACTTGATTGGGTGCCAAAGGTGCCATTATGTAGTTCAGCCATGATCTGCTGAGCTTCAACCTTATCCACACAATGGAGTAGGACACAATCAAGATTGCGCTTGTATAGGATACCATTGCTCAGAAAGAACTTGGCCGCGAACCTCCTTAAGAACTTTTTGTCGTTGACTGAATCTCCTTCAGGGTATTCTTGTACTTCGAGATACCTTTTGACGTCATGAAACCAAGGTCGGTCCACCACTTCTTCGGTATTAATCTCGTGACAATGTGATGGTTCGTCCATTTGTTCAATGGTGATTTGAGGTGCCTCATTATCCCAATTGAGTTTAAACATGGAAGACATTGTAGCCAGAGCATCCGCTAGCTAATTTTCTTCTCGCGGGAAGTGCTCAAAGGTAATATGCTCGAAATGAGGCAACAATGTTAGGACATGTTCTTTGTATGGGATAAGATTAGGATGTTTAGTGTCCCACTCTCCTTTGATTTGACTGATAACTAAAGCTGAGTCCCCAAATACAATCATAGATTTGATTCCCAAGTCAATAGCAGCCTTGAGACCAAAGATACAAGCTTCATACTCGGCCATGTTGTTAGTGCAGCTGAAGCAGAGTCTAGCAGTGAAAGGTGTATGGCAACCTTTTGGAGAGATAAGTACTGCGCCGATACCGTTGCCAAGTGCATTTGAAGCACCATCAAAGTACAGGGTCGATCGGGATCATTGTTCAGGTACGTCATACAGTCCGTTACCTTTAATGTTGTCCAATGTCATAATATCCTCGTCAGGGAAGTCGAAACTCATAGATTGGTAATCTTCGACGGCTTCATGAGCTAGATGGTCAGCTAGTACACTCCCCTTTATAGTTTTTTGGGTCGTTTACTGGATATCATACTCAGTCAGGATCATCTGTCATCTAGCTATTCTTCCGGATAAAGCAGGCTTCTCGAAGATGTACTTGATCGGGTCCTTTTTGGAAATCAGCAAAGTGGTATGTGTCAACATATACTGCCTTAGCTGGAGAGCAGCCCATACCAAATCGCAACAAGTTTTCTCGAGCAGTGAGTAGCGAGTCTCACAGTCGGTAAACTTTTTGCTAAGGTAATAAATGGCATGCTCTTTTCGGCCAGACTCGTCATGTTGGCACAGTACGCACCCCATTGAATTATCCAAAACAGTCAGATACATGATTAAAGGTCTTCCTCCGACGGGTGGCATCAAGATAGGAGGTTCCAGCAAATACTCCTTGATCTTATCAAAAGCAACTTGACAATTATTGTTCCATTCAACCACCTGATCTTTCTTCAACGACTTGAATATTGGCTCACAGGTAGATGTTAGGTGAGAGATGAACCTTGCAATATAGTTTAAGCGTCCCAAGAAACCTCTAACCTCCTTTTCAGTGCGGGGGGGCAGGCATTTCTTGTATAGCTTTGACTTTGGCAGGATCAACTTCGATGCCTTTGTTACTGACGATAAATCCCAAAAGTTTACTGGACCTGACTCCGAAAGTGCACTTGCTAGGGTTCAGTATGAGCTTATATTCCTTTAACCTGACAAACAGCTTTTGCAGATGGTCGAGGTGTTCTTCTTCTGTTTGTGAATGGGCTATCATGTCGTCTACGTAGACTTCGATTTCATGATGTATCATGTCATGAAACAAAGCTACCATGGCTCACTGATAGGTTGCCCAGGCATTCTTCAGTCCGAATGGCATCACTTTATAGCAGAAGGTACCCCACTGCATAACAAAAGTAGTCTTCTCCATGTCTTCGGGGGCCATTTTGATCTGGTTGTATCCCGAGAATCCATCCATGAAGGAAAATACCTTGTGTTGAGCTGTATTGTCAACCAAGATGTCAATGTGTGATAGTGGAAAGTCATCTTTGGGGCTAGCCCTGTTTAGGTATCTGTAGTCCACACACATTCCGACGTTTCCGTCCTTCTTAGGCACAGGCACAATGTTAGCAACCCATTTTGGATAGGAAGTAACATCCAGAAAGCCAGCATTGAACTGCTTCATAACCTTAGCTTTGATGTTTTCGGATATGTCGGGCCTCATTCGGCGGACTTTCTCTTTGATTGGTGGACAGTCTTCTCTTGTAGGTAGATGGTGAACCACAATATTTGTATCCAGTCCCGGCATATCTTCATAGGACCAGGCGAAGATCTCAACAAACTCATTCAACAGCTGAACTAAGCGCTTTTTGACACTTGGCTCCAGGTTGGCACCCACTTTAACCTCTTTTCTGTCTTTCTCTGTGCCCAAATTGATAGTCTCTAGCAACTCTTCATGGGGTAGAATAGCCCTTTCTCCTTGTTGCAAAAGTCTAGCTAACTCTCCAGGCACTTCACAATCTTCATCATCTTCGTACTCGGCATGATTAACCAAATCTTCAGAGTCACTGAAGGCCAAAGCAGAATAGTCACCCATGGAATCCGGAGTGGATGGGTACCTGCATTTTATGAGTGTGGGTGTGTGTAAGGGATAGACATCCTTAAACAAAATAAAATGTAAAAGGAAAGAAAATGAACACAAAAGTTTATAGATGAAAACGTCCATGATTTATTAAAAATGGCATATGAAAATGAAAAATCAAAACCCTTACAAATGGACCTATGTTCCCCGAGAAAGGCACAAGGCAAAAGAGTGTAATAATTGTTTAAAAGTTATTACAGACCGACATAAATGTTTCAAAATATAAATTACTAAATGATGAAAGTAATGGGAACGAAGTCTTTCGCCTCCCAGTTGTTCAGTCCTCCTTCAATGGTTGGAAAGATCCAATCTTCAAAGTTTCCTTCTTCATCACCATCTTCTAAAGCATGAACTCCATGGTGAGTGATTTTTAAGGGTGGTCCTCCAGCCCGGGAGCGACGCACAGCTTTCTGGCTAGCAGCAGTGAAACCCAATCCGAACTTGTCTGTCTTGTGAGGAAAGTCTGGCAATTGACCCCACACTGTACTTCCTCCCTCCTTGATTACAGCCTCCGCATCTTTAAGGAATGACATCCAGGACACAGGCTTGGTAATGATGGGTACATCATTCATTGTCTTTGCTACCGCGACCTCAGGAGAAACCTATTCAAAGTGTTGGAAAGGTGTTTCTATGAATTCGCCGTCTAACTCCACATACCGGAAAGAGTTAAGGTGACTTATCATATACTCCTCCTCACCATGAACCGTTTTGATTTTACCCTGGACTGGGTATTTTAGCATTTGGTGTAGAGAAGAAGTGACTGCCCCAGCATTGTGGATCCATGGCCTTCCCAACAAGCATGAATATGAAGGACGGATGTCCATCACATAAAATGTAGAGTTGAAAATTTCCGTTCCCACCTTGATTGGGATGTCCACTTCTCCGTGAACCATCCGCTTAGAACCGTCGAAGGCTCTAACAATGATATTACTGGGCTTTAGGGTCAAACCTTCACAGTCCAATCTGTCCAATGCTTTCTTTGGTAGAACATTTAAAGATGAACCAGTATCAACCAGAACATGAGCAAGTGTGGTCCCTCTATACTCTACCGAGACTTGCAGCGCGTCATTATGCTTTCTTCCCTTAGGGGTCAAATCAGCATCAGAGAAGCCAAGACCATTTTCGGCTGTAAGGCTAGCCATGCACTCTTAAAACTGATCTGCAAAAGTTTCTTGAGGCACGTGTGCCGTCTTTAAAAATTTGATCAAAGCTTTGGCATGAGCCTCGGAGCAGAGTAATAGAGCCAGCATAAAGATTTTTGAAGGGGTTTGCCCCAGCTGCTCTACGACATCATAGTCGCTCTTCTTAATTATCTTTAAAATTTCCTCCATCTCCTTTTGGGTTGTCTCGGGGATAACCAAAGTCTGAGCCCTCGTCCTGATGGGCGCTTCTTGGATCCCCTTACCTTTATCGGCAGTAACAGTAGAGGGTATAGCTTCGGGAGCATCAATTTCTTCAATAACCGGACTTCGCACAAATATCTTAACAGGAATAGGAGCACTTGAGGGTCCGAAGACTGCCCGTGGAGGAGCAATCTCCAGAGAGAAGATTCTTCCGCTACGAGTTATCTTACTTGTCCCTACAATATTCCCTATGTCAGGAGTTTCCTCATCAGAATTCTCTTGGGCTGATTCGATCTGCTTAACACCATGGTAGAAGATCTCTCCTCCATAATTCCATGGTATCGTCTTGTTGGACTTATATGGGATAGGCCCCGGCATGGTAGTCTTCAGCGGTACAAACTTTGGATCAGGCGTAATCTTAACAGGCCTTTTGCAGGTCTTGGAAAGATTGTCGGAAATGGTGATTATAGCAATGTCATTGATTGGAGTAACAAAGATAACATGAGTAACATGAGTGATAGTAGCAACAGGAGTTTTCTGAAAGAGGATCTCTTGAGTATCCATCAGGCATTGGATGCCTGATTTCAACAGTGGGCAGTCGGATTGCAAGGTTGAACAAAAGTAACAATCTTTTTCACATCCCGGGAAAATCCCGGCTTTCAACAGATTCATTTTAATCATTGGCAACATAGTCATTAGGTCATCAACAGTGGTAACATGAAGATCTTCCACAATTGCATGGACATTATGACCATGTTTTGGCATAGGAGCGGATATCACATTAGGTTTTTCGGGAGCATCAAACTCTACTTCCTTGGAATCTATCAAATCTTGGATCTTGTTTTTAAGAGCCCAAAAGTTGTTGGTGTCATGCCCTACACTGTCCGAATGGTATGCACATTTTGCATTTGAATGTTAATAGGGAGAAGAGGTATTTGGGTTTTTCGGTGCTTCTTTCAAGTTGGTAAGGTTTAACTTTAACAGATGAGGGAGGACCTGAGTCGGTGTCATATTCATCCGGGTGAATTGTTGTTGTGGCCTTTCTACCCTTTGCTGGTTAGCTCTTGGTTGATTGCTGCGAGGTTGATCGACTGAGGAGTTCTGGATCATCACAGCCCCCACTGCGGGTCGGCGCTCCATTCTCCCTTGATTTCTCTGGGTATGAATAGCATAAACTTCCTTCTTGGCTGGGAAGGTCTTCTTGATAGAAGTGGAAGCGGAGGAATCCTTATGAATTTTACCACTCTTAATGCCAGCTTCGACCCTTTCACCGGTCAAAATTAATTCGGTGAACCATGCAGATGAGCTCCCGATCAAGTGATTGAAGAATGGACCTGACAGAGTCCCTAAAAACATGTAAACCAGCTCTCTATCCGACAATGGTGGCTGCACCCTACCAGCCAGATCCCGCCACTTTTGGGCATACTCCTTAAATCCCTCATTAGAGGCCATACCCATACTCTGTAGTTGAGTACGAGTAGGCGCTAAATCTGCATTGTATTGGTATTTTCGGTAGAAAGCAGTAGCCAAATCTTCCCAGTTATGGACATCAGATCTCTCAAGTTGATAGAACCAGTCCAATTGCGTACCCGACAAACTATCTTGAAAAAAGTGGACCCACAGATCCTTATCAGAAGAGTGAGGTTGGATCTTTCTGACGTAGGATCTCAGATGCATCTTCGGAAAGGACAAACCGTCGTATTTAGCAAATGTAGGCACTTTGAACTTGGGAGGAATGACGATCCCATCAACCAACCCTAGTTCTTCGAAATCTAGCCCATGTACCCTTTGCACTTCCATGGTTGCCAACTGGTCCTCAAGATTCTTATACTTTTCATCCGCCGGAGGGTACTGCTGTTCGGAGTAATCTTCATCCTCTTCCTCTTCTTCTTCTTCAACTTCAGATTCGGAGGGCATTGCAACTCCCTTTCCCTTACCAACCCCTTCGTCAGACGTTGAGGGGAATTCCAAAACGCTCCTAGCCTGATGCTCAAATCTTCTTCCCATAGTGGCCACACCAATTCTTTTCTTTTTCTTCTTTTCTGGTTCCTTCTCTTTCTCTAACAGTGCTTTAAGATCCTCTTTACCCTTTTCCATGGTTATGAGGAGTTGTTGGAATTGCGAATTTTGTGCTTGCAGATCTTTAACCGTCTGCTCTATATCCATCTTGCTGAAATAAACAGCAGAAAGATAAGGAAACCTAGTGTGAAGACCTGTTAATGCATATGATGAATGATGTGTATTCATGTAATGTATTCAAGGATTCATAAATTCAAATTTGTTGTAAACAAAAAGAACACACGTCATATTAATAAGAAGAAATTTGTTAGTACATAAATGCCGCATGGGCAAAATATTACAGAGCTTCTTAATGTAAAAAGACGTTGCGCATCCTCTTTGGTGTGATGTAAGTGTTGAGAGTCTCCTCTTCGTGACGTCGGCAGGTAAGTTCCAAAACCTTTTTCTCACTGGCATAAAAGTTGGCTTCAAAAGTGTTTCGCTCTTCCTTGAGTTGTATCCAACTCTTTTGCAATTCTTCCAATGATGTTGGCATGTCTGGATGTAGGAGGGTGTATGGGACCTCTCCTTCCATAACAGGCTCTTTGATCACAGGGAGAATGTGAGGGTATGGCATCATAAGATTCTGGGCGTGGGTTCGTACCCACTTGAGATAAGGCTCAAGGGGGATGGAATTCTTGTGCCCCAGTGTCTTACTGTCCACTTTGTTAGGCATCCTCCAAGCTCGGATAAACCTTTGTCAAAGTCCTTGAGCGTCGTTGTCGAAGTCAAAAACCAAGTCAGGAATCAGCAAGTCATGAGGGCCATCCCTCCGGGCATATCCAAACTGTCTCAGAGCTAAACAGGGGTTGTAGGTAATGCCTCCCCTAATTCCAAGTAGTGGGACATTAGGGAATTCCCCATAACGATCAATGATGATGACATCTTCTCTGGAACGAGAACACCAATGAACATCAGAATGTGTGAGGGTCATCAACCGTTGTGACCACCTTAAACCCTGCTCATTCTTCAAAACTGTTTGGGGAAGGAGAGAAATAAACCACCTTGCTAGAAGAGGAGTACAACACATGAGAACACCTCTTTTCCTCATTGTTCGTGTGTGAAATGAGTGTAGGATATCCCCAAGCAATGTAGGCACAGGATTCCGAGATATGAAAATCTTGACAGCATTCACGTGTATAAGTTGATCAGGGTTTGGGAACAAGACCAACCCATAGATGAAAAGTGCTACAATCTCCTCAAAAGCTTGCAGATCTAGAGAATTCCAACAGTCTTGTGCCTTCTCAAACAGAAATTTTACCAAGAAACCCTTGACACCACTTCTGGTTTCCTAATGACCTTTGATATCAGATGGTTGCAAGTGTAAGGCTTAAGCAACATCTTCAGGCTTTGGTTCTCTTTCTGTACCATTGTAGGGTAGTTGATGGAGAATAGGAATCCTCAGGAGTTGAGAAAATTCCTCTAAAGTAGGTACTAGTTGGTAATCAGGAAATGTGAAACAGTGGTGTAGGGGGTCAAAGAACTGGAAGAGAACTTTTACCATGTCTTCTTCAATGTTGGAGTTGACCAAGTTGAGAAGTCTACCATGTCTTTCACTGAAGAGAGAATTCTCTGGAATCTTGGAGGCAAGCTCCTTGAGTTGAGGAGGGATTCTCACAAGGTTGACCTGAATTGTTTTTCTGCGAAGTGATTCCATAACCTACAAAACAAGAACAAAGATGGAGATCCAAACCCTTGAAATGGTTAGTGGATGCATATGATGCTTTATGATGTTCATGATGTATGCACAATCATATGTACAAACAAGTAACACAAGATCCTAGTTTCAGGCTTGCATGGGGTTTCATAGGTAAGTACCCTCTTGAAGTTAGTTGGCTCAACCTGTCCTATAAATAGTAACCGGGTTCTAATGAGCTCGATATCACTGGATTATTTTTTGTGTTGATTGTTTCAGTTTAGCCACTTAACTGGCGACCGAAATATTCCAAGAAAACAACCCTCAATGAGTGTAGTATCGAGCATCTACCAACTTCGAACTGCACCAAAGTCGGTCATCTCACTACCCCTAATAAGGCCAAGATGGTCAAGTAAGGTTATAAGAGTTCATTAGTGCTTCATGACATCACTCAGCGGCCCCGTATTCTCTTTGATTAACTCAAAGTCTACCAGTACCCACAAATATGTCGCACTAATATAGCTATTGCTTCAGCCATGTCGGTATACCCCGCACAGTTTCCATAATGTATTGCTATTTACCTATGAATGTTTCCCAAAAATCCGGGTGGAGGATTCAAACCCAAACAAGAGAACCAAATGTAAAGCAATCAAAGCAATCAAGATAAGCATGCAAATGTGATCTAAACCCTAAGGTTACTCCACTTTTTGAATATTTCCCCAGCAGAGTCGCCAGTTCTGTGATGCAGTGGGAGAACTGACTTGAGGTTTTGCGTTTTGTGTTCGCAAATGTTATCGTTTAGCAAGAGTCACCACCGACTTTTTATTTTATCCTAAGGAAAGGCCAAAAAGCACAGGAAAGACTTTTGAGATGTTTTCTTGGGTTCGGGGAGTAGATTATGAAAAGGGAAGGTGCAAGCACCCTTTTCATCCATGGTTATCCATTGGCTCTTAGTTACTTGTTTAGATCACTTGCTTTGCATTTCCAATTGTTTGAAACGGTGCTTTGTGTGTGGTTTTGAAAGATGTTTTGAAAAGAGGCCATCGTTGTGGCAACCTTTGTAATGATTCTTGTTTGAATGTATACAAAGGTGTTTTTTCTTTTTGAAAAGATTTCAATGTTTGAAAGTTTGTTTTTAGGAAATGTTTTGGAATTGTGTTGTGAAGTGGGTTTTTGAAAATAGCAAGGAGGTTTTACAAGCTTTGATCAAGTAACTAAGAGTTATCTACCCTATTTTACTCAAAGATCTTTCCTATATGTTTTTAACCCTTTTGACAGTGTTGTTTTACCATTGCATTTGGTAAACAAACTTGTATTAGGATGTTAAACGGGACAGGCGCGGGTCATCGTATAGACTATGATAGCAATTGTGTTAAGTATTTTTGGAAAATTTTTAAGGGACTTGATCATTTTGTTTAGGCAACCAAGATAGCATCATCGAGGGACTATGATCTTTTGTTTTGTTTTTGTTTTGCCAAAGTACCCAACATGCATAACATGGCCCATTTTTAAGGCAACAAGTGGATTGTAACCCTAGGGGTGCAAGTGTGCATTGTATATTGATTTTCATGCATTGTTGACTTTGTATTAGGTCAAACTACTTGTTGATTTTGGATTTTTGCATACAAATCCTAATCTCTAATCATGGCATAATTGAAAGCATAAAGTGCGAGAATTAAAAGTCTAAGCTATTACAATATGATTCTGGGGATGGGGGTACAATCTTTGAATGGGGATGTATTTGACAAGAAGTAAAAACCCTAGTTTTACTATTACATCCAAATTGAATAATGACATAAATAATAAATGGACAATATTTAAATAAACAAAATAAATAAATATACCAAATATATAAATATGCAAAAAGTTTATGTTTATTTTCCAAGTATGTAAAAATATTTAATGTAAAAATAAAGAAATAAGTAAAAGATTAATTTTATTTGGTTAAGGGTAAAACCCTAACTTTCTTTAAGAAAATAAATACATTATATTATTTATATACAATAAAATAAAATAATATATACAAAAATAAAATATATTTAGAAAAAAGTATTTTTTTTGTATAAATAATAATAAAAAATAAAAGTGCAATATTTTTATATTTTTATTCTAAGGTATCTAATAAAATAAAAGTATATATTTATATATGTATTAATTATATTAAATATGTACAATAAATAAAATATATACAAAAATAAAAATATATTTAGAATAATATTTTCAGTGTGAATAAAAATAAAGAATAAAAATAAAAGTATAATTTATATATTATTTTCAAGTTTTTAATAAATAAGATAAAAGTAATTAAATTTCTTTTTATGTTAGAAAAATAAAAATAAAATGCAAAATAAATGTGAAAAAATTATTAAAATATTTTTGAGTATTTTTTATATTTGGAAATAATAAAATAAAATCAGAAATGAAAATAAAATACAAAAATATCAAAGCATAAAGAAATTGGGCAAGGGGGTGCAAAAGATAAAAGGGGGGTGCCAATAGTGAGCCAGGACCAAGCCCAGCCCACCACTTCATCTTCAACCTTTGTCCTTCACAAAACGCGCGCGCCTGTTACCAAACCTGGACAACCTGTATACGAGCTCTATTGCAAAAACACATAACATCAAAGTTGTAAAGCTTTTCAAGACGAATCTAACCATATAAAAAACTAATCCTACCTCTCAATGACCAGAGAGAATTTCTCTGGCCCTAAAATCTAACCTAATTTTTTCAGTATGTTCATGGACCAAATTCTCTTAGCATGCTTAATAAAAATGAAAACTGAGCATATGTACAGCTTCATGGCAATGAATACTACATTTCTTATTCATAAACCTAAGTCTAAATGTTCCTAAATAGAGAGATAGGAAGTTGACAAAAACCTGTTTCACCTGACTTCGTGTATGGCAATGTGGAGCTTTTCAACAAGTCCTGGGATGTCTGGGAGCTTGCTTGAACTTCACTTGACCTTCTCCGATGTCTAGCTTGCCTCGAATGTACTTGAATCAGCCTACAAAACTCAACCTGCACAAGCTCCAAATGAAAATGGCAAACCCTGTAAATGGAGTTACAGTTGGTGTTTGAGGTTTGGGATAGCTTGGATGGATTGAATGGAAGGTGTTTGAACCAACTTGGGGCAAAACGCACGAGCAAATTGTGCTATAGAAGTCAAGTTGCAGGTTCTGCCCTGTTTTGCCAATGGAAGGTGATTTCTTGCTATGGGATGTTTGAAGGCTCAAGAGATTGTGTTTCTGGCTCAGAGAGGTGTGAGAAAGATGGTTCAAATGTTTGCACAAGTATGTATTTGCTGATGTTCAAGTTCTCATGTATTTGGCATATTTCTTGTATATGAAGCAAAAGTGGGAAGTCATGTCCAACAGGCATGTACAGGCTATCCTTATGCTTGCACACTTTGACCTTGGCCCCTCCAACTTGTGGATTTGATTTG
Source organism: Vicia faba (assembly GCA_948472305.1). Classification (NCBI taxonomy): domain Eukaryota; kingdom Viridiplantae; phylum Streptophyta; class Magnoliopsida; order Fabales; family Fabaceae; genus Vicia; species Vicia faba. Next base: position 1,361,196,210 of record OX451736.1, on the reverse strand, counting down.
CTGTATGAGATATGGACCAATGCTCAAGGGATTCAGTTTTTACATAAAACACATTTAAGCAAAAATGGAAATGTACCTTTTTCTACTTAGGGATTAATTTTGTGTACAATGCCCTAATGACCAAAACAATGCCTTAGACCAATGGATTTGCATTAAATTATTGAGTGTGAAATGGTTTAGAGGCCTTTAATCTAGTTCAAAGCAAGCTGACTTGAAATTGCAATTTGTATGAACATGAACATGCCATGGATGAAAAGTGAGTTATTTCCAACTTCAAGCCTTTGATTCTCCTTAACCACAAATGAGTTTAGGGAGTTCTTTGACATTTTGTAAAGCTTGTAACATGCTCTACAATCCATATTTGAAATGAAACTTGAGATTCCAAGTGAAACTATGTGAAAAATAGCCATGAAGATAGGTCAAAATCCTGCCAAAACTAGGGCAAAATTTCACTAAGTTAAAAGTTTTAGGGACCCTTGTTCCAAAAATCATAACTTGAGATCCAAGCTTCTTTTGAGAAAACTTTGTGAATCAAAGTTGTAGACTTTGTGGAGGACTACAACTTTCATGTTGGAAGTTTTGTTTGAATCCAATTTCATCATGGTGAAAATGGTGGGAAACGTTACACAAAATTAAGAAAATTTCATAACTTAGAAAAATTCTAAGTTATGAAAATTTTCAATTTTAAACCCTAATTTGCAAAATTGGGTTTCTTGATGAAGAAGTTTCATGTTTTGACATATCTTGATGAAAAATGACCCTTGGCACTTGATTTTGACAAAAAGTCAAAGTTTGACTTTTCAGTGTATAGTCAAATTTTGATCAGTTAACTGAAAAAATTCATCTGTCAATCCAATGCACCTGAGATCTTTTGAACCTTGTGAATAGGTCAAGATGATGCCATTGAGTCCTTGAGTCCATGCTTGAACCCCATTTGCCATTGGCTAGGTCAAAAGTCAGAAATTGCCTTTGTACAATCAAAACCCTAAAAATGACCATTTTGCCCTTTTGATGATTTGATCAAATTTCTTGTGGAGTTGTGGTCCAAACTTGATCAAATGGTTCATATGAGTTTATAATGTTGATGTGGGTCAAAAACCATGAGGTTTGGCTGTAAATTGGCCATAGTTGACTTTTTCCCCAATACAACTGATTTCAAGGTCAGCTGTCCAATTGACTGGGCAAAATTTTGATTCAAGGCTTGAAACTTGGTATGGACAAACTTATGAGTCCAACATGAAGTATGAAAGTCACTTTGAGCATTGGAGGTCCAAAAATCCTTGTGAAAACTCAAACCCTAATTTAGGTAATCAGTGCAAGGAGATGTCTTGGGCAATGTAAAAACCTTAATCCTGTCTGGAGTTCAAGGAGCCTTGTGAGGGGAAATCTTGATAAAATGAGAGGGAAAATTTTGGGGTACAACAATAGGCATTTTCCATGGATCACAAGCAAAGTATACCAACCCTCTGCAGCCCACAAGCTAGCCTGTACAGGCCTTTGGCATAAGTCATTTCAACTTTCTTCAAAAGCAAGAAAGGTGGCAAAAGTCAAGATAACTTGTACATTTGATAAAGGCAAGGCTTGGCATCATTCAAAACAACTACACAAACATGTTACAAGCAGAAAACACGAATACACAACATTCAAAACTCTCTTAAACAGAAAAACCACATTTCTGCCCAAAACAGGGTCGTTTCTGCAAAACACTAGCCATCTCAATATTTGCTCGTGCGTTTTGCTTTGTAACACATCAAACATCTTCCATACATCCTACCTAAACTATCCAAATCCTTGTCCTGGTTCTGTAAGCCCTATTTCAGACATCACCATTTTCATTTTTGAAGGTTGCAGGTTGACTTCTACAGGGAGTTTCAAGTATCCTCAAGACCAGCTAAGCATTGGAAAAGGTTGAGGGAACTTCAGGGAAGGTCACACGATCTTCAGGCCTCACTCAAAGTCCCCACATTGCCATATCCAAACTCTGTTGAACAAGGTATTTTTCAAATCTCTATCTCCTTATTTAGGCATCCTTAGGTCACGATTTGTGAAGCAAAAATGTAGTCCTTAACTTGCTGAAACTGTACATATGCATAGTTGTTATTTATATTAACTGAGTAGTGAGAATTTGAAGCTTGAAGTTCATGAAAAATTTAGGTCAGAAATTAGGGGTGATAAAATTCTCCTTGATCTTTGAGTGTTAGGTCACAAACTTTATATCACTAGAATCGTGAGACCATAAGCTACATTTTTTGTGTTATGAGTTTTTGATTTTATGCAAGCTAGAGCAAGTTACAGGTTGAAGCAAAAACACGCGCGTATGGAGGCTGGAGGACAGGGACGAAGTGTCCTGGGCCTGGCGTGCCTTGGGCCTGTTTATTCTACTTTCCACACCCCCTGGCTATTATCCACACCCCCCTTTGCATATTTTATATTTTGCATATTTTTTCATTTCTTTAATGTTTATTGGCTTTAATATTTTTTTTTCTGAACATTAAAAAATCCCAAAAATATTTTCTTAATTTTTTGCATTTTATTTTATTTTTTTATTTTATTTTTTGCATAAAATATTGATTATTCAAATAAGTAGAACTTTATTTTCTTAAAATAAATAGTAAGTATATTTTAAAATATCATACATTTTATTTTAATTATTCATACACATAAAATATTATTTCCACACATATTTTATTTTTTTTCTAATATTTCTTAATAATATTATTTATTTATTTCTAGTACAAAAATGAATAAAATAAATAATAGAAAACATAATTTTCTTTTAAACAAAAAAATTAGGGTTTCCCCCTTTCAAAAATAATATTATTTTTTTTCTTATTTTTAGGACTTAAATAATTTTATTTTTTGCATATAGAAAATAAATACAAAAGCATTTTGCATAATTATATTTTGTTGCATATTTAAATATTTGTTTATTTATTTAGTTTGCAAATATTCAATTGGATTGTAATAATATTTAGGGTTTTATTTTGTGCAAATATTCCCCATTCAAAACTTGTATCCCCCCTGCCATAATAATTGTTGTAATAGCTTAGATTTATTTTACGCAATTTATCGCATTATATACATGTTTAGTAAACTAGGGTTTTGTATGATAAAACAAAAATCAAACAAATAGCATGACCTAATACAAGACAAACAAAAGCATGTAAAATGACAACACATCTCACACAAACACCCCCTAGGGTTTCACCCACTTGGTTGCCTAAACAAAATGGCCATGGTATGCATGCTAGGTATCTTGGCAAAACAATACAAACAAATAAGATCATAGTCCTTCGATGACGCTATCAAAAGGTTGCCTAAAACAAATGATCTTGGTCCCTTAAACTTGCTAAGATACTTGGCAACATTGCTATCATGGTCATACGATGACCCACGCCCTTCCCGTTTAACATCCAAAGATAGGGTTGTTTACCAAATCAATGGTAAATCAACAATGTCAAAGGAATAAAAATGTACAAGAAAGACTTTTGAGTAGGTAGATAGCTTCTAGTTACTTGATCATTTCAAAATAATCCTCGCTATTTTCAAACAAACACACACACATTTTAAAACATTCCCAAATAACTTTCAAAACATTGAAACATTTTTCAAAAGACAAACATCTTTGTATACATTCTTACAAACAAGAATCATTACAAAGATTGCCTAAACGATGGCCTCTTTTCAAAATACTTTTAAAACCACGCAAAACACCATTTCAAACAATTTCAAAACAAAAGCAAGTGATCTGAACAAGTAACTAAGAGCCCATGGAAAACCATGGATGAAAAGGGTGCTGGCACCTTCCCTTTTCATAATCTACCCCCCGAACTCAAAAAAAATCTCAAAGGTCTTTCTTGTGCTTTTTACCTTTCCTTTTTGGAAAAAAGAAAAGTCAGTGGCAACTCTTGCTAACTGCAACATTTGCGAACACAAATGCAACCTCAAGTCAGTTCTCCCACCGCATCACAGTTTGGTTAAGAAACACTTGAGGGAAATTGGAGTTTGAATGCAAGAATCAAAAACTAGCAGGTTTTGTATTTTTGTTTGCAGTTTCGGATTCCTGGAATTTTTACCAAGGTATCAAGGCTTTTTCTTTTCAATTTTTTCGACCTCTTTACAGTTCCCAATGAAGTGCAGTTTATAGGCAAGGATCTCGTAGCTTGGAGAAAACAAGAGTACAACATGCTAGGGCGCTAACTTGTTCTTGAAGCAAGTTAAACAAGTATGCTGGTTAGTAGCTTTTAGTCGTGCCTACGCTGGATTTGTAAGCATGAATTAAGGAAAAGTACCCTCAGAAGCAACAGTAAAGCATGGGCCCAACATACTCTTGTACAAAAGTTTGCTTTTTCAAGGACATCAATGTACTTCTATGCCACACGTGGGGAAATCCTTTGGATAAAAACTAAAAATTGGTTGTGAGCATTAAATGATGATGAGATTTATTAAACCAGAAATCCTGCATTATGAGATTATGCATCATAGCTTAATTATGGGTCAGAAGTTCTGTATCAGCGCAACTTAGAACAAACATCCAACTTCTGATCTTTGAATCTCTTTGCTCCAACATGTTCTGAGTGAGTTCTCAGACTTTCCAGAGAGCTTATAACACGCTTTGTAAGCCCTCTTTGAACTACTCTTGCAAATTCTGACTGAACCTACGTAAAAACTAGCCCAGAAATTGTAACCAAATTCTATTTGAAAATGCTCAGAATTTACTAAGTGTTTATGTTTCAGGGACGTGTCTTTGAAGACTGATAACTTGAAATCCCAACATTCCTAAAAGAAGTTATGTTCTACAATGTTTTAGATCTCATTGAGATCTATAACTCTTGTGTTAGAAGTTCTTCCAGAATCAACTTGCATCATGGTGAAGCTCTTGCCAGAAGTTCTGAATTTATCATATTTCTTAAACACTTAGAAAAATTTCAAAGTATTTAGAATTTTGACTTTTTCAACATAATCTTGACTTTGATTTTCTTGATGAAAAAAAATTCATACTTTAACATGCCTTAATGAAATATGATTCTTGACACTTGATTTTGATCCAAAAGTCAAAATTTGACTTTTCAGTGTGTAATTGACCATTTTGCCCTTGTGCATGATTTTCTTGGAAAATTATAATGCAAGACTTGGAACTTTGATAGAACCAAAACTGGGGTACAACAGTTGTCCCTGTTCAATCTTCTTAAACCTGAAGAGTTAGATTTGCGGATCCGCCATTCGTGACTTGAAGGTGGAAGATGATTAAACACTAAAGTGTCCAGAAATTTGCACTCAAAGATGTATTGGGAATGGGCTTATAGATGCCATTTAGAGGAATGATGGTAAATACAGGAAGAAGCATCAACACAAATCTTTGGTCGATTTATGCTAAAACTTGATGTTTTACCTGTGGAAAAAGGATTAGTACAATGCAGATGTATGCATGGTGTCCACAAGATGTGGTATTATGCTAAATGCATTTTTTATGTACATGTTATGATGTATGAATGCATGGTTCGTTTGGGAAAATAAATCCCTTACTACTGTTGAGGAATTTTGAATCCCGGATTGCCGTTGGGGATTATCTCTTTAATGCTAGTTGTTATCCGATCGGATCCAGGCTTCACAACTTGCTAAGGATGAGGAAGTTAACTGCTATCTGGTTGGATCAAGGCTTCATCGTAACTTACTGGGGAAGAATGAATTAACTGTTATCTGGTCGAATGTAGGCTTCGCAGAAAATTTCTTGGTGAGAGTGAAGTTAGGCTGTTATCTGGTTGGATTCCCAGCTTCACAACAACCTGCTGGAGATAAGGAAGTTAACTGTTATCTGGTGAGATTCCAAGATTTGAAGTAACTTGCTAGAAAGAATGAGGTTGAACTGATATCTGGCCGGGTCCAGGCTTCATATTAACTTGAAAGGGTAACTACTATCTGGTTGGGTCCAGGCTTTATAGTTTTTGAAAAGTTATACTATTATCTAATAGGGTCCAGGATCTATAGTGTCTTGTTGGGGATTCTATCTAGTTGTTATCTGGTTAGACTCTAGGCTTCATAATAACTTGCTTGAATAGACGAAGTTGAACTGATATCTGGTCAGATCCAGGCTTCATAGGTTTTTAGGTGGATGGAGTTAATTGTAATTTGGTCGAGTCCATGCTTCACAATAAACTTGTATGAAGAGATAGAGTTAAACTGATATCCGGTTGGGTCCAGGCTTTACATTAACTTGTTGGGAAATTATTTTTTATCTGTTCGGATTCCAGGATTTACAATGAACTTCTGAGGGGGAATTGCTATCTGGTCGGATCCAGGCTTCACGATAACTTATTTGAAAAGATGAAGTTGAAAATTGATATCTGGTCGGGTCCAAGCTTCGCAGTAACTTGTTGGGGTAGAGGCAAACTTTACTGGGGAGAAAGAAGTTAAACCCTGGTTTGGTTGAGTCCAGGTTCTTCAATATCTCAAAGAGTTGAAATATTATCTGGTCGGGTCCAGGTTTCATAATATTCTGAAAGTAGTACTATTATCTGGTCGGGGCAATGCTTCATAGTATCTGAAAGGCTTTCACTATCATCTGGTCGGGTCTAGGCTCTATACTGACTTGAGAAGTTGACTATTATCTGGTCGGGTCCAGGCTCCATAGCGGCTTGAAAGTTGTACTATCATCTGGTCGGGTCCAGGCTTCATAGTATCTTTTGGAGATAGTAAAGGTTTTATTGATGACTTTAATGGGGATTAGGGGTTAGGGCCCTCTGATTTGTAATAGTCTGAAAGGAAAACTCAAGTTGGGGAGTTTGAACTCAGTTGAGGAAGACAGACTCAGCTTGGGGGATATACTCATCTTGGGAAGGATATACTTAGCTAGGGAAGATAGACTATGCCAGGGGAATTTGAACTCGGCTGGGGAGTTATGCTACTCGTTGTTTTTCGGGGAAATAAACCCTGTTGGGGAAATAAACCCTCTTGATGAACTGCTGACGAGGCGAGTTATTTTTAGAAAGAGGTCCACAAGGCTTTTTCTTGTAGGATCACCTTAGCTTGAGAGAGCTGTCAAGAGATTGAGACCCTAGTTGGAGATTGGTTTATTGTAATTGTCTTGTGGGGATAATGTTAATGAAATAACTCTGAGGGGATATTCCATATACATTAAAGAGGTGCTTGATACTGTTTAGCAGGACACATGTGCCAAATAGTTTTAATTATGTTCATAAGCATATGTTCATTCAATTTTAGTCATCGGACAACTTTGCATTCAAAACAAAACAGAAATTTTACACTTCAAAGTAAATTTGTATTGATATTTTGCCCATGAATATGCATTTTTGTACAAAGAGATGGAGTTCCTAGTAAGAGGAAATCATCGAGAGGAAAACAAAATTGAAAACAAAAATAATAGCCATGTGAAATGATCTCATTGCATTCCAACTCTACTATTGCCCCAATGTCTTTGAATGCCCCTTTTCGTTGACTGAAGTTGATTGGATCGATCTTGGACCGTTTGAACTCGGACCTTGGTGATAAAGTTGATTATGGTGATTCCATGGGACATAGTCATACGCTTTCAATCCTTAACTTTTTCCTGGACCGCCCTTTCGGGTTTTCAGCCCACCAGGATACCCTATTTTACCCAAGTCGCCCTTTCGGGTTTTGAACTTGTCGGGTGTATAATCTTTTGTATATATCCCTAATTTTTTCCCAAACCTTTTGGTTTGTCGGGATACCCTTATTTTTCCTAGGTGTGTCAACCTAGCGGGTCTCTTATGCGTAGTATTTTTTAACTATGTCCGCGTTTTATAGGATGTGGGATGTCTTCACCATCCATGGTAGTCAGCATCATGGCACCGCCAGAGAACACTCTCTTGACAAAAAATAGACCTTCGTAGGTGGGAGTCCATTTGCCTCTGGGGTCTCCTTGTGCAAGAATGACGCGCTTTATCACCAAGTCACCAGATTGATATACTCGAGGCTTGATCTTTTTGTTGAAAGCCTTGATCATATGTTTTTGGTACGTCTGACCATGACAAACAACAGCCAGTTGTTTTTCATCGCTCAAGTTCTATTGATCCAACCTTGTCTGAATCCACTCGTCTTCGCCTAGGCTTGCCTCATTCATAATCCTTAGTGAGCGAATCTGAACTTCCACTGGCAAAAAAACTTCCATGTCATAGACTATGGAAATGGTAGTTGCCCCAGTTGATGTTCTATCTGAAGTGTGGTAGCCATGAAGAGCAAATGGTAACATCTCATGCCAATCCTTATATCTTACTACCATTTTCTGCACAATCTTCTTAATGTTTTTGTTGGCCGCTTCAACTGATCCATTCATTTTAGGTCTATATGGAGAAGAATTGTGATGCTTGATCTTGAACTGAGTGCAAAGCTCGGTAATCATAGCATTGTTAAGGTTAGTGCCATTGTCGGTGATGATCCTTTCGGGGATACCATAGCGGCAGATGAGGTTGTGTTTGATGAATCTGGCTACCACATTCTTGGTGACTGGGGCAAAAGAGGCGACTTTGACCCATTTGGTGAAATAGTCGATAGCGACAAGAATGAAGGGATGTTCGTTGGAAGCGGTGGCCTTGATCTCTCCAATAATGTCAATGCCCCCACATTACAAATGGCCACGGAGCGGTCATGACGTTCAGAGAGATAGGAGGTACATGAACCTTGTCAGTGTAGATTTGGAATTTGTGATAAGTTCTTGAATGTTGATGGCAATCGGTCTCCATTGTTGACCAATAATAGCCAGCTCTTAGTATCTTCTTGGCCATTGTATGTTCGCTTGAGTGAGTTCCAAAGAGACCATCGTGTATGTCTTCCATTATTTCCTCTGCCTCCTTGTTTTCCATACATTGGAGTAGAGTAGAGTCATGGTTGCGCTTGTACAATATCCTGTTAGTTAGGAAGAATTTTCCTGCAAATCTTCGTAAGAACTTTCTGTCATTGATGGATTCCCCCTCAGGGTGCTCTTGTGCTTCAAGGTATCTCATCACCTCATGGTACCATGGATTTTCTGTGTTAGGGTCAAGCTCACAGCAGTGTGCAGGTTCATAGAATCTTTCAATTGTAATCATATGGGCTTCGTTGTCCCATCTGACCTTGAACATTGAAGACATAATTACCAAAGGCTTCGTTGTCCCATCATCAGAGGAACATTTGGTAGCAGCAACCATCGGTGGTACAACTTCAAAGGCTTGACACGAGGTCTCAATGAATTCTCCGTCCATCTCTACGTATTTGAAAGAGTTAAGGTGGCTTACCATAAACTCTTCTTCTCCACAGATGGTGACGATTCATCCCTTGACCGGGTACTTAAGTTTCTGATGGAGAGTTGAGGTTACTGCCCCTGCTTTATGGATCCAGGGGAGACCCAACAAACAAGAATCGGCAGGATGGATATCCATGATGTAAAAGGTGTAGTTGAAGATTTGGTAGCCCACCTCTATTGCAAGATCTACCTCTCCATGAAATGTTCTTTTTTTTCATCGAAAGCCCTTACGATGATGTCACTTGGTTTCAAGACTAAACCTTCATAGTCTAGACGGTCTAACAACCCCTTGGGTAGTATGTTTAGAGAAGAACCATTGTCGACTAGAACATGTGCTAGGGTGGTCCCCTTGCACTCGACAGAAACATGTAGAGCTTTATTGTGGTTCTTCCCAAGCGGTGTTAGGTCAGCAACTGAAAATCCCAAGCCATTATCAACCGTCATGCTCTCCATGCAATTCTCAAACTGGTTCGTTGTGGTCTCATGAGGGGCATGAGCCTTTTTCAAGAATTTGATTAATTTCCGAGCATGGGCGTCGGAACAGAGTAATAATGACAACATAGAAATCTTAGAAGCGGTTTGCCCCAACTTCTCCATAATCTTGAAGTGGCTCCTTTTTATTATTTTCAAGATTTCGTCCTTCTCACGAGCGGAAGGTTCTCCTTCAGCAACGTCCTTTGCGGGTATTTCTGTCACGACAGGCTCAACAACCTTCTCTTTCCCTCTGGTATCAGTACTTGGCTTAGCGACAATGATGTGGACGGGTGCCTTTGTAACAACTAGTGGTGAGATGTTGGTTGAAAAGATTATCCCAGTTCGAGCTACCTTACTTGAGCTAGTTATGTTACCAACATCATCAGCTTTTTCTTCTTCGATCCAAGAGTCTTGTTTTATCCCATGTTAAAACACCTCAGCATCATAGCTCCATGGCACTTCATTATTTGAAGAATAGGGAATTGGTCCGAGATTGGTAATTATTAAGGGAGCAACAGTTCGTTCATTTGAAATCCTAATAGGACCTTTGGAAGAGATCCTAAGAATCTTATTGGAGATAGTGATAATGGAGAGATCTTCACTTTTGTTAGTCAAACTTTTGGTAAGCGGGGTCTTCTCAAATAGGATCTTGTGGCTATCCATCAGATGTTGAATGCCTTTCTTCAGCCCTTCGCATCCATTGAGTTGTTTGGCACAACAAACACAATCTTTCATATAGCAAGGGAAAATCCTGGCTTTCAACAGATTCTTTTTAATGATATTCAGCGGAGTAGTCAAGTCTCCAACAGAGGCAACAAAAATTGTATCTTCAACAGAATTGACACCCTTGCCATGATTTGGCATAGGCATGGTGATTACATTCGGAGTTGGAGGTGGGTCGAATTCAATAGTCTTGTTATCAATCAAATCCTGGATTTTATTCTTCAAGGCCCAGCATTGGTCAGTCTCATGTCCGGGGCTACTTGAGTGGTAAGCACATTTGGAGTTTGGATTATACTCTGGTGAAGAGGTGTCTGGGTTGGCAGGAGGATCGTGCAATGTCACAAAATTAGCCTTGAGCAAGTGTTGTAAGGCTTGAGACAGTTACATGCCTAACCTCGTAAATTGTCGTCTCGAAGTTTCAAACCGTTCATAATTAGCATATGGTTTTTGAGTAGGAGTTGGATTGGAGATTCAGACAACATTAACAGATGGATGATCATTCTTCTTGGTACGGGCCCTCACCCCGTACACAACATTGATTTCCTTCTTTACAGCAAAATGTTTCTTGACATAATTGGAAGTGGAGGCAGATGCCATGGAAATATTCCCGCTTTTGATGCCACTTTCAACTATTTCACCGGTTAAGATTAGCTCGGTGAAACCAGAAGAAGAGCAGCTAACCAACAAGTTAAAGAATGGTCCGGATAAAGTTCCCATAAACATGTCAATGTGCTCTCTATCAGTCAAAGGTGGTTAAACCATACTAGTCAGGTCTCCATTTTTGTCATATCTTGCAACTGAACCCTTGTTGGCGCCAAATCGGTATTATACTGGTACTGATGGTAGAAGGAGGTAGCTAAATCATCCCAAGTATTGATACGGGAACCATCCCACTGGTAGAACCATTCTAGATGTGTTCATGTCAAGATCTCTTGAAAAAAGTGAATCCAAAGTTTCTTATCAGGGGTGTGCGGCTGTATCTTGCACACATAAGATTTTAGGTGAAGTTTTGGATAGGAAACTCCATCGTACTTTGCAAAGACTAGTATTTTGAATTTGTGGGGAATAACAATCCCAGAGATCAAACCCAAATCATCAAACTCTAAACCGGGGACGGCTTGGATCTCGACGGCCTTCAATCTGTCCTCTAACTGCTTATACTTGACATCGGCGGGTGGATACTGCTCGTCAAAATAATCATCATCAAACGCTTGATCATTAACACAGTCAGCTTGGGGTACTTTTAACTTCACCAATCTGATTCTCGTCTTCTTCAGATGATTCTTTCACTACCGGGATCTGATGAACCGACTCTTTGAACCTTCTGCCCATGTTGAGCAGAGCTTTCTTCTTGGGCTTCTTCTTAACGGCCACCAATGCCATCATATATTGCTGCCTCTTGGCTAAGGCCAGTAGAGTCTCTTGGAATTTAGAGTTTTGTGCCTAAAGATCCTTCACAGTTTTCTCTAGATCCATCTTTCTTAAATAAACAGCAGAAAGATAATGAAACTTGTTATGCCAAAACTTGTCATGTTATGATGCATGGAAGATGTAAATGCAAATGATTTTAAGGATTTATGGAATTTAAATTTTCATAGACAAAGGAATGAACAAACGTCAATTTTCATTAATTATTATCAAAAGATTACAACATGCCTCTTGGGCTTACAAAATAACTTTCTAAGATAAAAAGACTGAACACATCCTCTTCGGCGTGAGATAGGAGTTCGCACTTTGCTCTTGTTGTAGCTGCTTTGTAAGCTCCAAGACCCTTTTCTCGCTAGCATAGAATTGAGAAACAAAAGTTTCTTGTTCTTCCATTAGCTGAATCCAACCTTTTTGCAAGTCTTCAAGAGAGGTAGGCATGTCAGGATAGAGGACAGTGTATGGGACATCTCCTTCAACCACAGGTTCCATGATAACTGGTAAGATGGAGGGATAAGCCATCACAAGTTTCTGAACACGAGCTCGTAACCACCTGTGATCGGTGGGAATAGAACTGATTGTTTAAAGCTGGTTCGTGAAATGTCGCGGTAAGCAAGAGTCGCCACCGTCTTTTATGTTCTCTAACAAGGAAAGGACAAAAGCACAGCAAAATTCTTTCTTTGAGATGTCTCTCGGTTCGGGAGGTAGATTTATAGAAAGGGAAGGTGTTAGCACCCTTTCTATCCATGGTTATCCATGGGCTCTTAGGTACTTGCTCTTATGTTTTCAAAATTTGTTTGCTTTTCAAGTGTGTGTGGGTTTTGAAAATAGTTTCGTTTGAAAAATTTATAAGTAACTCTTGTATCTGTCCTCAAGAGTGTATGAAAAATTTGTTTGAAAACTTTTGAAAGTGTCAGTGTGAAAAGTTTGTTTTGTAAAGAGCAAGTACCCATGAGATCTACCTACTCTAAGGAATTAGGCTGTGTAAGAGTCCTTTAAACAGTGCTATCCCACTATTGAGAAGTAGGTAGCACCGTCGTTGGAGGTATTCGGGTCAATTCGATGATTAGGGACAGTGTGGTCACCGAAGCAATAGTAGGACACCTTAGAAGTAACCTTAATGTCCTAGATCCTTTTTTATCCGAGGCAACCGTTTCGAGGCAACTGGATCTTAGACAGGAGGGCGACCTCTAAGACACCCTATACTTGACGACCACGTTCGAGGCAACCAGTGAGGCGTACCCTAGGAGTGGCATGTGCATGTGTGTTGTTTCATGTTAATATTTATCTTGTACGTGTTATTTGTGAGCTACGAATTGATTTTATTATTCATACAAGTCTTTCATGCATTGTTAACAGTTAAGAGTGCGGAAAATTAAAGTGCGGAAATATGAATCTATGCTATTACAAGGCGCGGGTATATACATCGCCAAAAACAAAAACCCGTTTTGGAAAATAAAGTGCGAGAAAAGTAAATAAAAGCGGTAAATCCTAATTAACTATTACATCCTTTGAGTAGATACATAAATAATCAAAATAAGAATTAAAATGCGAAAGAAAATTAAATCGGGACGTCCTAGGGTTTTGACCCTTTTTGAGAAAAGAATTTAAGTCTTGTCCTTTTTGCAATTAATCAAATATTAAACCTAAACCTAATTAATTAATCAATTAAAAGAAAAGTGTTTTTTGTGTTTTTTAAGTTTTTAATGAAAACAAGATGAAGAAATTAAAAGTCAAAAGAAACCCTAGTTCTAAATTTATTTTATTAAAAAAAAGAGTCAAAATTGAACCTAATTTAAACTAATTTATTTGTTAGTATTTTATTTACAAGAAAAAGTCCTTTTTTATGTTTTATGTTTTTTTTATGAAAATAAAAAGAAAAAGAATTAAAAAGTTAGTAAACAAAACCCTAATTCTAAACTAATTTTATTTATTATAAAAAAGAAATTAAAATTACCTAATTAAACTAATTAATTTGTTTACATTTTATTCACAAAAATAATAGTTAATAGATAAAATAATGAATAATAAAAATATTATAAATATTTAAGTTTCTGAATTTAATATGAAAAATAATTTGTTTATGAATTAATAATAATAATTATAATAATTAAAAAGAATTAAAAGGGAAAGAAAATAAGAAAAAGAATAGCAAACCAGGGGGGTATGCTGGCCAAGATGGAGGTGTTGTTCTGGAGATTTAGGCCCAAGAACACCAAGCCTTTGTTGACTTTCATAATCAAGCGCCTGTTGGTTGACTGGGGAATATAGTGTTCATCACTTTTTGGCCTTTGGATTGATGATCATGGCCACTTGGCATGTGGAGCGCTGAAGGTTCATGGTGGAATTCTCTTGGAAGCCTGCATAGAATCATGTTATGAAAATAGAAATAAATATTCGGGTGGACCTGGGAATCGAACCCAGGTCCCAATACCTATTACACGCTTGCCTTAACCACTCCACCACTTTGCTTTAGTCATCAATAAAACAAACAAAAATTAATATATTCAATAATCAATTCCAATGCTGTAAAACTAAAACGCGCGCATATTATTTGAATGGACCAACCACATGTTGCCAGCACGTCATCTTCTTCGTTGGCCTGTAAGAAAAACAAACAAATAGCGGGGGTTTTTAACCCCCACAAACTGCAAAATGCAAAAATAGCGATTAGCTCTGTGCATTATATAAATAGGGCGCGAGGGTTGGGTTGAGTTCGTCTGGCATTGACGAACTCAACCATATTCGTTATGAGGTCCAATTTTACTGATGCTGTAAAGCCCCAATTGAGAGCTTCGAAAACCCTAGAATTCAATAATGGTGGTTTACGTTTCAGGGCACCATAATGCAATTCAATCACACTAATAGCTTCGTATGAGTCCTATAAACACAACACAATTAATAAAAGATGTTAAAAATGCATGAATCAATGATTATGATTTTGAAAAAAAGTGGTAAACCGTATGACTGTGCAGGGCGATTTCTTGAGGTAAAACACTTGGTTTCGATTGCAAATTGTTTCTGAGTATGCTAGCAATGTGTTTGAATCAAGAAAAGGCTTCTAATTGTGCTGGAAGGTTGATTTCAGTTTTCAACTTTTTCTTGATTTTTTGGATTTTGGTTATGGTGTTTTACAGCAGCTTGCACGTCCATAGCACTAGGGTTGGCTTCAGTATTTATGTTGGAAGGGAATTAGGGTACAAACTAGGTCAAAGATCCATGGAATTATGTTTTCAATCTTTGATTTCCAATCAAATATTTTTTGCATATTTTTGATTGATAAAGCTTGCCAAACATGGATATTTTTGCCTCTTGATGGATGCACGAAATTACCAGTTTGCCCGGATCTTATTTGCTTCACAAAAGATTTGAAAATCATATCTTTTGAATTTTCCTACAATTAAACCAATTAAATGAATTATTAATCAATTAAAAATTCAAATAATTAATAAAAATAAGAAAATAATTCAATTTAAGTTCAATGGGTCGTGCATAGGCCTTGGACAATGTTTCAAGAAAGAATTTGAGGCCCATTAGCAAAAATGAAGTGTTTTAGGCAAAGTTGACTTTTGCAAATTCCCAAAAATTTCCCAACTTCTCCAATACATATCTTGCTCAATTTTGATCCTATGAACATGTATTGGACATTTTGGAAAGGTCTTGAAGTCCTCTAACCAATACCTTTGGTCCCATGTCATTTTGATTTACCAATCTCAAGTTATGGTCTTTGACTTAAAGTGCCTTTTTGTTGACTTTTGAAATTGACCTATAATGTAGAAATTGATAACTTTTTGTGAGAGCATTTCTTGGACTTGGAATGTGAAGATGAGTTGTAGGAAATGTCATCCCCTTCAAAATGAGCATTGGATGGGATTTTTCTGATGAACCATGAAAAAGTTATGCCTTGGTCAAGTTACAGTTGACTTTTCAGCTGTCCAAAAATAGAAACTTTTGACACCTTGATGATTTTTTGAGCCATTCTTGTAGAATCATGATCAAGACTTGATCAAACGATGATTGTGGCTTCAAAATAAGATGTTGACAAAAAATTTTGACTTTTGACTGCCAAATGACCATTTTGCCCCTGCAGTTGATTGTAGATCAAATGAAGCTTTTGACTGTGCAACTTGACCCTGTGAGTCTTGGAACTTGCCATGTAGATGCTTGGTAATGTATATAGGCTTATGGGACTTGATTGGACCATTGAAAACCATAAATTCCTTGTAAGAACCAAAACCCTAATTTTGACTGGCTTAGGAGGTGGTTTGGCTGTGTAACCCTTGAGGAATCTTGAAGCATTTGAAGATTGATCTTGACAAAAATTGAAGAATATGGGAGGGCAAATTTTAGGGTACAACAGTTTCCCCTGTTCAATCTTCTTAGACCTGAGGATGTAGATTGGCTTGCGTGCCCTTCGTGATCCGAAGGTGGAAGATGATTGAACACTAGAGTGCCCAGAAATTTGCACTCGCATAGTAGAGTATCAGCAGTGTGATGTCGAGAATGGGCTTACAGATGCCATTTGGAGAGATGATGGATAAGAGGATGGGCTTATAGATGCCATCTGGAGATGTCGATCGCGTAAGAGATTCCTTAGCGAGAACTTGCGTACTTGAGAAAGAAAGATAATTTCCTGGCCTGTTACAAGGGTTGATCTTCAAACTCTTCATGCAGATATGCCCTGGCTAGATGCAGGTATCGAATCTACCGTTAATTGCTCACAGATGTGCCCTGGCTAGATACAGGAATCGAATCCGGAACTTCAAAAGGTTGCTTACCGACGTGCCCTGGCTGGATACAAGTATCGAATCTACAAACAAATCGCTCACAGATGTGCCCTGGCTAGATACAGGAATCGAATCTGGAACTGGTCGTCTACAGATGTGCCCTGGCTGGATACATGAATTGAATCCGGAACTTCAAAAGGTTGCTTACAGACGTGCCCTGGCTAGATACATGAATCAAATCTCTAAACTCTTCATGCAGACATGCCCTGGCTGGATACAGGTATCGAATCTACAATCAAATACTCGCAGATATGCCCTGGCTAGATACAGGAATCAAATCTGGAATTGGTCGTCTACAGATATGCCCTGGCTGGATACAGGAGTCGAATCTCTAAACTCTTCATGCAGACATGCCCTGGCTAGATACAAGTGTCGAATCTACAATCAGTTACTCTCAGATATGCCCTGGCTAGATACAGGAATCGAATCTGGAATTCTTCGTCTATAGATATGCCCTGGCTGGATACAGGAATCGAATCTCTAAACTCTTCATGCAGACATGCCTTTGCTGGATACAGGTATCAAATCTTCAATCAAATACTCGCAGATATGCCCTGGCTAGATACAGGAATCGAATCTGGAATTGGTCGTCTACAGATATGCCCTGGCTGGATACAACACTTGAATCTCTAAACTCTTCATGCAGATATGCCCTGGCTGGGTAAAGGTATCGAATCTACAATCAATTACTCGCAGATATGCCCTGGCTAGATACAGGTATCGAATCCGGAATTGGTCGTCTACAGATATGCCTTGGCTGGATACAGGAATTGAATCTCTAAACTCTTCATGCAGATATGCCCTGGCTGGGTACAGGTATCGAATCTACAATCAGTTACTCACATATATGCCCTGGCTAGATACAGGTATCGAATCCGGAATTGGTCGTCTACAGATATGCCCTGGCTGGATACAGGAATCGAATCTCTAAACTCGTCATGCAGATATGCCCTGGCTGGGTACAGGTATCGAATATACAATCAGTTACTCACAGATATGCCCTGGCTAGATACATGTATCGAATCTGGAATTCTTCGTCTACAGATATGCCCTGGCTGGATACAGGAATCGAATCTCTAAACTCTTCATGCGGACATGCCCTGGCTGGATACAGGTATCGGATCTACAATCAGTTACTCACAGATATGCCCTGGCTAGATACAGGTATCGAATCCGGAATTGGTCGTCTACAGATATGCCCTGGCTGGATACAGGAATCGAATCTCTAAACTCTTCATGCAGATATGCCCTGGCTGGGTACAGGTATCGAATCTGGAATTAGTCGCTCACAGATATTCCCTGGCTAGATACAGGAATCGAATCTGGAACTGCGACAGTTGATAGTAATCATCTTTGTATCGACCTTTTTTCCTGAAAAGGCAAAACATTAGTTGTATGCAATGTCATGATGTATTAAATGCATGATGTCATGATGCTCAAAATGAGATAGTGTTGTATGCACTTTATCATGGATGTAAGCAGGATGTATGAAATGTGAAATGTCTATGAATGTATTTTCGTCCAGGAAAATAAATCCTTGACGACTGCCGGGAGCTTGTTGAATCCTGGGCTGATGTTTGAAGTTCTTCGTTTCCGCTGGGGATGATGAACAAGAATGTTTGTAAGAATAAACCGGTAGGAGAAGATGACTCCGCTGGGGAATAAACTTGGCGAAGAGATTACTCTGCGGGGAATTACTCTGTGGAGAAGAGATATTTCGCTGAGATTTTGAAGATACCTCCGCTGGGGATTCCGTTGATATGTTTTGTTGGGGAATTTGATGAACTCTGCTGGGGATAGGAAGAACTTCGTCGAGGACGATCTTTCTGTGGCAATTAGCTGAGGATAACCCAATTATAAGCTCTGGTGGGGAATAACCTTTGAATAAAGCCGGGGAGATGCGTTCGTATTCTGCAGGGGATTGACTTCCAGAATCTACTGGGGATAAGCTTCCAGAATCTACCGGGGAGATTGATTCAACTCTCCTGGGGAATCTTTTGGACTGCACCGGGGAAGTGGCTCCACTGGGGTGTCTGGTATTCCGCCGGGGAACAATCTTAGATTAAGACTGCCGGGGATGCTTGCTTAGGAACATCTGTATACTGCTGGGGAATATTGAGATCTTCTGGGGATATCCAACTTCCTTAAGGCTGACAGTACACTAACTCTACTTGGGGAGAGTGTTGCTGACTTGCTGGAGATACTGTGCCCCCTTTTTTAGGGGCTGACGGGAGACCAACTCTGCTCGGGGAGATGGCATTGCTGAGTCTTGTCTTGCCCTGCGAGGAGTGAAGGTATCTTGGTCACATTCTTCAGCCGAACTTACCTTGGTACCTTGGTGGACAGAGCAACTAGATCGCTTAGACAATGCATTATTGCCCCTGTTTCTGATATCACCTGTAATTAGTCATTTGTTTTGCATGCAAATATTTATGAGTTAGCAATTAGTGTCAAATGCATATATCAAAAACGAACATTGGACGTTCTTCGCAAGACAAAACAGAAAAAGGACAAATAATTGGCAAATTTGTCTGGAAAAGTGAATTTGTATTGATTTTTGAATTTGCTTGTAAATAGGCGTTTGTGTACAAGAGGCTGACGTCCTAGTAAGAGAACGCCGCCGAACAACATAGAGTTTATACAATTTGTGAAAAGGAAAATAAAACAGCTATGTGAAAAATAATCCCACTGGGTTCCAACTCTGCTATCGCCTTTATGTCTTCGAGCATCTTATCACTTTGCTGCTTAGTTGAAGATGAAGCTGATTGATTGGTGCCGTCTGAACCTGATAGTTGATACCGAATTCTGGATGCAAGGTGATCCAATGAGACATAGTATTACGCTTTATCCCTAACTTTTGCCTGGACCGCCCTTTCGGGTTTTCAGTCCACCGGGATACCCATTTTTGCCCAAGCCGCCTTTTCAGGTTTTCGACTTGCCGGGTGTACAGATTTTTTCATTTCATCCCTTATTTTTGCCCGAACCCTTTTGGTTCGCCGGGAAGCCCTTATTTTTGCCTAGGTGTGTCAACCTAGCGGGTCTTTTATTCATGCGTAGTATCTTTTTACTATGTCTGCATTGGCGGGGTGAGGAAGGTCGTCACCATCCATGGTGGTTAGAATCATAGCTCTTCCTGAGAAGATATGTTTAACCACAAATGGCCCTTCGTACGTAGGGGTCCATTTTCCCCTGGGATCACTTTGAGGAAGAATGATACGCTTGATTACTAGATCCCCGACTTGATACTCTTGTGGTCTGACTTTCTTGTTAAATGCCCTGATCATCCATTTTTGGTACGTTTGACCATGACACATAGCAGTAAGTCTCTTTTTGTCAATTAGGTTTAATTGATCAAGTCGAGTCTGGATCCAGTCATCTTCGCTTAAACATGCATCCTTCATTATCCGGAGAGAGGGTATCTGGACTTCAATAGGCAAGACTGCCTCCATGCCATAGACCAAGGAAAAGGGTGTTGCCCCTGTTGACGTCCGTGCTGAGGTACGATACCCATGAAGAGAAAACGGTAACATCTCGTGCCAATCTTTGTAGGTCACTGTCATCTTCTGCATAATCTTCTTGATATTTTTATTAGCTGCTTCGATAGCCTCGTTCATCTTCGGCCGGTAAGGAGAAGAGTTGTGGTGCTGTATCTTGAATTGCTCGCAGAGCTCAGTGATCATCTTGTTATTGAGATTGGTACCATTGTTTGTAATGATCCTTTCCGGGACGCCATATCGACAGATCAAGTTATGCCGAATGAACTGTGCCACGGCGTTCTTGGTTACTGAAGCGTAGGAAGCTGCTTCAACCCACTTTGTGAAGTAATCAATCGCTACCAGGATGAAGCGATGCCCGTTGGATGCCGTAGGTCTGATCTCGCCGATCATATCAATCCCCCACATTGCAAAAGGCCAAGGTGTTGTCAAGATGTTCAGAGGAACTGGAGGAATGTGCACCTTATCAGCATAGATCTGATATTTGTGGCATGTCCAAGAATGTTGGTAACAATCAGCTTCCATTGTGGACCAGAAATATCCTGCCCGAAGGATTTTCTTTGCCATAGTATGTCCACTGGAATGTGTTCCGAAGGTACCTTCATGTAGCTCTGCCATGATCCTTTCTGCTTCAGTCTTATCCATACAACGCAGTAAAGTTGAATCATGGTTTCGCTTGTAGAGAATGTCGTTGCTGAGGAAGAACTTTGCCGCGAACCTTCTCAGAAACTTCTTGTCATTAACAGATGCACCCTCGGGGTGTTCTTGAGCTTCCAAGTACCTCTTCACTTCATGATACCAAGGTTTTTCAGTTACCTCTTCAGCCTCAAGATCACAGCAATATGCAGGTTCATTCAATTTCCAGATAATGATCCGGGGAGCCTCATTGTCCCATTTAACTTTGAACATAGAAGACGTTGTAGCTAGCGCGTCCGCCAACTGATTCTCCTCTCTTGGGAAATGTTCAAAAGTTATCTCCGTGAAATGGGGGATCAACGTCAACACACACTCTTTGTAAGGAATAAGATTTGGGTGTTTCGTATCCCACTCGCCTTTGATCTGATTGATCACGAGAGCAAAATCTCCGAAGACACTCAGAAACTTTATCCTTAAGTCAATTGCAGCTTGAAGACCCATGATGCATGCCTCATACTCCGCCATGTTGTTGGTGCAGTTGAAACATAGCCGGGCAGTGAGTGGAGTATGAGTGCCTTTTTGGGATATGATCATAGTGCCAATACCATTACCCAAAGCGTTGGAGGCTCCGTCAAAGTGCATAGACCATCAGGATCCCTCCTTAGGTCCTTCATCCGGTCCAGGTACTTCACAATCAGTCACTACCATGATGTTCTCGTCTGGAAATTCAAAGTTCATGGACTGGTAGTCATCCACTGCCTGGTGTGCCAAATGGTCTGCCAATACACTTCCCTTGATTGCTTTTTGCGTAGTGTACTGGATGTCGTATTCGATCAAGATCATTTGCCATCTTGCTATTCTTCCAGACAAGGCAGGCTTTTCGAATATGTACTTGATTGGATCCATTTTTGAAATCAACAGAGTAGTGTGAGTCAACATATACTGTCTCAGCCGGCGAGCAGCCCATACCAAAGTGCAGAAAGTTTTCTCGAGCAGTGAGTATCGGGTCTCACAGTCGGTAAACTTTTTGCTAAGGTAATAAATAGCATGCTCTTTTCGGCTGGACTCGTCATGTTGCCCCAGCACACACCCCATTGAGTTGTCCAGTACTGTCAAGTATAATATTAGAGGTCTCCCTTCAACCGGTGGCATAAGAATGGGTGGTTCTTAGAGATACTCTTTTATTTTTTCGAAAGCGGCATGACATTCATCGTTCCAACGTACTACTTGATCTTTCTTCAGTAGCTTGAAGATTGGTTCACAGGTAGCAGTTAGGTGCGAGATGAATCGGGCAATGTAGTTCAGCCGTCCTAGAAAGCCTCTGACTTCTTTCTCTGTTTTGGGAGCTGGCATCTCTTGTATAGCCTTCACCTTGGCAGGGTCTACTTGAATACCTTTGACGCTCACGACAAAGCCTAGAAATTTTCCAGATCTCACCCCAAAGGTGCACTTGTTCGGGTTCAACCTCAGCTTGTACAACTTCAGACGATCAAACAGCTTCTGCAGATGGTCAAGGTGTTCTTCCTCAGTTTGGGACCTTGCAATCATATCATCAACATACACTTCGATCTCATGGTGGATCATGTCATGAAACAAAGTAACCATGGCCCGTTGGTAGGTTGCCCCAGCATTTTTCAACCCAAAAGGCATGACCTTGTAGCAAAAGGTGCCCCACTGAGTAACAAAAGTGGTCTTCTCCATGTCTTCAGGAGCCATCTTGATCTGATTATAACCGGAGAAGCCGTCCATGAAGGAGAATACTTTATGCTGAGCAGTGGTGTCAACCAGAACGTCGATATGAGGCAGAGGGAAATCATCCTTAGGGCTCGCCCTGTTCAAATCCATGTAATCAACACACATTCGGACCTTACCATCTTTCTTCGGCACTGGAACCACGTTGGCAACCCACTGAGGGTAAGAAGTCACTACTAGAAACCCGACATCAAATTGTTTCATAACCTCAGCCTTGATTTTCTCGGACATCTCCAGACGCCTACGGAGGACCTTCTGTTTTACTGGCGGGCAGTCTTCCTTGGTAGGAAAATGATGGACCACAATGTCAGTATCCAACCCAGGCATGTCTTCGTAAGACCAGGCAAAGATTTCCATATAATCATGCAACATCTGAATCAGCCGTTGTTTCATATTGAGCTCTAGATTGGCACCAATCTTGACTTCCTTTCTGTCTGTCTCAGTACCCAGATTTACCGTTTCCACTGGCTCTTCATGTGGCTGAATGGCCCTCTCTTCCTGGAGTTACAGTCTTGCAAGCTCACCAGGCACTTCACAATCATCTTCACCTTCGTCTTCGGCTAAGTTGATCGGATTTTCGAAGTCATAACTGGCAGTAGCAGAGTCGTTACCAGTGAGATCCAGAGTGGATTGGAACCTGTATAGGTGAGTGTGTGTAAATATAGTTGTTTTGCAATATATAAAGAAAGAAAGGGAGCATAAGATTTGAAATGCGAAAAACGTCCATTGTTTTTATTCATGATATATGAAAATGACAAATAATAAGCCCTCACAAATGAAGCCACAGTGCCCCGGGTAAGACACCGGGCTATAAAGTTTCAAATTTTTGTTCGTTACAAATTTAAAACAACGGAGTTCATTACTGGGTGACAAAAGTAATAGGTATGTAGTCTTTGGCAGTCCAGTTGCTTGGTCCACCGTTGGTCGTTGGGTAGATCCAGCTGTCAAATTCAGATTCCTCCACATCATCTTCAATAGCATTCACTCCTGGGTTGGTGATGAGCATAGGAGGTCTTCCAATCCTTTCTTTACGCACAGCCCTCTGAGCCTCTGCAGTGAAACCCAAACCAAACTTGTCAGTGTTTGGAGTAAAATCAGGAAGTCGGCCCCAGTTTGCACACTCACCCTTCTCAATCACAGCCCGGGCATCCTTTAAGGAAGCCATCTTCAAAGGAGAGTCTTCTTCAGTCACAGTCTCCGTTGCTGCCAATGTCTGAGGCGCCTCTTCAAAGTGTTGAAAGGGAGTCTCAATGAACTCCCCGTCCATTTCTATATACCGGAACGAGTTGAGGTGGCTGACCATGTATTCTTCTTCCCCCTGCACCGTTACAATCTTCCCTCTGACCGGGTACTTAAGCTTCTGATGCAATATGGAGGTCACAGCTCCAGCCTTGTGGATCCATGGACGACCCAGCAAACAAGAATAGGATGGTCGGATGTCCATCACATAAAATGTAGAGTCAAAGACCTAAGAACCAACCCTGATTGGAATGTCAACTTCACCATGTACCATCCTCTTGGACCCGTCAAAGGCCCGGACAACAATGTTACTTGGCTTGAGCTCTAAACCCTCACAATCCAACCTGTCTAGAGCTTTCTTGGGTAATACGTTTAATGAAGAACCGATGTCTACCAACACATGGGCAAGAGTAGTGCCCCTGCATTCAATGGAGACATGCAGGGCATCATTATGGTTTTTTCCCTTAGCAGTCAGATCGGCGTCAGAGAAACCCAACCCATTATCAGCAGTCAAGTTGGCCACACAATCGGTAAATTGATCAGCAGATGTTTCTTGTGGCACGTGGGCCGTCTTCAGGAAGGAAATCAGGGCCTTGGCATGGGCCTCTGAACACAACAACAATGATAGCATAGAAATTTTAGAGGGGGTGTGCCCCAGCTGCTCAACTACATTGAAATCACTCTTCTTGATAATCTTGAGGATCTCTTCCATCTCTTGCTGGGAAGCTTCAACAGTGGTTGTCTTTAGTGCCTCCGTCCGGGCAGGCATATCAATAGCAATCCCTTTGCCCCGAGCGTCAGATGACTCAGTGACAGGGGTAGAAACAGGAACTTGGTCAGGCAAGGAAGGGGGCACACTGGCAGGTGTGATAACAAGAGGTTTTTGAATAGCTGGAGGTGCAATATCTGGTGAGAAAAGTCTACCACTACGAGTAACCTTAGCAGGCCCGGTGATGTTGGTGACACCGGTACTAGTATCAAATTCTTGTTTAACTCCAAGCACGTAAACATCTGCCCCATAGTGCCAAGGGAAAACTTTGTCAGACGTATAGGGGAGGGGCCCCGAAACAGTAATGATGATAGGAGCAATCTTCTGAGTAGACATGATTTTGACAGGCTTCTTTGAGGGAGCCTTAGGAGAGTAAATAGTAACAATAGACACTTCTTCAGTAGGGACGGCAGGAACAACAATCTTTTTGAACAAGATCTCTTTGTTATCCATCAGGTTTTGGACGCCTGACTTCAACAAAGGACACCCAGCAGAGGAAACAACACATAGATGGCAACCTTTACTATAACCCGGAAATAAACCGGCTAGCAACAGGTTCCTTTTGACAGTCAACAACGGAGTAACAATATCTTCCACAGAGGCTACATACCGGTCTTCTTCCACAGTACTCACTCCATGTTGGGGCATGGGAGCAGTCACTACATTGGGCCTTTCGGGCGCCTCGAACTGTATTTCTTTAGCATCAATAAGGTCCTGAACCTTATTCCTCAGAGCCCAACAATCATCAGTAGAATGCCCCGGGCTATCAGAGTGATCAGCGCAGCGGGCATTGGGGTTGTATTTTGGAGAGGTTGTATTCACTACCTTCGGAGCTTCCTTGATAGTTACCAGATTGGTTGACAGCAGTTGCGGAAAGATCTGAGACAAGGTCATACTAAGCCGAGTGTACTCTCTTCTGGGTCTCTCACCCCTTGGTTGGTTATATTGCCGAGGAGCGGCAGCAGGCTTTGAGATTACCACCGCGTTGACAGCTTGGCGGCGTTCCGGTTTATTCGGTTTCCTCGACCCATAAACAACACTAGATTCCTTTTTGAATGGTTTCTTTTCAGAACTTGAGGATGCACCTTTCTGTATCTTCCCCGACTTAATACCAGCTTCTATCCTCTCACCAGTTAAGATCAAATCTGTGAACCCAGCAGAAGAGTTACCAATCAGGTGATTAAAGAAAGGACCAGACAGGGTCCCCAAGAACATGTCCACAAGTTCACGGTCAGTCAACGGTGGCTGCACCTTGCCATCCAGGTCTCTCCACTTTTGCGCGTACTCCTTAAAACCTTCTCCCGTCCCTAGCGACATACCCTGGAGTTGGGTACGTGTAGAAGCGAGGTCGGAATTGTATTGATACTGCTTATAAAATGCAGTAGCCAAGTCCTCCCAGTTACGAATACTGGTTCCATCCAGCTGATAGAACCACTCGAGTTGAGCCCCTGAAAGGCTATCCTGGAAGAAATGGATCCATAAGTTCTTGTCTGCAGTGTAAGGTTGGATCTTCCTTACATAAGATCTGAGATGCAGCTTTGGGCAGGAAGCCCCGTCATACTTCGCAAAAGAAAGTGCCTTGAACTTGTGTGGGATCACCACCCCAGAAGATAAACCCAGATCTCCAAAATCCAACCCAGGTACCTGTTGAATCTCCATGGCACTCAGACGGTCCTCTAGTTGCTTGTACCTGTCTTCAGCGGGAGGGTACTGCTCATCATTGAAATCTGTCTCGTTGTCAGAGACCACAGGACTAGGAACCCTTCCCCCTTGGGGACTATCTTTCCCTACAGAGGAAGCAGCTTGATCAGCCTCATTTTGCAGTGTATTCCCAAACCTCCGTCCAGTGTTAAACAGCACAGTCCTCTTCTTCTTCTTCACCAGCAGAGCCTTCAATTCCTCTTGACCTTGGGCTAAGCTCATGACCAGCTCTTGAAACTGGGTGTTCTGGGCCTGGAGGGCCTTGATAGCTTGTTCATTGGATGATTCAGGATTCATGATGACTGCTGAAATAAACAACGAAGAAGATTAAGCAACCTGTAGAAAAAGAGTACCTGTTATGCACATGATGCATGATATGCTATTTATGCAATGCATTCAAGGGTTCGAAAGTTCAAATTCGTTGTAGACAAAAAAAGAACACATGTTATATTAAGAAACAATCTGTTCAGTACATCTGGGCCTCATGGGCTAAACATTACAAAATAATTAATCCCAAAAGACAATGCGCATCCTCTTTGGAGAGATGTAAGTATTGAGAGTCTTTTCCTCGTGCAGTAGACGGGTGAGCTCCAAGACCTTCTTCTCACTGGCATGTAGACTGGTTTCAAGAGAATTCCGTTCTTCCTTGAGTTGTATCCAGCTCTTTTGCATTTCTTCCCAAGATGTCGGCATGTCAGGATGTTGAATGGTGTAGGGCACCTCTCCTTCCAAAATTGGCTCTTTGATCATGGGGAGAACATGAGGATATGGCATCACAAGCTTCTGGGAGCGGGCTCGTACCCACTTGAGATAAGGTTCAAGGGGGATGGAATTCTTGTGCCCCAGTGTCTTGCTATCTACCCTGCTGGACATCCTCCAAGCTCTGATAAATCTCTGGCGAAGTCCTTGTGCATCATTGTCGAAGTCAAAAGCTATGTCAGGAATCAACATGTCATGAGGGCCATCCCTCCGAGCATATCCAAACTGTCTCAAAGCCAAACACGGGTTGTAAGTAATGCCCCCTCTAATTCCAAGTAAAGGAACATTAGGAAACTCTCCGCAATGATCAATGATAGTGACATTTTCTCTGGACCGAGAACACCAATGTATATTAGCATGTGTAAGAGTCATTAACCATTGTGACCATCTCAAACCCCGCTCGTTCTTCAAAACTGATTGCGGAAGGTGCGAAATAAACCACCTTGCCAGGAGAGGAGTGCAGCACATGAGAACACCTCTTTTCTCATGGTTCGAGTGTAACATGAGTGGAGGATGTCCCCAAGCAACGTAGGTATAGGATTCTTGGACATGAAGATCTTAACAGCATTGATGTCTATAAGCTGATCCGGATTCGGGAACAACACCATCCCATAGACAAGGAGTGCCACAACTTCTTCAAAGGCTTGTAGGTCAAGGGAATTCCAACATTCTTGGGCCTTCTCAAACAGGAACTTGGCCAAGAATCCTTTGATACCACTTCTGATTTCCCAGTGTCCCTTGATGTCAGATGGTTGTAGGCATAATACTTTAGCAACCTCTTCAAGTTTTGGTTCCATTTCCGTACCGTTGTAGGGTAGTTGACTGAGAATGGGAACCTTCAGAAGCTGAGAAAACTCTTCCAAAGTAGGCACCAATTGATAATCCGGGAAAGTAAAACAGTGATGCAAAGGGTCAAAGAACTGGAACAACACTTTCACCATATCCTCTTCAATGTTGGTATTGACCAAGCTGATGAGTCTACCATGCCTTTCACTGAAGGAAGAGTTCTCGGGAATCCTGGATGTAAGCTCCTTAAGCTTAAGAGGGATCCTTACAAGGTTGATCTGAATTGTCTTTCGGCGGATAGTTTCCATGTCCTACAAAACAAGAACAAAGAAGAAGATTTGAACCCTTGAAGTGGTTAGCGGATGCATATGATGTTGTATGATGCTATGATGTTATGATAAAAACACACCACAAGTATTCACAAAAGGCAAACATGATAAGGCACACAAGTCACACCAGACAGCCCTTAGAGTTTAGGCCAGCATGAGGTCTAGGTACTACCCTCTTGAAGTTGGTGGGCTCAAAAACCTGTCATATCAAAAGTAACCGGGTTCTAAGGAGCTCAATATCATTGGGTTGTTTTCTGTGTTCATTGTTTTGATTTAGCCACTGAACTGGCGATCAAAATATTCTAAGAAAACAACCCTCAATGAGTGTAGTATCGAGTATCTACCAACTTCGGACTGCACCAAAGTCGGTCATCTCACTACCCCTAAAGAGGCCAGGATGGTCAAGTAAGGTTCCTAAGGTCAATTGATGCTTCACGACACCACGCGACGGCCCCGTACTCTCCTTGACTTGACTCAAGGGTTACGGTACTCACCAAAGTGCCACATCAACGTAGCAACTGCTTCAACCGTGTCGGTATACCCCGCACAGTTCCCTCACAGTTTGTTGCTACCTAAAAGGTATCCCCCAGATCCGGGTTAGGATCTATAGAACTCCCAAAACAGGCCCATAATATTAAAGCAATCAAAACAGGAAATTGAAAACATAAGTATGATCTAATCCTAAGGTACACCTCACTTTTATAAGATTCCCCAGCAGAGTCGCCAGTTTTGTGGTTCGCGAAATGTCGCGGTAAGCAAGAGTCGCCACCGTCTTTTATGTTCTCCAACAAGGAAAGGACAAAAGCACAGCAAAATTCCTTCTTTGAGATGTCTCTCGGTTCGAGAGGTATATTTATAGAAAGGGAAGGTGTTAGCACCCTTTCTATCCATGGTTATCCATGGGCTCTTAGGTACTTGCTCTTATGTTTTCAAAATTTGTTTGCTTTTCAAGTGTGTGTGGGTTTTGAAAAAAGTTTCGTTTGAAAAATTTCTAAGTAACTCTTGCATCTGTCCTCAAGAGTGTATGAAAAATTTGTTTGAAAACTTTTGAAAGTGTCAGTGTGAAAAGTTTGTTTTGTAAAGAGCAAGTACCCATGAGATCTACCTACTCTAAGGAATTAGGCTGTGTAAGAGTCCTTTAAACAGTGCTATCCCACTATTGAGAAGTAGGTAGCACTGTCATTGGAGGTATTCGGGTCAATTCGATGATTAGGGACAGTGTGGTCACCGAAGCAATAGTAGGACACCTTAGAAGTAACCCTAATGTCCTAGATCCTTTTTTATCTGAGGCAACCGTTTCGAGGCAATTGGATCTTAGACAGGAGGGCGACCTCTAAGACACCCTATACTTGACTACCACGTTCGAGGCAACCAGTGAGGCGTACCCTAGGAGTGGCATGTGCACGTATGTTGTTTCATGTTAATATTTATCTTGTACGTATTATTTGTGAGCTACGGATTGATTTTATTATTCATACAAGTCTTTCATGCATTGTTAACAGTTAAAAGTGCGGAAAATTAAAGTGCGGAAATATGAATCTACGCTATTACAAGGCGCAGGTCTATACATCGCCAAAAACAAAAACCCGTTTTGGAAAATAAAGTGCGAGAAAAGTAAATAAAAGCGGTAAATCCTAATTAACTATTACATCCTTTGAGCAGATACATAAATAATCAAAATAAGAATTAAAATGCGAAAGAAAATTAAATCGGGACGTCCTAGGGTTTTGACCCTTTTTGAGAAAAGAATTTAAGTCTTGTCCTTTTTGCAATTAATCAAATATTAAACCTAAACCTAATTAATTAATTAATTAAAAGAAAAGTGTTTTTTTTGTGTTTTTTAAGTTTTTAATGAAAATAAGATAAAGAAATTAAAAGTCAAAAGAAACCCTAGTTCTAAATTTATTTTATTAAAAAAAAGAGTCAAAATTGAACCTAATTTAAACTAATTTATTTGTT
This sequence comes from Vicia faba, assembly GCA_948472305.1. NCBI lineage: Eukaryota > Viridiplantae > Streptophyta > Magnoliopsida > Fabales > Fabaceae > Vicia > Vicia faba. The sequence goes on along the minus strand of OX451736.1, from coordinate 1,361,166,118 downwards.
AGTATTTTATTTACAAGAAAAAGTCCTTTTTTATGTTTTATGTTTTTTTTATGAAAATAAAAAGAAAAAGAATTAAAAAGTTAGTAAACAAAACCCTAATTCTAAACTAATTTTATTTATTGTAAAAAAGAAATTAAAATTACCTAATTAAACTAATTAATTTGTTTACATTTTATTCACAAAAATAATTGTTAATAGATAAAATAATGAATAATAAAAATATTATAAATATTATAAATATTTAAGTTTCTGAATTCAATATGAAAAATAATTTGTTTATGAATTAATAATAATAATTATAATAATTAAAAAGAATTAAAAGGGAAAGAAAATAAGAAAAAGAATAGCAAACCAGGGGGGTATGCTGGCCCAGATGGAGGTGTTGTTCTGGAGATTTAGGCCCAAGAACACCAAGCCTTTGTTGACTTTCATAATCAAGCGCCTGTTGGTTGACTGGGGAATATAGTGTTCATCACTTTTTGGCCTTTGGATTGATGATCATGGCCACTTGGCATGTGGAGCGCTGAAGGTTCATGGCGGAATTCTCTTGGAAGCCTGCATAGAATCATGTTATGAAAATAGAAATAAATATTGGGGTGGACCTGGGAATCGAACCCAGGTCCCAATACCTATTACACGTTTGCCTTAACCACTCCACCACTTTGCTTTAGTCATCAATAAAACAAACAAAAATTAATATATTCAATAATCAATTCCAATGCTGTAAAACTAAAACGCGCGCATATTATTTGAATGGACCAACCACATGTTGCCAGCACGTCATCTTCTTCGTTGGCCTGTAAGAAAAACAAACAAATAGCGGGGGGTTTTAACCCCCACAAACTGCAAAATGCAAAAATAGCGATTAGCTCTGTGCGTTATATAAATAGGCGCGAGGGTTGGGTTGAGTTCGTCTGGCCTTGACAAACTCAACCATATTCGTTATGAGGTCCAATTTTACTTATGCTGTAAAGCCTCAATTGAGAGCTTCGAAAACCCTAGAATTCAACAATGGTGGTTTACGTTTCAGGGCACCATAATGCAATTCAATCACACTAATAGCTTCGTATGAGTCCTATAAACATAACACAATCAATAAAAGATGTTAAAAATGCATGAATCGATGATTATGATTTTGAAAAAAAGTAGTAAACCGTATGACTGTGCAGGGCGATTTCTTGAGGTAAAACACTTGGTTTCGATTGCAAATTGTTTGAGTATGCTAGCAACGTGTTTGAATCAAGAAAAGGCTTCTAATTATGCTGGAAGGTTGATTTCAGTTTTCAACTTTTTCTTGATTTTTTGGATTTTGGTTATGGTGTTTTACAGCAGCTTGCACGTCCATAGCACTAGGGTTGGCTTCGGTATTTATGTTGGAAGGGAATTAGGGTACAAACTAGGTCAAAGATCCATGGAATTATGTTTTCAATCTTTGATTTCAAATCAAATCTTTTTTGCATATTTTTGATTGATAAAGCTTGCCAAACATGGAGATTTTTTCCTCTTGATGGATGCACGAAATTGCCAGCTTTCCCTGATCTTATTTGCTTCACAAAAGATTTGAAAATCATATCTTTTGAATTTTCCTACAATTAAACCAATTAAATGAATTATTAATCAATTAAAAATTCAAATAATTAATAAAAATAAGAAAATAATTAAATTTAAGTTCAATGGGTCGTGCATAGGCCTTGGACAATGTTTCAAGAAAGAATTTGAGGCCCATTAGCAAAAATGAAGTGTTTTAGGCAAAGTTGACTTTTGCAAATTCCCAAAAATTTCCCAACTTCTCCAATGCATATCTTGCTCAATTTTGATCCTATGAACATGTTCTTTGACATTTTGGAAAGTTCTTGAAGTCCTCTAACCAATGCCTTTGGTCCCATGTCATTTTGATTTACCAATCTCAAGTTATGGTCTTTGACTTAAAGTGCCTTTTTGTTGACTTTTGAAATTGACCTATAATGTAGAAATTGATAACTTTTTGTGAGAGCATTTCCTGGACTTGGAATGTGAAGATGAGTTGTAGTAAATGTCATCCCCTTCAAAATGAGCATTGGATGGGATTTTTCTGATGAACCATGAAAAAGTTATGCCTTGGTCAAGTTACAGATGACTTTTCAGTTGTCCAAAAATAGAAACTTTTGACACCTTGATGATTTTTTGAGCCATTCTTATAGAATCATGATCAAGACATGATCAAACGATGATTGTGGCTTCAAAATAAGATGTTGACCAAAAATTTTGACTTTTGACTGCCAAATGACCATTTTGCCCCTACAGTTGATTGTAGATCAAATGAAGCTTTTGACTGTGCAACTTGACCCTGTGAGTCTTGGAACTTGCCATGTAGATGCTTGGTATTGTATATAGGCTTATGGGACTTGATTGGACCATTGAAAACCATAAATTCCTTGTAAGAACAAAAACCCTAATTTTGACTGGCTTAGGAGGTGGTTTGACTGTGTAACCCTTGAGGAATCTTGAAGCATTTGAAGATTGATCTTGACAAAAATTGAAGAATATGGGAGGGAAAATTTTGGGGTACAACACCACCTAAGGTAAGGCTCAATGGTAATGGAATTCTTGTGTCCCAGCGTCTTACTGTCCATTTTGCTCACCATCCTCCAAGCTCGGATAAACCTCTGACGGTAGCTTTGATCGTCGCTTTCATAGTTGAATACCACTCCTTGGATGAGCACCTCATGTGGGCTATCCCTTCGGGCGTAACCAAACTGTCATAAGGCTAAGCAAGGGTTGTAAGTGATACCTCCTTTAATTCCAAGTAAAGGGACATTAGGGAACTCACCACAACAGTTGATAATAGTAACATTCTCCAAGGATCGGGAACACCAATGAACATCTGAATGTCTGAGCGTCATCAACCTATGGGGCCACCTCAAACCTTGCTCATTATTTAATAAAGATCATGGAAGATGTGAAATAAACCATCTTTCCAAGAGAGGAGTGCAACACATGAGGATCCATATCTTCCTCATAGTGCGAGAATGAAAAGAATGAAGGATATCTCCCAACAAAATAGGCACTGGATTGCGAGACATGAAGATTTTGACAGCATTTACATCTATGAGTTGGTCAGGATTTGAAAACAAAACCATCCCATAGATGAGAAGGGCCAATATTTCTTTAAAATCTTGTAAGTCTAAAGAGTTCCAACAATCTTGAGCTTTCTCGAACAAGAACTTTTCTAAGAAACCTTTGACACCACTCCTTATTTCCCAATTAGTTGTGATATAAGATTGTTGCAAGTATAATTCTTGGGCAATCTCTTCAGGTTTTGGATCTCTTTCCGTACCGTTGAAGGGTAGTTGATTGAAAATGGGAATCCTCAAGAGTTGTGAGAATTCTTCTAGAGTAGGAACATGCTGATAATCAGGAAAAGTGAAGCAATGGTGTAAAGGATCAAAGAATTGGAACAACACCTTCATCATAACTTCATCAGTGTTGGATGTAACTAAGCTTAGTATGCGACCATGTTTTTTGGTGAATGGATAATTCTCAGGAATCCTTGATGCTAACTCTTTGAGGTGAGGAGGAATTCTTACGAGATTGACTTGGATAGTATTCCTGGGATAGAAGCCATGTCCTCCAAAACAGAACAAAGATAAATCCCAAAAAATCCTTGAAATGGTTAGTGAGAATGAATATGATGTTATGTACAAGTAAGCATATACAAACAAGGCAAACAAGTCCTTAGGTTTAGGCTTGCATGGAGTCTCATAGGTAAGTACCCTCTTGAAGTTTAGTTGGCTCAAAATTGTCCTAGAAATAGTAATCGGGTTCTAAAGGATCTCAATATCACAGATTTGTCTTCTCCGGCATTGTTTCAGCGCAATCCTCTTTCATGGCGACCGAAATATCCCGAAAAGCCAAATCTCAATGAGTGTAGTATCGAGTATCAACCAACTTCAGACTGCACCAATGCCAGTTATCTCACTACATCCTAATGGCCAAGTTGGTCAAGTAAAGGTTCTAAAAGTCAGTTAGTGTTTCATTACATCACACAGCGGCCCCGTATTCTCCTTGACTACTCAAGGGTTATCGGTACCCACAAATATGTCACACTAACGTAGTTATTGCTTAGACCATGTCGGTATACCCTGCACAGTTTCCACAACGTATTGCTACTTACCTATAAGGTATCCCAAATCTGAGTAGAGGATTAGAACAAGCCCAAACAAGGAACCAAAATGTAAAGCAAACAAATCAAACAATGAAAGCAAGTAAAGGTGATCTAGCCCTAAGGTAACCCCACTTTTAAGTTTATCCTCCCCAGCAGAGTCGCCAGTTCTGTGATACAGTGGGAGAACTGACTTGGGTGTTTTGCATTTTATCGCAAATATTGTGGTTAACAAGAGTCGCCACCGACTTTTCTTTTATCCAAAAGGAAAGGCTGAAAAGAACAGGAAAGACCTTTGAGATTATTTCTTGAGTTCGGGGGGTAGATTATGAAAAGGGAAAGTATTAGCACCCTTTTCATCCATAGTTATCTATGGGCTCTTAGTTGCTTGCTATATCACTTACTTTTGTTTGAAAATGTGCTTTGTGTGGTTTTTTAATGTATTTAGAAAAGGCGTCATCGTTTAGGCAAACTTTGTAATAGTTCTCGTTCGTAAGAACGTATACAAAGTGTTGATCTTTTGAAAATGTTTCATGTTTGGAAAATGTTTTGAAAGTTTTTTTGAAAGTGTTGGTATTTGTTTTTAAAATAAGCAAGGGTGTTTTATTTGAAAATGAGCAAGTAACTAGGAACAATCTACCTACTCAAAAGTCTTTGTTCATTTCTCCCTTTCCTTTGATATTTCTATCTTACCATTGATTGATAAGAAGCCTTATCTTTGGATGTAAAGGGACGGGTGTGGGTCATTGTATAACCATGATAACGACATTGTAAGATATCTTAGCATTTTTTCTTAAGGGACTAAGATCATTTTTGAAAGGCAACATTTGATAGCGTCATCAAGGGACTATGATCTTGTATTTTTTATTGCTTTTTGCTAAGACATCTCACATGCATAACATGGCCATTTTTGTAAGGAAACAAAGTTGAATTACCCTAAGGGTTCAAGTGTGCAAGTGTATTGGATTTACATGCATTGTTTATCTTGAATTAGGGTTTGCTATTTGTTGATTTTATGTCTTGCCATACACACCCTAATTACTAACAATATATTAAAGCAATAAAATTGCACAAAAGTAAAGTCCTACGCTATTACATCATTAAGGGGATGGGGTGTACACTTTTACAAATGGGGATTGCAAGAAATTAAATTCCTAATTATCTATTACAACCATATTGAAATAATGTACAAGAAATGTAAAATGGACTTGTTTTGTTTTTGTTAAGAAAAGAAGTAATTTTGCTTAAGAAAATATTTTGATCTTTTTGCTTTAAAAGAAATAAGACAAAGTATGTGATTATAAAAATATTTTAGGTGTTTTGATTATTAAAGATAAATTAAAATAATAAGAGGAAAAGGGGTCAGAATCAGCGCGTGGCTGAAATGAGAGGGAACATAAGTTCTGGCTATGATATGCTGCAAGAAAGAAAATGTTAGTAGGAAAATAGAAGGTCAGAAGTTTTGGGTCTTGGTACACCAAAATTTTGAGGTTGGTGGGAATCTAGAAGTTCTAATACCATTGGCAAATAAGAAGTTCTGGTTGTTTGAGAGAGTGAGGTGATAATGTTTTTGGGTGAGGCTATTTAGAAGTTCTGATCTAGGAACATTGTCTGACAGATAAATGGGTGAAAATGTCAATAAATGAACCTAAAAAAAGATGCTTTTAGGGCTAGAACCCAGTACCCTTAGCACTAATGTCTTATACGCACGCTTTCTACCACTGGGGTGACTGTACATCCATTATTGGAAATAAAACATAAACATATAACACAAAGCAAGCTCTGATGACGAATTTCATCTCTTTCTCCATGCTAACCAGAACATCTGCAACTTAGTCATTTCTCAACAGAATAGAAAACACGAACATAGCAGTTATGGCAGGTTTCTATCATGATTTCAAAAACACAAAAAAAATCAAGACTGTAAATCAGAAACAAGCATGTATCTGCTAATCCTAACTTCCTTAAGAAGTTCTGAAATAATATTCCCCCTAATTAGGCAGAAAGTACATGAAACCTCAGAATATGTACAACATCAGAATCAAGACGTCTACATTGTATTTTAGCCATGCAAGTTTAACAATGTCTAGGTAATGTGATGAGAGTCAGCAAAAACTTACCTTGCTGCTGAAAGATATTCTATGAGTTGGAACCTGATTCTGACTGATGTGATGTTCTGACTAGCTTCCTCACGTGTTCAGTAGGTTGGAACAAACTTTAACTTAGGCTATGAATGGCTGGAAAATTCTGGAACAGCCAAGACGCAAAGTTCTGACTTTTTGAGGTAGGGACGAATGGGGAACATGTTACAGTCTGAAAACAGAAGTTAAGACAATTTCTAAATATATATCAGAAGTTGTATGGATGGTTTGGTCAAGAAACACTTAAGGGAAATTGGAGTTTGAATGCAAGAATCAAAAACTAGCAGGTTTTGTATTTGTGTTTGCAGTTTCGGACTCCTAGAATTTTTAGCAAGGTTTCAAGGATTTTTCTTTTCAATATTTTTAACCTCTTTACAGTTGACAATGAAGTGCAATTTATAGGCAATGATCTTCTAGCTTGTAGAAATCAAGAGTACAACCATCATGCTAGGGCGCTGACTTTTTCTTGAAGCAAGTTAAACAAGTATGGTGGTTAGCAGCTTTTAGTCGTGCCTAAGTTGGATTTGTAAGAATGAATTAAGGAAAAGTACCCTTAGAAGCAAAAGCAAAGCATGGGCCCTGCATACTCTTGTACAAAAGTTTGCATTTTCAAGGACAGCAATGTACTTCTATTCCACACGTGGGGAAATCCTTTGGATAAAAACTCAAAAATGGTTGTGAGCATTAAATGATGATGAGATTTATCAAACCAGAAATCCTGCAATATCAGATTATGCATCATAGCTTAATTCTGGGTTAGAAGTTCAGCATCAGCGCAACTTAGAACAAACATCCAACTTTTTATATTTGAATCTCTTTGCTCCAGCATGTTCTGAGTGAGTTCTCGGACTTTCCAGAGAGCTTATAACACGCTTTGTAAGCCCTCTTTGAACTACTCTTGCAAATTCTGACTGAACCTACATGAAAACTGACCATAAATTGTAACCAAATTCTGATTTGAAAATGCTCAGAATTTACTAAGTGTTTAAGTTTCAGGGATGTGTCTTTGAAGACTGATAACTTGAAATCCCAGCATTCCTAAAAGAAGTTTTGTTCTACCATATTTTAGATCTCATTGAGATCTATAACTCTTGTGTTAGAAGTTCTTCCAGAATTAACTTGCATCATGGTGAAGATCTGGCCAGAAGTTCTGAATTTATCATATTTCTTAAACACTCAGAAAAATTTCAAAGTATTTAGAATTTTGACTTTTTCAACATAATCTTGACTTTGATTTTCTTGATGAAACAAACTTCATACTTTAACATGCCTTGATGAAATATGATTCTTGACACTTGATATTGATCCAAAAGTCAAAATTTGACTTTTCAATGTGTAATTGACCATTTTTCTGTTGTGCATGATTTTCTTGGAAAATTATAATCCAAGACTTGGAACTTTGATAGAACCAAAACTGAGGGTCCAGGAAGATCCTTTGAGAAATGAGAGGGAAAATTTTGGGGTAAAACAAAAGCGTACAACTATGTCCTGATGGATCACCCCGCAGACAGACTTCAGTATCAAGTGTCAAATTCAGATGGTACTAATCAATCCAGTCAGCATCGGTCAAGTAGCAAACTGATCATTTCACATAGTCGTTTTTTTCTTTGTATAATACTTTGTATAGTTTTCATTTTCATGATGGCATTCTCTTACTAGGATGTCTGTCTCCGTGTAAAAAAACGCCTGCTATAGGCAGACTTCTTTAGAAAAACTACCTCTTTGAAAGTGCATAAACTATTTGTTTTATTTTCCTGTTTTGATTTGGAAAAAAAAATGTCTAGCGATTATTTTTAACATATGCATTTGAATATAATCACCGATTACGAATACACGCATAAAAATAGAAAGATAGCTACTAATGGCTTTAAGAAACAAGACAATGTCTAAAAAGCCATCTGCAAATCCCCGCAGATACATCCCACAATAGATACAGAGACGTCCTCCTACAAAGTCACTACCATCTCCTCAGCATACAGCCTATTGATGTCAGAGGTTCCGACATCTCCTGCAGAGAAAGAGTCTCCAATCATCTCCCCAGCATCTTGATGAATTCCATAACATGGTTCATAAACTTCTTGGGTTCCCCCAACAAGGCTTCATAAAAATCCCCAAGCAGTTTACGGAGTTTTCTTTCCCCAGTAGAGTTTTATTGCTCTAGCCACAGAAATCCATCGCCTAGAAATTCAACTTCAACAAATAATAAAGAATAACATTCTTCATCCCTGACAGCAGTCAAGGATTTTTTTCCCTCGATCCAGTGACGCTACAAAGAACAACTAATCAGTTCATATATTGCATTCATACATTATTTTACAAACATCATAACATATGCATACAAAATACATATAGCACAATCTCATTTATTTTGAGAATATCATGCATCATGACATCGCATACACCTAAAATCTTTACCTTTTCAGGAAAGATCAACAAACAAATATCATCATAAATTTTCAATAAGTTCTAGATTAATACCTAAAACAAGACAAGAAAACTATCTGTGAACAACTGATTATAGATTAATACCTGAAACAAGACAAAACAAATATCTATATGAGCATATTGAAGATTAACTCCCGAAAAAACACGGGGAAACTATCTTTCTTTCTCTAAAGTTCCAAATTAATACCTGAAACAAGATAGGACAACTATCTGTGAACAACTTATTGTAGATTAATACATGAAACAAGACAGGACAACTATCTACATCAGAAGATAGAAGATTAACTCCCGAAACAAGACGAGAAAACTATCTTTCTTTCTCTAAGGTCAGAGATTAATTCCTGAAACAAGCCATGGCAACTATCTCTACGACCAACAAAAAAACAAGTTATAGATTAATACCTGAAACAATACAGGACAACTATCTGTGAACAACTGATTATAGATTAATACCTGAAACAAGACAGGACAACTATCTACATGAGCGGATTAAAGATTAACTCCAGAAACAGGACGGGGAAACTATCTTTCTTTCTTTTTTGGTTAGGTAAAGATCAATTCCTGAAAGAAGATGAGGCGACTATCTTTATCACCAATGGTATTAACTCCCGAAACAGATTGGGTTTACCAACAAATTGATTGTAGATCAATTCTCGAAACAAGATGGGGCGACTATCTACATGACAAACACTTCCTTCAAGACATCTATTGTTTCAGTATAAATCGACCAAATATTTATTCTGATACTTCTTCCAATTTCTACCAACAGTCATTCTGGATGGCATCTGTAAGACAATCTCCGACAAACTCGTTATCACCTCACTAAATGGCATCTTTATCCCATTCCCGTCACAATCAACAACCACATCATCGAGTGCAAATTTCTGGGCACTGTAGTGTTCAATCATCTTCCACCTTCAAGTCACGAATGGCGGACTCGTCAATCTAACTCTTCAGGTTTAAGAATATTGAACAGGGGCAACTGTTGTACCCCAAAATTTGCCCTCTCTTTTCTCAAGACATTTCTCACAAATATTTTCAAAAGCTCAAGTTTGCACAAGTATAATTGTACTTTTAATGCCCCATATAGTTTCCATGGATCATATTGGATTTTAAAGCATCAGGCCGAAGATGGAATTTCTGAATCTTCGAAAGGAGGAAGAGGAAACTGTCGAAAGGGCAAAGCAGATAATAAAAAAAAGGTGTGCATTTGCAGATAACCATGTCGAATTCAAAATCTTGTTCAGTCTATTCGAACCACGTGACTGATTGAAAGGAGTGATTGGAAGATTTTGACAAGTCAAAGAAGAGAAAGATTGCTTCGATCCCCAAGCTTCGACTGGGCAATGGCTTCCTTCGAGCAACCTGCTTCGATCCACCTCTAAACCCTTCGACATAGATAGTTTCGACACTATGGATTACAAGTCTACATTCATGCTTGCTTCAATTCCCAAGCTTCGACTGGGAAATGGCTTCCTTCGAGCAACCTTCTTCGATCCACCTCTAAACCCTTCGACACACATACTTTCTACACTATGAATTACAATTTGAAGTTTGGACATTCGAACTTTTAACCACTTAATCAACTGATTACTCAAGATATGGTTACTGGTAGGAAAGCAATCCAGAAGTTATTTCCTTTCGACCATGCCAATGAGATCATCTTGCATACTCAAAGTGGTACACTTAGATGAATGTTGGTTCATTCGAAGAACATACAATTGGTGGAAACAAAAATTGTTTTGTCTGTTGATGAGTTTGGTTGAAGGTTCAGATGAATGTGGTCCATTCGAAGAACATACAATTGGTGGGAAAAAATATTGTTTTATCTATTGATGAGTTTGGTTGAAGGTTCAGATGAATGTGGTCCATTCCAAGAACATATAACTAGTGGAAACAAATAATTTTATGTCTGTTGATGAGTTTGACCGAAGGTTCAGATGAATGTGGTCCATTCTAAGAACATACAATTGGTTGAAACAAATATTGTTTTGTCTGTTGATGAGTTTGGTCGAAGGTTCAGATGAATGTGGTCCATTTGAAGAATATACAATTGGTGGAAACAAATATTGTTTTGTCTATTGATGAGTTTGGTCGAAGGTTATGGATCTATGTGATCAAAATGAAAGGACGAAGTAAGTGTTACATTCAGATGAATGTGGTCCATTCGAAGAACATATAATTGGTGGAAACAAATATTGTTTTTTCTATTGATGATTTTGGTCGAAGGTTGTGGATCTATGTAATCAAAACAAAAGGATGAAGTATTCGACATCTTTTAGAGATTCAAGATGCTTGCTGAACAAAGTCCTATATTATGCCAAGGCCAAGCTTGCTGTACTGTCCACATAATAGCCTAAACCCATGTCAAAAAAACAATTTGTTGTACTGCTATGAAACAACCTTGCACTAAGCTGCCACAACACTCCAAAACTGCTGCAAAATAGTCCTACTATGCTGCTCCTAAACCAGTCCAGGCCTGCATTATCTCAGTCCCATATTTGCAACCAAATTAGCATATAAGAGATGCACCTAAAAAGCTATGAAAAGAGCACCCAAACTGTTCAAATTGTATTTGTTTTCCCCTAAAAATCCCAACAAGACTCTTCTATAAATAAGTTGTTTCACAACATACAAAGGGGGGATTTTGGCAAGGAAAAAAGGAGAAGAAAAAAAAGAGAGAGGAGAGAACATGAAGGCCGAAGCCTTTAAACACTCTTAAACCCAGAACCAAAAAAAACACAACACCTCTGTTTTCTTTTCGATCTCAAGAACATTCAAGGTAGCAACTCAGTTTCGAAACACAAATTACAGCTTCAAGGTAAGTCTTATTGACTTTAAACCTTTCATTTAAAGCATTATTGATGATTCATCTTCGAAGATAATATGTAATAACCATTGTCTTTGAAACTAACCTTTTGTTTATCTTCCTTTCTTGTCAATTATATGTTAATAACTAACCTGTACAGACAATAAAACAATGTTGGAGTAAAAAACTACAGCATGATTCGACATAAATCCTTAGTTTTCGACATATACTACTTTACAAGCCCAAACAGAAGGGGAAAAGGCTGTGTGATTCGACACATAAAATTATGCTTCGATTCATACTGAGTTCGACTTGGAATTACAGGGTCAAAAGAAGGATATGTTCGATGCATATAAGCATTCTTTGACACATGCTTCGACACATGATGTCGAAAGATTTGTTTTTTTCTCCCTTTTGCGCTGTTTTTTTTTTACATATTTCATATATTTTCTTCATAGCTATTAAATATGTTTTGTAATAGATAATTAGGTTTAATTTCTTGCAATCCCCATTTGTAAATTTGTATACCCCATCCCCCAAATGATGTAATAGCGTAGAACATTTATTTTTCGCAATTCTATCGCTTTCATAAATTTTAGTAATTAGGGTGTGAATGGCAAGATAAAAAATCAACCTTAGAAAATCCTAATCCAAGACAAGACAATGCATGAAAAATAAACACTTGCACACTTACACCTCTAGGGTTAACTCCACTTATTGCCTTGAGAAAAATAGTCATGATGTGCTTGTGAGCCATCTTAGCAAAAATAATCAAAATCCAAGATCATAGTCCCTCGATGACGCTACGAATGTTGCCTTACAAATGATCTTAGTCCCTTAAGAGAAATGGTAAGATATCTTACAATATTTCCATTCATGATTATACGATGACCCACGCTTGTCCCTTCACATCCAATGATGGGGCTTCTTACCAAATGAATAGTAAGATAGAAACATCTAAAGGAGGAGGAAAAGAACAAAGACCTTTTGAGTAGCTAGGACACTCGTAGTTGCTTTCTCATAGACTAAAACTATTTCCACACTTACACTTTCAAAACATCTTTCAAAAACAAACATCTCTTTGAACTATTTTCAAAACCAACACTTTGTATACATTCTTACGACAGGAATCATTACAAAGTTAGGTGCAACAAAGGAGTTTTCAAAATATTTTCAAACTTACAAAGCACATTTTCAAACAAAGTAACTTTCAAATAATCTGGCAAGCAACTAAGAGCCCGTAGATAACTACAAATGAAAAGGGTGCTAACACCTTCCCTTTTCATAAACTACCCCCCAAACCAAGAAAAAATATCAAAGGTCTTTGCTCTTATTTTCAACCTTTCCTTTATTGGATAAAAGAAAAGTCGTTGGGGACTCATGCTATTCACAACAATTGCGATAAAACGCAAAAACAAACAAGTCAGTTCTCCCACCAAATTACATCTGCGAAGGATGGCAAATGTGAGAACTTGAAGTCGAAGACTGCTCTGGGAAATTATCAATATATCTTCCACAGTAGAGGTTACCTTCATCCAATTGTTTCTGGGATCAATGCTATTGTGGAGGATGAAGAAGAGCAGGAGATGTCGAATTATGTGACGCATGGAGTATGAGTCCAGAATTGGGTCACTATTGATGTTCCCACTTGCATCCATGTATCAAAGTAATTTGTTTTTGTTAATCTTTGCAAAAATCATTCACTCTGCCCAAAGTGAAAGTTGATATTGTATTGGCTTATCTGTTTGCTTTGATCATTAAAATCTTAAATAAAAGTTGTCTTTGATTCTGAAATTGTATCTTTATTTTCTGCCTTTTCTTGGAAAAACGGTAATCAGAAAAAACCTCTTTGGAATAAAAAATGACTTTAAATAAATCTACATAATCACTTGATATATGTGTTAGTTTCTAAAACCAATAATAAATTATATGTGTAGATTAATTAAAAAACCTATTACCCTACACCCTCTCCCAATTTTGAATATCCTGTGTATGTGGCCAAAGAAGAAGAATATGATGAAATTCCATAGGAGGTTTCATGGTTGCTCGAGCGTGAGGAAAATTCCATTCAGCCGTATAAAGAGCCATTGGAGACAACCAATTTGGGTTCAGAGGAAGATCCGAAGGAAGTCAAGATTGGAGCATTGTTGCATCCTGATGTGAAGAGAAAATTGATTGAACTGTTGAAAGAGTATGTAGACATCTTTTCTTGGTCTTACCAAGATATGCCGGGTTTAGATACGGATATTGTGGAGCATCATTTTCCATTAAAGCCAAAGTGCCCGCCAATCACGCAGAAATTGCAAAGAACTCACCCTGATATGGAAATGAAAATTAAAGAAGTGTTAAAGCAGATCAATGTCGGTTCTCTTCTGATACCATTGTACCCTTAGTGGATTGCCAATATTGTCCTTGTACCAAAGAAAGATGGAAAAGTTTTCATGTACGTAGATTACAAAGATCTAAATAAATCTAGTCCAAAAGATGATTTTCCATTGCCACATATTGATATGTTAGTTGATAGTACAGCAAAATTCAAATTATTCTCATTCATGGACGGATTTTCCCGATATAATCAAATAAGAATGGCTCCTAAGGACATGGAAAAAACAAGGTTTATCACACCCTGGTGAACATTCTGTTACAGAGTGATGCCCTTTGGGTTGAAGAATGTTGGTGCAACATACCAGAGGGCTATGAAAACCCTATTCCATGATCTGATGCACAAGGAAATTAAGGTATATGTTGATGATATGATTTCCAAATCACAAACTGGAGAAGGGCATATAGAAGATTTGTTAAAATTGTTTCAGCGTTTGAGGAAATATCGTCTCCGCTTGAATCCAAACAAATGCACCTTCGGTGTCCAATCATGGAAATTGCTAGGTTTCATTGTCATCCAAAATGGAATTGAAGTTGACCCTTATATAGTCAAAGCAATTCAAGAAATTCATGAGCCAAGGACTAAAAAGCAAGTTAGAGGCTTCCTTAGACGTCTGAATTACATTTCCAGATTCATTTCCCATATGACTGTATGATACGGTGGGAGAAATGACTTGAAGTTTTGCGTTTGTGTTCGCAAATGTTTCGGTTTAGCAAGAGCCACCACCGACTTTTTACTTTATCCAAAGGTCAAAAAGAACAAGAAAGACCTTTGAGATGTTTTCTTGGGTTCAGGGGGTAGATTATGAAAAGGGAAGGTGCAAGCACCCTTTTCATCCATGGTTATCCATGGGTTCTTAGTTACTTGTTTAGATCACTTGCTTTTTCTTTTCAATTGTTTGAAATGGTGCTTTGTGTGTGGTTTTTGAAAGTGTTTTAAAAAGAGGCCATCATTGTGGCAACCTTTGTAATGATTCTTGTTTGAATGTATACAAAGGTGTTTGTCTTTTGAAAAGATATTTCAATGTTTGAAAATTTGATTTGGGAAATGTTTTGAAATTGTGTTGTGAGATGTGTTTGAAAATAGCAAGGATGTTTTTGCAAGTTTTGATTAAGTAACTAAGAGTTGTATACCCTATTTTACTCAAAGATCTTTCCTATACAGTTTTAACCCTTTTGACAGTGTTGTTTTACCATTGCATTTGGTAAACAAACTTGTGCTTGGATGTTAAACGGGACAGGCACGGGTCATCGTATGTACCATGATAGCAATATTGCCAAGTATCTTTAGCAATTTTGAGGGACTAGATCATTTTTATATAGGCAACCAAGAAAGCGTCATCGAGGGACTATGATCTTTTTTGTTTTGTTTTTGTTTTGCCAAGATACTCAACATGCATAACATGGCCATTTTAAGGCGACAAGTGGATGAAACCCTAGGGGTGCTTGTGTGCATTGTGTTGTCAATTTTCATGCTTTTTGTCTTTGTATTAGTCAAGCTATTTGTTTTGATTTTGGATTTTTTGAATACAAACCCCTAGTCTCTAACATGGCATATTTGTAAGCATAAAGTGCGTAAAATAAATCTACATTATTACAACATTTGATATGGGAAGGGGGATACAATTTTGAATGGGGATTATTTTGCAAGAAATTAAAACCGTAATATTTACTATTACATCCAAATTGAATAATTGATACAAATAATAAATGAACAATATTTAAATAAATTAATTAAACAAATATGCAAACTATTATGAATATGCAAAAAATGTTTTGCTTATTTTTACGTATGTAAAAATATAATATTTAATGTAAAAAAAAGAAATAAAAAGATTATTTTTTTATTAAGGGCAAAAAACCTAATTTTCTTTAAGGAAAGTAAATATATATTATATATATTTTTTATGTACAATAAAATAAAATAATGTATATACAAAAATAAAATATATTTAGAAAAAATATTATTTAAGTATAAATAATGAAAAAAAGTAAAAGTATAATATTTAATGTATTATTTTCAAGTTTTCATTAAAATAAAAATAAAGGTATATACTCACTAAATTATATTTATGTTAGAAAATAAAATAAAATAAAATACAAAAAATAAATGTGACAATTTATAAAAATATTTTTGGTATTTTTTATGTTTGGAAAATAATAAAATAAAATCAGAAATGAAAAATAAATACAAAAATATAAAATCATAAAGAAATGGGCAAGGGGGGTGCAATCAGTAAAAGGGAGGTGTCAAAAACAATGCCAGGACCAAGCCCAGCCCACTGACTTCGTCTTCAACCTTTGTCAAGAAAAAACGCGTGCCTGACTTCAAACATGAACAACCTGCATACGTGCTCTAATGCAAAAACATATAACATCAAAGTTGTAGCATTTTTCAAGACGAATCCAACCATGTAAAGAACTCATTCTAACTCTCAAAGATCAGAGAGAATTTCTCTGGCCCTAAATCCTAACCTAATTTTTTCAGGAAGATCATGAATCAAATTCTCTTAACACGCTTAACTTAAATGAAAATTGAGCATATGTACAGCTTCATGGCTATGAATACTACATTTTTTATTCACAAACCTAAGCCTAATGATTCCTAAATAGAGAGATAGGAAGTTGATAAAATCCTATTTCAATTGGAATCGTGTATGACAATGTGGAGCTTTTCAGTGAGGCCTGAGGTGTTTGGGAGCTTGCTTGAACTTCCTCTGACCTTTCTCAATGCCTAGT
This sequence comes from Vicia faba, assembly GCA_948472305.1. NCBI lineage: Eukaryota > Viridiplantae > Streptophyta > Magnoliopsida > Fabales > Fabaceae > Vicia > Vicia faba. Next base: position 1,361,149,461 of record OX451736.1, on the reverse strand, counting down.
TTGCCTTGAATGTGCTTGAACAAGCTTGTAGAACTCAACCTGCACAAGCTGAAAATAGAAATGGTAAACCTTGTAAAGGGAGTTACAGTCACTCTTCAATGGTTGGGATAACTTGGATAGGTTATGTGGAATGTGTTTGAACCAGTTTGAGGCAAAACGCACGAGGGGTTTTTGCTATGGAAGTTAAACTGCAGGGAGTGCCCTGTTTTTCCAAAAAATGGTGATTTTTTGCTATGGTAGGCTTAAGGACTCAAAGGATCGTGTTTTAGGTTCAATACAACGTGTGAAACTTGTCTCAAAAGCTTGCAAGAGTTGGTTTTTTCAAATGTTCAAGTTGTAGTGTATTTGACAAGTTTCTTGTATTTTAAGTAAAAGCAAGCCATGATGCAAGACAAGCCTGTACAGGCTATCTATCAGCCTGCCCTTTGTGATCTTGGCCCCCTCAATTGGTGGATATTTTGTGTTGTACCAGATCTTGTTCAAGGCTCAAGAGATGTGGTTTGACATAAAGCAATTTTGACAAAAATGGCAATGTTGCCTTTTTGCTATTTAAGGATTAATCTTGTGTGCAATCCTCCCATGACCAAAAAAAAGCCTTAGACCAATGGATTTGCATTTAATTATTGAGTATGGAATGATTTTAGGACCTGTAATCAAGTACAAACAAGGCTGATTAGAGTTTGAAACTTGTATCAATATGAACATGCCATAGATCAAAAGTGAGTTTTTGCCAACTTCAAGCATTTGATTCTCCCTAACCACAAATGATTTTGGAGAGTTCTTGGACTCTTTAGAAAGCTTGTAACATGATATACATTCCATCTATGAAATTCATTTTGAGATTCCAAGTGGAACTATGTGAAAAATGGTCATGAAGATAGGTCAAAATCCTGCCTAAACTAGGGCAAAATTTCACAAAGTTAAAAGTTTCATGGACCCTTGTTCCAAAAATCATAACTTGAGATCCAAGCTTATTTTGGGAAAACTTTGTAAATAAAATTTGTAGACTTCGTGGAGGACTACAACTTTCATGTTGGAAGTTTTGTTTGAATCCAATTGCATCATGGTGAAAATGTTGGGCAAAATTTGGAATAATTAAGAAAATTTCATAACTTAGAAAAATTCTAAGTTATGAAAATTTTCAATCTTAAACCCTAATTTGCAAAATTGGGTTTCTTGATGAACAAGTTTCATGTTTTGACACATCTTGATGAAAAATGACCCTTGGCACTTGATTTTGACCAAAAAGTCAAAGTTTGACTTTTCAGTGTACAGTCAAATTTTGATCAGTTGACTGAAAAATTCATTTGTCAATCCAATGCAATTGAGATCTTTTGAACCTTGTGAATAGATCAAGATGATGCCATTGAGCCCTTGAATCCATGTTTGAGCCCAATTTGCCATTGGCTAGGTTAAAAAAATCAGAAATTGCCTTTGTGCAGTCAAAATCCTAAAAATGACCATTTTGCCCTTTTGATGATTTGATAAAAAATTGTGAGGTTTGACTGTAAATTGGCCACAGTTGACTTTTTCCCCAATACAACTGATTTTTAGGTCAACTGTCCAATTGACTGGGCAAAAATTTGATTCAAGGCTTGAAACTTGGTATGGACAATCTTGTAAGTCCAACATGAAGCATGAAAGTCATATTGAGCATTGGAAGTCCAAAAATCCCTGTGCAAACTCAAACCCTAATTTAGGTCATCAGTGCAAGGAGATGTCTTGAGCAGAGCAAAACCCTAATCCTGTCTGGAGTTCAAGGAGTCTAGTGAGGGGAAATCTTGATAAAATAAGAGGGCAAATTTTGAGGTACAACAGCTGCCCCTGTTCAATCTTCTTGAACCTGAAGAGTTAGATTTGCGAGTTTGCCTTTCGTGACTCGAAGGCAAAAGATGATTGGACACTAGAGTGCCCGTAAATTTGCACTCGTTAAAATGTAGCTGAGGGAATGGGCTTAAAGATGCCATTTGGAGATGGTAGAATCTTGCTGGAGATGGGCTTAAAGATGCCATCCAAGACTTTTTTGTTGAGAATCAGGAGAATGAATATCAGAATGGTATCCGTATCTGTAACGTATCTGAGTTGTATCTAGAGATTGGATTCGTATGAGAAAAGGAATAGCGTCCGTGTCTGGAGCGTATCCGAGCTGTAACTGTATTTGATTCTTGAATGAATATCAGAATGACTTCCGTATCGGGAGTGTATCGGAAGTTGAGATCTTGTATGAGTAGTAGAATGACTTCTGTGTCTGGAGTGTATCCGTACTGTAACTGGGATCCGAACAAGTGACAGAATGACTTCTGTATCTGGAGTGCATCTGAACCTAAAGTTGATAGTTGAATCTGAATGAGAACTAGAATGGCTTCCGTGTCTGGAGCGTATCTAGCTTGTATCTGATTGCTGAAGTCTAAATGACTAGCAGAATGACCGTTGTGTCTGGGGTGTATCCATACTGTATCTGAAATAAGAGATCTGAATGAATAGCATAATGACTTCCATGTCTTGGAGTGTATCCATCTGAAATATTTGAACATTTGTTAAGGGCAACTTTTAATCTTATCCTGAAAAGGGTAAAATGTTAGCTAAAACACAAAGTTATGTTACATGACATGTATGATGTAATAAAATGTGTTATATCAATGTTTATGATATATGAATGTAATGTATGTAAGATGATTAGCTGTCTTGCTGAGGAAAACAAATCTTTGACAGCTAGAGATAATGAAATCTTTGACTGTTGCCGGGGAAAATAAATTCTTGACCGCTTGTTGGGGATAGAAGATTCTTGGCAACTTGTGTGGATTAACAAGAACTTTGACAACTTCCATGGGGATGTGAGAATCCTTCACGACTTTTTTGGGAATAAGGAAAACCCTGACGATCTCTACTGGGGAATCAAAACCTGGGAGGCTTCAACTGGAGAAATGAGAATAAGAATCTTCGTTCTGTTGGGAAATAACTCTGTGGGGAGAATGTTTATTCCGTTGAAGAGTTCTCAAAGGCTTGGGTTGTATGCCAATCTACTGGGGAATTTGGAGGGAAATGGATGGTATTCCACCGAGGTTTAAGGGTTGAAGTTTTGGACTCCGTTGGGGAAGAAAGTTTTATCTTCGTTGAGGGTTTGCAGTTCAAAGTTTTCTGGCTCTGTTGGGGATATGTATTTCAAAGCTTCAACTCTGTTGAGGATCTGGATGATGTACTGCAGGGGATTTGCTCTGGAATAACCTAAAGACATTTTCCTATACTTTCAACATATCAGTAATTATCCTTTCTTATTTCGTTTTATTTGTAAGCAGTGATTATATTCAAATGCATATGCTCATTTAATAAATCATTGGATGTTTTCAAATAAAACACAAGTGTAAAAAAGAAAGAAAAGGCAAACAAATTTCTGCACTTTGAAGTATCTTTATATTAAGTTTGTATAAGTATTTTGTACAAAGGAGACATACACCCTAGTAAGAGAACGTTGTCATAAAAAATGAGAAAACATTTTTTACAAAGAAAGATGGCTATGTGTAACAACTCCATGGGGTTCCCATTCTGCTATAGCCTTCGTAACTCTAAGTATCTTGTTCATTCGTTGCTTCGTTCAACGTTGATTAGGTTGATCAGAAGCCCGGAGCTTGTCTGTGAAGAGATTGTCCTTAAAGTGATTCAACGAGACATAGTCATACGCTTTAATTCCCTAACTTTTGCCTGGACCGCCCTTTCGGGTTTTCGATCCACCGGGAAACCCTTTTTTGCCACAGTCGCCCTTTCGGGTTTTCAACTTGTCGGGTGTACATATTTTTTTATTTATCCCTAATTTTTCCCTGAACCGCCCTTTCGGGTTTTCCATTCACCGGGACGCCCATTTTTGCCTAAGTCGCCCTTTCGGGTTTTCGACTTGTCGGGTCATTTTATGCGTAGTATCTTGTGAATATGTCTGTGTTCGCAGGGTGCGGCAGGTCATCGCTGTCCATGGTGGTCAGAATCATCGCCCCACCAGAAAAGATGTTTTTGATCACAAATGGTCCTTCATAAGTAGGAGTCAATTTGCCCCTGGGATCACTTTGCGGTAAGATGATCCTCTTGATTACAAGGTCCCCGACTTGATATACTTGTCTTTTGACTTTCTTGTTGAAGGCCTTGATCATACGTTTCTGATACGCCTGACCATGGCAAACAGCTGTAAGTCTTTTCTCGTCAATCAAGTTAAGTTGGTCAAGCCGGGTCTGAATCTAATTGTCTTCATTCAAACCAGCATCCTTCATGATTCTCAAGGAGGGAATCTGAACCTCGATAGGTAAAACAGCTTCCATGCCGTATACCAAAGAAAAAGGTGTTTCCCCGGTTGAAGTGCGTGCCATGGTACGGTACCCGTGCAGAGAAAATGGTACCATCTCGTGCCAGTCCTTGTAGGTAACTGTCATCTTTTGAATGATCTTTTTGATATTTTTGTTCACAGCTTCGACGGCACCGTTCATCTTAGGCCGATAGGGAGATGAATTGTGATGTTGAATCTTGAATTGTTCGCACAGGGCAGTGATCATAGTATTGTTCAAATTTGTACCGTTTTCAGTGATAATCATGTCGGGGATACCATACCGGCATATGAGGTTCTGCTTGATGAAGCGGGCAACCACATTCTTTGTAACGGAGGCAAAGGAAGTTGCTTCGACCTACTTGGTAAATTAATCAATGGCCACCAGGATGAAACGGTGTCCATTGGATGCAGTAGGCTTGATCTCTCCAATCATGTCGATTCCCCACATCGCGAATGGCCAAGGAGTTGTTAAGACATTGAGAGGAACTGGGGGAATATGTACCTTGTCAGCATAGATTTGGCATTTGTGGCAAGTACGGGAATATGGATGACAATCAGCTTCCATGGTAGACCAGTAGTCGCCTGCCCGCTGAATCTTATTAGCCATCATATGACCACTTGAGTGGGTGCCAAAGGTGCCATTATGTAGTTCAGCCATGATCTGCTTAGCTTCAACCTTGTCCACACAACGGAGTAGGACACAATCAAGATTGCGCTTGTATAGGATACCATTGCTCAGAAAGAACTTGGCAGCGAACCTCCTTAAAAACTTTTTATCGTTGATTGAAGCTCCTTCAGGGTACTCTTGTGCTTCGAGATACCTTTTGACGTCGTGAAACCAAGGTTGGTCCATCACTTCTTCGGTATTAATCTCGTGACAATGTGCAGGTTCGTCCATTCGTTCAATGGTGATTTGAGGTGCCTCATTATCCCAATTAATTTTAAACATGGATGACATTGTAGCTAGCACATCTGCCAACTGATTCTCTTCTCGCGGGAAGTGCTCAAAGGTAATCTGTTCGAAGTGTGGTAACAATGTCAAGACATGTTCTTTGTCAGGGATGAGGTTAGGGTGCTTAGTATCCCACTCTCCTTTGATTTGACTGATAACCAAAGTTGAGTCCCCGAATACAACCAAAGATTTGATTCCCAAGTCAATAGCAGCCTTGAGACCAAAGATACAAGTTTCATACTCGGCCATGTTGTTGGTGCAGCTGAAGCAGAGTCTAGCAGTGAAAGGTGTATGGCAACCTTCTGGAGAGATAAGTATCGTGTAGATACCATTTCCAAGTGCATTGGAGGCACCATCAAAGTACAGAGTCCATCGGGATCCTTGTTCAGGTCCGTCATACGGTCTGTTTTCTTCAATGTTGCTCAAAGTCATGATATCCTCGTCGGTAAAGTCGAACCTCATGGATTGGTAATCTTTGACAGCTTGATGGGCCAGATGATCGGCTAGCACACTCCCCTTTATGGTTTTTTGGGTCATGTACTGTATATCATACTCAGTCAGGATCATCTTCCATCTAGCGATTCTTCTGGATAGAGCAGCCTTCTCAAAGATGTACTTGATCGGATCCATCTTAGAAATCAGCAAAGTGGTATGTGTCAACATATACTGCCTTAGCCAGCGAGCAGCCCATACCAAAGCGCAGCAAGTTTTCTCGAGCAGTGAGTAGCGAGTCTCACATTCGGTAAACTTTTTGCTAAGGTAATAAATTGCATGCTCTTTTCGGCCAGACTCGTCTTGGTGGCCCAATACGCACCCCATTGAATTATCCAAAACAGTTAAATACATGATTAAAGGCCTTCCTTCAACGGGTGGCATCAAGATAGGAGGTTCCAGCAAATACTCTTTGATCTTATCGAAAGCAACTTGACAATCATCATTCCAATTAACCACCTGACCTTTCTTCAACAGCTTGAAGATTGGTTCACAGGTAGATGTTAGGTGAGAGATGAACCTTGCAATGTAGTTTAGGCGTCCCAAGAAACCTCTGACCTCCTTCTCAGTGCGAGGGGCAGGCATTTCTTGTATAGCTTTGACTTTGGCAGGATCAACCTCAATGCCTTTGTTACTGACGATGAATCCCAAAAGTTTACCGGACCTGACTCCGAAAGTGCACTTGCTAGGGTTCAGTCTGAGCTTGTATTCCTTTAACCTGACAAACAGCTTTTGCAGATAGTTGAGGTGTTCTTCTTCTGTCTGTGAATGGGATATCATGTCGTCTACGTAGACTTCGATCTCATGATGGATCATGTCATGAAACAAAGTTACCATGGCTCGCTGATAGGTTATCCCGACATTCTTCAGTTCGAATGGCATCACTTTATAGCAGAAGGTACCCCACTGCGTAACAAAAGTAGTCTTCTCCATGTCTTCGGGGGCCATTTTGATCTGGTTGTACCCTGAAAATCCATCCATGAAAGAGAATACCTTATGTTGAGTTGTATTGTCGACCGAGATGTCAATGTGCGATAGTGGAAAGTCATCTTTCGGGCTGGCCCTGTTTAAGTCTCTGTAGTCCACGAACATTCTGACTTTGCCGTCCTTCTTAGGCACGGGCACAATGTTAGCAACCCATTATGAATAGGAAGTGACAGCAAGAAAGCCAGCATTGAACTGCTTCATCACTTCAGCTTTGATCTTTTCGGACATGTTGGGCCTCATTCGGCAGACTTTCTGTTTAATTGGTGGACAGTCTTCTCTGGTAGGGAGACGGTGAACCACAATATTTGTATCAAGTCTCGGCATGTCTTCGTAGGACCAGGCGAAGATTTCAACATATTCATTCAACAGCTGAACTAAGCGCTCTTTGACACTTGGCTCTAGGTTGGAACCCACTTTAACCTCTATTCTGTCTTCCTCTGTTCCCAAATTGATAGTCTCTAACAACTCTTCATGGGGCAGAATAACCCTTTCTTCCTGTTGCAAAAGTATAGCCAACTCTCCAGGCACTTCACAGTCTTCATCACCTTCATATTAGGCATGATTGACCAGATCTTCAGAGTCACTGAAGGCCATAGCAGAATTGTTACCCATGGAATCCAGAGTGGATGGGTACCTGCATTTTGTGAGTGTGGGTGTGTGTAAGGGATAGCCACCTTTAAACAAATAAAATGTAAAAAGAAAGAAAATGAACACAAAAGTTTATATATGAAAATGTCCATGATTCATTAAAAATGGCATATGAAAATGAAGAATCAAAACCCTTACAAATGGACCTATATGCCCCGGGTAAGGCATAAGGCGAAAAGAGTGTACGAATTGTTTAATAATTATTACAGACCAAACAGGAAATGTTCAAAAGATAAATTACTGATAGATTAAAGTAATGGGAACGAAGTCTTTCGCCTCCCAGTTGTTCAGTCCTCCTTCAATAGTTGGAAAGATCCAGTCTTTAAAATTGCTTTCTTCTTCATCCTCCTCTAAAGCATGAACTCCATGATGAGTGATTTTCAATGGAGGTCCTCTAGCCCGGGAGCGACGCACAGCTTTCTTACTAGCAGCAGTGAAACCCAATCCGTACTTATCTGTCTTGTGAGGAAAATCTAGCAGTTGACCCCATACTGTGCTTCCTCCTTCCTTGACTACAACCTCCGCATCTTTAAGGGATGACATCCGGGACACAAGTTTGGTAATAATGGGTACAACAGTCATTGTCTTGGCTACCGCAACTTCAGAAGAAACCTCTTCAAAGTGTTGGAAAGGTGTTTCTATGAATTCACCGTCTAACTCCACGTAGCGGAAAGAGTTAAGGTGGCTTATCATATACTCCTCCTCACCATGAACTGTTATGATTTTACCCTGGATTGGGTATTTGAGCATCTGGTGTAGAGAAGAAGTGACTGCCCCAAGGTTATGGATCCATGGTCTTCCCAACAAGCATGAATATGAAGGACGGATGTCCATCACATAAAAAGTAGAGTTGAAAATTTCTGTTCCCACCTTAATTGGGATGTCCACCTCTCCGTGAACCATCCGCTTAGAACCATTGAAGGCTCTAACAATGATATTACTGGGCTTTAGGGTCAAACCTTCACAGTCCAATCTACCCAACGCTTTCTTTGGTAGGAAATTTAAAGACGACCCGGTATCAACCAGAACATGCGCAAGAGTGGTCCCTCTGCACTCTACTGAGACATGCAGCGCATCATTATGCTTTCTTCCCTTAGATGTTAGATCGGCATCAGAAAAGCCAAGACCATTGTCGGCTGTAAGGCTAGATACACACTCTTGAAACTGATCCGCAGAATTTTCTTGAGGCACGTGCGCTGTCTTTAGGAATTTGATCAAGGCTTTGGCATGAGCCTCGGAGCAGAGCAATAAAGCCAGCATAGAGATTTTTGAAGGGGTTTTCCCCAGCTGCTCTACGATATCATAGTCGCTTTTCTTAATTATCTTTAAAATTTCCTCCATTTCCTTTTGGGTGGTCTCGGGGATAACCAAAGTCTGAGCCCTCGTCCTGACGAGCACTTCTTGGATCCCCTTACCTTTATCAGCAGTAACAGTATAAGGTATAGCTTCGGGAGTAACAATTTCTTCAATAACTGGACTTCGTATAGATATCTTGACTGGAACAGGAGCACTTGAGGGTTCAAAGATTGCCCTTGGAGGAGCAATCTCCGGAGAGAAGATTCTTCCTCTACGAGTGATCTTACTTGTCCCCGCAATATTCCCTATGTCAGGAGTTTCTTCATAGGAACTTTCTTCAACTGATTCGATCTGCTTAACACCGTGGTAGAAGATCTCTCCTCCATAATTCCACGGTATTGTCTTGTTGGACTTATATGGGATAGGCCCCGGCATAGTAATCTTTAGTGGTACACACTTTGGATCGGGTGTAATCTTAACAGGTCTTTTGGAGACCTTGGAAAGATTGTCGGAAATGGTGATTATAGCAACATCATTGATTGGATTAACAGGAGTAACAGGAATAATAGGAGTAATAGGAGTAATAGGAGTTTTCTTGAAGAGAATTTCTTGAGTATCCATCAGGCGTTGGATGCCTGACTTCAATAGCAGACAGTCAGATTGTAAGGTCGAACAAAGGTAACAATCTTTTTCACAGCCTGGGAAAATCCCGGCTTTTAACAGATTTATCTTGATCGTTGGCAACAGAGTCATTAAGTCATCAACAACGGTAACATGAAGATCTTCTACAATAGCATGGACATTATGACCATGTTTTGGCATAGGAGCGGATATCACATTAGGTTTTTCGGGGGCATCAAACTCCACCTCCTTGGCATCTATTAAATCCTGGATCTTGGTTTTAAGGGCCCAACAGTTGTTGGTGTCGTGCCCCACACTGTCTGAATGATATGCACATTTTGCATTTGAATGATAATAGGGAGAAGAGGTATTTGGGTTTTTCGGCGCTTCTTTCAAGTTGGTAAGGTTTAACTTTAACAAATGAGGGAGAACCTGAGCAGGTGTCATATTGATCCGGGTGAATTGTCATTCAGGCCTTTCCACCCTGGTTTGGTTAGCTCTGGGTTGACTGCTTCGAGGTTGATTGGATGAGGAGTTCTGGATCATCACAGCCCCAACCGTTGGTCGGCACTCCATTCTTCATTGATTTCTCTGGGTGTAAATAGCAGAAACTTCTTTATTGGTTGGGAAGGTCTTCTTGATAGCGGCGGAAGAAGATGCATCCTTCTAAATTTTACCGCTCTTAATGCCAGCTTCGACCCTTTCACCTGTCAGAATTAATTCGGTGAACCCTGCAGATGAGATCCCGATCAAGTGATTAAAGAATGGACCTGACAGGGTCCCTAGAAACATATCCACAAGCTCTCTCTCAGACAATGGTGGCTGCACCCTTCCAGACAAATCCCGCCACTTCTGGGCATACTCCTTAAAGCCTTCATTAGAAACCATACCCATACTCTAGAATTGAGTACGAGTAGGCGCTAAATCTGCGTTATATTGATATTGTCGATAGAAAGCAGAAGCCAAATCCTCCCAGTTATGTACATCAGATCTTTCAAGCTGATAGAACCAATCCAATTGCGTACCCGATAGACTATCTTGAAAAAAGTGAACCCACAGATCCTTATCAGAAGAGTGAGGTTAGATCTTTCTGACGTAAGACCGCAGATGCATCTTCGGACAGGACAACCCGTTGTATTTAGCAAATGTAGGCACTTTGAATTTAGGGGGAATGAAAATCCCAGCAACCAACCCTAGTTATTCGAAATCCAGCCCAGGTACTCTTTGTACCTCCATGGCTGCCAGCCGATCTTCCAGATTCTTATACTTATCATCTGCAGGAGGGTACTGCTGCTCAGAGTAATCTTCCTCCTCCTCTTCTTCTTCTTCAGCTTCAGACTCGGAGGGCATTAAAACTCCCTTTCCTTTAACAACCCCTTCATCAGACGTCGAGGGGAAATCTAGAACCCTTCTAGCCTAGTTCTCAAACCTTCTCCCCAAAGTAGCCACACCCGCTCTTTTCTTTTTCTTCTTTTATTTTTCCTTCTCTTTCTCTAACAATGATTTAAGGTCATCTTGACCCTTTGCCAAGGTCATGAGGAGTTGTTGGAACTGCAAATTATGTACTTGCAGATCTTTGACCGTCTACTCTATATCCATCTTGCTGAAATAAACAGCAGAAAGATAAGGAAACAAGGTGTGAAGACCTGTTTATGCATATGATGAATGATATGTATTCATGTAATGCATTCAAGGATTCATAAATTCAATGTTGTTGCAAACAAAAAGAACACACGTCATATTAATAAGAAGAATTTGTTAGTACATAAATGCCCCATGGGAAAAATATTACAAAATTCTTAATGTAATAAGACGTTGCGCATCCTCTTTGATGCGATGTAAGTGTTGAGAGTCTGCTCTTCATGAGTCAACGAGTAAGTTCCAAAACCTTCTTCTCGCTGGCGTAGAAGTTGGCTTCAAAAGTATTCCGCTCTTCCTTGAGCTGTATCCAACTTTTTTGCAAATCTTCCAATGATGTTGGCATGTCAGGATGTAGGAGGGTGTATGGAACCTCTCCTTCCATAACAGGCTCTTTGATCATAGGCAGAATGTAGGGGTAAGGCATCATAAGTCTTTGGGCGCGGGTTCGTACCCACTTGAGGTAAGGCTCAAGGGGGATGGAATTCTTGTGCCCCAGTGTATTACTGTCCACTTTGTTAGGCATCCTCCAAGCTCAGATAAACCTTTGTCGAAGTCCTTGAGCTTCGTTGTCGAAGTCAAAAACCAAGTCTGAAATCAGCATATCATGAGGGTCATCCCTTCAGGAATACCCAAATTATCTCAGAGCTAAACAGGGGTTGTAGGTAATGCCTCCCATAATGCCAAGTAGTGGGACATTAGGGAATTCCTCACAACGATCAATGAGGATGACATTTTCTCTGGACCAAGAACACCAATGAACATCAGAATATGTAAGAGTCATCAATCGTTGCGACCACCTCAAGCCTTGTTCATTCTTCAAGACTGACTGGGGAAGGTGAGAAATAAACCACCTTGCTAGAAGAGGAGTACAACACATGAGAACACCTCTTTTCCTCATTGTTCGTGTGTGAAATGAGTGTAAGATGTCCCAAAGCAATGTAGGCACGGGATTCCGAGATATGAAAATATTGACAGCATTCACATCTATAAGTTGATCAGGGTTTGGGAACAAGACCAACCCATAGATAAGAAGTGCCACAATCTCCTCAAAAGCTTGCAGATCTAGAGAATTCCAGAAGGCTTGTGCCTTCTCAAACAGAAACTTTGCCAAGAAACCCTTGACACCACTTATGGTTTCCCAATGACCTTTGATATCAGATGGTTGCAAGTGTAAGTCTTGAGCAACATCTTCAGGCTTTGGATCTCTTTCCATATCGTTGTAGGGTAGTTGATGGAGAATAGGAATCCTCAGGAGTTGAGAAAATTCCTCCAAAGTAGGCACTAGTTGGTAATTAGGAAATGTGAAGCAATGGTGTAGGGGGTCAAAGAACTGGAAGAGAACTTTCACCATGTCTTCTTCAATGTTGGAGTTGACCAAGTTGAGAAGTCTACCATGTCTTTCACTGAAGAGAGAATTCTCTGGAATCTTGGAAGTAAGCTCCTTGAGTTGAGGAGGAATCCTCACAAGGTTGACCTGAATTGTTTTCCTGCGAAGTGATTCCATGACCTACAAAACAGGAACAAAGATGAAGATCCAAACCCTTGAAATGGTTAGTGGATGCACATGATGCTTTATGATGTTCATGATGTATGCACAAGTATATGTACAAGAAAATCACACAAGATCCTAATTTCAGGCTTGCATGGGGTTTCATAGGTAAGTACCCTCTTGATGTTTAGTTGGCTCAACCTGTCCTATAAATAGTAACCGGGTTCTAAGGAGCTCAATATCACTGGGTTATTTTCTGTGTTCATTGTTTCAGTTTAGCCACTTTACTGGCAACTGAAATATTCCAAGAAAACAACCCTCAATGAGTGTAGTATCCAGTATCTACCAACTTCGGACTGTACCAAAGTCGATCATCTCACTACCCCTAAAAAAGCCAAGATGGTCAAGTAAAGGTTCTAAAAGTCCATTAGTGCTTCATAACATCACTCAGCGGCCCCGTATTCGCTTTGATTGACTTAAAGAATACTGGTACCCACAAATATGTCGCACTAATATAGCTATTGCTTCAACCATGTCGGTATACCCTGCACAGTTTCCACAACATATTGTTATTTACCTATGAATGTTTCCCAAATCCGGGTAAAGGATTCAAACCCAAACAAGAGAACCAAATGTAAAGCAATCAAAGAAAACAAGATAAGCATGTAAAGGTGATCTAAACCTTAAGGTTACTCCACTTTTAAAATTTTCCCCAGCAGAGTCGCCAGTTCTGTGATACGTTGGGAGAATTGACTTTAGGTTTTGTGTTTGTGTTCGCAAATGTTTCGGTTTAGCAAGAGTCGCCACCAACTTTTTATTTTATCCAAACGAAAGGTAAAAAAGCACAGGAAAGACCTTTGAGATGTTTTCTTGGGTTCGGGGGGTAGATTATGAAAAGGGAAGTTGCAAGCACCATTCCATCCATGGTTATCCATGGGCTCTTAGTTACTTGTTTAAATCACTTTCTTTTTCTTTTCAATTGTTTGAAATGGTGCTTTGTGTGTGGTTTTTGAAAGTGTTTTGAAAAGAGGCAATCGTTGTGGCAACCTTTGTAATGATTCTTGTTTGAATGTATACAAAGGTGTTTGTCTTTTGAAAAGATATTTCAATGTTTGAAAATTTGATTTGGGAAATGTTTTGAAATTGTGTTGTGAGATGTGTTTAAAAATAGCAAGGATGTGTTTGCATGTTTTGATCAAGTAACTAAGAGTTGTCTACCCTATTTTACTCAAAGATCTTTCCTATACGTTTTTAACCCTTTTGACAGTGTTGTTTTACCATTGCATTTGGTAAACAAACTTGTGCTAGTAGTTTAAACGGGACAGGCACGGGTCATCATATGTACCATGATAGCAATATTGCAAAGTATCTTTAGCAATTTTGAGGGACTAGATCATTTTTATATAGGCAACCAAGATAGCGTCATCGAGGGACTATGATCTTTTTTGTTTTGTTTTTGTTTTGCCAAGATACTCAACATGCATAACATGGCCATTTTAAGGCGACAGGTGGATGAAACCCTAGGGGTGCATGTGTGCATTCTGTTGTCAATTTTCATGCTTTTTGTCTTTGTATTAGTCAAGCTATTTGTTTTGATTTTGGATTTTTTGAATACAAACCCTAGTCTCTAACATGGCATATTTGTAAGCATAAAGTGCGTAAAATAAATCTACATTATTACAACATTTGATATGGGAAGGGGGATACAATTTTGAATGGGGATTATTTTGCAAGAAATTAAAACCCTAATATTTACTATTACATCCAAATTGAATAATTGATACAAATAATAAATGAACAATATTTAAATAAATAAATTAAACAAATATGCAAACTATTATGAATATGCAAAAAATGATTTGTTTATTTTTACGTATGTAAAAATATAATATTTAATGTAAAAAAAAGAAATAAAAAGATTATTTTTTTATTAAGGCCAAAAACCCTAATTTTCTTTTAAGAAAGTAAATATATATTATATATATTTTTTATGTACAATAAAATAAAATAATGTATATACAAAAATAAAATATATTTAGAAAAAATATTATTTAAGTATAAATAATGAAAAAAAAGTAAAAGTATAATATTTAATGTCTTATTTTCAAGTTTTCATTAAAATAAAAATAAAGGTATATACTCGCTAAATTATTTTTATGTTAGAAAAAAAAATACAAAAAATAAATGTGACAATTTATAAAAATATTTTTGGTATTTTTTATGTTTGGAAAATAATAAAATCAAATAAAAAATGAAAAATAAATACAAAAATATAAAATCATAAAAAAATGGGCCAGGGGGGTGCAATCAGTAAAAGGGAGGTGTCAAAAACAATGTCAGGACCAAGCCCAGCCCACTGACTTCGTCTTCAACCTTTTTCAAGAAAAAACGCGCGCCTGACTTCAAGCATGAAAAACCTGCATACGTGCTCTAATGCAAAAACCCATAACATCAAAGTTGTAGCATTTTCAAGACGAATCCAACCATGTAAAGAACTCATTCTAACTCTCAAAGACCAGAGAGAATTTCTCTGACCCTAAATCCTAACCTAATTTTTTCAGGAAGTTCATGAATCAAATTCTCTTAACACGCTTAACTTAAATGAAAACCGAGCATATTTACAGCTTCATGGCTATGAATACTACATTTTTTATTCACAAACCTAAGCCTAATGATTCCTAAATAGAGAGATAGGAAGTTGATAAAAACCTGTTTCAGTTGGAATCGTGTATGACAATGTGGAGCTTTTAAGTGAGGCCTGAGGTGTTTGGTAGCTTGCTTGAACTTCCTATGACCTTTACCAATGCCTAGTTTGCCTTGAATGTGCTTGAACAAGCTTGTAGAACTCAACCTGCACAAGCTGAAAATAGAAATGGTAAACCTTGTAAAGGGAGTTACAGTCACTCTTCAATGGTTGGGATAGCTTGGATAGGTTATGTGGAATGTGTTTGAACCAGTTTTAGGCAAAACGCACAAGGGGTTTTTGCTATGGAAGTCAAACTGCAGGGAGTGCCCTATTTTGACAAAAAAAATGGTGATTTTGTGCTATGTCAGGATTAAGGACTTAAAGGCTCGTGTTTTAGGTTCAATACAATGTGTTAAACTTGTCTCAAAAGCTTGCAAGAGTTGGTTTTTTCAGATGTTCAAGTTGTAGTGTATTTGACAAGTTTCTTGTATTTTAAGTAAAAGCAAGCCATGATGCAAGACAAGCCTGTACGGGCTATCTATCAGCCTGCCCTTTGTGATCTTGGCCCCTTCAATTGGTGGAGATTGTGTGATGTACCAGATCTTGTTCAAGGCTCAAGAGATGTGGTTTGACATAAAACAATTTTGACAAAAATGGCAATGTTGCCTTTTTGCTATTTAAGGATTAATCTTGTGTGCAATCCTCCCATGACCAAAACAAAGCCTTAGACCAATGGATTTGCATTTAATTATTGAGCATGGAAGGGTTTTAGGACCTGTAATCAAGTACAAACAAGGCTGATTAGAGTTTGCAACTTGTATCAATATGAACATGCCATGGATCAAAAGTGAGTTTTTGTCAACTTCAAGCCTTCGATTCTCCCTAACCACAAATGATTTTGGAGAGTTCTTGGACTCTTTAGAAAGCTTGTAACATGATATACATTCCATCTTTGAAATGCATTTTGATATTCCAAGTGGAACTATGTGAAAAATGGTCATGAAGATAGGTCAAAATCCTGCCTAAACTAGGCCAAAATTTCACTAAGTTAAAAGTTTCATGGACCCTTGTTCCAAAAATCATAACTTGAGATCCAAGCTTCTTTTTGGAAAACTTTGTAAATAAAAGTTGTAGACTTTGTGGAGGACTACAACTTTCATGTTGGAAGTTTTGTTTGAATCCAATTGCATCATGGTGAAAATGTTGGGCAAAATTGGGAATAATTAAGAAAATTTCATAACTTAGAAAAATTCTAAGTTATGAAATTTTTCAATCTTAAACCCTAATTTGCAAAATTGGGTTTCTTGATGAACAAGTTTCATGTTTTGACACATATTGATGAAAAATGACCCTTCGCACTTGATTTTGACCAAAAGGTCAAAGTTTGACTTTTCAGTGTACAGTCAAATTTTGATCAGTTGACTGAAAAATTCATCTGTCAATCCAATGCAATTGAGATCTTTTGAACCTTGTGAATAGGTCAAGATGATTCCATTGAGCCCTTGAATCCATGTTTGAGCCCAATTTGCCATTGGCTAGGTTAAAAATCAGAAATTGTCCTTGTGCAGTCAAAACCCTAAAAATGACCATTTTGCCCTTTTTATGATCTGATCAAATTTCTTGAGGAGTTATGGTCCAAACTTGATAAAATGGTTCATATGAGCCTATAATGTTGATATGGATCAAAAATTGTGAGTTTTGACTTTAAATTTGCCACAGTTGACTTTTTCCCCAATACAGCTGATTTCTAGGTCAATTGTCGAATTGACTGGGCACAAATTTGATTCAAGGCTTGAAACTTGGTATGGATAATCTTGTAAGTCCATATGAAGCATGAAAGTCATATTGAGCATTGGAAGTCCAAAAATCCTTGTGCAAACTCAAACCCTAATTTAGGTCATCAGTGCAAGGAGATGTCTTGAGCAGAGCAAAACCCTAATCCTGTCTGGAGTTCAAGGAGTCTAGTGAGGGGAAATATTGATAAAATAAGATGGAAAATTTGGGGTACAACAGACTGCAACATGTGAACCGATCTTTAAGTTGTTAAAGAAATATTAGGGTTATGTGTAGACAGATGATTTCCAAAGGGAATTTGAAAGCATCAAAGAATATCTGCTTGAACCTCATATCTTGCTCCCTCCCGTTGAAGGAAGACCATTGATCATGTATCTGACAGTGTTACATAATTCTATGGGATGTATTTTGGGACAGCAAGCTGAAACAGAAAAGAAGGAATATGCCATCTATTATCTCAGCAAGAAGTTTACTGACTATGAGTAGCGGTATTCTATGCTTGAAAAGACATGTTGTGCTCTGGCCTGGGCGGAAAAGCGGTTGTGGCAATATATGTTGAATCATACTACTTGGTTGATTTCCAAAATGGATCCAATCAAGTATATTTTTGAAAAGCATGTTCTTACTGGGAGGATTTCCCGTTGGCAGATGTTGTTTTCTGAATATGACATTGAATACCTCACTCAGAAGGCTATAAAAAGCAGTATGTTGGCAGATTATCTTGCTCACCAACCGATAGATGATTATCAATTTGTCAAGTATGATTTCCCTGATGAGGATGTGATGTTCTTGAAAGCAAAAGATTATGATGAACCTTTTCTTGGGGAACGTCCTGGTCCTGAATCCCGATGGGGTATGGTATTTAACGGAGCTATGAATGGTTACGGGAAAGGAATTGGTGTTCTGATTATCACTCCTCATAGATCACATATTCCTTTTACTTCAAGGATGACATTTGATTGTACCAATGATAAGGCAGAGTATGAGGCTTGTATCACGGGTCTTGAGGAAGCCATTGTTATCATAATCAAAGTTCTCGATGTGTATGGCGATACAACTTTGGTAGTTAATCAGATTAAAGGAGAATGGGATACTCGTGTTAGAACATAGTTTGATTCTACAACCCTTAGTTAGAGTTTTGATGATAACAAATACAAAGAACAAATATAAACCCTAGAAATTATGTTTTTATGTATGCAGAAGTTCTGACCAAAGCAGCATCAGAAGATAAGCCATAAGAGCTACACGCTGAAGCAATCAGAACATGTGTTGAAGATTGATGACCAGAACCTGCGCTTAAGCAAAGTAAACTTTGATTCTGAACAAGAACATGTTAATCCAAGTCATCAATATTCTGAAGCGTCAGTAGCAGGCAAGGATGTAAGATTCTGAAGCGTTATTGATCATTCAATTCAGCATCAATTACAACGGCTTCTTTCAGACAGGATCTTCTCCAAATGGAAAATGAGTTAATTCCATTTAACACGCTTGATGATCAACGTAAATCCATTGCCTATATAAACAAGCTCAGTGTTCAAATCATTAACGATTTTGCCATATACCACTTACGCATATTCAAAAAGATGCAAGCAAATTTCATTATCTTTCAAGCTATAATTTTGTGTAAATTATCACAGTTGTGATAACAATTTTTGTTACGAAAAACAACAACACACATTCTTGTATAATTTTTTTGAAACATTGTTCCTTGAGATTAACCGGATTGTGGTTGTAATCAAGAAGACTTTAACAGTTGTTAAAGTAGTGATTGTAATTCTTTTGTGGTTAGTGAATTAAGACCTCATTGGAGAAAGGCGAAATCACCTTGACGGGTGGACTGGAGTAGTTTGAGATCAAACGAACTAGGATAAAAATACTGTGTTATTGCGCTTTTGATTTCAAGTTTTCAATTCAACCCCACCTTCTTGTGTTTTTCACATCTTCAATTAGCATTAGAGCGCCTGGTTCTGAGCTTAAACACTTAACCGTGTCAATACAAAATCCAAGCTTCAGAAAAACATTATGGTGGGACCAAGCCAAAACATCAGCAATGACTACCATGAAGACAAGGACAGATTCAGTGGCAAACCTCCAGTCTTTGATGGAGAAAACTTTGACTACTGGAAAGACAGAATTGACAGATTCTTTCTGGCCCATGATGTTGATCTATGGGACATGGTGATTGGTGGATACACGCACCCAGTGGATGGACGTGGTCAGAAGATAAATAGAAAAATGATGTCTGACCAACAGAAACGTGACTTCAGAAATCACCATAAGGCCAGAACAATACTACTCAGCACTATCTCATACTCAGAATATGAGAAAATCTCAAACATAGAGACTTCCATGAACATGTTTGACTCTTTGAGAATGAAGCATGAAGGCAACATTCAAGTCAAAGAAACCAAGGCCCTTGCGCTCATTCAGAAGTATGATGTATTCAAGATGGAAGATAGTGAATCCATAGAAGCTATGTTTTCAAGATTCCGAATCCTTGTTGCTGGATTGAAGGTTCTTGACAAAGGGTATTCTAATGGTGATCACGTTAATAATATCATCAGATGCTTACCCAAGCAATGGAGGCCAATGATCACAACACTCAACCTAGCCAAAGATCTCAACAAAATATCTCTGGAGTAACTTGTCAGCTCCCTCAGAAGTCACGAGATAGAGCTAGAAGAAGATGAGCCTCAAAAGCAAGGTAAGCCAGTAGCTTTAAAATCTAACAAAAAATCTGACTCTGAGGTTTTGCAGGTTGTGGAAGAAACTTCTGATGGATCCTCATTAGAAGAAGATGAACCGTCTCTCCTCTCCAGAAGGGTGAACCAACTGTGGAAGCAGAGACAAAGGAAATTCAGAAATCCTAGAAGATCAGAGAATCAGAATGAATCCTCCTACAGATACAGAAAGTCTGAGTCTTCCTCTGGACACAGAAGATCTGAAGGTTCTTCAGGATATAGAAAGCCAAATAACAAGGACATCATCTGCTATGAGTGTAACGAGCAAGGGCACTACAAAAGTGACTGCCCAAGGCTTCAGAAGGAAAAGCCCAAAAAGAAGTCCTTCAAGGAAAAGAAGAAAAGCCTCATGGCAATATGGGATGATTCAGACACCTCTGAAGCTGACTCAGAGTCAGATGATGAAAGAGCAAACATAGCTCTCATGGCAAACGTGTCAGAAAAAAGTGAAGCTTCTGGTTCAGACTCAGAATCAGACACTGAAGAGGTATTCCCTGACATTACCATTAATTTTACTAAGGCTGAACTTGCAGAAAGTCTAAATGAAATTCTAGAAAGGTATCAGCATATCAGAGTCAAATTCAAGAACCTGAAAAGGGATCTTGCCTCTGACTCTGAAAAGTCTGAGAGTCTCAGATTAGAGAATACTGAGTTAAAAGAAAAAATTTCAAAATTAGAAAATGATTTGCAAAATTCTCAGAAGGAAACAATCTTAGAGACTCCCAGTAATGCTGATGAGATCATCAAAGAGTATGATCACAGCTTTCAGAAGTTTCTAGCTAGAAACATAGATAGAAGCAAGATGGCTTCAATGATCTATGGAGTTAGCAGAAATGGAGGAAAAGGGATAGGATATCAAGGAAAGGCATCTACACCTAAACATGCCATGGACTTAGTCATAAAACGCGCACCACTCAATTCACATTTTATATATGGGCACACACATGACATAAAATACACAAGTAGTGATTATTCTGTCAAACCAAAATTCAATCAGAATTTTTGTAAATCTAATAAACCAGGACCCAAGAAGATATGGGTACCTAAGGATAAAATTATATATGTAGCAGATATCTTTAGTAGCAAGGCTAAAACACCAGTCATGGTACCTGGACTCTGGCTGCTCTCGACACATGACAGGAAGAAGGCATATGTTCCAAAGCCTAGAACTTAAGCCTGGAGGATACATGGGACTTGGAGGCAACTAACGAGGAGATATCATTGGCTCTGGAACAGTAGGTAATGGAAATCTTCCCTCTATAAATAATGTATTATTAGTTGATGGATTAATGCATAACCTGTTATCCATAAGTCAATTAAGTGATAACGGTTATGATATAATCTTTAATCAAAATTCATACAAAGATGTTAGTCAGAAAGATGGGACTATCCTATTTAATGGAAAGAGGAAAAACAACATTTATAAAATAAAAATTTCTGAACTAAAGATTCAGAATGTAAAATGCCTTCTTTCTGTTAACAACGAGCAATGGGTCTGGCACAGAAGATTGGGGCATGTTAGTATGAGAAGAATATCTCAGATTAACAAACTCAATCTGGTCAGAGGACTTCCTAACTTGAAGTTCAGCTCACATGCTCTGTGTGAAGCATGTCAGAAAGGCAAATTTGCAAAACCTGCTTTCAAATCCAAAATTGTTGTTTCCACTTCTAAGCCATTAGAACTTCTGCACATTGACTTATTTGGACCAGTAAAAACTGGGTCTGTCAGTGGCAAGAAGTATGGGTTTGTAATCGTAGATGACTATAGCAGATGGACATGGGTAAAGTTCTTAAGACACAAGGACGAGTCACACTCTGTGTTTGTTACCTTCTGCAACCAAGTTCAGGATGAAAAGGATCTTAGAGTTGTCAAAGTCAGAAGTGATCATGGTGGGGAATTTGAAAATAAAAATTTTGAATTATTTTTTAATGAAAAAGGCATCTTGCATGACTTCTCTTGTCCTAGAACTCCCCAACAAAATGGAGTTGTAGAACGAAAGGACAGAACATTGCAAGAAATGGCCAGAACCATGATCAATGAGACTAACATTGCTAAGATCTTCTGGGCAGAGGCAATCAACACAGCATGTTACATTCAGAATAGAATCTCCATAAGACATATTCTGGAAAAGACTCCATATGAATTATGGAAGAACAGAAAGCCCAACATTTCTTATTTTCATCCATTTGGATGCACTTGCTTTATTCTGAATACAAAAAAAATTATCTGAACAAGTTTGACTCTAAAGCACAAAAGTGTATTATGTTAGGATACTCTAAACACTCAAGAGGGTACAGAGTATACAATACAGAAACACAAATTGTTGAAGAGTCAATCACGGTTAGGTTTGATGATAAGCTTGACTCTCAAGAGTCAAAGCAGAATGAATTCCTTGCAGGTATGGAAGTTGAACTCATAGGTACTGAAGACAACTCGTCAGAAGTTCTCAACAGAGACGCTCCCACAACATCTGAAGGAGATACTGATAGCAATCCACCACCTTCAGTTGACCAACTTCAGAAAAGACTATCCAGAAGCAGCATAGCTCACCCAGAAGATAAAATACTGGGAAAGAAGGATGATCCAATCAGAACAAGATCAATATTCAGAAACTCTGAAGAATCCCTTATGGGACTGGTCTCTCCGATTGAACCAACAACAATTGATGAAGCGCTTCTGGATAATGACTGGATTCTGGAAATGCAGGAGGAATTGAATCAATTCACCTGAAATGACGTATGGGATATGGTCCCCAGACCAAAAGGATTAAACGTCATTGGAACAAAGTGGGTGTTCAGAAACAAACTGAACAAGCAAGGAGAAGTCATCAGAAACAAAGCACGACTGGTAGCACATGGTTATAGTCAGCAAGAGGGGATAGACTATACAGAAACCTTTGCTTCAGTCGCCAGGTTAGAATCTATCAGACTTTTAATATCATTTGCTGTAAACAATGGCATCACTTTGTATCAGATGGATGTCAAAAGTGCATTCTTAAATGGCTATATAGATGAGGAGGTATATGTGCACCAAACCCCTGGGTTTGAGAATTCCAAAAATCCAAAATATGTTTTCAAACTAAAGAAGTCACTCTATGGTCTGAAACAAGCTCCCAGAGCTTGGTATGAAAAACTAAGTAACTTCCTGTTAGAAAAGGAATTCACCAGAGGGAAAGCGGACACAACCTTATTGTGTAAGACAGTTAAGAATGACATGTTAGTATGTCAGATTTATGTTGATGGCGTCATCTTTGGATCTACTAAACCCTCTCTGGGAAGCGAGTTTGCTAAATGTATGCAGGCAGAGTTTGAGATGAGCTTAATAGGGGAACTCAAATTCTTTCTGGGAATTCAGATAAACCAAACTCTAGAAGGAACTTACATTCATCAGAGCAAATACATCAGAGAACTTTTGAAGAAATTTGATCTCTCAGAATGTAAGCCCTCAAAGATTCCAATGCACCCCACGTGTATTATGGAAAAGAAAGAGGTAAGTAAAAAGGTAGAACAGAAGGTCTATAGAGGTATGATTGGTTCTCTACTCTATCTGACGACTTCAAGGCCTGACATTTTATTTAGTGTTTTCTTATGTGCTAGATTTCAATCAAATCCTAGAGAATCTCACTTAACAGCAGTTAAGCGAATTTTCAAGTATCTGAAAGGTACTACTAATCTGGGTTCGTTTTATAGAAAATCAAATGATTACAGCTTAGTAGGATATTATGACGCTGACTTCGCTGGAGACAGAGTAGAGCGTAAAAGAACTTCTAGAAGCTGCCAATTTATGGGAGAAAATCTAATCTCATGGACCAGCAAGAGACAGTCCATAATAGCACTATCAACAGCAGAAGCTGAATACATAGCAGCTGCTGGATGTAGCACGCAAATGCTCTGGATGAAAAGTCAACTTGAAGACTTCAACATATTTGAGAGTAACATTCCTATCCTCTGTGACAATACTTCTACTACTTGTCTCAGTAAGAATCCAAATTTGCATTCTAGGGCTAAGCATATAGAAATAAAACATCATTTTATTAGGGACTATATTCAGAAAGGGATTCTTAGCTTAAAATTTATTGACACGGACCATCATTGGGATAATGTCTTTACAAAACCTCTTTCTGAAGATAGGTTTAACTTCATTCTGAAACATCTCAGCATGAAGCTATACCCAGAATAAAATATTTTATTTACATATCTTAACCTCCAGAACTTTACTATTTTCTGTGAACTACTGATCAATCTGTCTTCAGAGTTTAGAAGTACAGATTGCATCAGAATCTATCCATGAAGATCTGAACGTTTCATTTCAAGGATAGAAGCGTGCAGTTCACATAATCAAACAGTTGTCATCCATTCATTAGCCACTTTCTGAGGCTGAACACGCGTTCAATTTTATGAAAGGTCAAAGGCGCTGATTGGGTTCACTGAGACACTTGTCAAGGGTAACCGTTCAAGTATCTTTCTGAATCCCCTAATTTCAGGTGTCATTAATGCTTATAATCATGATTAATTATTTCTTTTTCTTATTGTTTACGTTTTCAAAGAAACCCATTTAAACTCAAATTTTACTTTTTACATTTACTCTTTTTTACTCTCATCATATTTTCTATCGTTTCAAGTTCCTGCTTTCAAAAAACCCTTTCACCTTCCTCAAAATCTCGTGTGAACAATGGCTTCTTCAAGTGTCAAAAATGTCAGTGCTCATGAATCTGCTTCAATGGAACAGTATGAAGAACCCTACAGAACGCTCCTCACTCCTATTGATAATCTGGAAGTTCTCTCAGAACTGATTATTGATTTTGAAAGCTTGCAAGAAAATGGCTTCAATTTGTGTGAAAACGTTACTACTCAAGGATGGAACAGGTACTTTGACCGTCCATTGGGGCCAACCTTTCCCATTCTTGTCAAAGAATTCTGGATACATGCTTCTTCTTAAAATCATCAAGTTACTTCTTATGTCATGGGGAAGAAAATTGTTATTACAAAACACCTAATTGCAAAGCTTCTTGGATACAATGGTGGAGGTGTCAGATGCATTGACATGGCTGAGAGATGCTCTGACGTAAGTTCTATTGCAAGGGAAATTTTTACTCATGGACTACCCTCCAGTAAAATCAGGGATTTAAAGGATCACCACAAAACTTGGGCCAGAATTATTCTAGGGTGTATCAACCACAGGAAGCCCACAAGCTCTCCTGATTATATCAACATTGATCGGCAATTTCTGATCTATTTCATTACTAAGAGGACAAAGGTAAATCTTCCACACTTATTGTTTAATCATCTCAGAACTAGTGTGAAGGAAACAAGAGAAGACGAAGGACCAAGAGGGATTGGATTCCCTTAGGAAGGCTCATATCAGATATTCTGACAAAGAATAGGCTGATAGAACATCTGACAGAGGCCCAGGAAATCAGCACATTGGAAGCAACCGCTGGGAAGCCCCTGAACGCTAAAAATCTGAAGAAGATGAAAATCATTGAGAATATCAAGAAGGAACCTATTGTTACTTCTCATGTAACCATCACTTCAAGAAGGATGCCTCTAGATGATTTTCCTCTATTTTCTAAATTGACTCCAAACCAGAAATAATAGTCAGATATCTGGACGCTTGCAAGGAAGATGGTACTGCACCAGAAATCAATATCCAGGACTTACACAAGGCTGCTCCAGAAGTTGCTTTAAAGAAGACCAAGAAGAGGAAAGCAGCAGGAGAAGGACCCTCTTAGAGGATACCAAAAGCTGCCAAAAAGAAAGGTAATCCCTCCTCTGTTTCTGTTATAGAATCAATAAATGTATCAACATCTGAAGCCATGCCTTCTCAACCAGAAAACCCATCACCCCAAACATTTGAAGACTTTAACATAGGGTTTGATCCATCAGAAACTCTAGGTCTGAATGAACCTCACTCCCTTTCTCAAAATCCAAATCCTGAACATGACCAACCAGAACTTGCCAAAGTTCTATCTGATATTGATTTATTTGACCAATACTTTTCCTCTCCCTTACCACGAAAATCCAAATTCTCAACTCCCAGAAAATCCAAACTCTGATACCACACCAAAAATTCCGCAACCACACTCTCCACAAATAGGAATTCCTCAACAAGAAATTCCTCATCCATAATCACCTCAACCAAAAATTCCTCAACCAAAAATTCCTCAACCAAAAATTTCTCAACCAGAAATTTCACAACCACAATCACCTCAACAAGAAATTCCTCAACCAGAAGATCTGAACTCCAACTCACCACAACCAGAAGCTCAACCTTCTGAAAATCAATCTTCTGCTATCCATGAACCAGAACCCTAACATGTTACAACAAACAAATCTAAAGAATCTCCTTCAAATTCTGATACAATCCCAATACTTGGAATTACAGAACCTCTTGCGATTTTCATGCCTCTCACCATTCATGACATTCCAGAAATCCCTTCATCTCTGGAATCCAGTCCTCCAAACACCCTCGCTAGACTAATCATCATTCCTGACTCTCCCACTCCTTCACCTACTAGCCGTCCAGCTGACAACTTGAGACTTGTCATTGATCCAATATTGCTGGAAAGACTAGCCTCCACATCTCTCAAAACTGCCATTCCCAAACCTAAACCAACTGAAACCACATCAGATGTTGGTACAAGTTTATTGATTTTTGAAATAGGAATGCAGGAATGGATAAAATCTTTGAAGCAAGCTAGTCAAGAGATGACTAATCCTGCTGCTTCTGATTATATGTGGACAAGATTTAAAAACTGGCTTAGTTCTGAAACACTGAAGATGAAGGAACAAAGTTATGAAGAGGTTCAGCAGAACTTTAGTGCTAAGCTGAAGGCTTTTCAAGACCAAGTTTTGAGCCAACTGTTAAAGAAAGACATCCTCTCGCTGGATAATTCTCCTTGGAAAGAGCATCATCCCTCAGATGAAGTTCAACCAGAATCAGAAAGTCTCTCCCTGACTGCTGCTCCAGAAGACATAATTACAACAGAAGAAATGGTTCACTTTGAACAAGCTACAGAATGCTCTGAGCAACGTCTAACTCCTGAAGAAACTCCAGCACCTTCCTTAGTCATGCAAACTCTAGAAGAGTTGAAGAAAGAAAATGCTCTAATCCATGTAAGGTTGGATAAGCAGGAGGACACGAACAAAGAGATTAAGAGTATTCTGGGTAAATAGGAAGACACTACAAAGGAAATTAGAGGCATATTGGGCAAGCAAGAAGAGTCTAATACTCAAATCAAGAGCTTGCTGGAAGCGTTGTTCACTCGTCTTCCCCCCTCCCCCCCCCCCCCCTTCTTAGATTTATTTTCTTAAATTGATTATCTGTAACTCTTAATTTTTACCTCTTCTGTTCTGGAACTTATCATTGTTTCATGTTTTTTAATATAATTCATCTATTTTGGTTCTGATTATATTGCCTTTTTGATAACTGACAAAAATGGGGAGAAAGTAAGATATTTTCAATAAAGGTATACCAAGACAAAAGTCTCAAACATTCTGAATTACTTAACATCTACTTTCTGAAAAGTTTGAACAGGTACAAATTCTGACAAAAGACGCAGCTAAAAATATGATGAGAAGGAACTTAAGGGAAGTAATCAACTTAGGGGGAGTTTCTCTTAAACCTTTTGTTCTTTATTTTTAATTGAAAATTCTAGTTTTTGTCATCATCAAAAAGGGGGAGATTGTTAGAACATAGTTTGATTCTACAACCCTTAGTTAGAGTTTTGATGATAACAAATACAAAGAACAAATATGCACCCTAAAAATCATGTTTTTATGTATGCAGAAGTTCTGACCAAAGCAGCATCAAAAGATAAGCCATAAGAGCTACACGCTGAAGCAATCCGAACATGCGCTTAAGATTGATGACCAGAACCTGCGCTTAAGCAAAGTAAACTCTGATTTTTAACAAGAACATGTTAATCCAAGTCATCAATATTCTGAAGCGTCAGCAGCAGGCAAGGATGTAAGATTCTGAAGCGTTACTGATCATTCAATTCAGCATCAATTACAACGGCTTCTTTTAGAAAGGATCTTCTCCAAATGGAAACTGAGTTACTGTCATTTAACATGCTTGATGATCAACGTAAATCCATTTCCTATATAAACAATCTCAGTGTTCAAATCATTAACGATTTTGCCATATACCACTTACGCATTTTCAAAAAGCTGCAAGCAAATTTCATCATCTTTCAAGCTATAATTTTGTGTAAATTATCACAGTTGTGATAACATTTTTTGTTACGAAAAACAACAACATGCATTCTTGTATAATTATTTTGAAACAGTGTTCCTTGAGATTAACCTAATTGTGGTTGTACTCAAGAAGACTTTAACAGTTGTTAAAGTAGTGATTGTAATTCTTTTGTGATTAGTGAATTAAGACCTCGTTGGAGAGAGGCGAAATCACCTTGACGGGTGGACTGGAGTAGTTTGAGATCAAACGAACTAGGATAAAAATACTGTGTAATTGCGCTTTTGATTTCAAGTATTCAATTCAACCCCCCCTTCTTGTGTTTTTCACATCTTCAACTCGTCACCCTGGCCATATCCCTTACAAAGATTATGCTAGAAGATTATTACCCTTCTTTAAAAAAGTTTAATTCCATCATATTCCCAGAGATGAAAATTAGATGGCAGATGCTTTGGAAAGTTTGGATTATTTGTATCAAGTAAATACTTGGAATGATGTGCCTCGTATGACAGTGCGACGTTTGGATAGGCCGACTCATGTGTTTGTAGCAAAGGGGTAGAAGATGAAAAACCTTGGTATTATGATATCAAGCATTTTCTCCAGACTCAGGAATACCTGACTGGTGCATAAAATAGATAGAAAGACATTGAGAAGGTTGGTAGGTAGCTTTTTCCTTAATGAAGATGTGATATGCGAAAGAAATTCCGACATGGTCTTGCTCAGATGCGTGGATAGACACGAAGCAGACATGTTGGTGCATGAAATTCATGAAGGTTCCTTTGGTACTCATGCCAATGGACATTCGATGGCAAAGACGATGCTTAGGGAAGGTTACTATTGGCTGACATTGGAAACTGACTGTTACAAATTTGCAAAGAAGTGCCATAAATTCCATATTTATAATGACAAAATTCATGTTCCTCTGACACTTCTCAATGATATTTCTTCCCCATGGCCTTTCTCTATGTGGGGTATTGACATGATTGGAATGATCGAGCCTAAGGCGTCGAATGGACATCATTTTATCTTAGTGGCAATTGACTACTTCACCAAATGGGTGGAAGCAGCTTCATATGTTAATGTCACTAAGCAAGTGGTAGTGCGTTTTATCAAGAACAAACTCATATGTCAGTATGGTATGCCAAGCAAGACTATCACCGACAACGGCTTAAATCTAAATAATAAGATGACGACAGAACTTTGTAAAGAATTCAAGATTGTCCATCACAATTCATCTCCTTACAGGACAAAGATGAATGGGGTTGTTGAAGCTGCTAATAAGAACATCAAGAAGATCATCCAGATAATGGTTGTTACTTATAAAGATTGACATGAAATGATCCCTTTCGCTTTACATGGGTATCGAACATATGTCTGCACTTCAACAGGGGAAACCTCGTTCTCTCTTGTGTATGGCATGGAATCAGTGCTCCCCATTGAGGTTGAGATTCCCTCTTTGCGTGTGATAATAAAAACCAAGTTGTCAGAGGCTGAACGGGTCCAGAACAAGTTTGACCAGTTGAATTTGATTGGAGAGAAAAGAATGACAGCTTTGTGTCATGGTATGTTATACCAACAGAGAATGAAGAAAGTTTTTTATAAGAAGGTCAAACCTCGTGAATTCAGAGAAGGAGACCTCGTGCTCAGGAAGATCATGTCTTTTAACGCTAATTCTAGAGGAAAATGGACTCCCAATTTTGGAGGCCCATATGTTGTCAAGAAAGACTTCTCTGGCGGTGCATTGATTCTTGAAACAATGGATGGCGAGGAGTTCCCACGTCCTTTGAATGCTAATGTAGTCAAGAAATAATTTGCCTAGATATATAAAAGAACAGCTCGCTAAGAAGAAAACCTGAAAGGGTGGTTTAGGCAAAAAGGAGCGTCTCGGTAGGTCGAAAACCCGAAAGGGAGGTCTAGTCAAAAATTAGAGACATAAATAAAATAATTTGTCCCGGTAGGTTGAAAACCCGCAAGGGCAATCTAGGAAAAGGTAGGGATTTCCTAGAAAGTAACTGCATTAGATAAGACTTTATCTTTGAAGCAACAATCTTCTTGGACCCTCACCACTCTTCAACCGAAGTCTCTACTCAGGAATTCAAAGTTGTTAGGGAGAATAGTAGTCATTGTATTTCAATGTATATTTTCCAATGTATATTACCATTTTCCAAACTTTATAATCATCTATGGAGTCTCGCCATTTGCAGACTACCATCCTATTAATAAAGTTTGAGCTTTTATCCAATTCTTTGCAATTCTTATTTTATTCAGCTTACAAAGACTTCATTTATTATTGATAGTAATTTTCAAAGCAAACAGATTAAATAACAAAAAAAAATTGAAAAGAATTTACAAATTACTTCTTGCTTTAGATTTAGTGACTCAAGGAGAACAAAAATAGTGACTCAAAGGATGGACAAACTCTGAAATTTTGGAAGTATGTATTCCCTAGGAAGGCTATCCCATGTCACTTTTGTTAAAATGAGTATGATCTTCTTGTGCTTCTCAGATAATTGAAGATGATTCCAATTTATGTATAATGCGGTGTTGGGTTTATAATCACATTTTCCCCAATCAAGTCTTGGTTCATTTTGATTTCGGGTTTACATGAGGTCTCCATCCCCGATTCCCCAGTAAGGTCTTCACTCACATGACAAAATTCTCTCCCTTTTATGTGCTAAGATGGAATCATTTGCAAAATAACGCCTGTTGTACCCCAAAATTTTCCCTCCCATATTTGTCAAGACATGTCAAGAATAATCTCCAAGTGGCTCAAGGTTGCTCAAGAGTTGGACAGTCAAATCATCTCCTAAGGCAGTCAATCTCAAATTAGGGTTTTGTGTTGCATCAAGGTCCTTACATCCAATTGACCTCAAGTGCTCCCCAATGTCCTAATATGTTATCAAGTTCATCCATGTCAAATTTCAATCCTTGCAGAGGAAGTTTGGTCAGTCAATTGCTCAAGAGGTCCAAAAATCGATTGTGTTAGGGCAAAAGTCAACTGTGACCTATAGACAGTCAAACCTAAATATTTTTTGTCAACATTTTCATTTGGAAGGATAATTCATAATTTGATCAAGGGTTGATCATGATTCATCAAGGATTGCTCAAAATTCATCAAGACTCAAAAGTTGCTAAATTAGGGTTTTGTAGGAAAAGTCAACTCAACTTTGACCAAGCATAACTTTCTCATACTTTATGAGAAATGACCCATACAAAGCTCATTTTGAAGAGGATGAAATTTCCTACAATCCATATTCACACCCCAAGATTAAGAAATGCACTCACAAGAAGTTACAAATTTGGACATTATAGGTCATTTTTGGAAGTCAACAAAAACACATTTTTTTCCAAAGCTTATAACTTGATAATGGAATATCAAAATGAGATGAGACCAAAATTGTTGGTTATAGGACATCTCAAGGTTTCTAAAAAGTCCAAGAACACCTCCAAAATTTAAAATTGAAGAAGTTATGCATTGTTGAAGTTGGGCATTTTTCCAAAATTGCCAAAAGTCAACTATCCCCAAAACTTCAAATATTGTCAAATGGGCCCACTTTTTTCCACTTGATTTGATCTTGTCACACTACACACGTGTCCTATCTTCAGTTTTATATCCATTCATTAATTTTTCTATTTTATTTTATTTTTATTGAATTCATTCATTTTTAATCAATTTAAATCCAAATAAAATCCAAATCTTAATCACTTGGTATCTTTTTGAGTGATACAGGTCTTTATTATTA
This sequence comes from Vicia faba, assembly GCA_948472305.1. Classification (NCBI taxonomy): domain Eukaryota; kingdom Viridiplantae; phylum Streptophyta; class Magnoliopsida; order Fabales; family Fabaceae; genus Vicia; species Vicia faba. The sequence continues at coordinate 1,361,117,865 of OX451736.1, read as the reverse complement.
TCATGGACAAGATCAAACTCGAATCAAGCCATATCATGAACAAATATTGGATTTTTTGACAAATTTGGAAGCTTGTTCATGGAGGATCAAAGCAAATCCTAAATCATCAATGCTCATGGATTCAAAGCCCAAAACTAAACCTAATTAATTCCCTTATACTTGTACAATGCAAAGGCACGAAATTCAGAACCTAGAGGCTACACAATCTGGAAAACAAAAACTGAAAAAAGCTTGAAAAAGTATGGAATCGAAATCACTCTTAGAGGCTAATTCAAGACAAAAACACAACACAGACTTCTTGCTTGACATCCACTGAAGTAGTAGCAATCAAAATCAAAGCCAATCGCCTTCTAAAACGCGTTGTAAGTCTCCTTGAACACCGCCCTGTACATGAAATCGAAACCTCTCATTCTTGCATTTTTTGACAAACCATGGACATATTCTTGATCCTTGCATAATTTCTAAGCTTTCTGCATTAACCAATTGAGTTTTCATGGCCTGTAATGCAATACCCGAATCTAGGGTTTTCGTTTCTTGTTTTTAGGCATTTTTGTTTCAGGCAAAATCAGGGCAATTGATGGATGTAGACGTGTTCACGAGACCCAGACGAATCGAACCATGGTCTTTGAATTAATTTTTATGGCCTAGGATAGATTTTAGAAGGCAGCTACGAATTTAGCTGCGGATGAAAATCCGCAGGTAAATAACCAGGTTCTCATGAGGAAGATGAAGACGTGGCTTGTTCCAATTGGACCATTCAAACCAATCTCACGCGTTTTTATAATTTCTGGCATGTTAATTGTTTTCTACATATATTAATTGTTGTGTATTATAATTACAAAAGAAGCATAGTGGCTCAGTGGCTAGGGCATTTGTTCATTGGCTAACAGGACCTGGGTTCGAATCCCAGGTCCCCCATATTTCCTATTATTGTTTTTCTTCCAGAGATCCAGCGCGCCTCAGCAATCATGGTACATGATACATCATCATCTAATCACTTGCCAGATGGCCTTCTGGCCAAATCTGATGGCCAAAGGGTGATGTCCACCATACACCCAAGTCAACATGCGCGTGGAGAAGCAGAAAAAGTCATACAGGCTTGCACGTTTGGGCCTGGGAAATTGCAAATCTCACCCTCCATTTGGGCCTGAACCCCCTGAGTATTTCTTTTTATTTTCTTTCTTCTCTTTATTTATTTGTTTTGTTTAATTATTATTATTATTATTTAAACTAACCAATTAACATTTTTCTCATAAAATCAAAACCATAAAATATATTTTATTTATTAAAATTAATTTCATCACTTTATTTTGTAAATAAATTAATTTAATTAATTTAGATTTAATTAGATTTAACTTTTAATACTTTTGCAATATTTAAAATCAACTTGGAATATTAGGTTTTTATTAACTTTAACTAAATTTATTTTATTTCTTTAAATACTCAAAATCCAAAAATATCTGTTTTTTAATTAATTAATTTAATTGTTAATCTAGATTTAATTCCTTTTAATTCAAAAATAAACCAAAAAATGCTTTCTTTCAAAAAAGGGTCAAAACCCTAAAAATGCACTCGATTTAATTTTCTCGCACGCGATCAACTTTGTCTTATTATTGTAATTGTTTCTCGGAATGTAATAGCTTTAAATAGGACTTTATTTTATTGCTTTATTTTACTTTCCGCATTTTAATTTCAAGGGTTTGTTTTTGGCGATGTAAATACCCGATGCCTTGTAATAGTTTAGATTTAATTTCTGCAAATTTAAATTCCGCAACTATACACTGTTAGATGTTTGATAATAGGGAATGCATGACAAGATCAAATATATGAACTTAAAATCAACATAACTCACCCATGACATGTACAAAGATAAAATTAACCGAAATAACACACTCGCACATGCGCACTCTTAGGGTACACCCCACTTGGTTGCCTTCGTACGCGGTCATTAAGTATAGGTCACTTTAGAGGTCGCCCTCTTGTCCAAAGACCATAGTCGCCTCGAAACGGTTGCCTCGGATATTATTGCCTCAAAACAAATGATCTAAGACATTAGGGTTACCGCTAAGGCGTCCTAACATTGTTTCGGTGACCGTAAGTCCCTAAATTCGAATTGACCCTTAAACTCCAACGACGGTGCTACCTACTCATTCATAGTGGGATAGCATTGTCTAAAGGAAGATAGCATAGAACGATTCCTTTTTCGAGTAGGTAGATGGTTCTTAAGTACTTGCTCTTTCAAAAAAACAAAAACATTTCACACTTACACTTTTCGAACAAAGTTTTTCAAAACACTTCATACGATCAGAGTTTTCAAATAAAAACTTTTTCAAACCCACGAACACAAAGAAAAGCAAATTTTGAAAACACTTTGAGCAAGTACCTAAGAGCCCGTGGATAACCACTGATAGAAAGGATGCTAACACCTTCCCTTTCTATAATCTACCCCTCCGACCCGAGAAACATCTCAAAAAAGGAATTTTTCTGTGCTTTTTTCCTTTCCTTGTTGGATAAAATAAAAGACGGTGGCGACTCTTGCTTACCGCGACATTTTGAAAAAACAAACGCAAAACGCAAACCAGTATTCCAAAATAGTCAGTTCTCTTCCCACCAATCACAGAACTGGCGACTCTGCTGAGGAATTAATAAATGGGATGTACCTTAGGATTAGATCATTGTGTTTTCAATTGCATGCTTTGTATGATTTATATTTGTGGGCTTGTATCGGAGTTCTATAGATCCTAACCCAGATCTGGGGGATACCCTTTAGGTAAGTAGCAATAAACTGTGAGGGAATTTTACGGCGTAGACCGATACGGTTGAAGCAGTAGCCACGTTGGTGTGGCACTTTAGATTGTACCGATATCCCTTGTGTTGGAACGAGGATAATATGGGTCATCTAAGGGGTCATTAAGCACTAACTGACCTTAGAACCTTTAAATTGACCAACTTAGCCATAGAACAGTAGCAGTATGCTACACTCATTAAGACTAAACTCTCGCGATGATTCCAGCCACAAGAAAAGGTTGCTAAACTAGAATTATGACCGATTGAGGGTAGTCAGTGATATTGAGATCCTCTAGAACCCGATTACTATTTTTAGGACAGGTTTAAACCAACTGAACTAAAAGAGGGTAGTACCTAAGCTCCTTGCCAGCCTGAAATCTAAGGGCTCTCTGTGTGACTTGTGTGCCTTTACCATGTTTGCTATTTGTGGATACTTGTGGTGTGCCTTTATCATGACATCATGACATCATAACATTGCATACATCTTGCATAAGACTAACCTATTTCAAAGACAAGAGGGATTCATCTTTGTTCTGTTTTGTAGGTCATCATGATACCCATGCGTAGGAATACCATCCGGATTAACTTTGTCCAGGTTCCCACCTTGCTTAAAGATCTGACTGCAAATATTCCTGATACTACTTCCTTCCTCAGGAGACATGGTTATCTTCTCAGTTTGGTCACCTCCAAATTGGACAAGTAGATGATGAGTGTCCTAGTCTAGTTCTATGATCCATTGTACCATTGTTTTACTTTCCAGGACTATCAGCTGGTTCCCACCCTAGATAAATTCTCTAAGTTGCTCGGTATCTCTGTTCTGGAACAGACCCCGTTTACTGGTTGGGAGAAGATTCTTAGGCCCGAAGAGATTGTTGCAGCCCTTCATTTGACCAAAGAAGAGGTAATAGCTAATTGGGAGACTAGAAGTGGAGCAAAGGGCTTTCTGACTAAGTTCTTGGTTGGTAAGGCTAACTATTTATGGGATAGTCTAGACTTCAAGGCATTCGAGGATATTCTGGCTCTTTTGATATACGGCTTGGTATTATTTCCGAACTCTGACTCCTTTGTTGATGTGAATGTGATAAAGATCTTCATCTCTCGGAATCCGGTACCCACTCTCTTGGGTGACATTCTTCATCAGCTCTATGCTCGTAATGCTCGAAAGCGGGGAACCTTGATGTGTTGTGCTCCCTTATTGGCAAGGTGGTTTATTTCGCACCTTCCCAAGTCAGTGTTGAAGAATAAAGAAGGCATGGGCTGGGCTTATAGGGTGATGTATCTCTCACATAATGACATCATTTGGAATCTCAAGGGTATGGATGAGGTGACTATCATTGATCGATGTGGGGAGTACCCCAATGTTCCACTGTTAGGAACCCATGGAGGAATTTCTTACAACCCATGCTTAGCTCTACGCCAGTTCGGACGTGCCAGAAGAGAAGGACCTCATAAGATGCTAATGCCTAGCATCATCTTTGATTTTCAAGGGGATAGCGACGAGCAACGTCGCAGATTCATAAGGGCTTGGGATAGAGTGCACCAATCTGATCCACATGAGTTGGGCCCAAAGACTTCACTTCCGATGGAGCCATATCTCAGATGGGTCTGTATCCGTGCCCAAAAGCTAGGTATGCCATATGAAGCCGTCTGGCCTGTCACTCTTGAAATTGCTAATGAAGAAGGGGTTCTTCCAACCATCCTCCATCCTTATATGCCCACTGACATCGGGGCACTGAAGAGATCTTGGATGCAACTGAGGGAAGAACAGGATTCTTACTGAGAGAAGTTCAACGAGCAAGAGCAGAAGATCCGGAAGTTGACTAGGCAGTTGGAGAACGAGCGGATTCTCAACGACTATGTCTATACTGATAAGAAGATACCATGGGAGCGTTGATTGATCGTTGATTGTTTCTTTTCCAGTTTTATTTATTTTTAAGTATTTCCATTCTTGTAAACGCCCCGAGGGCATCAGTTGAAGAATTTGAATTCCAAAGTTTATCTAATAAAGTGTGTTTCCTTTCTGGTTTACAAATTTGAATCTCCCGATTGTCTTTGAAATCATAAATCATACGTATTTCATCTCATGCACTTCATAAATAGGTACCCATTATAGGTCTCTTATCTTCTTCGCTATTTATTTCAGCACTCATCATGTCTGCTGAACCTTCAACTGAGCAAGCCATCAAGGCCCTCCAGGCCTAGAATGCCCAATTCCAAGAGTTGTTCATGAATCTAGCTAAGGGTCAGCAAGATCTGAAGACCCTGATTCTGAAAGAGAAGAAGAAGAAGAAGAAGAGGACAATCCTGTTTAACACAGGGCATAGGTTTGGGAACAGGCTTCAGAATGAACTTGATTTGACTACCTCATCTGGAGGGAAAGATATTCAAGAAGAAAGGAAGGCTCCTAGCCCTGCGGTCTCCGACAACGAGATGGACTTCGATGAAGAACAGTATCCTCCTACTGAGGATAGATACAAACAATTGGAAGACCGATTGAGTGCTATAGAAGTTCAAAAAGTGCCTGGTCTGGACTTTGGTGATCTAGGTTTATCATCTGGGGTGGTAATTCCCCACAAATTCAAGGCACCATCCTTTGCTAAGTATGACGGAGTTTCTTGTCCGAAGCTGCACCTTCAGTCATATGTGAGGAAGATTCAGCCGTACACCGCTGATAAAAACCTATGGATCCATTTCTTTCAAGACAGTCTCTTAGGGACTCAGCTTGAGTGGTCCTACCAATTAGATGGAGCCAGTATCTGCAGTTGGGAAGATTTGGCTACTGCTTTCTACAGGCAGTACCAGTACAACTCCGACCTTGCTCCCACGCGTACCCAACTCCAGGGTATGTCAATGGGAACGGGTGAAATATTCAAAGATTATGCTCAGAAGTGGAGGGACCTCGCCGGAAGAGTACAACCACCCTTGGTTGATCGAGAGCTTGTGGACATGTTTCTAGGGACCTTGTCTGGTCCATTTTTCAACCACCTAATTGGAAGCTCTTCATCTGGGTTTACAGAGCTTATTTTGACCGGTGAGAGGATTGAGGTTGGTATTAAGGCTGGTAAGATACAGAAGGATGCCTCATCGAGCACTGAGAAGAAGCCCTTTAAGAAAGAGTCAAGTGTTGTCTACAGTTCGAGAAGACAGAATAGACCTGAACACCGCCAAGCTGTTAACGTGGTTGTTATTTCAAAACCTGCTGGTGCTCCTCAGCATAACAATCAACAAAAGGACGAGAGACCTCGAAGGCAATTCACCCGTCTCGGCATGACCTTATCTCAGATTCTTCCCCAATTTCTGAAGACCAATCTGTTGATTCTAAAAGAAGCCCCTAAGAATTCAAATACAACATCACCAAGGTATAACCCTAATGCCCGATGTGCTTATCACTCTGATAGCCGGGGGCATAATACAGATGATTGTTGTACTTTGAATAATAATATACAGGACTTAATTGATGCGAAGGAGATTGAGTTTGAGGCACCCGAGAGGCCTAATGTTATGACTGCTCCCATGCCCAAGCATGGAGTGAATGCTCTAAAAGAAGACTTGTTTGTGGTTTCTGTGGATGATATTGTTACCCCTCTGATGACTGTAAAGAAGAACCTCTTGCTAGCCGGTTTATTTCCAGGCTGTGACGAAGGTTGCCGTATGTGTTATGTTCTACCAACTGGTTGCCATCTTTTGAAATCAGGTATCCAGCGCCTGATGGATAGTAAAGAGATCCTGTTTGAAAAGACTGTTGTTCCCTCAGTTCCTACTGAAGAAGTTGCCATCATTACCATTTTCTACAATTGTTCCAAGGCTCCCTCGAGGAAGCCTGTTAGAATTACATTTGTTCCGAGAATCGCACCTCGGATCATCACTGTTTCGGGGCCCATCTCCTACACCTCTGATAAAGTTGTCCCTTGGCACTACGAGGCTGATGTTTATTTTCATGGAGTTAAGCAAGAGTTGGATGTTGATATTGACGTCAGCAATATTGTGGGACCTGCTAAAGTCACCCGCAGCGGAAGACTTTTCTCACCTGATATCTCTCCACCAACGGACCGAAGACCCGTTGTTATTACACCCGCCAGTGTACCTGTCACTATTCCTGTTCAAGTTCCTATTCTTACCCCTGTCGCCGAGTCATCTGACACTCGGGGCAAAGGGATCACAACTAATGTGCCTGCCCAGACGGAGGCACCAAAGATGATTACTGTTGAAGCTTCTAAACAAGAGATGGAAGAGATTCTGAAAATTATTAAAAAGAGTGACTACAATGTAGTTGAGCAGCTGGGGAAAACCCCGTCCAAGATCTCTATGTTGTCACCGTTTCTATGCTCAGAGGCCCATGCCAAGGCTCTGATTACCATTTTGAATACTGCCCACGTGCCACAAGAGACATCAGCTGATCAGTTTACAGATTGCGTGGCTAATTTAACTGCTGATAATGGGTTGGGTTTCTCGGACGCTGACTTCACTGCTAAGGGGAAGAATCACAACGATGCCCTGCATGTCTCCATTGAATGCAGGGGCACTACTCTTGCACATGTATTGGTGGATATTGGTTCCTCATTGAACGTCTTGCCTAAGAAAGCTCTAGACCGGTTGGATTGTGAAGGGTTGGAGCTGAAGCCAAGCAACATTGTCGTCAGGGCCTTTATGGGTCTAAAAGAATGGTACATGGAGAGGTTGATAACTCGATTAAGGTTGGTTCTCAGGTCTTCAACTCTACATTCTATGTGATGGACATTCGGCCATCTTATTCTTGTTTGCTGGGTCGTCCATGGATCCATAAAGTTGGGGCTGTAACCTCAACACTCCACCAGAAGCTGAAGTACCCGGTCAAAGGGAAGATTGTGATAGTACAAGGAGAGGAAGAGTACATGGTTACCCACCTCAACTCTTTCCTATACGTAGAGATGGATGGGGAGTTCATTGAGACCCCATTTCAACATTTTGAAGAGGTTCCTCACACATTGGCGTCAGCAGAGGCTGTTAGTGAAGATTCTCCTATGAAGATGGCTTCCTTAAGGGATGCCCGGGCTGTTATTAAGAAAGGTGATTGTGCACAATGGGGCCGACTCCCTGATTTTACACAGAAGACTAACAAGTTTGGTTTGGGTTTCACTGCAGAAGCTCAAAGGGCTGTTCGGAATGCACGAATCGGAAGACCTCCCGTGTTCATCAGCAACTCGGGGGTGAATGCCATTGAAGATGATGCAGAAGAGTCTGAATTCGACAACTGGATCTATCCTACGACCGACGGTGGACAATGCAACTGGACAGCAAAGGACTTCATCCCTATTACTTTTGTTACCCATTAATGGAACTTTTTGTTTTGAATATGTAACAGACAATGTTTTAAACTTTATGGCCCGGTGTCTTACCCGGGGCACTGTGGTTTCGTTTGTGAGGGCTTTATGTGTGTCATTTTCATATATCATTAATAAAAGCATTGGACATTTTCTTGCATTTCAAATTTTGCGCTCCTTGTTTTTCTTTATTATATATTGCAAAACAGCTATTTTGCACACACTCACATATCATGATCTACATCCACTCTGGATCCCACTGATAATGACTCTGCTACTGCCAATTATGACTTCGAAAATACGATCAACTTAGCCGAAGACGAAGGTGAAGATGATTGCGAAGTATCTGTTGATTTTGTTAGACTACTGCTTCAAGAAGAGAGGGCCATACTACCTCCAAGCCATCAATTCTGATGCCTCCAATTACAGGGAGACTGTTGACCTTATGAGTGTTGGATAGTACCAAGAGGTACGTATTAGGGCAGCACGACGAGTCTGGTCGAAAAGAGCATGCTATTTACTGCCTTAGCAAAAAGTTTACCGGCTGTGAGACCCAATACTCACTGCTCGAGAGAACTTACTACGCTTTGGAATAGGGTGCTCGCCGGCTGAGACAGTACATGTTGACTCATACTACTCTTCTGATACCAAAGGCTCTGAACGTCTTGACAGCACCTTGGCCTTTTGCAATGTGGGGCATTGATATGATCGGCGAGATCAGACCTACGGCATCCAACGGGCATCGTTTCATCTTGGTAGCAATTGATTACTTTACGAAGTGGGTTGGAGCATCTTCCTTTGCTACTATAACCAAGAACATCGTGGCACGTTTTATTCGGCACAATCTAATCTGTCGATACGGTGTACCAGAGAGGATCATAACGAATAATGGTACCAATCTCAACAACAAGATTATCACTGAGCTCTGCGAGCAATTCAAGATACAGCATCACAAATATTCTCCCTACTGGCCAAAGATGAATGGGGCTGTCGAAGCGGCTAATAAGAACATTAAGAAGATTGTGCAGAAGATGACAGTGACATACAAAGACTGGCAAGAGATGTTACCGTTTGCTCTTGATGGGTACCGTACCTCAGCACGGACGTCAACAGGGGCAACACCATATTCCTTGGTATATGGTATGGAAGCAGTCTTGCCCATTAAATTTCAGATACCCTCTTTTCGAATCATGAAGGACGCAAGTTTGAGTGAAGATGACTGGATTCAGACCCGGCTTGATCAGCTGAACTTAATCGACGAAAAGAGACTTACTGTTATTTGTCATGGTCAGACGTACCAAAAACGGATGATCAAAGCATTTAACAAGAAAGTCAAACGACAAGAGTATCAAGTTGGGGATCTGGTAATCAAACGCATTATCCTACCTCAAGGTGATCCCAGGGGCAAATGGACCCCTACTTACAAAGGGCCATTTGTGGTTAAGAACATTTTCTCAGGAGGAGCTATGATTCTAACCATCATGGATGGTGACGACCTTCCTCACCCCGTCAATGCAGACATAGTGAAAAGATACTACGCATAATCAAAGACCCGCTAGGTTGACTGGCCTAGGCAAAAATAAGGGCTTCCCGGCGAACCAAAAGGGTTTGGGAAAAAATAAGGGATGAAAATGAAAAATATGTACACCCGGCAAGTCGAAAACCTGAAAAGGAGGCTTGGGCAAAAATGGGTATCCCGGTGGACTGAAAACCCGAAAGGGCAGTCCAGGCAAAAGTTAGGGATCAAAGCGTAAAACTATGTCTCATTGGATCACCTTGCATTCAGACTTCGGTATCTACTATTAAGCTCGGACGACACTAATCAATTTGACTCATCTTCAACTAGTAGCAAAGTGATGAGATGCTCGAGAATATAAAGGCAATAGCAAAGTTGGAACCCAGTGGGACTATTCACATAGCTGTTTTGTTTTCACAAATTGTGTAAATTTTGTTCGGCGGCGTTCTCTTACTAGGACGTCAGCCTCTTGTACAAAAACGCCTATTTATAGGCCAAACTTCAAAATCAATACAAATCATTTTCAGACAAATTTCAAATTGTTTTTTCCTTTATCTGTTTTGTTTTGCAAAGAACGTCCAATGTTCATTTTTTATATATGCATTTGACATTAATTGCTGATCATAAATATTTACATGCGAAACGAAAGATGAATTACTGGTAATATCAGAAACAGGGGCAATAAGAATTGTCCGAACTATTCAGTTACTTTGGCCACCAGGTACCAAGGTAGATTCAGCTGAAGAATATGGCTAAGATACCTTCACTCCCCGCAGAGTAAGATAGTAACGGTAGCTCCCCCAGCTGAGACTTACAACCATGAACGAATCAGCAATACTCTCCCCAAGCAGAGTTAGTCTACCATCAGCACTGAAAGGGTCTTAATATTCCCCAGCGCAGTGTAAGAATATTCCCCAGCAAGTATAAGAGTATCCCCGACAGTCTTAATATTCCTCGATGGAGTATAAGGATGTTCCCCGGTAGAATACAAGATTCCCCAGTGGAGTCAATATTTCCCCAGCACGGTCTAAAAAAGCTTCCCCAACGGAGTTGAATCATCATCCCCAGTAGACTCTGGAAGCTTATCCCGTGCAGAGCACAAATAAATCTCCCCAGCCGAGTTCAAAGGATCATTCCCAACAAAGCTCAAAGGATTATCCCCACAAGAGTCTAACAGGATTATCCCTAGCAAGTCGCGACTGAAAGATCATCCCCAACGAAGTTCTTTCCTTTCACGAATAGGTATTCAATCCTCAACAGATTCAGCATCACCAGCAACGGTAATCCATCCCCAGCGGAGTTTATCAGTGGAATCTTCAGCATAACATCTCTTCCCCACAGAGTAATTCCCCTCGGAGTAATCTCCTCATCGGGTTATTCCCCAACGGAGTTATCCTTTCCTGCAAGTTTATCATCTTCGTTCATCATCCCCAGCGGAAACGAAGAATCCAACTCTATTCTCCAGCAGCTCCGCGATTTATTTTCCCCAACTAAAACATCACATTTCCATACATCATGATACATGCATAAACCTATCATATAATACAATCTCATTTATGTTGAGAACATCATTGCTTGGTCCATATCATGCATTGCATATGAATGACCTTTACCTTTCAGGAAAGATGCAGTTAAATTCTCAACTATGTCAAAGGAGACAAAACCAGTTAAATCGATTCCTAAAGATTTTTCTGAGGCCAATTCAGTCAATGGAAACAAAACCAGTTAAATCGATTCCTAAAGATTTTTCTGAGGCCAATTATGTCAAAGGAGACAAAACCAGTTAAATCAATTCCTAAAGATTTTTATGAGGCCAATTCAGTCAATGGAGACAAAACCAGTTAAATCGATTCCTAAAGATTTTTCTGAGGCCAATTCAGTCAATGGAGACAAAACCAGTTAAATCGATTCCTAAAGATTTTTATGAGGCCAATTTCAGTCAATGGAGACAAAACCAGTTAAATTGATTCTTAAAGATTTTTCTGAGGCCAATTCAGTCAATGGAGACAAAACCAGTTAAATCGATTCCTAAAGATTTTTGAGGCCAACCAGTCAATGGAGACAAAACCAGTTAAATTGATTCCTAAAGATTTTTTTGAGGCCAATTCAGTCAATGGAGATAAAACCAGTTAAATCGATTCCTAAAGATTTTTCTGATGCAAACGCAGTCAAAGGAGACAAAACCAGTTAAATCGATTCCTAAATATTTTTCTGATGCGAACACAGTCAAAGGAGACAAAACCAGTTAAATTGATTCCTAAAGATCTTTTCTGATGCGGACGCAGTCAAAGGAGACAAAACCAGTTAAATCGATTCCTAAAGGATTTTCTGACGCCAATCCAGTCAAAAGAGACAAAACCCCCTTTGGTCCAGTTAAATCGATTCCTAAAGATTTTTCTGATACTAATCCCGTCAAAGGAGACAAAACCCCCCTCTGGTCCAGTTAAATTGATTCCTAAAGATTTTTCTGATGCCAATCCAGTCAAAGAAGACAAGACCACCTACCAACAATCTCTAAATGGCATCTGTAAGCCCATTCCCATCATCACCAGGCTAATACCACTTCATGCGAGTGCAAATTTCTGGGCACTCTAGTGTTCAATCATCTTCCACCTTCAAATCACGAAAGGCCCGAAAGCCAATCTATATCCTCAGGTTTAAGAAAATTGAACAGGGGAAACAGTTGTACCCCAAAATTTTCCCTCCCATATTTCTCAAGACATGTCAAGAATAATCTCCAAGTGGCTCAAGGTTGCTCAAGAGTTGGACAATCAAATCATCTCCTAAGGCAGTCAATCTCAAATTAGGGTTTTGTATTGCATCAAGGTCCTTACATCCAATTGACCTCAAGTGCTCCCCAATGTCCTAATATGTTCTCAAGTTCATCCATGTCAAATTTCAAGCCTTGCAGAGGAAGTTTGGTCAGTCAATTGCTCAAGAGGTCCAAAAATCGATTGTGCTAGGGCAAAAGTCAACTGTGACCTATAGACAGTCAAACCTCAAGATTTTTTGTCAACATTCTCATTTGGAAGGATAATTCATCATTTTATCAAGGGTTTATCATGATTCATCAAGGATTGCTCAAAATTCATCAAGACTCAAAAGTTGCTAAATTAGGGTTTTGTAGGAAAAGTCAACTCAACTTTGACCAAGCATAACTTTCGCATACTTTATGATAAATGACCCATACAAAGCTCATTTTGAATAGGATTAAATTTCCTACAATCCATCTTCACACCCCAAGATCAAGAAATGAACTCACAAGAAGTTAAAAATTTGGACATTATAGGTCATTTTTGGAAGTCAACAAAAACACCTTTTTTGCCAAAGCTTATAACTTGAGCATGGAATATCAATATGTGATGAGACAAAAATGGTTAGTTATAGGACATCTCAAGGTTTCTAAAAAGTCTAAGAACACCTCCAAAAGTTCAAAATTGAAGAAGTTATGCATTGTTGAAGTTGGGCATTTTTCCAAAATTGCCAAAAGTCAACTATCCCAAAAATATCAAATTTTGTCAAATGGGCCCACTTTTTTCCACTAGATTTGATCTTTTCACACTACACACGTTTCCTATCTTCAGTTTTATATCCATTCATTAATGTTTCTATTTTATTTGATTTTTATTAAATTAATTCATTTTTAATCAATTTAAATCCAAATAAAATCCAAATCTTAATCACTTGGTATCTTTTTGAGTGATACAGGTCTTTATTATCATCATGGACAAGATCAAACTCGAATCAAGCCATATCATGAACAAATATTGGATTTTTTGACAAATTTGGAAACTTGTTCATAGAGGATCAAAGCAAATCCTAAATCATCAATGCTCATGGATTCAAAGCCCAAAACTAAACCTAATTCATTCCCTTATACTTGTACAATGAAAAGGCATGAAATTCAGAACCTAGAGGCTGCACATTATGGAAAACAAAAACTGAAAAAAGCTTGAAAAAGTGTGGAATCGAAATCACTCTTAGAGGCCAATTCAAGACAAAAACTCAACGCAGACTTCTTACTTGACATCCACTGAAGCAGTAGCAATCAAAAGAAAAGCCAATCGCCTTCTAAAACGCGTTGTAAGTCTCCTTAAACACTGCCCTGTACATGAAATCGAAACCTCTCATTCTTGCATTTTTTTGACAAACCATGGACATATTCTTGATCCTTGCATAATTTCTAAGCATTTTGCATTAACCAATTGAGTTTTCATGGCCTGTAATGCAATACCCGAATCTAGGGTTTTCGTTTCTTGTTTTTAGGCATTTTTGTTTTAGGAAAAATCAGGGCAATTAATGGATATAGATGCGTTTACGAGACCCAGACGAATCGAACCATGGTCTTGGAATTAATTTCTATGGCCAAGGATAGATTGTAGAAGGCAGCTATGAATTTAGCTGCGGATGAAAATCTGCAGGTAAATAACCAGGTTCTCATGAGGAAGATGAAGACGTGGCTTGTTCCAATTGGACCATTCAAACTAATCTCGCGCGTTTTTATAATTTCTGGCATGTTAATTGTTTCCTACATATATTAATTGTTGTGTATTATAATTACAAAAGAAGCATAGTGGCTCAGTGGCTAGGGCGTTTGTTCATTGGCTAACAGGACCTGGGTTCGAATCCCAGGTCCCCCATATTGCCTATTATTGTTTTTCTTCAGGAGATCCAGCGTGCCTCAGCAATCATGGTACATGATACATCATCACCTAATCACTTGCCAGATGGCCTTTTGGCCAAATCTGATGGCCAAAGGGTGATGTCCACCATACACCCAAGTCAACATGCGCGTGGAGAAGCAGAAAAAGTCACACAGGCTTGCACGTTTGGGCCTGGGAAATTGCAAATCTCACCCTCCATATGGGCCTGAACCCCCTGAGTATTTCTTTTTATTTTCTTTCTTCTCTTTATTTATATGTTTTGTTTAATTATTATTATTATTATTTAAACTAACCAATTAACATTTTTCTCATAAAATCAAAACCACAAAAATATATTTTATTTATTAAAATTAATTTCATCACTTTATTTTGTAAATAAATTAATTTAATTAATTTAGATTTAATTAGATTTAACTTTTAATACTTTTGCAATATTTAAAATCAACTTAGAATATTAGGTTTTTATTAACTTTAACTAAATTTATTTTATTTCTTTAAATACTCAAAATCCAAAAATATCTGTTTTTTAATTAATTAATTTAATTGTTAATCTAGATTTAATTCCTTTTAATTAAAAAATAAACCAAAAAATGCGTTCTTTCAAAAAAGGGTCAAAACCCTTAAAATGCACTCGATTTAATTTTCTTGCACGCGATCAACTTTGTCTTATTATTGTAATTGTTTCCCGGAATGTAATAACTTTAAATAGGACTTTATTTTATCGCTTTATTTTACTTTCCGCATTTTAATTTTAAGGGTTTGTTTTTGGCGATGTAAATACCCGACGCCTTGTAATAGTTTAGATTTAATTTCCGCAACTATACACTGTTAGATGTTTGATAATAGGGAATGTATGACAAGATCAAATATATGAACTTAAAATCAACATAGCTCACCCATGACATGTACAAAGATAAAATTAACCGAAATAACACACTCGCACATGCGCACTCTTAGGGTACACCCCACTTGGTTGCCTTCGTACGCGGTCATTAAGTATAGGTCACTTTAGAGGTCGCCCTCTTGTCCAAAGATCATAGTCGCCTCGAAACGGTTGCCTCGGATATTGTTGCCTCAAAACAAATTATCTAAGACATTAGGGTTACCGCTAAGGCGTCCTAACATTGTTTCGGTGACCGTAAGTCCCTAAATTAGAATTGACCCTTAAACTCCAACGACGGTGCTACCTACTCATTCATAATGGGATAGCATTGTCTAAAGGAAGATAGCATAGAACGATTCCTTTTTCGAGTAGGTAGATGGTTCTTAAGTACTTGCTCTTTCAAAAAAACAAAAACATTTCACACTTACACTTTTCGAACAAAGTTTTTCAAAACACTTCATACGATCAGAGTTTTCAAATAAAAACTTTTTCAAACCCACAAACACAAAGAAAATAAAATTTTGAAAACACTTTGAGCAATTACCTAAAAGCCCGTGGATAACCACGGATAGAAAGGGTGCTAACACCTTCCCTTTCTATAATCTACCCCCCGGACCCGAGAAACATCTCAAAAATGGAATTTTTCTGTGCTTTTTTCCTTTCCTTGTTGGATAAAATAAAAGACTGTGGCGACTCTTGCTTATCGCGACATTTTACGAAAATAAACGCAAAACGCAAACCAGCATTCCAAAACAATAAGTTCTCTTCCCACCGATCACAACGCCCCTTCAGTGCTAGCATGTTTTTCTGTTGTTTGTTTCCCAGGCAATCAGGAAAGGACAATGTCTTTTTCTAAGAAATGTTGAAAGAGTTGTCAACTTTTTAGGTTTTCTCCCGCCAAGTGATGGGTTCGATTTAAAATACCCATAAATTTGACTTCTTAAATCCCCAAGAAAGGCTGAGACAACGTGGGTGTAATCATCACTCTCAGTATTGAAAAATGTATCTAGGTTTCCCCTCGGCAATATGGTGTTGCCCTCCCCAATAAAGTCAATATGAGATCCTCAGTTGATGTCTCGACAATGCGGTTTTCATTTTCCCTAAGTGAAGGCAGCATTATAATCTCCAGTGGAAATCTAGACGTTAAAGCATTTACTTTTCCCCATTGAGGTTGTTATTAGAATCCCCAGTAGAAGTACAGAAATTGAAGCAGTTGTTTTTCCGTATTAAAGCCCGTGTGATATTCCCCTGTGAAGCCTAGAGGAAGATATTATATCCTTGTATCTGTACTGATTTATTGCTACGATTGGATTACTTTCGGATTATGTTCCTTCCTAGTGAAGTTAAGCCGTGAAATAGGAATTTGTTTCCTCAGTTGGTGCTTACTTTTTTATGGAATTTTCATCTTGGATGTGATCTAGCTGAGTATTGACTATACCCGAGTTGATTTCGTCTAGTTATCCCCAGTGTTATATGGTTGTTTTGTCAGCATATACATGATAACACTCATACATTCATACATATATCATGCATTAGCTGAATTTAGTAAATCATTTCTCATTTGCATATTTTTGTTGACATATTACCCTGTTTTTGCAGAGTTGTGTTATCCTCTCTCCAATAGAGTGTGAACCCTAAGCAGAAAATGTATATCCTTTCAATTTCACCATTGAGTTATCCCTCGTGGAAGATTTTTGCTTTAGCCTTCTTGTTCAGCTCTTTGTCTGGATAGAATGTGGTTCCCTCTTGATTTTATTTCTCATGAGGAGTTATTTTGATTGACTATTTCATTCCGGTTTATCAATGGTTTGAATCTATGGTCCCCAGCAGTATTATTATTTTGACTTATGCAAGCTCTGAACCCTGGTTTGAGAATGTGCATTTATTTTGCACGTGAAGATTTTATCTCTTCAGCAGGAATACATTCGCATTTCCCCAAGAAGCCATATTTCATTTTCCCAGGAAGCCATATTTCATTTCCCCAGGAAGTCCTACTTCTTTCCTCAAGAAGTCGTTATCAAAATTCCTTCGCATAACAACAAGTGGTAAGTCTCTTTATTTGAGCAACATGTACTTCCCCAATAAGTCAGACAGTTCCTAGAGAAGATTCAGATTTGTTACTTCAATGAATGGTAGCCTTGTCATTATGGAAGGTAGTTCGTTGTTGAGATTTGTTACTCCAATGAATGGTAGTCTTGTCATTATGGAAGGTAGTTCGTTGTTGAGATTTGTTACTCCGATGAATGGTGGCCTTGTCATTATGGAAGGTAGTTCGTTACTGAGATTTGTTACTCTAATGAATGGTAGCCTTGTCATTATGGAAGGTAGTTCATTGTTGAGATTTGTTACTCCAATAAATGGTAGCCTTGTCCTTATGGATGGTAGTTCGTTGCTGAGATTTGTACTCCAATGAATGGTAGCCTTGTCATTATGGAAGGTAGTTCGTTGTTGAGATTTGTACTCCAATGAATGGTAGCCTTGTCATTATGGAAGGTAGTTCAATTCTGAGATTTGTACTCCAATTAATGGTAGCCTTATCATTATGGAAGGTAGTTCCTTGTTGAGATTTGTTACTCCAATGAATGGTAGCCTCGTCATTATGGGAGGTAGTTCGTTGTTAAGATATTTTTCCGATGAATGGTAGCCTTGTCATTATGGAAGGTAGTTCGTCGTTAAGGTTCACATTAATCTGAAGAAGTTCATTTGTTTTTAGTCGTCAGTATTGGCTGCTTACCCTAATAATGGAATTTACTGGTATTATCTTAGCACTTCCTTCCCCGGCGGGTCGACGTTACTTTTTTGCTATCTCCTCAGCGAGTGGATAGTTCGCAGTCATCTGTCGATCACTATTATCCTCTACCTTCTCTCTTCAATATTTGAGTTGAAGACGCCTTATCTCCTCTTTGGGATTTACCTCAATAGAGTCAGGTCTTTTATCCACCAGTGATTTATTTTCCTAGTTGGGTTTTTCTTTTGATCCCTGTTTTATTTTTGTACATCCCCAATGGTGTCTTGTGTCTCTTTCTAGATTCGTTCATTTGCATTCATAATCATAAGCATTGCATGGCATATTAGGGCCAAAGATAGGGCTTGTTTTATATTTAAGTATCTTCAATCGCGTCGACACGAAGATTTTAACCTTCACATCTACGAATAAAAGACACTTAAATAAGGACAGCTGTTGTACACCAATTTTTCCCCCTAAGATTCCTCTATCATTTCATACCATCACAATGCAACAAGATCACACACTAGGGTTTGGCTTTTATCCTTATCTTTAGCTTTGCTCATGAGGAATCACCAAGTACCTTGACTTGTATTTTGTGATCATCTATGCATTGTGTTGGTTAAATTTTAACAAATAAATACAATAAATGTTTTTCCCTAATTGATGATGTTATAGGTGAAAGCACAACATATTCCATCAAGTTGATCTACAGGTTCATGAGTCTATTGCCATGCCTTCTTCAATAAAGCTTCATTAAGATTAAAGCTTCATCATTGAATATACTTTGAGGTAATATCATGATAAAGTCTATTATGATTCATCGTGCCTCAAGTTGTCAAAGATTGTTCAAAGATGTAAGGGTTTATTAAAGAAGTTTAACCTAGTTGGACAAGTCCTTGATTTTTTGGTCACAAGTGAATATCTACCTCAATTTTCAATATTTGGAAGTGGTTATGGTTGCTATGGTTTCTCATTATCATCCTCAATAACTTCTATTTACATGATAAAAGTATTTGTGCAAGAAATTTGGTTAAAATTGAAAGGGGTTTCCAAGGTATTTTGTTGCTCTAGGAGCTAGGATTTTTAAATTCTAAGGGTTATATCTTGCTCATATTTTGTTACTTTTGAGTGATTCAAAAGACATGTTTCTCTTCAAAGCATTATAAACAAATCACTTTAAAAGATTCAAGGAAATTTTGTATGGAAGATACCTAATGATAAAAAAAGATTACAAATCCTCTAGATAAACCATCAAATTCCCTTACGTGACTTCAAAAGATCATAACTTGGTAAATTTTTATCTCCTTTAGCCCATTATTTTTCCACAATGATCTTAAATATATGAGATTCAACCTTTATTTTATGTGCAAAGTTTGAAAATGGATGGAAGATGCCCTAAGGATGCAAAAGATTATAGGCCCTTTCATACATTTTTCACCAACTTCACCAAGTCATAACTTTCTCATTTTTTGGGGATTTTGAATGGTTCAAGTCTCAAAACGTCATTCAAGAGATCTACTTCATGCCATATTTTTTGGTCAAGAGCAAATTTCAAATGGAAAGCCATGTTTCGATGCAAGGCATTATAGGTCATTTTTGAAGAAAAACATAGAAATTTTCTAAGTATAGAAAGTCAACCTCTTTTTCTCAACTTTGACTCATCCCAATTTTCAGCTCAAGCATCCATTTGATTCCATTCTTTTCACATTATAAAGCTTGTGATCTCATATTTCTAAAGCTTCAAGAATCATGTCCTAAGACTCATTGAGTTGTGAACATCATTGATTTGAATATGGTACCTTAAAACTGAAGTTTCTTCATAAGTCATAATTTGAAATCCTTGATTTGGCTTCTAAGCACAAAATTTATGCGCACTTTTGCTCCTAATCATCTTTAATGAACTTCCAAAAGTGGTTAGAACATTGAAACGCAAGATTTGGATGAGTTTTGAGCAAAATAGAAGTCACACTTTTCATGTTTGCAACTTCACACGATTTCCCTATAAACTTCATTGTTGTACCCCAAAATTTGCCCTCTCATTTTATCTAGATTTCCCCTCACAAGGCTCCTTAAACTCCAGACAGGATTAGGATTTTTACATTGCCCAAGACATCTCCTTGCACTGATGACCTAAATTAAGGTTTGAGTTTGCACAAGGATTTTTGGGCCTCCAATGCTCAAGGTGACTTTAATACTTCATGTTGGACTCATAAGTTTGTCCATACCAAGTTTCAAGCCTTGAATCAAATTTTTGCCCAGTCAATTGGACAGTTGACTTAGAAATCAGTTGTATTGGGGAAAAAGTCAATTGTGGCCAATTTACAGTCAAACCTCGTGAATTTTGACCCACATCAACATTATAAACTCATATGAATCATTTGATAAAGTTTGGACCACAACTCCACAAGAAATTTGATCAAATCATCAAAAGGGCAAAATGGTCATTTTTAGGGTTTTGACTATACAAAGGCAATTTCTGACTTTTGACCTAGCCAATGGCAAATGGGGTTCAAGCATGGACTCAAGGACTCAATGGCATCATCTTGACCTATTCACATGGTTCAAAAGATCTCAGGTACATTGGATTGACAGATGAATTTTTCAGTCAACTGATCAAAATTTGACTGTACACTGAAAAGTCAAACTTTGACTTTTTGGTCAAAATCAAGTACCAAGGGTCATTTTTCACCAAGATATGTCAAAACATGAAAATTGTTCATCAAGAAACCCATGTTTGCAAATTAGGGTTTAAAGTTGAAAAATTTCATAACTTAGAATTTTTCTAAGTTATGAAATTTTCTTAATTTTTCCTAAATTTACCGAACATTTTCACCATGATGCATTTGGATTCAAACAAAACTTCCAACATGAAAGTTGTAGTCCTCAACAAAGTATACAACTTTTATTCAAAAAGTTTTACCAAAGGAAGCTGGGATCTCAAGTTATGATTTTTGGAACAAGGGTCCCTAAAACTTTTAACTTAGTGAAATTTTGCCCTAGTTTAGGCAGGATTTTGACCTATCTTCATGGCCATTTTTCACATAGTTACACTTGGAATCTCAAGTTGCATTTCAAAGATGGATTGTATAGCATGTTACAAGCTTTACAAAATGTCCAAGAACTCCCTAAAATCATTTGTGGTTAAGGAGAATCAAAGGCTTGAAGTTGGCAAAAACTCACTTTTCATCCATGGCATGTTCATGTTCATACAAATTGCAATTTCAAGTCAGCTTGCTTTGCACTAGATTACAAGCCTCTAAACCATTTCACACTCAATAATTTAATGCAAATCCATTGGTCTAAGGCATTGTTTTTGTCATTAGGGCATTGTACACAAAATTAATCCCTAAGTAGAAAAAGGTACATTTCCATTTTTGCTTAAATGTGCTTTATGTCAAAACTGAATCCCTTGAGCATTGGTCCATATCTCATATAGAAAATCAAATCCACAAGTTGGAGGGGCCAAGGGAAAAGTGTGCAAGCATAAGGATAGCCTGTACAGGCCTGTTGGACATGACTTCCCACTTTTGCTTCATATACAAGAAATATGCCAAATACATGAGAACTTGAACATCAGCCAAAACCAACTTGTGCAAGCATTTTGAACATCTTTCTCACACCCCTTTGAGCCAGAAACACGACTCTTTGATCCCTCAAACCTCCCATAGCCAGAAATCACCTTCCATTGACAAAACAGGGCAGAACCTGCAACTTGACTTCCATTGCTCAATTGGCTCGTGTGTTTTGTCCCAAACTGGTTCAAACACCTTCCATTCAATCCATCCAAGCTATCCCAAACCTCAAACACCAACTGTAACTCCATTTATAGGGTTTGCCATTTTCACTTTGAGCTTGTGCAGGTTGAGTTCTGTAGGCTGATTTAAGTACATTCAAGGCAAGCTAGACATTGGAGAAGGTCAAGTGAAGTTCAAGCAAGCTCCCAGACATCTCAAGCCTTGTTGAAAAGCTCCACATTGCCATACACGAAGTCAGCTGAAACAGGTTTTTGTCAACTTCCTATCTCTCTATTTAGGAACATTTAGACTTAGGTTTGTGAATAAGAAGTGTAGTATTCATTGCCATGAAGCTGTACATATGCTTAATTTTCATTTTTATTAAGCGTGCTAAGAGAATTTGATCCATGAACATACTGAAAAAATTTGGTTAGATTTTAGGGCCAGAGAAATTCTCTCTGGTCTTTGAGAGTTAGGATTAGTTTTTTATATGGTTAGATTCATCTTGAAAAGCTCTACAACTTTGATGTTATGTGTTTTTGCAATAGAGCTCGTATACAGGATGTCCAGGTTTGGTAACATGCGCGCGCGTTTTGTGAAGGACAGAGGTTAAAGATGAAGTGGTGGGCTAGGCTTAGTCCTGGCTCACTATTGGCACCCCCTTTTACTTTTTGCACCCCCTGGCCCAATTTCTTTATGCTTTGATATTTTTGTATTTTATTTTCATTTCTGATTTTACTTTATTATTTCCAAATATAAAGAATACTCAAAAATATTTTTAAATTTTTTCACATTTATTTTGAATTTTATTTTTATTTTTCTAACATAAAAAGCAATTTAATTACTTTTATCTTATTTATTAAAAACTTGAAAATAATATATAAATTATACTTTTATTTTTATTTTTATTCTCACTGAAAATATTATTCTAAATATATTTTTATTTTTGTATATATTTTATTTATTGTACATATTTAATATAATTAATACATATATAAATATATACTTTCATTTTATTAGATACTTTAGAATAAAAATATAAAAATATTACACTTTTATTTTTATTATTATTTATACTAAAAAAAATACTTTTTTCTAAATATATTTTATTTTATTGTATATAAATAATATAATGTATTTATTTTCTTAAAGAAAATTAGGGTTTTACCCTTAACCAAAAAACAATCTTTTTATTTTATTTCTTTCTTTTTTACATTAAATATTTTTACATACATGGAAAATAAACATAAACTTTTTGCATATTCATATATTTTGTATATTTATTTAATTTGTTTATTTTAATATTGTCCATTTATTATTTAGGCCATTTGATTCAATTTGGATGTAATAGTAAACTAGGGTTTTTATTTCTTGTCAAATACACCCCCATTCAAAGATTGTACCCACATCCCCATAATCATGTTGTAATAGCTTAGATTTTTAATTCTCGCACTTTATGCTTTCAATTATGCCATGATTAGAGATTAGGGTGTAGTTTGACCTAGTACAAAGACAAAAATACATGAAAATCAATACACAATGCACACTTGCACCCCTAGGGTTACAATCCACTTGTTGCCTCAAAAATGGGCCATGTTATGCATGTTGGGTACTTTGGCAAAACAAAAACAAAACAAAAGATCATAGTCCCTCGATGACGCTATCTTGGTTGCCTAAACAAAATGATCAAGTCCCTCAAAAATTTGCCAAAGTTACTTAACACAATTGTTATCATGGTCTATACGATGACCCACGTCTGTCCCGTTTAACATCCTAACACAAGGTTGTTCACCAAATGCAATGGTGAAATAACACTGTCAAAAGGGTTAAAAACACATAGGAAAGATCTTTGAGTAAAATAGGGTAGAAAATTCTTAGTTGCTTGATCAAACTTGCAAAACATCCTTGCCATTTTCAAACACACTTCACAACACAATTTCAAAACATTTCCCAAATCAAACTCTCAAACATTGAAACCTCTTTTCAAAAGACAAACACCTTTGTATACATTCAAACAAGAATCATTACAAAGGTTGCCACAACGATAACCTCTTTTCAAAACATTTTCAAAACCACACACAAAGGACCATTTCAAACAATTGAAAAGCAAAAGCAAGTGATCTAAACAAGTAACTAAGAGCCCATGGATAACCATGGATGAAAAGGGTGCTTGCACCTTCACTTTTTATAATCTACTCCCCGAACCCAAGAAAACATCTCAAAGGTCTTTCCTGTGCTTTTTGACCTTTCCTTAGGATAAAATAAAAAGTCAGTGGCGAATCTTGCTAAATCGAAACATTTGCAAACACAAACGTGAAACCTCTAGTCAGTTCTCCCACCGTATCATAGAACTGGAGACTCTGCTGGGGACATATCTAAAAGTGGAGTAACCTTAGGGTTTAGATCACCTTAGCATGCTTATCTTGTTTGCTTTGATTGCTTTACATTTGGTTCTCTTGTTTGGGTTTGAATCCTCCACCCGGATTTTTGGAAACATTCATAGGTAAATAGCAATACATTGTGGAAACTGTGCGGGGTATACCGACATGGTTAAAGCAATAGCTATATTAGTGCGACATATTTGTGGGTACCGGTAGCCTTTGAGTCAATCAAAGAGAATACGGGGCCGCTGAGTGATGTCATGAAGCACTAATGAATTCTTAGAACCTTACTTGACCATCTTGGCCTTATTAGGGGTAGTGAGATGACCGGCTTTGGTGCAGTTAGAAGTTGGTAGATACTCGATACTACACTCATTCAGGGTTGTTTTCTTGGAATATTTAGGTCATCAGTTAAGTGGCTAAACTGAAACAATGAACACATAAAATACTCCAATGATATTGAGCTCCTTAGAACCCGGTTACTACTTATAGGACAGGTTGAGCCAACTAACTTCAAGAGGTTTCTTACCTATGAAACCCCATGCAAGCCTGAAACTAGGATCTTGTGTGACTTGTTTGTACATATGCTTGTGCATACATCATGAACATCATAAAGCATCATATACATCCACTAACCATTTCAAGGGTTTGGATCTTCATCTTTGTTCTTGTTTTGTAGGTCATGGAATCTCTTCGCAGGAAAACAATTCAGGTCAACCTTGTGAGAATCCCTCCTCAACTCAAGGAGCTTACTTCCAAGATTCCAGAGAATTCTCTCTTCAGTGAAAGACATGGTAGACTTCTCAACTTGGTCAACTCCAACATTGAAGAAGACATGGTAAAAGTTCTCTTCCAGTTCTTTGACCCCCTACACCACTGTTTCACATTTCCTAATTACCAACTAGTACCTACTTTGGAGGAATTTTCTAAACTCCTGAGGATTCCTATTCTCCATCAACTACCCTACAATGGTACGGAAAGAGAACGAAAGCCTGAAGATGTTTCTCAAGCCTTACACTTGCGACCATCTGATATCAAAGGTCATTGGGAAACCAGAAGTGGTGTCAAGGGTTTCTTGGCAAAGTTTCTGTTTGAGAAGGAATAAGACTGTTGGAATTCTCTAGATCTGCAAGCTTTTGAAGAGATTGTAGCACTTCTCATCTATGGGTTGGTCTTGTTCCCAAACCCTGATCAGCTTATAGACGTGAATGCTGTCAAGATTTTCATATCTCGGAATCCTGTGCCTACATTGCTTGGGGACATCCTACACTCGTTTCACACACGAACAATGAGGAAAAGAGGTGTTCTCATGTGTTGTACTCCTCGGCTAGCAAGGTGGTTTATTTCTCACCTTCCCCAAACAATTTTGAAGAATGAGTAGGGTTTTAGGTGGTCACAACGGTTGATGACCCTCACACATTCTGATGTTCATTAGTGTTCTCGGTCCAGAGAAAATGTCATCATCATTGATCATTTTGGGGAATTCCCTAATGTCCCACTACTTGGCTTTAGGGGAGGAATTACCTACAACCCCTATTTAGCTCTGAGGCAGTTTGGATATGCCCAGAGGGATGGCCCTCATGACTTGCTGATTCCTGACTTGGTTTTTGACTTCGACAATGACGTTCAAGGACTTCAAAAAAGGTTTATCCGAGCTTGGAGGATACCTAACAAAGTGGACAGTAAGACACTGGGACACAAGAATTCCATCCCCCTTGAGCCTTATCTCAAGTGGGTACGAACCTGCGCCCAGAATCTTATGATGCCGTACCCTCACATTCTCCTCGTGATCAAAGAGCCTATTATGGAAGGAGAGGTTCCATACACCCTCCTACATCCAGACATGCCAACATCATTGGAATAATTGCAAAAGAGTTGGATACAACTCAAGGAAGAGCGGAACACTTTTGAAGCCAGCTTCTATGCCAGTGAGAAGAAGGTTTTGGAACTTACCCGCTGACTTCACGAAGAGGAGACTCTCAACACTTACATCGCACCAAAGAGGATGCGCGACGTATTTTTACATTAAGAAGCTTTGTAATATTTTGCCCATGCGGCATTTATGTACTAACAAAATTTCTTCTTATTAATATGACGTGTGTTCTTTTTGTTTACAACAAATTTGAATTTCTGAATCCTTGAATACATTACATGAATACACATCATTCATCATATGCATTAACAGGTCTTCACACCAGGTTTCCTTATCTTTCTGTTGTTTATTTCAGCAAGATGGATATAGAGCAGACGGTTAAAGATCTGCAAGCATAGAATTCGCAATTCCAACAACTCCTCATAACCTTGGCAAAGGGTCAAGAGGATCTTAAAGCACTGTTAGAGAAATAGAAGGAACCAGAAAAGAAGAAAAAGAAAAGAATTGGTGTGGCCACTATGGGAAGAAGATTTGAGCATCAGGCTAGGAGAGTTCTGGAATTCCCCTCAACGTCTGACGAAGGGGTTGGTAAGGGAAAGGGAGTTGCAATGCCCTCCGAGTCTGAAGCTGAAGAAGAAGAAGAGGAAGAGGATGAATATTACTCCGAACAGCAGTACCCTCCGGCAGACGATAAGTATAAGAATCTTGAGGACTAGTTGGCAGCCATGGAAGCGCAAAGGGTACCTGGGCTAGATTTCGAAGAACTAGGGTTGGTTGTTGGGATCGTCATTCCTCCCAAGTTCAAAGTGCCTACATTTTCTAAATATGACGGTTTGTTATGTCCGAAGATGCATCTGAGATCCTACGTCAGAAAGATCCAACCTCATTCTTCTGATAAGGATCTGTGGGTCCACTTTTTTCAAGATAGTTTGGCGGGTACGCAATTGGACTGGTTCTATCAACTTGAGAGATCTGATGTCCATAACTGGGAATATTTGGCTACTACTTTCTACCCACAATACCAATACAACGCAAATTTAGCGCCTACTCGTACTCAACTACAGAGTATGGGTATGGCCTCTAATGAGGAATTTAAGGAGTATGCCCAGAAGTGGCGGGATCTGGCTGGTAGGGTGCAGCCACCATTGTCGGATAGAGAGCTGGTTGACATGTTTTTAGGGACTCTGTCAGGTCCATTCTTCAATCACTTGATCGGGAGCTCATCTGCAGGGTTCACCGAATTAATTCTGACCAGTGAAAGGGTCGAAGCTGGCATTAAGAGTGGTAAAATTCAGAAGGATGTCTCTGCTTCCACTGCTATCAAGAAAACCTTCACAGCCAAGAAGGAAGTTTCTGCTATTCATACCCATAGAAATCAAAGGAGAATGGAGCACCGACCCGGGGTGGGGGCTGTGATGATCCAGAACTCCTCAGCCGATCAACCTCGCAGCAATCAACCAAGAGTTAACCAACAAAGGGTAGAAAGGCCACAACGGCAATTCACCCGGATCAATATGACACCGGCTCAGGTCCTCCCTCATCTGTTAAAGTTAAACCTTACCAACTTGAAAGAAGCACCGAAAAACCCAAATACCTCTTCTCCCTATTATCATTCAAATTCAAAATGTGCATACCATTCATACAATGTAGGGCATGACACCAACAACAGTTGGGCCCTTAAAAACAAGATCCAAGATTTGATAGATGCCAAGGAGGTGGAGTTTGATGCCCCTGAAAAACCTAATGTGATATCCGCTCCTATGCCAAAACATGGTCATAATGTCCATGAAATTGTGGAAGATCTTCATGTTACCGCTGTTGAGGAATTAATTACTCCGTTGCCAATGATTAAAATGAATCTGTTGAGAGCCGAGATTTTCCCAGGATGTGAAAAAGATTGTTACTTCTGTTCAACCTTGCAATCTGACTGCCCAATGTTGAAATCAGGCATCCAACGCCTGATGGATACTCAAGAGATCGTCTTTCAGAAAACTCTTGTTGCTACTATCACTCATGTTACTCATGTTACCTTTGTTACTCCAATCAATGACATTGCTATAATCACCATTTCTGACAATATTTCCAAGACCTACAAAAGGCATGTTAAGATTACGCCATGCCGGGGCCTATCCCATATAAGTCCAACAAGACGATACCATGGAATTATGGAGGAGAGATCTTCTACCATGGTGTTAAGAAGATCGAATCAGTCCAAGAGAATTCCGATGAAGAAACTCCTGACATAGGGAATATTGCAGGGACAAGTAAGATAACTCGTAGCGGAAGAATCTTCTCTCCGGAAATTGCTCCTCCACGAGCAGTCTTCGGACCCTCAAGTGCTCCTGTTCCTGTCAAGATATTTGTGTGAAGTCTGGTTATTGAAGAAATTGATGCTCCCGAAGCTATACCCTCTGCTGTTACTGCCGATAAAGGTAAGGGGATCCAAGAAGCGCCCGTCAGGACGAGGGCTCAGACTTTGGTTATCCTCGAGACCACCCAAAAGGAGATGGAGGAAATTTTAAAGATAATTAAGAAGAGAGATTATGATGTCATAGAACAGTTGGGGAAAACCCCTTCAAAAATCTCTATGTTGGCTCTATTACTCTGCTCCGAGGCTCATGCCAAAGCCTTGATCAAATTTTTAAAGACGACACACGTGCCTCAAGAAACTTCTATGGATCAGTTTCAAGAGTGCGTGGCTAGCCTTACAGCTGACAATGGTCTGGGCTTCTCTGATGCCGATCTGACGTCTAAGGGAAGAAAGCGTAACGATGCACTGCATGTCTTGGTAGAGTGTAGAGGAACTACACTTGCTCATGTTCTGGTTGATACCGGTTCATCTTTAAATGTTCTACCAAAGAAAGCATTGGACAGATACGATTGTGAAGGTTTGACCCTAAAGCCCAGTAATATCATTGTTAGAGCCTTCGACGGTTCTAAGCGGATGGTTCACGGAGAAGTGGATATCCCAATCAAGGTGGGAACGGAAATTTTCAAATCTACATTTTATGTGCTGGACATCCATCCTTCATATTCATGCTTGTTGGGAAGGCCATGGATCCACAACGCTGGGGTAGTCACTTCTTCTCTACACCAAATTCTAAAATACCCAGTCCAGGGTAAAATCATAACGGTTCATGGTGAGGAGGAGTATATGATAAGTCACCTTAACTCTTTCTGCTATGTGGAGTTAGACGGTGAATTCATAGAAACATCTTCACAACACTTTGAAGAGGTTTCTCCAGAGGTCGCAGTAGCAATGACAATGACTGATGTGCCTATCATTACCAAGCTTGTGTCCCGGATGTCATCCCTTAAAGATGCGGAGGCTGTAATCAAGGAAGGAGGAAGTACAGTATGGGGTCAACTGCCAGATTTTCCTCACAAGACAGACAAGTTCGGATTGGGTTTCACTACTGCTAGCCAGAAAGCTGTGCGTCGCTCCCGGGATGGAGGACCACCCTTAAAGATCACTCGTCATGGGTTTCATGCTTTAGAAGATGATGATGAAGAAGGCAATTTTTAAGATTGGATCTTTCCAACCATTGAAGGAGGACTAAACAACTGGGAGGCGAAAGACTTCGTTCCCATTACTTTCATCAATCAGTAATTTATCTTTTGAAACATTTATGTTGGTCTGTAATAAATTTTAAACAATTTGTACACTCTTTTACCCCGTGCCTTTCCCAGGGCACATAGGTCCATTTGTAAGGGTTTTGATTTTTCATTTTCATATGCCATTTTTAATGAATCATGGACGTTTTCATCTATAAACTTTTGTGTTCATTTTCTTTCCTTTTACATTTTATTTTGTTTAAGGATGGCTATCCCTTACACACACCCACACTCACAAAATGCAGGTACCCATCCACTCTGGATTCCATGGGTGACTATTCTGCTTTGGCCTTCAGTGACTCTGAAGATTTTGTCAATCATGTCGAGTACGAAGGTGATGAAGACTGTGAAGTGCCTGGAGAGTTAGCTAGACTTTTGCAACAAGAAGAAAGGGCTATTCTACCCCATGAAGAGTTGTTAGATACTATCAATTTGGGAACAGAGGAAGACAGAAAAGAGGTTAAAGTGGGTGCCAACCTGGAGCCAAGTGTCAAAGAGCGCTTAGTTCAGCTGTTGAATGGGTTTGTTGAGATCTTCGCCTGGTCCTATGAAGATATGTCGGGACTGGATACAGATATTGTGATTCACCGTCTCCCTACAAGAGAAGACTGTCCACCAATCAAATAGAAAGTCCGCCGAATGAGGCCCGACATGTCCGAAAAGATCAAAGCTGAGGTGATGAAGCAGTTCAATGCTAGCTTTCTGGCTGTTACTCCCTATCCATAATGGGTTGCTAACATTGTGCCCGTACCTAAGAAGGACGGAAAAGTCAGAATGTGTGTGGACTATAGAGACTTAAATAGGGCTAGCCATAAAGATGACTTTCCACTACCACACATTGACATCTTGGTTGACAATACAGCTCAACATAAGGTATTTTCTTTCATGGATGGATTTTCGGGATACAACCAGATCAAAATGGCCCCCGAAGACATGGAGAAGACTACTTTTGTTACGCAGTGGGGTACCTTCTGCTATAAAGTGATGCCATTTGGAGTGAAGAATGTCGGGGCAACCTATCAGTGAGCCATGGTAGCTTTGTTTCATGACATGATACATCATGATATTGAAGTCTACGTAGATGATATGATAGACCGTTCACAGACAGAAGAAGAACACCTCGACCATCTGCAAAAGCTGTTTGCCAGGTTAAAGGAGTACAAGCTCAGACTAAACCCTAGCAAGTACACTTTCGGAGTCAGGTCCAGTAAACTTTTAGGATTTATCGTTAGTAACAAAGGCATCGAAGTTGATCCTGCCAAAGTCAAAGCTATACAAGAAATGCCTGCCCCACGCACTGAAAAGGAGGTTAGAGGTTTCTTGGGACGCTTAAACTACATTGCAAGGTTCATCTCTCACCTAACATCTACCTGTGAGCCAATCTTCAAATTGTTGAAGAAAGATCAGGTGGTTGAATGGAACAATGATTGTCAAGTTGCTTTTGATAAGATCAAGGAGTATTTGCTGGAGCCTCCTATCTTGATGCCACCCGTCAAAGGAAGACCTTTAATCATGTATCTGACTGTTTTGGATAACTCAGTGGGGTGCGTACTGGGCCAACATGACGAGTCTGGCCAAAAAGAGCATGCCATTTATTACCTTAGCAAAAAGTTTACCGACTGTGAGACTCGCTACTCACTGCTCGAGAAAACTTGTTGCGCTTTGGTATGGGCAGCTCGCCGGCTAAGGTAGTATATGTTGACACATACCACTTTGCTGATTTCCAAAATGGATCCGATCAAGTACATCTTCGAGAAGCCTGCTTTATCCGGAAGAATCGCTAGATGGCAGATGATCCTGACTGAGTATGATATCCAGTACACAACCCAAAAAGCTATAAATGGGAGTGTACTAGCTGACCATCTAGCTCATCAAGCCGTCGAAGATTACCAATCTATGAGGTTCGACTTTCCTGACGAGGATATTATGACATTGGACAACATTAAAGGTAACAAGGATCCCGGTGGACCCTGTACTTTGATGGTGCTTCAAATGCACTTGGCAACGGTATCGGCGCGGTACTTATCTCTCCAGAAGGTTGTCATACACCTTTCACTGCTAGACTCTGCTTCAGCTGCACCAACAACATGGCCGAGTATGAAGCTTGTATCTTTGGTCTCAAGGATGCTATTGACTTGGGAATCAAATCTCTGATTGTATTTGGGGACTCAGCTTTGGTTATCAGTCAAATCAAAGGAGAGTGGGACACTAAACATTCTAATATTATCCCATACAAAGAACATGTCCTGACATTGTTGCCTCATTTCGAGCAGATTACCTTTGATCACTTCCCGCGAGAAGAAAATCAGCTAGCGGATGCTCTGGCTACAATGTCTTCCATGTTTAAACTCAACTGGGATAATGACGCACCTCAAATCACCATTGAACGAATGGACGAACCAGCACATTGTCACGAGATTAATACCGAAGAAGTGGTGGACCGACCTTAGTTTCATGACGTCAAAAGGTATCTCGAAGCACAAGAATACCCTGAAGGAGCTTCAGTCAACGATAAAAAGTTCTTAAGGAGGTTCGCAGCCAAGTTCTTTATGAGCAATGGTATCCTATACAAGCGCAATCTTGATTGTGTCCTACTCTGTTGTGTGGACAAGGTTGAAGCTGAGCAGATCATGGTTGAACTACATAATGGCACCTTTGGCACCCACTCGAGCAGTCACACGATGGCTAAGAAGATTCTAAGGGCAGGCTACTACTGGTCTACCATGGAAGTTGATTGTCATCAACATTCATGTACTTGTCACAAATGCCAAATCTATGCTGACAAGGTACATATTCCTCCAGTTCCTCTCAATGTCTTAACATCTCCTTGGCCATTCGCGATATGGGGAATCAACATGATTGGAGAGATCAAGCCTACAGCATCCAATGGACATTGTTTCATCCTGGTGGCCATTGATTACTTTACCAAGTGGGTCAAAGCAGCTTCCTTAGCTTCCGTTACAAAGAATGTGGTTGCCCGCTTCATTAAGAAGAACCTCATATGCCGGTATGGTATCCCCGACAGGATCATTACGGACAATGGTACAAATTTGAACAATACTATGATCACCGCTCTGTGCGAGCAGTTCAAGATTCAACATCACAATGCATCTCCCTATCGGCCAAAGATGAACGGTGTTGTTGAAGCTGCGAACAAAAATATCAAGAAGATCATTCAAAAGATGACAGTCACTTACAAGGACTGGCATGAGATGTTATCGTTTTCTCTGCACGGGTACCGTACCACGACACACACTTCAACCGGGGCAACACCCTTTTCTTTAGTATACGGCATGGAGGTTGTTTTACCTAGCGAGGTTCAGATTCCCTCCTTGAGAATTATGAAAGATGCCGGTTTGAGTGAAGACGATTAGATTCAGACCCGACTTGATCAGCTTAACTTGATTGATGAAAAGCGACTTACTGTTGTTTGCCATGGTCAGGCGTATCAAAAATGTATGATCAAGGCCTTCAACAAGAAATTCAAGAGACAAGTATATCAAGTCGGGGACCTTGTAATCAAGTTAATCATCTTGCCGCAAAGTGATCCCAAGGGCAAATGGACTCCTACTTATGAAGGACCGTTTGTGATCAAGAACATCTTTTCTGGTAGGGCAATGATTCTGACCACCATGGACGGCGACGACCTGCCGCACCCTGCGAATGCAGACATAGTCAAAAGATACTACGCATAAAATGACCCGACAAGTTGAAGACCTGAAAGGGCGACTTGGGGAAAAATGGGCATCCCGGTAAATCGAAAACCCGAAAGGACGTTTCAGGAAAAAATTAGGGATAAATAAAAAAATTTGTACACCCGGCAAGTTGAAAACCCGAAAGGGCGACTTGGGAAAAAAAAGGTTTCCCGGTGGATCAAAAACCCGAAAGGGCGGTCCAGGAAAAAGTTAGGGAATTAAAGCGTATGACTATGTCTCGTCAGATCACTTTAAGGACAATCTCTTCACGAACAAGCTCCAAGCTTCTGATATATCCAATCATCTGTGGACGAAGCAACGAATGGACAAGATACTCAGAGTTGTGAAGGCTATAGCAGAATGGGAACCCCATGGAATTATTACACATAGCCATTTTTCTTTGTATAAAATTTTTCTCAATTTTACGACAACATTCTCTTACTAGGATGACTGTCTCCTTTATACAAAAATACTTACAAAGTTAATACAAAGATACTTCAAAGTGCAGAAATTTGCTTGCCTTTTCTTTCTTTTTACACTTATGTTTTATTTGAAAACGTCCAATGATTTGTTAAATTAGCATATGCATTTGAATATAATCACTGCTTACAAATAAAACGAAATGAGAAAGGATAATTACTGATAGGTCGAAAGTATAGGAAAACGTCTTTAGGCTATTCCAGAAGAAATCCCCTACAGTATGTCATTTAGATCCTCAACAGAGCTAAAACCTTGGAGTATATATCCCCAGCGGAGTTAAGTTTCAAAATTCCCATCAGAGTTAAGTTTCTAAACTCCCGATCCCCAGTGGAGCCCGAAAACTTTGAACTACAGATCCCCAGTGAAGATGAAACTTTCTTCCCCAACGGAGTCCAAAACTCCAAATCTTAAACCCTGGTGGAATACTATCCAACTTCCTCTGATTCCTCAGTAGATTGGCATACAGCCCAAGCTTTTGAAGAATTCTCCAACAGGATAAACATTCTCCCCACAGAGTTACTTCCCAACAGAACAAAGATTCTTGTTCTCATTTCTCCAGTTGAAGCCTCCCAGGTTTTAATTCCCTAATAGAGATCGTCGGAGTTGTTCTTATTTCCCTAGGAAAGTCAAAAAGGATTCTCAATTCCCCACAAGTTACCAAGAATTTTCAATCCTCAGCAGTAGTCCAAAGGACATTATCAGTCTCAACAATCAAAGGATTTTGGATCCCCAACAGAAGTCAAAGACTTCATTATCTCCAGTTATCAAGGATTTATTTTCCTCAGCAAGACAGCTAATCAGCTTACATGCGCATACATTACATTCATATATCATAAAGATTGATAGAGTACATTTTATTGCATCATACATATCATGCAACATAACTTTGTGTTTTAGCTAACATTTTACCCTTTTCCGGATAAGATTAAAAGCTATCTTTAACAAATATTCAAAGACCTCATATACAGTATGGATACACCCCAGACACGGCGGTCATTCTATTACTCATTCAGACTTCAGCAAACAGATACAGACTAGATATGCTCCAGACATGGAAGCCATTCTTTCTCTCATTAAGATTCAACTATCAACTTCAAGTTCAGATACACTCCAGACATGGAAGTCATTCTATCACTTATCCAGATCCCAGTTACAGTACGGATACACTCCAGACACGGAAGTCATTCTGCTACTCATACAGATCTCAACTTTAGATACACTCCAGACACGGCAGTCATTCTGATATTCATTCAAGAATCAAATACAGTTATAGCTTGGATACGCTCCAGACACGGACGCCATTCCTTTACTCATACGAATCCAATCTCCAGATACAACTCAGATACGTTCCAGATACGGATACTATTCTGATGTTCATTCTACTGATATTCAACAAACACTTTGGATGGCATCTCTAAGCCCATCTCCAAAAAAGATTCCGTCATCTCCAAATGGCATCTTTAAGCCCATTTCCTCAACCTGCATTTTGACGAGTGCAAATTTACGGGCACTCTAGTGTCCAATCCTCTTTTACCTTCGAGTCACGAAAGGCAAACTCGCCAATCTAACTCTTCAGGTTCAAGAAGATTGAACAGGGGAAGCTGTTGTACCCCAAAATTTGCCCTCTCATTTTATCAAGATTTCTCCTTACAAGGCTCCTTGAACTCCAGACAGGATTAGGGTTTTTACATTGCCCAAGACATCTCCTTGCACTGATGACCTAAATTAAGGTTTGAGTTTGAACAAGGATTTTTGGGCCTCCAATGCTCAAGGTGACATTCATACTTCATGTTGGACTCATAAGTTTTTCGATACCAAGTTTCAAGCCTTGAATCAAATTTGCCCAGTCAATTGGACAGTTGACTTAGAAATCAGCTGTGTTGGGGAAAAAGTAAATTGTGGCCAATTTACAGTCAAACCTCATGAATTTTGACCCACGTCAACATTATAAACTCATATGAACCATTTGATCAAGTTTGGACCATGACTCCACAAGAAATTTGATCAAATCATCAAAAGGGCAAAATGGTCATTTTTAGGGTTTTGATTGTACAAAGGCAATTTCTGACTTTTGACCTAGCCAATGGCAAATGGGGTTCAAGCATGGACTCAAGGACTCAATGGAATCATCTTGACCTATTCACAAGGTTCAAAAGATCTCAAGTACATTGGATTGACAAATGAATTTTTCAGTCAACTAATCAAAATTTGACTGTACACTGAAAAGTCAAACATTGACTTTTTGGTAAAAATCAAGTACCAAGGGTCATTTTTCACCAAGATATGTCAAAACATGAAACTTGTTCATCAAGAAACCCATGTTTGCAAACTAGGGTTTAAAGTTGAAAATTTTCATAACTTAGAATTTTTCTAAGTTATGAAATTTTCTTAATTTTTCCTAACTTTACCCAACATTTTCACCATGATGTATTTGGATTCAAACAAAACTTCCAACATGAAAGTTGTACTCCTCCACAAAGTCTACAACTTTTATTCGCAAAGTTTTCCCAAAAGAAGCTTGGATATCAAGTTATGATTTTTGGAACAAGAGTCCCTAAAACTTTTAACTTAGTGAAATTTTGCCCTAGTTTAGGCAGGATTTTGACCTATCTTCATGGCCATTTTTCACATAGTTCCACTTGGTATCTCAAGTTGAATTTCAAAGATGGATTGTAGAGCATGTTGCAAGATTTCCAAAATGTTCAAGAACTCCCCAAACTCATTTGTGGTTAAGGAGAATTGAAGGCTTGAAGTTGGCAAAAACTCACTTTTCATCCATGGCATGTTCATGTTCATACAAATTGCAATTTCAAGTCAGCTTGCTTTGCACTAGATTACAGGCCTCTAAACCATTTCACACTCAATAATTTAATGCAAATCCATTGGTCTAAGGCATTTTTTTGTTCATTAGGGCATTGTACACAAAATTAATCCCTAAGTAGAAAAAGGTACATTTCCATTTTTGCTTAAATGTGCTTTATGTCAAAACGGAATCCCTTGAGCATTGGTCCATATCTCATACAGAAAATCAAATCCACAAGTTGGAGGGGCCAAGTGTGCAAGCATAAGGATAGCCTGTACAGGCCTGTTGGACATGACTTCCCACTTTTGCTTCATATACAAGAAATATGCCAAATACATGAGAACTTGAACATCAGCCAAAACCAACTTGTGCAAGCATTTTGAACATCTTTCTCACACCCCTTTGAGCCAGAAACACGACTCTTTGATCCCTTAAACCTCCCAGAGCCAGAAATCACCTTCCATTGGCAAAACAGAGAAGAACCTACAACTTGACTTCCATAGCTCAATTGGCTCGTGCGTTTTGTCCCAAACTGGTTCAAACACCTTCCATTCAATCCATCCAAGCTATCCCAAACCTCAAACACCAACTGTAACTCCATTTACAGGGTTTTCCATTTTCACTTTGAGCTTGTGCAGGTTGAGTTTTGTAGGCTGATTCAAGTACATTCAAGGCAAGCTAGACATTGAAGAAGGTCAAGTGAAGTTCAAGCAAGCTCCCAGACATCTCAGGCCTTGTTAAAAAGCTCCACATTGCCATACACGAAGTCAGCTGAAACAGGTTTTTGTCAACTTCCTATCTCTCTATTTAGGAATGTGATAGGTGGAAATAGAACTGACTGTTTTTTAAGCTAGTTCGCAAAATGTCGCGGTAAGCAAGAGTCGCCACCGTCTTTTATGTTCTCCAACATGGAAAGGACAAAAGCACAGCAAAATTCCTTCTTTGAGATGTATCTCGGTTCGGGAGGTAGATTTATAGAAAGGGAAGGTGTTAGCACCCTTTCTATCCATGGTTATCCATGGGCTCTTAGGTACTTGCTCTTATGTTTTCAAAAATTGTTTTTCAAAATG
Source organism: Vicia faba (assembly GCA_948472305.1). Classification (NCBI taxonomy): domain Eukaryota; kingdom Viridiplantae; phylum Streptophyta; class Magnoliopsida; order Fabales; family Fabaceae; genus Vicia; species Vicia faba. The sequence continues at coordinate 1,361,080,336 of OX451736.1, read as the reverse complement.
TGAGTGGGTTTTGCAAAAGTTTCATTGAAAGATTTCTGAATAACTCTTGTATCAGTCCTCAAGAGTGTTTGAAAAATTGTTTTGAAAGCTTTTTGAAAAGTGGCGGTGTGAAAAGATTTTTGATTTGTTTTTGAAAAGAGCAAGTATCTATGAGTTATCAACCTACCCTAAGGAATTAGGTTGTGTAAATGTCCTTAAGGTAGTGCCATCCCACCATTGAGAGATAGGTAGCACCACCGTTGGAGATGTTCGGGTCAATTCGAGTTTAGGGACAGTGTGGTCACCGAAGAAACAGTTAGGACACCTTAGAAGCTACCCTTATGCCATTGATCCCTTTTTTTAATCCGAGGCAACCGTTTCGAGGCAACTATTCCGAGGCAACCGGATCATGGACATAAGGACTTACTAAGACGTCCCATACTTGACGACCACATTTCGAAGGCAACAGGTGAGGCGTACCCTAGGAGTGGTGTGTGAATTTGTATGTTGTTTTCATGTCAATATTTATCTTTGATCAGAGTATTTATGAGCTACGCTTGTTTATAGTTAACCATTCATTCTTTCATGAAATTAGAATTTAAAAGTGCGGAAATTTAAATGCGGAAAGATAAATCCTACGCTATTACAAGGCGCGGGTCTATACATCGCCAAATTACAAAGACCCGTTTGAATAAAAATGCGGAAAGTAAAAGACCTAATTACTATTACAAGCCTTGAGCAGTTACATAATATTCAAAAGAAAATAAATGTGCGAAACAGAAATTAAAATCGAATGTCCGAGGGTTTTGACCCTTTTGAGAAATTAAATGAAATTAAAAAGCTAATTAATTATTTAATTAAGAAAAGGAATATTTTTTAGGTTTTTGTATTTTATGAAATAAAGAAGATGAAAATTAAAAGGAAACCCTAATTCTAAGTCTATTTTAATTATTAAGAAAATATTAAAGTTGTCCTAATTTATGCTAATTAATTATTTACATATTTATTTACAAAAATATTTAATAATAATAATGAGAGAAAATTATTTATTTAAGAAAAAGATGAGAATGTTAAAAAACCCTAATTTCTACATATTTTAATTTATTAAGAAAAAGATTAAAGTTTTAACCTAATTTAACTAAATTAATTATTTAACATTTATTTACAAAAATATTTAATAAGTGAATTAATTAACATATTTTAGTTTCTGATTTTTTTATTATGAAAATTAATTATTGGTGAATTAAATAAAACAATTAAAACAAATTAAAACAAAAAAGAAAAGAAAAGGAAGTTAAAAAATATAATACAAACATTGGGGGTGTCTGGCCCATTTGGGAGGTTTTTTGGAAGCAATTTTGGCCCATCAGAACAAAGCCTCGCTTGACTTTTTGGGATCATGTGTGGGATGATTGACTGAGCGTACCATGGACTGCATTATCTGGCCATTGGATGGAACATCAGGGGTGCGTGTCAAGCCTGAGCGTGAGCGTGTATGGTGGACTTTGGGGCGTGCACTGCATTGGAATACATTGAAACAAAATTTATGAATTAAGTGGGGGGACCTGGGAATCGAACCCAGGCCCCAGCGTTTACCAAGCGAATGCCTTGCCACTTGAGCTGTTTGCGCGTGTTTGTTATGTAATGGAATACAAATAATATAATACAAAACAAAAATTAATGATATACAACAAGAAAAACGCGCCAGTTTTTTGAATGCCCCAACCATATCTGGACACCTCAGCGTCTTCTTCATCTTTCTGCCTGTAATATAAATAAATAGCAGGGGTTTTAAACCCCCACTAAATGAAGCCTGAAAAAATAGCGATTAGAACATGCCTCAATATAAAAAAGGCGTGATTGCTTTATTGAATTTGTCTTGTTGTCACGAGTTCAGCTGTACCAGTTTGAAGGTCCAATTTTACCATGTGAGGAAAGCCCCAATTTAGAGCTTCTGAAACCCTAAGCTTCAACCATGGCAGATTTCGTTTTAGGCAACATTAGGACAATTAAACTATGCCAAAGGTTTCAGAAGATCATTAGTAGCAAGAATCAACAGTTAAAACATATGAATAATGCATGGAAATCAAAAATCGATTATGGACATATTCATGAAAAGGGCGATTCTGTTCTACCAATTCTTGGAGTATGGAGACTGGAAAGTGATTGAAACACGTTCAAGGAAGTCTCGGCAAGAGTTTGGAATAGGTTTTAGGCTTTGAATCGCGCTGTAGCTATGATTTCAGATCCCAAAATTTTGATGAAAAGTTGCAACTTTGTTCTTAGCTTTTTAGCAGTCTTTCGTGTATGTATCAATTAGGTTTACTCTTGTATATGTATCTGAACGTGATTAGGTCAAGAAAACAAGCCCAATGTCCATGAATTTATGATTTCAATCTTTGATTTTTCCATATCTTTTTTCAATCTTTTTTCATGCCAATCTTGCCAATTATGGAAGATATTGTCCCCTTGAGATGGTGCACGAAATCTCTAGCATGTGTGGAAGATATTTGCTGCACAAAAAAGATTTAAAACCATGGTTTGATATTTTTCTCATATTTAAATCTAATTAAATGAATTAATAATAATAAAAATTCAAATAATTAATTAAAAATAAGAAAATAAATCCCTTTGAGCTTAATGGGTCGTGCATATACTTTGGGTAATGATTCAAGGAAGAATTTGAGGCCCATTAGCATTTTTGAAGCTTTTGAAGCAAAGTTGACTTTTCAAAATTCCCAAAAATTTCCCAACTTCTCCAAGGCATATCTTGCTCAATTTTGAAGCTATGACCATGTTCTTGGACATTTTGGAAAGGTCTTGAAGTCCTCTAACCAATGCCTTTGGTCCCATGTAATTTTGATTTACCAATATCAAGTTATGGTCTTTGACTTAAAGTGCCTTTTTGTTGACTTTTGAAAATCACCTATAATGTTGAAATTGATAACTTTTTGTGAGAGCATTTCTTGGACTTGGAGTGTGAATATGAGTTGTAGGAAATGTCATCCTCTTCAAAATGAGCTTTGAATGGGATTTTTCTGATAAACCATGAGGAAGTTATGCCATGGTCAATTTGCAATTGACTTTTCAGCTGTCCAAAAATAGAAACTTTTGCATCTTGAGACTTTTTGAGCCATGCTTTGAGAATCATGATCAAGAATTGATCAAATGATATTTGTGGCTTCAAAATAAGATGTTGACCAAAAATTTTGACTTTTGACTGTCAAATGACCATTTTGCCCCTGCAGTTGACTGTGAAGCAATTAGGGTTTTTGACTGTGCAACTTGATGCTGTGAGTCTTGAAACTTGGCATATGGATGCTTGACAATGTATGTAGGCATATGGGACTTGATTGGACCCTTGGAAACCTTAATTTCTTTGCCAGAACCAAAACCCTAATTTTGACTGTGTTAGGAGGCAATTGGACTGTGCAACCCTTGAGAGATTTTGAACCATGATCTTGGCAACTCTTGAAGAATATGGGAGGGCAAATTTCGTGGTACAACAGTTGCCCCTGTTCAATCTTCTTAAACCTGAGGATGTAGATTGGCTGGCGTGCCTTTCGTAATCTGAGGGTGGAAGATGATTGAACACTAGAGTGCCCAGAAATTTGCACTCACATAGTAGAATGTCAGCAGTATGATGCAGGGAATGGGCTTACAAGTTCCATTTGGAGACTGATGGATAGGAGGATGGGCTTATAGATGCCACCTGGAAGTGTGACAGTACCTTGTCAGAAATGGGCTTATAGATGCCATCTGGAACTGTGGGTATGTGGATGGGCTTACAGATGTCATCGGGAGGTTGTCGATTGCGTAAGAGATTCCTTAGCGAGAACTTGTGTACCTGAGAAAGAAAAATAATTACCTGGCCTGTTACAGGAGTTGATCTTCAAACCCTTTATGTAGATGTGCCCTGGCTGGATACAGGAATCGAATCTTTAAACTCTTCAGACGTGCCCTGGCGAGATACAGGAATCGAGTCCGGAGAATACAGTCGTCAACAGATACACCCTGGCAGGATACAGGAATCGGATCTTCAAACTCTTCAGACGTGCCCTGGCAAGATACAGGAATCGAGTCTGGAATTAGTCGTCAACAGATACACCTTGGCAAGATACAGGAATCGGATCTTCGAACTCTTCAGACGTGCCCTGGAAGGAATCGAGTCTGGAGTTATTCGTCAACAGATACACCCTGGCAAGATACAGGAATCGGATCTTCGAACTCTTCATACGTGCCCTGGCAAGATACAGGAATCGAGTCTGGTAATGTAGTCGTCAACAGATACACCCTGGCAAGATATAGGAATCGGATCTTCGAACTCTTCAGACGTGCCCTGGCAAGATACAGGAATCGAGTCTGGTAATGTAGTCATCAACAGATACACCCTGGCAAGATACAGGAATCGGATCTTCGAACTCTTCAGACGTGCCCTGGCAAGATACAGGAATCGAGTCTGGGATATAGTTGTCAACAGATACACCCTGGCGAGATACAGGAATCGGATCTTTAGTTGCGACCGTTGATAGTAATCATCTTTGTACTGACCTTTATCCTGAAAAGACAAAACGTTAGTTATATGCAATGTCATGATGTATGAGATGCGTGATGTTCTCAAAATAAATGAGATTGTATGTTTGTGATGCGTATATGCATGCTATAATGTATGAAGATATGATGTTCATGAATGTATTTTTGTCTAGGAAAGTAAATCCTTGACGAGTGTCGGGAAGTTGAATCTTGGGCTGATTTTGAAGAGTAGCGTTCTTTGTTTCCGTTGGGGGTGATGGTTGCAAGAATACCGGTAGGAGAAGATGACTCCGTTGGGGAATAAACTTGGCGAATAGATTTCTCTGCAGGGAATTACTCTATGGGGAGAGAGGTACTTTTCTGAGGTTTGATGATAACTCCACTGGGGATACCATTGATATGTTGTGTTGAAGGAATTGATGAACTCCGCTGGGGGATAGGAAGACTTCGTCAGGGACGATCTTTCTGTGACAAACGGCTGAGGATAACCCAGTTATATCCTGGTGGGGAATAAACTTTGAGTAACAAGTCCGGGAGACGCATTCGTGCGCTGCAGGGGACAAGCTTCCAGAATCTACTGGGGATAAGCTTCAAGATCTGTTGGGGAGATTGATTCCACTTTCCTGGGGAAACTTTTGGACTGTACTTGGGGAAGTGGCTCCACTGGATGTCTGGTATACCGCCAGGGAACAATCTTAGATCAAGACTGTCGGGGATGCTTGTTAAGAATGTTTGTATACTCAACTGAGGAATATTGAGATCTGCTGGGGATAATCCAACTTCCATAAGGCTGACTGAGTAGGCTAACTCCGCTTGGGGAGAGTATCGCTGACTTGCTAGGAGATACTGTGCCTTGTTAGGGCTGATTGGAGACGAACTGCTTGGGGAGAATTGTTGAATCTTGGCTCACTCTCTGGGGAACTAAGATATCTTGATTGCATTCTTCAGCCGAACTTACCTTGGTACCTTGGTGGACAGAGCAATTAGATCGCTTAGACAACTCATTATTGCCCTTGTTTCTAATGTTACCTGTAATTAATCCTTTATTTCGTATGCAAATATTTATGAGTTAGCAATTAGTGTCAAATGCATATATCAAAAATTGAACATTGGACGTTCTTCGCAAACAAAACAGAAAAAGGAAAAACAATTGGCAATTGGTCTGAAAAGTGAATTTGTATTGATTTTTGAATTTGCCTGTAAAATAGGCGTTTATGTACAAGAGACTGACGTCCTAGTAAGAGAACGCCGCCGAACAACAGAGTTTATACAATTTGTATAAAGAAAACAAAACAGCTATGTGAAAAGAATAATCCCACTGGGTTTCAACTCTGCTATCGCCTTTATATCTTCGAGCGTCTCATCACTTGGCTGCTCGGTTGAAGATGAAGCTGATTGATCGATGTCGTTTGAACTTGATGTTGATACCGAATTCTGGATGCAAAGTGATCCAATGAGACATAGTATTACGCTTTAATCCCTAACTTTTGCCTGGACCGCCCTTTCGGGTTTTCAGTCCACCGGGATACCCATTTTTGCCCAAGTCGCCTTTTCAGGTTTTCGACTTGCCGGGTGTACAGATTTTTTCATTTCATCCTTCATTTTGCCCGAACCCTTTTGGTTCGCCGGGAAGCCCTAATTTTTGCCTAGGTATGTCAACCTAGCGGGTCTTTTATCATGCGTAGTATCTTTTTACTATGTCTGCATTGGCGGGGTGAGGAAGGTCGTCACCATCCATGGTGGTTAGGATCATGGCTCCTCCTGAGAACACATGTTTAACCACAAATGGCCCTTCGTAGGTGGGGGTCCATTTGCCCCTGGGATCACTTTGAGGAAGAATGATGCGCTTGATTACCAGGTCCCCAACTTGATACTCTTGTGGTCTGACCTTCTTGTTAAATGCCCTGATCATCCGTTTTTGGTACGTCTGACCATGACAAATAGCAGTGAGTCTCTTTTCGTCGATTAGATTTAATTGATCAAGTCGTGTCTGGATCCAATCATCTTCGCTCAAATCTGCATCCTTCATTATCCGGAGAGAGGGTATCTGCACTTCAATCGGTAAGACTGCCTCCATGCCGTAGACCAAAGAAAAGGGAGTTGCCCCGGTTGACGTCCTTGCTGAGGTACGGTACCCATGAAGAGTGAACGGTAACATCTCGTGCCAATATTTATAGGTCACTGTCATCTTCTGCACAATCTTCTTGATATTCTTGTTAGCTGCTTCGACAGCCCCATTCATCTTCGGCCGGTAAGAGTTGTGGTGCTGTATCTTGAATTGCTCGCAGAGCTCAGTGATCATCTTGTTATTGAGATTGGTACCGTTGTCCGTAATGATCCTTTCAGGTACACCGTATCGACAGATCAGGTTATGCCGAATGAACCATGCCACAACGTTCTTGGTTACAGTGGCATAGGAAGCTGCTTCAACCCACTTTGTAAAGTAATCAATCGCAACCCGTATGAAGCGATGCCCGTTGGATGCCGTATGTTTAATCTCCCCGATCATATCAATACCCCACATTGAAAAAGGCCAAGGTGCTGTTAAGACATTCAGAGGAACTGGAGGAACGTGCACCTTATCTGCATAAATCTGGCATTTGTGACATGTCCGAGAATGTTGGTAACAGTCAGCTTCCATTGTGGACCAGAAATATCCTGCCCGAAGGATTTTCTTTGCCATGGTGTGTCCACTGGAATGTGTTCCGAAGGTACCTTCATGTAGCTCTGCCGTGATCCTTTCTGCTTTAGTCTTATCCATACAACGCAGTAAGGTCGAATCATGGTTTCGCTTGTACAGAATGCCGTTGCTGAGGAAGAACTTTGCTGCGAACCTTCTCAGAAACTTCTTGTCGTTGACGGATGCACCTTCAGGGTATTCTTGAGCTTCCAAATACCTCTTCACCTCATGATACCAAGGTTTTTCAGTTACTATCTCAGCCTCAAGATCACAATAGTATGCAGGTTCGTCCAGTTTCCAAATAATGATCCGGGGAGCCTCGTTATCCCATTTGACTTTGAACATGGAAGACATCGTAGCTAACGCGTCCGCCAGCTGATTCTCCTCTCTTGGGAAGTGTTCAAAAGTTATCTTCGTGAAATGCGGGATCAATGTCAACACACATTCTCTGTAAGGAATAAGATTCGGATGTTTCGTATCCCACTCGTCTTTGATCTGATTGATCACGAGAGCGGAATCTCCGAAGACACTCAGAAACTTGATCCTTAAGTCAATCGCAGCTTGAAGACCCATGATGCATGCCTCATACTCCGCCATGTTGTTGGTGCAGTTGAAAGATAGTCGGGCAGTAAGTGGAGTATGAGCGCCTTGAGGGGATATGATCACAGCACCAATATCGTTACCCAAAGCGTTGGAGGCTCCGTCAAAGTGCATAGACCATCGGGATCCTTCCTCAGGTCCTTCATCCGGTCCAGGTACTTCACAATCGGTCACTATCATGATGCTCTCGTCAGGAAACTCAAAGTTCATTGATTGGTAGTCGTCCACTGCTTGGTGTGCCAAGTGGTCTGCCAATACACTTCCTTTGATAGCTTTCTGAGTCGTGTACTGGATGTCGTATTCTGTCAAGATCATCTGCCATCTTGCTATTCTTCCAGACAGAGCAGGCTTTTCGAATATGTACTTTATTGGATCCATCTTTGAAATCAACAGAGTAGTGTGACTCAGCATATACTGTCTCAGCCGGCGAGCAGCCCATACCAGAGCGCAACAAGTTTTCTCGAGCAGTGAGTATCGGGTCTCACAGTCGGTAAACTTTTTGCTAAGGTAATAAATGGCGTGCTCTTTTCGGCCAGACTCGTCATGCTGCCCCAGCACACACCCCATTGAGCTGTCAAGTACTGTCAGGTATAGTATTAGAGGTCTCCCTTCAACCGGTGGAATAAGAATGGGTGGTTCTTGGAGATACTCTTTGATTCTGTCAAAAGCGGCCTGACATTCATCGTTCCAACGTACGACCTGATCTTTCTTCAACAGCTTGAAGATTGGTTCACAGGTAGCTGTTAGGTGCGAGATGAATCGAGCAATGTAATTCAGACGTCCTAGAAAGCCTCTGACTTCTTTCTCTGTCTTTGGAACTGGCATCTCTTGTATGGCTTTAACCTTGGCAGGGTCCACTTGAATACCTTTGTCGCTTACGACGAAGCCTAGCAATTTTCCGGATCTCACCCTGAAGGTGCACTTGTTCGGGTTCAACCTCAGCTTGTATAACTTCAGACGGTCAAACAGCTTTTACAGATGGTCAAGGTGCTCCTCCTCAGTTTGAGACCTTGCAATCATATCGTCGACATACACTTCAATCTCATGGTGGATCATGTCATGAAATAAAGCAACCATGGCACGTTGGTAGGTTGCCCCAGCATTTTTCAGTCCAAAAGGCATGACCTTGTAGCAGAAGGTACCCCACTGAGTAACAAAGGTAGTCTTTTCCATGTCTTCAGGAGCCATCTTGATCTGATTATAACCTGAAAAGCCGTCCATGAAGGAGAACACTTTATGCTGGGCGGTATTGTCAACCAGGACATCAATGTGAGGTAGAGGGAAGTCATCCTTGGGGCTGGCCCTGTTCAAATCCCTGTAATCAACACACATTCGGACTTTACCATCTTTCTTCGGTACCGACACCACATTGGCAACCCACTGAGGGTAAGAAGTCACTGCAAGAAAACCGGTGTCAAACTGTTTCATAACCTCAACTTTGATCTTCTCGGACATCTCTGGACGCATACGGCGGACCTTTTGTTTAACTGGAGGGCATTCTTCCTTAGTAGGCAAGTGATGGACCACAATGTCAGTATCCAACCCAGGCATGTCTTCGTAGGACCAGGCGAAGATTTCCACATAATCATGCAACATCTGAATCAACCGTTGTTTTACGCTGAGCTCCAGATTGGCACCAATCTTAACTTCCTTTATGTTTGTCTCAGTACCCAGATTTACCGTTTCCACTGGCTCTTCATGTGGCTGAATGGCCCTCTCTTCCTGGAGTAACAGTCTTGCAAGCTCACCAGGCACTTCGCAATCATCTTCACCTTCGTCTTCGGCTAAGTTGATCGGATTTTCGAAGTCATAACTGGCAGTAGCAGAGTCGTTACCAGTGAGATCCAGAGTGGATTGGAACCTGTATAGGTGAGTGTGTGTAAATATAGCTGTTTTGCAATAAATAAAGGAAGAAAGAAAAGGAGCACAATATTTGCAATGCGAAAAACGTCCAGTGTCTTTATTCATGATATATGGAAATGACAAGTAATATGCCCTTACAAATGAAGCCACGGTGCCCCGGGTAAGACACCGGGCCATAAAGTTTCAATTTATTGTTTATTACAAATTAAAGAAACAAAGGAATTCATTACTGCGTAACAAAAGTAATAGGTATGTGATCTTTTGCCGTCCAGTTGTTCAGTCCACCGTCGGTCGTCGGGTAGATCCAGCTATCAAACTCTGATTCCTCCGCCTCGCTTTCAATAGCATTCACTCTCGAGTTGGTGATGATCACGGGAGGTCTTCCGATCCTTGCTTTACGCACAACCCCCTAAGCCTCTGCAGTGAAACCCAGCCCAAACTTGTCAGTCTTAGGAGTAAAATCAGGGAGCCTGCCCCAGTTATCACATTCACCTTTCTCAATTACAGCCCGGGCGTCCTTTAAGGAGGCCATCTTCAAAGGAAGGTCTTCTTCAATTACTGTCTCAGCTGACGCCAATGTTGGAGGTACCTCTTCAAAATGTTGAAAGGGGGTTTCAATAAACTCCCCGTCCATCTCTATATACCAGAATGAATTCAGATGACTAACCATGTATTCTTCCTCCCCCTGCACTGTAACAATCTTCCCTCTGACAGGGTATTTGAGCTTCTGGTGTAGACTGGACGTTACAGCCCCAGCCTTGTTAATCCAAGGTCGACCCAGCAAACAGGAATAAGATGGACGAATGTCCATCACATAGAACGTTGAATCAAAGACTTGGGAACCAACACGAATCGGAACATCCACTTCACCATGTACCATCCTCTTTGACCCGTCAAAGGCTCGGACAATGATGTTGCTAGGCTTCAACTCCAGGCCCTCACAATCCAACCTGTCTAAGGCCTTCTTGGGCAATACATTCAGGGAAGAACCGGTGTCCACCAACACGTGTGCGAGAGTAGTGCCCCTGCATTCTATGGAGACATGCAGGGCATCATTGTGGTTCTTTCCCTTAGCGGTCAGATCAGCATCCGAGAAACCCAAACCATTGTCAGCTGTCAAATTGGCCACACAGTCAGTGAATTGATCTGCAGATGTCTCTTGTGGCACATGAGCCGTCTTCAGAAATGAAATCAGGGCCTTGGCATGGGCCTCTGAGCACAGCAGCAATGATAGCATAGAGATCTTGGAGGGGGTATGCCCTAGCTGTTCAACGACATTGAAGTCACTCTTCTTAATGATCTTAAGGATTTCCTCCATCTCTTGCTGGGAGGCTTCAACATTCACAGTCTTCGGTGCCTCCATCCGGGCAGGCACATCATCAATCCCTTTGCCCCGAGTGTCAGATGACTCGGCAGCAGGGGTAGAAACTTGATCAGAAGGGGAAACAGGCGCACTTGTAGGTGTTATGATAAGAGGTCTTCGGATAACTGGTGGCGCAATGTCAGGCGAGAAGAGCCTGCCACTGCGAGTAACTTTAGCGGGACCAGTGATGTTACTGATACCGGTATTGGTGTTGAACTCCTGCTTTGCTCCAAGTACATACACATCTGCCCCGTAGTGCCATGGGACAGCCTTGTCAGATTCATAGGGAGGGGCCCCGGAACAGTAATGATAATAGGTGCAACAGACATGATCTTGACTGGCTTCCTCGGGGGAGCCTTGGTAGGATTGTTGAAAATTGTGACGACAAATACTTCTTCAACAGGAACAAAAGGAACAACGGTCTTCTTGAACAAAATTTCTTTGCTATCCATCAGGCTTTAGATACCTGATTTCAGCAACGGACAACAAGTAGGGGAAACAGCACACAAAAGGCAACCCTTGCTACAACCCAAAAATAAACCGGCTAGCAACAGGTTCCTCTTAACAGTCAACAAAGGGGTAGAAACATCATCCACAGAAACGGCATACAAGTCTTCCTCAATAGCATTTACTCCATGCTGGGGCATAGGAGCAGTCACAACGTTGGGCCTTTCGGGCGCCTCAAATTGTATTTCCTTGGCATCGATAAGGTCTTGAACCTTATTTCTCATGGCCCAGCAATCATCAGTAGAATGCCCTGGGCTATCAGAATGATAAGCACAGTGGGCATTGGGATTATACTTTGGAGAGGTCGTGTTCACCACCTTCGGAGCCTCTCTGACGGTCACCAAGTTGGTCGATAGCAGTTGCGGCAAGATTTGTGACAAGGTCATACTCAGCCGAGTGTATTCTCTTCTGGGTCTCTCGCCCCTTGGTTGGTTAGGTTGCCGAGGGGCGGCAGCAGGCTTTGCAATAACCACCGCGTTGACAGCTTGGCGGCGCTCTGGTTTATTTTGCCTTCTAGGCCCATACACAGCACTGGCCTCCTTTTTAAAAGGTTTCTTCTCAGAACTTGAGGACGCACCTTTCTGAATCTTCCCTGATTTCATACCAGCCTCTATCCTTTCCCCAGTCAGGATGAGATCTGTAAACCCTGCAGATGAATTGCCAATGAGATGATTGAAGAACGGCCCGAATAGGGTCCCCAAGAACATGTCCACAAGTTCACGGTCGGTTAACGGCGGCTGCACCCTGCCAGCCAAGTCCCTCCACTTATGCGCATACTCTTTAAAACCTTCTCCCGATCCTAGCGACATACCCTGGAGTTGGGTACGTGTAGGAGCGAGGTCGGCATTATACTGATACTGCTTGTAAAAAGCAGTAGCCAACTCCTCCCAGTTACGAACCTTGGTTCCATCCAGCTGATAGAACCATTCGAGATGAGTCCCTGAAAGACTCTCCTGGAAGAAGTGGATCCACAAGTTCTTGTCCACAGTATACGGTTGAATCTTCCGCACATAAGATCTAAGATGTAGCTTAGGGCAGGATGCCCCGTCATACTTTGCGAAAGATGGTGCTTTGAACTTGTGTGGGATTACCACACCAAAAGATAGACCCAAGTCTCCGAAATCCAAACCAGGCACTTGTTGAATTTCCATGGCATTCAGACGGTCTTCCAACTACTTGTACTTGTCTTCAGCTGGAGGATACTGCTCCTCATTAAAATCAGTCTCGTTGTCAGAGACCACCGGACTAGGAACTCTTCCCCCCTGGGGACTGCCTTTTCCCACAGAAGAACCAGCTTGATCAACCTCATTCTGCAGTGTGTTACCAAACCTCCGGCCTGTGTTGAATAGTACAATCCTCTTCTTCTTCTTCTTGACCAGCAGGGCCTTCAACTCCTCTTGACATTGGGCCAAACTCATAATCAGCTCTTGGAATTGGGCGTTCTGAGCCTGAAGGGCCTTGATGGACTGCTCAGTAGATGATTCAGGATTTATGATGCTGAAATAAACAGCGAAGAACATTAAGCAACCTGAAAAGAAGAGTACCTGCTATGCACATGATGCATGATATGTGTTTATGCGATGCATTTAAGGGTCCGAAAATTCAAATTTGTTGTAGACAAAAAGGAACACATGTTATCATTAGGAAATAATTGTTCAGTACATCAAAGCCTCATGGGCAAAACATTACAAAAGTGAATCAATCCCAAAAGACACTGCGCATCCTCTTTGGAGCAATGTAAGTGTTGAGAGTCTTTTCCTCGTGCAGTAGGCGGGTGAGCTCCAAGACCTTCTTCTCACTAGCATGTAGACTGGACTCAAGAGAATTCCGTTCTTCCTTAAGCTGGATCCAGCTCTTCTGCATTTCTTCCCAGGATGTAGGCATGTCAGGGTGTTAAATGGTGTAGGACACCTCTCCTTCCAAAACTGGCTCTTTGACCACAGGGAGAACATGAGGATATGGCATCACTAACTTCTGGGAGCGGGCCCGTACCAACTTGAGATAAGGCTCCAACAGGATGGAGTTCATATGCCCCAGTGTCTTGCTGTCTAACTTACTGGGCATCCTCCAAGCTTTGATAAATCTATGGCAAAGTCCTTGTGCATCGTTGTCGAAGTCAAAAACTATGTCAGGAATTAACATGTCATGAGGGCCATCCCTCCAAGCATAACCAAACTGTCTCCAAGCCAGACATGGGTTATAGGTAATACCTCCTCTGATTCCAAGTATTAGGAAACTCCCCGCAACGATCAATGATAGTGACATCTTCTCTGGACCGAGAACACCAATGTATATCAGCATGTGTAAGAGTCATCAATCGTTGTGACCATCTCAGACCCCGCTCATTCTTCAGAACTGATTATGGAAGGTGCGAAATAAACCACCTTTCCAGGAGAGGAGTGCAGCACATAAGAACACCTCTTTTTCTCATGGTTTGAGTGTAACATGAGTGAAGGATGTCTCCAAGCAACATAGGTATAGGATTCCTGGACATGAAGATCTGGACAGCACTGATATCTATAAGATGGTCTGGATTCAGGAACAAAACCAATCCATAGACAAGGAGGGCCACAACTTCTTCAAAGGCTTGTAGGTCAAGGGAGTTCCAACATTCTTGGGCCTTCTCAAACAGAAACCTGGCCAAGAACCCTTTGATACCACTTCTAACTTCCCAATGTCCCTTGATGTCAGATGGTTGTAGGCGTAATGCTTTAGCAATCTCTTCAAGTTTGGGTTCCTTTTCCGTACCGTTGTAGGGTAGTTGACTAAGGATAGGGATCTTCAGAAGCCGGGAGAAATCTTCCAATGTAGGCACCAGTTGATAATCCAGGAAAGTAAAACAGTGGTGCAGAGGGTCAAAGAACTGGAAGAGGACCTTTATCATATCTTCCTCAATGTTGGTGTTGACCAAGCTGATGAGTCTTCCATGCCTCTCACTGAAAGAAGAGCTCTCAGGAATCCTGGATATAAGTTCCTTAAGCTGAGAAGGGATCCTTACAAGGCTGATCTGAATTGTCTTTCTGCGGATAGTTTCCATGTCCTACAAAACAAGAACAAAGATGAAGATTCGAACCCCTGAAATGGTTAGTCAATGCATATGATGTTGTATGATGTCATGACGCTATGATAAAGCACACCACAAATATTCACAAGAAGCAAACATGATAAGGCACACAAGTCACACCACAGCCCTTAGAGTTTAGGCCAGCATGGGGTTTAGGTATTACCCTCTTGAAGTTGGTGGGCTCAACCTGTCCTATCAGAAGTAACCGGGTTCTAAGGGTCCCAATATCATTGGATTGCTTTCATTGTTCATCGTTTCGATTTAGCCACTGAACTGGCGACCGAAATATTCCAAGAAAACAACCCTCAATTGAGTGTAGTATCGAGTATCAACCAACCTTGGACTGCACCAAAGTCAGTTATCTCACTACCTTAAAGAGGCCAAGATGGTTCAATTAAGGTTCCTAAGGTCAGTTGATGCTTCACGACACCACGCGGCGGCCCCGTACTCTCCTTGACTGGACTCAAGGGTTACTGGTACTCACCAAAGTGCCACATCAACGTAGCAGACTGCTTCAACCATGTCGGTATACCCCGCACAGTTCCCTCACAGCCTTGTTGCTACTTTCTAAGAAGGTTCCCCCCAGATCCGGGTTAGGATCTATAGAACTCCCAAGACAGTACCCACAATAATAAAGCAAGCAATTCAGACAATTGAAAACACAAGTGATCTTAGTCCTAAGGTACACCTCACTTTTAAATTTCCCCAGCAGAGTCGCCAGTTCTGTGATCGGTGGAAATAGAACTGACTGTTTTTTAACCTGTTCCCCGAATTGTCGCGGTAAGCAAGAGTCGCCACCGTCTTTTATGTTCTCCAACATGGAAAGGACAAAAGCACAGCAAAATTCCTTCTTTGAGATGTCTCTCGGTTCGGGAGGTAGATTTATAGAAAGGGAAGGTGTTAGCACCCTTTCTATCCATGGTTATCCATGGGCTCTTAGGTACTTGCTCTTATGTTTTCAAAAATTGTTTTTCAAAATGTGAGTGGGTTTTGCAAAAGTTTCATTGAAAGATTTCTGAATAACTCTTGTATCAGTCCTCAAGAGTGTTTGAAAAATTGTTTGAAAGCTTTTTGAAAAGTGGCGGTGTGAAAAGAGTTTTGATTTGTTTTTGAAAAGAGCAAGTATCTATGAGTCATCTACCTACCCTAAGGAATTAGGCTGTGTAAATGTCCTTAAGGTAGTGTCATCCCACCATTGAGAGATAGGTAGCACCACCGTTGGAGATGTTCAGGTCAATTCGAGTTTAGGGACAGTGTGGTCACCGAAGCAACAGTTAGGACACCTTAGAAGCTACCCTTATGCCATTGATCCCTTTTTTTAATCCGAGGCAACCGTTTCGAGGAAACTATTCTGAGGCAACCGGATCAAGGACATAAGGACTTACTAAGACGTCCCATACTTGACGACCACATTTCGAAGGCAACAGGTGAGGCGTACCCTAGGAGTGGTGTGTGAATTTGTGTGTTGTTTTCATGTCAATATTTATCTTTGATCAGAGTATTCGTGAGCTACGCTTATTTTTAGTTAACCATTCATTCTTTCATGCAATTAGAATTTAAAAGTGCGAAAATTTAAATGTGGAAAGATAAATCCTACGCTATTACAAGGCGCGGGTCTATACATCGCCAAATTACAAAGACCCCTTTGAATAAAAATGCGGAAAGTAAAAGACCTAATTACTATTACAAGCCTTGAGCAGTTACATAATATTCAAAAGAAAATAAATGTGCGAAATAGAAATTAAAATCGAATGTCCGAGGGTTTTGACCCTTTTGAGAAATTAAATGAAATTAAAAAGCTAATTAATTATTTAATTAAGAAAAGGAATATTTTTTAGGTTTTTGTATTTTATGAAATAAAGAAGATGAAAATTAAAAGGAAACCCTAATTCTAAGTCTATTTTAATTATTAAGAAAATATTAAAGTTGTCCTAATTTATGCTAATTAATTATTTACATATTTATTTACAAAAATATTTAATAATAATAATGAGAGAAAATTATTTATTTAAGAAAAAGATGAGAATGTTAAAAAACCCTAATTTCTACATATTTTAATTTATTAAGAAAAAGATTAAAGTTTTAACCTAATTTAACTAAATTAATTATTTAACATTTATTTACAAAAATATTTAATAAGTGAATTAATTAACATATTTTAGTTTCTGATTTTTTTATTATGAAAATTAATTATTGGTGAATTAAATAAAACAATTAAAACAAATTAAAACAAAAAAGAAAAGAAAAGGAAGTTAAAAAATATAATACAAACATTGGGGGTGTCTGGCCCATTTGGGAGGTTTTTTGGAAGCAATTTTGGCCCATCAGAATAAAGCCTCGCTTGACTTTCTGGGATCATGTGTGGGATGATTGACTGAGCGTACCATGGACTGCATTATCTGGCCATTGGATGGAACATCAGGGGTGCGTGTCAAGCCTGAGCGTGAGCGTGTATGGTGGACTTTGGGGCGTGCACTGCATTGGAATACATTGAAACAAAATTTATGAATTAAGTGGGGGGACCTGGGAATCGAACCCAGGCCCCAGCGTTTACCAAGCAAATGCCTTGCCACTTGAGCTGTTTGCGCGCGTTTGTTATGTAATGGAACACAAATAATATAATACAAAACAAAAATTAATGATATACAACAAGAAAAACGCGCCAGTTTTTTGAATGCCCCAACCATATCTAGACACCTCAGCGTCTTCTTCATCTTTCTGCCTGTAATATAAACAAATAGCGGGGGTTTTAAACCCCCACTAAATGAAGCCTGAAAAAATAGCGATTAGAACATGCCTCAATATAAAAAAGGCGCGATTGCTTTATTGAATTCGTCTTGTTGTCACGAGTTCAGCTGTACCAGTTTGAAGGTCCAATTTTACCATGTGAGGAAAGCCCCAATTTAAAGCTTCTGAAACCCTAAGCTTCAACCATGGCAGATTTCGTTTTAGGCAACATTAGGACAATTAAACTATGCCAAAAGTTTCAGAAGATCATTAGTAGCAAGAATCAAAAGTTAAAACATATGAATAATGCATGGAAATCAAAAATCGATTATGGACATATTCATGAAAAGGACGATTTTGTTCTACCAATTCTTGGAGTATGGAGACTGGAAAGTGATTGAAACACGTTCAAGGAAGTCTCAGCAAGAGTTTGGAATAGGTTTTAGGCTTTGAATCGCGTTGTAGCTATGATTTCAGATCCCAAAATTTTGATGAAAAGTTGCAACTTTGTTCTTAGCTTTTTAGCAGTCTTTCGTGTATGTATCAATTAGGTTTACTCTTGTATATGTATTTGAACGTGATTAGGTCAAGAAAACAAGCCCAAGGTCCATGAATTTATGATTTCAATCTTTGATTTTTCCATATCTTTTTTCAATCTTTTTTCATGCCAATCTTGCCAATTGTGGAAGATATTGTCCCCTTGAGATGGTGCACGAAATCTCTAGCATGTGTGGAAGATATTTGCTGCACAAAAAAGATTTAAAACCATGATTTGATATTTTTCTCATATTTAAATCTAATTAAATGAATTAATAATAATAAAAATTCAAATAATTAATTAAAAATAATAAAATAAATCCCTTTGAGCTTAATGGGTCGTGCATATGCTTTGGGTAATGATTCAAGGAAGAATTTGAGGCCCATTAGCATTTTTGAAGCTTTTGAAGCAAAGTTGACTTTTCAAAATTCCCAAAAATTTCCCAACTTCTCCAAGGCATATCTTGCTCATTTTTGAAGCTATGACCATGTTCTTGGACATTTTGGAAAGGTCTTGAAGTCCTCTAACCAATGCCTTTGGTCCCATGTCATTTTGATTTACCAATCTCAAGTTATGGTCTTTGACTTAAAGTGCCTTTTTGTTGACTTTTGAAAATCACCTATAATGTTGAAATTGATAACTTTTTGTGAGAGCATTTCTTGGACTTGGAGTGTGAAGATGAGTTGTAGGAAATGTCATCCTCTTCAAAATGAGCTTTGGATGGTATTTTTATGATAAACCATGAGGAAGTTATGCCCTGGTCAATTTGCAATTGACTTTTCAACTGTCCAAAAATAGAAACTTTTGCATCTTGAGACTTTTTGAGCCATGCTTTGAGAATCATGATCAATAATTGATCAAATGATGTTTGTGGCTTCAAAATAAGATGTTGACCAAAAATTTTGACTTTTGACTGTCAAATGACCATTTTGCCCCTGTAGTTGACTGTGAAGCAATTAGGGTTTTTGACTGTGCAACTTGATGCTGTGAGTCTTGAAACTTGGCATATGGATGCTTGACAATGTATGTAGGCATATGGGACTTGATTGGACCCTTGGAAACCTCAATTTCTTTGCCAGAACCAAAACCCTAATTTTGACTGTGTTAGGAGGCAATTGGACTGTGCAACCCTTGAGAGATTTTGAACCATGATCTTGGCAACTCTTGAAGAATATGGGACGGCAAATTTTGGGGTACAACAAGGAAAATTTAGACTTATGTTTGTGAATAAGAAGTGTAGTATTCATTGCCATGAAGCTGTACATATGCTCAATTTTCATTTTTATTAAGCGTGCTAAGAGAATTTGATCCATGAACATACTGAAAAAATTAGGTTAGATTTTAGGGCCAGAGAAATTCTCTCTGGTCTTTGAGAGTTAGGATTAGTTTTTTATATGGTTAGATTCGTCTTGAAAAGCTCTACAACTTTGATGTTATGTGTTTTTGCAATAGAGCTCTTATACAGGATGTCTAGGTTTGGTAACAGGCGCGCGCGTTTTGTGAAGGACAGAGGTTAAAGATGAAGTGGTGGGTTGGGCTTAGTCTTGGCTCACTATTGGCACCCCCCTTTTACTTTTTGCACCCCATGGCCCAATTTCTTTATGCTTTGATATTTTTGTATTTTATTTTCATTTCTGATTTTACTTTATTATTTCCAAATATAAAAAATACTAAAAAATATTTTTATAATTTTTTCACATTTATTTTGCATTTTATTTTTATTTTTCTAACATAAAAAGCAATTTAATTACTTTTATCTTATTTATTAAAAACTTGAAAATAATATATAAATTATACTTTTATTTTTATTATTATTTTTATTCACACTGAAAATATTATTCTAAATATATTTTTATTTTTGTATATATTTTATTTGTTGTACATATTTAATATAATTAATACATATAAATATATACTTTTATTTTATTAGATACTTTAGAATAAAAATATAAAAATATTATACTTTTATTTTTATTATTATTTATACTAAAAAAATACTTTTTTCTAAATATATTTTATTTTTGTATATATTATTTTATTTTATTGTATATAAATAATATAATGTATTTATTTTCTTAAAGAAAATTAGGGTTTTACCCTTAACCAAAAAATAATCTTTTTATTTTATTTCTTTCTTTTTTACATTAAATATTTTTACATACATGGAAAATAAACATAAACTTTTTGCATATTCATATATTTTGTATATTTATTTAATTTGTTTATTTAAATATTGTCCATTTATTATTTAGGCCATTTGATTCAATTTGGATGTAATAGTAAACTAGGGTTTTTATTTCTTGTCAAATACACCCCCATTTAAAGATTGTACCCCCATCCCCATAATCATGTTGTAATAGCTTAGATTTTCAATTCTCGCACTTTATGCTTTCAATTATGCCATGATTAGAGATTAGGGTTTGTATGCAAAAATCCAAAATCAACAAGTAGTTTGACCTAATACAAAGACAAAAATGCATGAAAATAAATACACAATGCACACTTGTACCCCTAGGATTACAATCCACTTGTTGCCTCAAAAATGGGTCATGTTATGCATGTTGGGTACTTTGGCAAAACAAAAAAAAAACAAAATATCATAGTCCCTCGATGACGCTATCTTGGTTGCCTAAACAAAATGATCAAGTCCCTCAAAAATTTGCCAAAGATACTTAACACAATTGCTATCATGGTCTATACGATGACTCGCGCCTGTCCCGATTAATATCCTAACACAAGGTTTTTCACCAAATGCAATGGTGAAATAACACTGTCAAAAGGGTTAAAAACACATAGGAAAGATCTTTGAGTAAAATAGGGTAGACAATTCTTAGTTACTTGATCAAACTGGCAAAACATCCTTGCCATTTTCAAACACACTTCACAACACAATTTCAAAACATTTTCCAAATCAAACTCTCAAACATTGAAACCTCTTTTCAAAAGACAAAACACCTTTGTATACATTCAAACAAGAATCATTACAAAGGTTGCCACAATGATAACCTCTTTTCAAAACATTTTCAAAACCACACACAAAGCACCATTTCAAACAATTGAAAAGCAAAAGCAAGTGATCTAAACAAGTAACTAAGAGCCCATGGATAACCATGGATGAAAAGGGTGCTTGCACCTTCCCTTTTCATAATCTACTCCCCGAACCCAAGAAAACATCTCAAAGGTCTTTCTTGTGCTTTTTGACCTTTCCTTAGGATAAAATAAAAAGTCGGTGGCGACTCTTGCTAAACCGAAACATTTGCGAACACAAACGCGAAACCTCTAGTCAGTTCTCCCACCATATCACATTCATCATTTCACACGCTTGAGAATTCAATCAGCTTCCCTATAAATAGAGGGTCATACCTCATTCATTTCCTCAAGCTTAGAGAGCCACAATCACCCTGCCAAACTCCCTCTTGAACCCAATTTTCTGCAACTTCGAATTTTCTCTTACAGCTTTCCTCAATCCATTTTCTTTGTTAATTCACCATCCTTGAACCTCATTGAAGCTAACAGAATAAGAATTAAGCTCTAAGACTCCCTAAATAGTGCTAGCCAAGTCAAGTTTCAGAGCTCTGCAATTAAACTTCAATAGGTAGATTCATTCACCAATTCTCTCAAACTTTGATATTGTTATGAAGCTCTCATCATCCTGATTCTAGTCGCGACACTTATTTTCAACTGGAAGTGCGTTTTGGCCATGGATTTTCAAATCCCTTTTCAAATATTTCCTTCCAAAATCCCATTTCCAAAATCTTTCCTTATATAAATTTTTCGCGAGGGTACCATTGGAATCATCTTAAAGAGATGAAGTGAATGGTACTGGTCTCGTGTTCTAATTTTATAGTTTCAGGGACCTATAATTCGTGTGGGTGGAGGTTGAAGATGACCAACGTGTCATCTCTCAGCCAATGATAGTGTGCCACGCATTTTTTCAAATCTCATTTTAATAATTGATTCCAAGTATTATTCAGTAAAGACCATGATATGCATAGCGCGTCTGATCCATTAGATTAGCTTACTAACGTATTTTGACTTTCATTCATTGGTCTATATTTTTTTACTTTATTTAATTTTCTGATTTTTATATTTTATTTGTTTTAAACTTTAAAAAAACATAGAAAATTCATTTTAACTTCAAAAAAATCTGGAAAAAATTAAGAAAAATGCTTTTGATTTTTCTCTTTCTGATTATTATTTTTTCACAATTTTATTTTGTGTTTTGGTATTTTTTATAATTTTTCACTTTTTTTGAATTATTTTAAATGTTTAAAAATATTTTTCTTAATTTTTAAATTCTGAAAATAATATGAAAGGATCCAATGACCTCTTGACAAATATTGGTGACCTCATTTAATTTTTAATTTTGATTTTACTATTTTTCACAATTTTTGATTTATTTTGCCTATTTCTTTTAATTGTAAAAATAGTTTCTGACTTTAAAAAATTACCAAAAAAATTATATAAATATTTGAGCTCTTGTCTAATTTTTCTATGGTCTTATTTGATTTTTTCTTGATTATTTTAAGTATAATTGCTATTTTCCCCCTTTTATTTTCATTTTAAAATCACTTTTAAAATTTTTTTATTTATTTTAAGTACAATTTTATTTTTTGTATATATTCTGGCTGATCTTGGACTATGAGATTTTGATCATAGGCTTTATTAACATCATTGGATCCATGGTGTTCAGTTCAACTCCATAAAAAATGGTTGAATGATTTTAATAATAGTTTGATTAAATTTTTGGTTCAAATGTGGTTTAATTCTTACCTCATCCCTCTTCATCTTATTCCATTCTTATTGTACTAAACGTTACTATAGAATAATTTACATATCATTACTCAAAACATATGGTGCATAGATTGCTATTGACCGACCTCAAAATAGGTGCGACTTCTATATAAGTCCACTTACGATTGCTTAACATAACTCTAAATTTTATCCTGATCCAAGAAATGATCATTCATGGCCCAAACTCATGTTTGTAAGCTCAAGTATGTTAATTTGAATCCTTTGATCCAATAACCTTGAGATTCATTGTTAGGAGGCTTTGGTCTTATCAATCCCCTAATGAATCTTCATATGTTTTGGTCAAAGTGAATCACTTAAACATCATTGATCATGTAATGTTGACTTGAGAATTTTAAATAGATGATATACTTGACAAAAAGCAAATGAAACTTGTTGTTGAGAGGCTTTGGTTTTATAAACCCTCTAATGAGTTTCAAATTCAATTTTCAAGATGGTCATTCAACTAACCTTTAATTCATAACAATTGACTATATTTTGTGTTTTTACTTTATGTTTTTACTTTAAGCACATTTATTTTAGCATTTACATTTCATGCTATTTTCATCTTTGCTCATTTGAGCATTTATCTTTTATGTCATTTTTATTTTGCTATTTTGAGATTTTCATTTCTTTTTGAAGATACTTAATAATCAACTTGAACCATAAAAAAGCTTTAATGTTACTTCGACTATTTGGTTACTATCCTTGGTATTATGGAGATTATGGACTTCTTGGACTTAGGATTAGAGACCTTGACCTATCTTTGAGACCTTGTGACCTCAACTATTATTTTGTCTCGAGTTCTTGGGATTTACCCCAAGACATTGGGTTGTTTGTTTGTTTTGTGTGCAGGTTATTGTGATTACATGCTTTGTCTTTGATCTGGAATTCATCTGTATACATCCGTTACTCTGCCCAATTTTTGTGAAGACTTAATGCAATTGAAGCTTGGTTTTCTTAAGAGGTTTATTATCTTTATTTGTTTTGGTTTCGAATTAAAAGGATGGGAACTCTACATTGACTCATTGTATCACGTATTGACTTCTTATTGGTTAGACAGTCCTTTTCCCTAGCTTTCACCTTATGCTTTAGGATAGTCCCTTCATCTCCTCACGTCTTCTTTAATTTCAAAAATCTTATACCTCCTTTTGAAAACTCTTCTTGTTTCTAAACTTGAACTTCTTTCTTAATAAACTTGGATTTAGGTCCATGCATTTTCAAAAATATTTTCTTAATCAAACTTTAATCAACTTAACAATACTTTGATATTTTTTGTGAGAAGACTAAAAATCAATACATCTCATGCAAACCATTTTTCTACTTTGGCTTTTTACCTTAAAACTTTTCTCAAAAGATTAGACTCTTGTTAATCCTTGAAGTGTTGCGAACTACTATTCTTCTACGATATATAGTGAAGTGAGATATTTTCCACTTGGGTGTTGAGTGAGGCTTTGTTGATTTTAAAATCCAAGTTATATCCTCCACTTTGAGATGAAGCAAATTCTCCTTTCTCATGATCTTGGGTAGTAAGTATGTTCTTCCATTTGGAAAATGACGATGATGTCTCATCTCTTAAAATTAACCAACACACTTGTGTTTTAAAATTTCTAAAGGTGAACTACGAGTACCCTGATCCTCTATTGCACGGAAGGTGGTATGTAGGAACTAAAGGTTCACAACCTCGGTGGGTACAAAAATTATAAAAATACTTCTTTTCTCATCCTCACAATCTATTTTTTATACAACAGTTATAGCCAAAATACACATATTTTCAAAGAGGTTCCTGCGGTGTATCATAGATGTTTAGGGTGCTAATACCTTCCCTTTGCATAACAAACCCCCGAACTTAGATTTTCTCCCCCTCTTTTGGGTTATTCGCTCTTTTCCCATTCCTTTGGAAACAATAACGTGCAATGACAATTTTTATTTGATCTGTGCGAGTCAAGTCAATCTAATGGCTTAGTCTGAACATTTCTACCGCTACATTAGGGATGAGATTAACAATAAGTTGTGTGACTATGTCTCTCACAGCTTTTCAAATTTTCTATTCATACTGAGATACCATAGATATATTCATAGTAATTACTACATATTTGCAAGTGAAAAAATGCAACATATTGTTCTTCAAAAACACAATAGAAGCCATATAATTGTATTAACAAATCAATTCAATTGAAATTTCAAATTGATCAAATTGAAGATTATAGAGTAATTTTATCGCATTATAAGAGTAATATATAAGGAAAATGAAGTCAAAACAAATACCCGACCCACTAAGATTATAGAGTATATATAAAATAATTTGTAAAAATATTATCATCTCTATTATTATTTACAATTGTGTGTATGTAAGAAATAGACCATAAGGATCATCATGTTCTGGTTAAAATAACAAGCAAGTTGATAATAAAATTGAAAACAAAAGGAAGGGGGCCTCATATGAAATCGTCGTCTACGGTCATTGTCTGATATAAACAATAACAGGGTTATAAGATGAACCCATAAAATAAAACAAAAAGAATTGTACGATTTCCTGAATCTTGGTGAAATTGTGGATTTATGAGAATTTGTGGATGAATTGTGTGTGAAATTCTTGATGAATCACTAGTACAAAGTAAAGTCCTAATTATAGACTTGGATTAGGTTAAATAAGCTTAAGGAGTAAGTTATCTAAAAACCCAATGAAAAGCCCAAAGTTTGATCTCCATAAAAGGAACGAAAATTAGCAACAAAAAAGAAAAAACTAAAAAAATATTAAAAATACAACACACAATATTTCAACCCGCAACCTCATATTTGTAAGCTTTATTCTTTACCAATTATGCTATGTTACTCATTTGTAAATAAACTCAATTGAAAATATATGAATGGTGTGCAAATATTTGTTATTTTAAAAATACAAATAATTTGAAATAAATTATTATATTTTTAACAAGACTTGAGAATGAATGTTTATAAAAATAAAATAATATTATAAAAAAAATATTTAAAATATTTTTGATTGTAGAAATAAAGGGCGGGCAAATTTGGGGTATGACAGCTGCCCCTATTTAATCACTCTTCTATTGAATGGTGCGAGAATGTGTCGGTCTCACACATTTATATCAGAGGGTTATTAAATAATGGAAGACTCAAAAATTTGGACCCAAGATTTATTAAACAAGGTTACGCTGATATATAGCATACCTCAGAGCACAAAGAAATAGGAAAGGATGATGATGTATCATCCTACCAGAGTTTGAATAAAGAAATAGGCAAAGATGATGATGTATCGTCCTACCAGAGTTTGAATAGAGAGATATGATTGAAAATTAAGTTTAACCTGGATATGGTGATGCAGATAACTCGCCAACACCTAGAAAAGAGATCTTACTTTTTTGTGTATTTACCATGACCTAGGAGGTAAACAACACAAGTTGAAAGATTATAAGGATACGCTATACAATGTTCCCATGGGTATGAAGAGTAGGCATAGATGATGATGCATCATCTTACCAGTGTTTGAACTGAAGTTTTGATTAGAACTTAGACACGAAGTTTTGGATAACTCGTCGGTATCTAAGAGACTGTAGATTCTTTTGCATATTTACAAAAATACAAGTTTTGAAAAAGTTGACTTACTAATGCTTGGAGACTAATATAGTAAGTTTTGATTTGATTTGATTTTGTTTATTCATCGCAACCTAGGGGATAAATAAAACAAAGTATGATAACATATTGCTGCCTGGAGACTAATGCAATAGATTACACAGATTTATTCACATATCTACTGCAACCTAGGGGATAGATATTTGAAAAGCTTTCTAACAACATTGTTGCATGGAGACTAACACAATGAGTTATATTACTGACTTCTTCATGTTTACTACAACCTAGGGAGTAAACAATCTAAGGATGAATCCACGTATTCATTGCAACCTAGGGAATGCGTAATATGAACTGGCCATTCGTACATCTACCATAACCTAGGGGGTAGATGATTGAAAAATCTTGATAAAAAAATTGTTGCATGGAGACTGACGCGATGAGTTATATCGCAGATTTCCCACATTGCTGCATGGAGATTGATGCAATGAGTTATATCGCAGATTTCACACATTACTTCATGGAGCCTAACACAATGAGCGGTATCACGAATTTCACACATTGATGCATGGAGACTGGTGCAATGGGTTATATCGTAGAGGAGGAAGTTGTGTATTTATCATAACCTAGGGGATAAATAAAACATAGTTTGATAATAAATTGCTGCATGGAGACTGATGCAATGGATTACATAGATTTATTCTCTTATCTATCACAATATAGGGGATAGATAATTGAAAAAATCTTGATAACTACATTGCTGCATGGAGACTAAGGCGATGAGTTATATTGCAGATTTTGCACATTGTTGCATGGAGGCTGGCGTAATGAGCTATATCCTAGATTTCCCATATTGCTGCATGGAGACTGATGCATTGGGTTATATTGCAGAGGAGGAAACATAACACTGCATGGAGACTGACACAATGAGTTATATCGCAGATTTCACACATTGCTGCATGGAGACTGACGCAATGAGTTATATCGCAGAGGAGGAAACACATTGCTGCATGGAGACTAATGCAATGAGTTGTATTGCGGATTTTCCATAATGCTACATGGAGACTGATGCAATGGGTTATATCGTAGAAAAATCCATTTTTTGATGATCAAATATTAGATAACTAGATCAAAGATGAGATCAGATATTTTTACCGGTTGTGTCTATTCTCAACCAAGGTAACTGTTTAGCATAAAAATGCTAGGTTTGAAGATTGAAACTGAAGTTTCACTAATGATGCCAGTTGTGTCTTTTCTCATTCAATGCTATCAACATGAAGAAATAATCCCCAAATTTAGTGATGATGTTTGTTATATCTATCCTCACCCAAGACTATCATCATGAAGAAATAAACCTCAAATTGACTAATGAAGTCGATTGTGTCTATCCTCAACCAAGACTATCATCATGAAGAAATGAACCCCAAATTCACTGATAAAGTCAGTTGTGTATGTTCTCAACCAAGACTATCATCATGAAGAAATGAACTCCAAAATTATTTTTACTAATGAAACCGGTTGTGTATGTTCTCAACCAAGGCTTGATTAACATGATAACCAAATGAATTTGAATGTTTTGAGAGGTTTGAACTTGGAAAGTTTGAACTTGATAATTTCAAGTGTAATTCCCGGAGGTTGGTGATGACTAAGCCTCAGATATGAATCGTAAGTAAGCTGCCTAGTGAAATTTTGATAGCGGTACCTTTGACGGTTGTGTTCTTTCTCAATCGAGGTAGCTATAGTGATAGCAAAATAAACTGGTAGTGCTAAGCGTGTATTTGAATTTTGAGTTTGTCTTCGCTGGTAGTTATGCCTTGAGATTTTTTGCAGTTTTCATGGGCATATATGATTGAATGTAATGTATATATGTATGTATGTTTGATATGTTTATGCTTGATGCAGGCATGATGCATGGTATGTATGCTTAACATGATAATATTATGAATTGAAATGATGGCATGATTGATAAATGTAATGCCCATTTTATTTAAATTGCAGAATCAGTGCCTAAGGCAGGCTACCAGCTGAGAACTGGTAATGAGGATTTAGCTTCTAAATAGGAATTGGAACACTGCTAGATGATAACTAGATTTTTGAAATGATGCACCAGACATGAACTGGGCTTTAAACCAACGTCAGTGGGGCTACCAGAATATTATCAACTTGGGAAGGTGAGACAGACAGCAAGGCCACTAATATCAGTAGGGTCACCAAAATACGTCGATCAGGTGTTTGGAAAGTGTGAGGATACTCACGACTTTTACATAAGGCTGAGGTAATTGGCAAAGAAATGAGGTTGTGTGAGGCTGCTCAAGCCTTATTTTGATGAAGAATGCTTGTATCATAGACTCTCTTCGAGGGATATTCAGAGAGATGTTAGAGATTATAATAGTGACTCCCCTAGAAATTAACTCTAGATTTTTACGGGGTCCCGAGTCTCAGTCTATTATATGTCATGTATGCATGCAGATGCAGGCGTTAATGCGTAGAATGACAGACCAATGCATGTAATAGGTGACTTGGATATGCGTCAATGGATGTTGAAATTTTGATGTGCCAATGAGAATTGGGCTCTTTGTTAGATACATGCTGTCGGAAGTCGTCAGATGGATGAGATGATAAGTATAGCTTGATTCTGGATCGAAGAGCCCTAATGCATGATTTATGAAGCCTTATGCTTTGTAGTTATGACTCAGGTGCTTTTTGAATGGTGCCCCTATGATGGGTCGTGGATGATTAAAGCGTAGAGGTTTGCTTATGCAACAAGGTTTCTTGTCACATTATAGTTGAATGTTATGCTATCATGATTTCTCGATACTCAATTTGAACTCGAAGATTGATGATGTAGGAGAAAGGTCCACTAGAGATTATGAAAGTATGCAGAGAGCTCGTCCCTATGTGGATTATCTTTCCCTAATTTGTTAGTAGGATCTTAGAGGATATTCTCACTGATATGAGCTTGGAAATAGTTTAATCATAATATAAATGACCCCGCTATTTTGTATTATGCCCTTGATTAAAAGACTCTTGAAAATGTTTGGCTTTTATAAACCATTTTGAATCAACTCCTTTTGATCGAGCCTCGCAGTGGTTTTTCCTAATGTTATAATTTTGAAAGATGTGCCCCTCAATCTTTACGATCTGGAGGAAGTACCCTCAGAAAGAACTTAGACTTCACCATGAACTTGACATAGATTTCCCCGAGTATTTCGAAGCTTGAAAAGTTTGTACTTGAATTTGCTTGAAGGGGAGTTTAGACCTTACGTGCAGTAGGATGAACATGGTATGTACTACCCCAATATTTGAATCTTAGAAGGTTTCCCCTGATCATCAAGGCCTTGAGAGGTTTGTTAAAACGAGGAAACCGAGTCATACCCTAATGTGATATGACTTGATTAGGGAATTCTCCTTTGAAAGGTATGTCCCTGATCAAACAGTGCTTTGAAACTTGATCCAAGTTTATTGAATCTCAGGATGGTCACCCGTAATCACACAGGATCTTCATGTGATATGCCCATATGATCATTAGTCTTTCTTAAGATTGTATGGTTCTTTCTTAGACGATGTCGTCCTGAAATAGATCGCTTTTTGATTAAACCAATTTTTTTTTTGAGATATTCTTGATGCTAAGTATTGATTCGTAGATAAAATTGTACACTTTGAAAAGTAATTTTGTTTTATGCACATGCAAGTTTTGAAATCGAAGTTTGAATAGAAATGGATGATTAGATATGGAGATTCAAAGAAGAGAAGTGGTTAGTAATAATTTTAACAAACATATGAGTCAGTTAAACACAAATTTTGTCGAGTATGATTTCATAGTTAACCTCGCTTCAATTAGGAATTTTGAAGGTTGTAACGTGACCTTGGTTCGTGGTTTAAGAAACAACGATATAAGGCTCAAAATTTATTTAGCCCACCCCATTCTCCTTGATGTTCTCCGTCCTAAATCCAATTAATGCAATATATGTGTTCAATCTTCAAGAGAAATTTTGTAGTCGCGCAGATGATGAGAGGCGTAGACAAAGTTCAAGCACTGATGAGAAGCATTGATAAAATCCAAGCACCGATGAAAAGCATTGATAATATCCAAGCATTGATGAGGAGCCTTGATGATTCTTGAGATGGAAGTCACAAGATTGTTCTCCAATTTTTGTTTACAATCCCTTATTTTTGCATGGACCAATTCTTTTGAATTTTTCAGTCAATCGGAATGCCCTAACTTTTGCCTAAGTCAATTTTTGATTTTCTTTGACTTAGAGGGCTTTCTCCTTCTTTTTTTTTGCTTTTGATTTCGAAAATTTGTGACTACCATGCTGATTTTTGTAAGCTTCGTCTTCATTATTTTCCTCGATTTTGAATGATGTATTGAGGAAGAAGATGTCATGGACTTTATCTTTGTTGATTCCTCAATCTTGGATGATGAACGCGAGGAAAAGGATGCGCTCGAACCTTTGCTTAGATTGTTTCCTCAATGTTGTATCAAGGAAAGAGATATGCTTGAACTTTTTGTTTAGATAAATCACTTCTCTTAAGAATAGAATATGCTATTGAATTAATTGAAAGACTACCCTACCCCTTCTTAAAATTAAGATTTTTATAGAAAAATAGAACAAAACTCCAACTCCTAACTCGAGGGGGTGACTATGGATTATCTCCTTATATCTCCATTGTTTGGGAAGTGAAACAATGCCTTACATCGTCAGCTCGGTCTTACTATTAAAAAAATACGACAATAAAATTCAATTATTTAGTTTTTGTCATTCTGCCTCGATGTTTGTAAAGAAAATTGAGAATGGAAAAGTGAAATGGAAAGTGATGAAAAAGTGAATACGAATGAACTGATTTTAAAAACATGCATGATTATTTTATTAGAATTACTGGTTCAAAGATACAAATTTACACCAAATGAAACTTAGCAACTAGGAAATTACAATTTGCAATTGATAAATCCTAATGACCCTATGGAAGAGCTTTTTCGTTGATATACTTGACTTTAGGAGATGCTTCGTAGTTCTCAGATTTGTCAGAGCACAGGGGTGACCCTTGAATCTTCTTGGGCATACTAATTATTTTGATATGGCAGTTGCTCTTGATGTAGTGGAATCACCAATGGCAGTGGCATTTCAGGCGCTGTGTAGGCCTGCAGTTGTCAAGGTGAAGGGTTGTCTTCTCTCTCCAATAAGACTTATAGGACCAAGCTCCATTGAGTCTCCAATAGATAATCTCCTTATTCCACAGTTTCAGATTTTCTTAAGTTCATTTACGAGTACCAAGAAATCAACTAGCATATGGATGATAGTTGGATAAGGGCGAAGGTGGAAATGCATGAAATGCAAATGTATGAATATATGTGAATGCATGAGTATGCAAAAAATATTTTTGTTTTTTAGGGTATGCTAAAAATTTCAAGGAGATGTAATGCAACGTGGACGTAGTATGAAGGTAAGCATGAGGGTACCCTATACGATTTTAATGATAGACGTGACAATATCCTACACTAACTCAGAGATTGAGACAAACAGGAACTCCTTAAGGGAGAAGATAACGATGGAAGTGAAAATGATGATAGCCTATACTAACTCAGAGATTGAAACAGACAGGAACCCCTTAAGGATAAATAAAGATGAAGAAGAATCTCTACAGGCTAGGGATTTTAACAGAGGGACGGGAAATCCTACGTGCTAGGAATTATGATAGACTAACGAACGGTTGAGATGAAGGCTGTAATTGAGGGAATAGCATGGAAGAGAGCACATGGTGACCAGTCAACAATCACTAGATCCCATGACCTGATAAAGGCTACATGGCATGCATTAGCGAGTACTTCCTTTGTGGGAAGATGAACAAGATCCTATAAGAGCTCTAAGGATAATGTCGCACGAAAGAGGATCCCTACTAGCTAGGGATTAATATTTTCAAAAGAAAATCCCTACTGACTAGGGGTTATATCATAAAAAGATAGAAGCCCTGCAGGCTAAAGATAGTTATGGAAGAAAAGATAACCCTTGTAGGTTTAGGGATTATAGTGGGATTTGTGAAAGGTATCCTTAGTGTGTAGGTTCATAGTATTGGCCTAAGGATATTCTACCCTCCCCATAAGGTGATTTCCTTAAGGGTATCATGAATAACACTAGAGGGAAATATATAAGGGCCTCCCTTAAGTGGAGCCTCGTTGCAGACCGAAAATTTTGTCTCTAGGTCATGAAAGGTCTCATCATGAGATTTTGGTTTAAAGGTTGTACAAAGAGTCATAGGTGTCATTCCAAAGTTCTACTTCCCAAAAGGATATCTCTTGAGAGGTATTCCTTTCACGGAATTCCACTGAGTCTAGGAGAAATCGTAACATAAACTCATAGGGATGATGTATCCCTTTGGCTAATAGACGAACCTTCTTTCTAAGGGTTTGAAAATATTTTTTGGAAAAAATTTAAATCCCTCCATAGATATAATAATATGATGACAATAACAATAAATAAATGCATATAATAAATAAATAATTAATTAAATAAAAACCCAAAAAATTAAAAGAACCCTAAAAACAAAGGACAAGGCTTCTAAACCTAGGGTTGAGTCCCCAGCAGAGTCGCCAGCTGTTGTAACAAGTTTTTAAATCGAGAGTCCCCACCCTTAATTTTTATCCTAAGGAAGGGAATATAAAGGATAGCCCTAAAAAGTTAGAGATTCTGGGTTTTTGGAGTCAGTTCTAGATAAAGGGAAGGTGTTAGGCACCCCCTCATCTACCTTGTTCGTAAGGATACTAGGGTTAGAAGCATAATTTTTAGGAAATAGTGTTTTAATGTTTTATTAGGGGAACTTGCCACGATTTTATCTGCATGCCTACGTATCCTCTTAGGAGGAATCAGAGTCCCAATTCGTAGTTTGCAGTTTGGTTGGTATTTTTTATAAGATTGCGTAGAATTGCTTTCGAATTAACCTTGAACCTTGTCTGGGTTGAAAATTGTGTGAGTGTAGACGTGGTTTGCAGTTAATTTGAAAATAATTCTCCTTAATCCTTTTTTCTAAAATGATCTTGGATTTTTATTATGTTAGTAGAAAATGATTTGATGTTGTTGGTTAGCTATTTTGAGTTTCAATTTGGTTAAAGAGTATGATGAGATAATATGCGGAGCAGGGAGAGTCTGATATAGTCTCCTTATCACGTGGGCAGATGTTGACCACGTGTTGCTCCCGAATGTAATAATTTGTGAGTTGTATTGGTTTTGATATGTTTTATTTTGAATAATAAATTCGTAGACGATGTGTCGATCGATTTAATTACTCGAAGATGGACATCCTAATATTTATAAAATGTTGAAATTAATTCAATTGTGAAAAGCCTTTTGAATGCGCAGTTTATTAATAATCTTTTATGATATCATTCTGTAAGGCTAATATAACCTAAATTAGTCTAATAAAACTAATAATTAAATAAAAATTTAATTTAAACAAATAAAAGGGGGCATTAATGAATTAGAGATGGTGTGAAGTTAGTAAAAGAGTAGAAAGTCCAAATGATATTTCTTAAAAAATTAATTCTAAATAATACTAGAATAAAACAAACATGCAATAATAAATAAAATAAAGATCACCGCAGAAGCAATAAAGAGGACCACGTTCTTTTTTCCAAATTAACTCCATGCCCCACTGATAATTCGACACGTGGAAGTATTAAAAACAAAATAAAAAAACAATAACAATTAACAAGCAGCATACGATGTCAATAAAGAAAATTAAACCTCATTTCATGCTTATTATTAATCTTTCATTCTGGAGTCTTAATAATAATATGGTTTAATTTGGTTAAAACATATCAACCAATACAAACATGCCACTTGTCCAGAGAAAAATAAATAAAATAAAAATTACCTGATGAAACATATGGATACGAGTGAGTACAAGAAACACTTTAGATCTGTCTTACCCACATCTTGCTCAACTCTCTAAAGTGGCAGCGTCGGAGTTATGAATCGGAGGGAGTAACTTCATATTAGTGGAGGTGTGGCGGTGCTTGCGGTGCTCTATTCGCCGTTGCTGGCAGTGGACTAGGCTCCATGCAGAAGCGCGAATGGGGTAGATAGAGCATGATTGCCATTGGACTTCACGGTTGAACCCAGATATGTGCTACACTTTCCTTCATTTGCTATTGTAACTTTTTCATCGTTATTTTGTGATCTTTGAATTGCTATTGTTAATGGAGGAATTCCGATTATGCTTTTATTGGAGCGGAGGCTGTTGTTCATCGATTTTTTTACCCTCTTTTCCTTTTAAAATTTCTTGTTGATCTCCTCTTTGTTTGTGATTTCCTGTTCTTTCTTTTTTCGACAAAACAGGGAATTTATACAAGTTGTATATACTATGAGTTTGGAAAAATTTCCAGTTTTGTGTATGAATTACAGATTTGAGAAAGATGATGTTTGTTAGGGATGAGATTAACAATAAGTTGTGTGACTATTTCTCTCACAACTTTTAAAAAAATTTGTTGATACTAAGATACCGCAGATATATTCATATTAATTACTACATATTTTTAAGTGAAAAAATGCAACATATTATTCTTCAAAAACACAATAGAAGTCATATAAAATTGTATTAACAAATCAATTCAATTGAAATTTCAAATTGGTCAAATTGAAGATTATAGAGTAATTTTATTGCATTATAAGAGTAATATTATAAGGAAAGTGCAGTCAAAACAAATACCCGACCCACTAAGATTATAGAGTATATATAAAAATAATTTGTAAAAATATTATTATCTCTATTATTATTTACAATTGTCTGTATGTAAAAAAATGGACCATCAGGATCATCATGATCTGGTTAAAATAACAAGCAAATTGATAATAAAATTGAAAACAAAAGGAAGGGGGCCTCATATGAAATCGTCGTCTACAGTCATTTTCTAATATAAACAATAACAGGGTTACAAGATGAACCCATAAAATAAAGCAAAAATAATTGTAAGATTTCCTTAATCTTGGTGAAATTGTGGATTTATGAGAATTTGTGGATGAATTATGTGTGAAATTCTTGATGAATCACTAGGACAAAGTAAAGTCCTACTTATAGACTTGAATTAGGTTAAACAAGCTTAGGGAGTGAGTTATCCGAAAATCCAGTGAAAAGCCCAAAGTTTGATCTCCATAAAAGGAACGAAAATTAACAATAAAAAAGAAAAAATTAAAAATACAACACACAATATTCGAACCCGCAACCTCATATTTGCAAGCTTTATTCTTTACCAATTGTGCTATGTTACTCATTTGTAAATAAACTCAATTGAAAGTATATGAAAGGTGTGAAATATTTTTTATTTTAAAAATACAAATAATTTGAAATAAATTACTATATTTTTAACTAGACTTGAGATCAAATATCTATAAAAATCAAATAATGTTATAAATATAATGTGTAAAATATTTTTGACTGTAGAAATAAAGGACGGGAGAATTTGGGGGTATGACACACATATCTATACTAATATAAGATCTATTAGACAACTCACTATCAAATCTCTTAATATTGAGTCATTATACTCACAATATTGTTGAAATATTAAATTAGATTTGTTAAAATATTATATTAGATTAGATTAGATCATATTTAATATTTAATAATAATCTGAGTTGTGTAGATCCAAGCTCAATTAGAGTTGTATATAAATAGTTCTAATATGTATCATTACGTGTATAATTTAATAATATAAATCTTAATTTCCTTTATTATTTCCTCTTTCTCTTCTTACTAAAAGTGCCTCACGCAATAACAAATTGGTATCCAGAACTTCTGATTATTGTTCTTGATCGATTTTTCAAGAACCTCACATCATAGATCGTGTTTCTAGGGCAAATGAATCAACAGTTGCGAAGATGGCTAGTTATAAGGGCATTCTGAATTCTCTTCCAATGCTTGACGACAAGAATTGGATCTGATGGAAAAAACAGATGCAATCCTTAATTGGCTCCCATGAAACCTTAGAAGTGGTTACCGAAGATGTTCCTGCGTTGGCTGCAAATGCAACTGACGAGCAGAAAAAAGCCCACAACAAAGTCAAGAAGAACGATTGTAAGGTTGCTTATTGCATTCAGACGATGGTCGATGCTGCTAATTTCGACAGAATCTCTCATGCTGAAAAGGCAAAGGAGGCATGGGATATTCTGGTGAAGTACTACAAACGAGGTGATAATGTCAAGGTTGTCAAGTCATAAATCTTGCATCGACAATATGAGTTGTTATCAATGGGAGAAGATGAAAAAGTTGCAGAGTATGTGTCGAAGGTTTAAAAACTCGTCCATCTCATGAAGGGTTATGGTGAAACGATAACTGATAAGATGATAATTGAGAAGGTAATTAGAACGTTGACCTCTCACTTTGATCACGTTATCGTATCTATTCAAGAATCCAACAATCTTGAAACCACTAAAGTGGAAGATTTGGTTGGTTCGTTGGAAGCACATGAGATGAGGATTGTCGAAAGGAAAGGAGTGCAAGACTCGATATAGGCTCTGCAAGCTCAGTCATGGAAAAAGGATGGTGGTTCCAACAAATTCAAAGGCAAGTTTGACAAGACTCAAGGCAAGAAGTCTTAGTCGAAACCTCACAAACACCAGGTCGAAGATGGAGCTTCTAAATCCTCGAAAGAAGGAGGAAAAATATGTCAAAAGGGCAAAGAAGATAAAAAAGGTGTGCAGTGTTATAACTGTGAAAAGTGGGGTCACGTAGCAGGGAATTGTTGGTACATAAAAGACAAGGGATCGAAAAGAAAGGACGAAGCAGCGAACCTTTCATGCCAAGATTTAGATGATTCTAAAGGTGGTATGGTGGTTATGGCTGTAGTGGTAGATAACCATGTCGAATCTAAGATCAGGTTTCTCGACTTAGGCTGCTCGAACCACATGACTGGTCGAAAGGAGTGGTTAGAAGATTTTGACGAATCAAAGAAGAGCAAGGTAAAACTTATTGATAATAGTTTGTTGCAAGCAGAAGGTACTAGAAATATAGTCTTTCAAATGAGTAATGAAGGGAGAGTTATAATCAAAGATGTGCTTTATGTACCTGGAATAAAGTACAACTTGTTAAGTGTTGGACAACTAGTCGAAAAAGGTTTCTCAGTTTTCATGAAAGATGAAGTTTTGAAATTGTTAGACACCAAGAACAATTTGGTCTTAAAATCTCCGTTGTTGAAGAATAGGTCATTTAAGACTATAATCAGTTCGGCTGAAGTTCAATGTTTGAAAACTATTTTTGACCATAAGCATAGGTTGTTGTGGCATTTAAGGTTTGGACATTTGAATTTCCGATCACTCAATCAACTTATTACTCAAGATATGGTTACTGGAATTCCAAGTCTTAAGATGCCTAAAAAAC
This sequence comes from Vicia faba, assembly GCA_948472305.1. Classification (NCBI taxonomy): domain Eukaryota; kingdom Viridiplantae; phylum Streptophyta; class Magnoliopsida; order Fabales; family Fabaceae; genus Vicia; species Vicia faba. The sequence goes on along the minus strand of OX451736.1, from coordinate 1,361,042,733 downwards.
TTTATGAAGGTTGTTTAGTAGAAAAGAAATCCAGAAATTCTTTTGTTTCAACTATGCCAATGAGATCATCTGGCATACTCAAAGTGGTGCATTCAGATGTATGTGGTCCATTCGAAGAACATACATTTGGTGGAAACAAATATTTTTGTTTCGTTTGCCGACGAGTTTAGTCGAAAGCTATGGATCTATGAGATCAAATGAAAGGACGAAGTATTCGAAATCTTTAAGAGATTCAAGATACTTGTCGAAAACCAGAGTGAGAAGAAGATTAAAGTTCTGCAAACAGATGGAGGTGGCGAATACACATCCAAGATGTTTGAAGATTTATGTGCAGAACATGGTGTTGATCATGAGGTAACTGCTCCTTATACACCTCAACATAATGGAATTGCTGAAAGAAGAAACAAAACCATATTAGATATGGCGAGATGCACGCTGAAGCAAAAGAATTTTCCAAAGTCTTTATAGGGAGAAGTTGTTTCGACTGCAGTTTATATTTTGAATAGGTGTCCTACCAAGATATTAAAGAACAAAGTTCCTGAAGAAGTATGGAGTGGAAAATGACCATCAGTGAATCATTTGAAGGTGTTTGGCTCTATGTGTTATAAGCATGTTCCTTATACAAGAAGAAGGAAGCTTGATGACAAGAGTTAACCTATGAGTCTGGTAGGATATCATAAAACTGGTGTATACAAACTATTCAATATAATAAATGAGAAGATTGTGTTTAGTAGAGATATTGTGATTAATGAAAATTTTATATGGGATTGGAATTCTAGCAATTTAATTAACAATCCATTAATGAGTTATGATGTCGATGAAGAAACTGATGAAGTTGAGGTTGAAGGAATTATTGAGAATCCATTTGAAGTCAAAGAAGAAGCAGTTGCAGACATTCCCGGCATAGTCGAAGTCGAAGAGGCTATGAATGAAACAAGCCAAAGACTTGAAACAAATAGAGTTCTTCCAACAAGACTTCATGATTATGAAGTGGTTGGTGATGATGAAGTCACACCAGATGGAGAATTAGTTCATTTTACTTTACTTGCAGATGTTGAACCAATTAACTATAGCGAAGCTATGAAGACTAAACAGTGGAAGTTAGCTATGGTCAAATATTTACAGGAAATTGAAAGAAACAACACATGGGATTTAGTCAAATTGCCAGCACATATAAAAGCTATCGAAGTAAAGTGGGTATTCAAGTTGAAACATAATGTTGATGGCTCGATGGAAATACATAAAGCAAGATTAGTAGCTCGAGGGTTTCTTCAAAGATAAGGACTTGACTACTCTGAAGTATTTGCTCCAGTAGCAATATTGGAGAATGCTCGACTACTGGTAGCATTGGTATGCAACCAAGGCTAGTCGACATTTAATTTAGATTTGAAATAAGCATTTATGAATGGTCCTTTAGATGAAGAGGTCTATGTCACAAAACCTCCAGGGTTTGTGAATCAGAAGGAACTGAGTAAAGTATATAAGTTCGACAAAGCACTCCATGGCCTCAAGCAGGCACCTAGGGCATGGAACAAGAAGATTGAGTCATACTTAATCAAATTGGGATTTGTCAAATGCAAATCTTAGTATGGTGTCTATGTTCATGTTGTAGCACAAGATATAACAATAATCTTCTTATATGTCTATTGTACCAAAAAAAATTCTCTCCCATTATTCAAGACAAATTGATTCAAGATACCTCTGCATGCCCATGAAGGTCTTAATTGCTTAAAACTACTCAAAGATTGATCAAACAAACTCTCCTCCTAAGCATTGACCTACAACTAGGGTTTTTTTTCCCAAAGGAAATTGGACTTATAATGCCTCAAGTAGATTTCAAGTTTTCTCATATGCTTCAAAGAATCTTCATGCCAAGTTTCAAGCCTTGTAGCACAAGTTTGCTCGGTCAACTACTTAGATGATTAAAAATCAACCATATTGGACAAAAAGTCAACTTTGACCAATTTACAATCAAACTTCAATATTTTTGGTCAATGTCAAGATTTTGAAGTCACATTCATCAATTTATCAAGGGTTGATCATGATTCATCAAGAAAACTCAAGATTAATCAAAAGTCAAACACTACTAAATTAGGGCTTTCTTAAGGAGAAGTCAACTGACCTTTGACCAAGCATAACTTTTACATACTTCATCATAAAATTCTCAACCAAATACCATTTTGAATTAAATTCAATTCTCTACATCTTTGGGCCTCTAAGCTCAAGGCCAAAAATGCTTCATTTGAGAGATATGGGCCAAAACATTATACGTCATTTTAAAAGTCAACAAAAAGACACTTTTGTCAAAACACTTTACATAAAGATAAAGGCTTTAAATAAAATAATGAGCAACATGAAGGTTGTAGGGGATATCTTGATATTTTCAAAGAGTCCAAGATCACCTTCATATTATAAAAATTGAGTGAGTTATGATTGGTGCAAGTTGGGCAATTTTGAGAAAATGCATGAAGTTCAAATTGAGAAAATTTTAATTTTGGGCTAATGGGCCTATCTTTTAAGGTCCAAACGTGTTTCTGGCCTCATAATAGACTCCTAAATTCATTCATTTTTTTATTTCTTTTTATTTTGATTTAATTCAATTAAAAGCAAAATAAATCAAATTAAATATCAAATAAATGATATAAGGCATGTAGATCTATTTTTGAATCAAATCATAAGTCTAAAAAGTTGATGACAACTTGCAAAAAAACGTGTTTGGTATGAGATTGGCCTAAAAAAGAAAGATTTCATGCAAAACTTTAATCAAATATTTGATTATAAAATTCAAATCTTTTTTACAATTTCATCAATATTTGATCATGAAATGATTGATCATGGCATTCAAATCATGAAATATTATACCATAATTTCAGAATATTTGATTCAATATGGTTGACCTAATCTTTTCTCCTACAAATACACAATGTATTCAGAACAAGAAGGACACTAAAATTACCTCAAGAACACACTCTCAAAAATCTCAATTTTCACAAAACTAGGGCAAACTAAAAATCTTGTGTGCTTCAACTTTCAATCCATTCCAAGCATTCCATCATGTTCCTGAAGTTCTGAAGAGTTTACCCCACCCATCTTTAAAGCTTGAAGTGCGCTATATCATCACATCTCAACATCACGGGTTGGGTAATATTCTTGAAGTTCAAACTCATAATTCATGTGTTGTTGATTAACTCTATGCATATATACATGTTTATAATTATGCTTAGACTATTTTAGAATCAATGTTTGCAAGTTTTGACACAGGAATAAGGATTTGCCATTGCTAGGACAGCTTAAGTTATTTTCATCGAATCTCATGATACAAGTGCTTTTAGGCCAAACTAATACCCACCCTAGACAATTGGTTTTTTTCCCTTCTTTTTACTAACCATGATTTATTTTCACCATATTTTCTTAATTTCCTTTATAATTAACAATTAATTTACCTAATTTTTTAAAACTTTAATAAATTAGGATTAGGGTTTTTAATTAGTAATTAAATTCTTGATGTATTTTTATTAATTAATTAATTAACCTTTTTTTGAATATTAAAAGTTAAATAGAAATAATTAGATTTTAATTAATTATTATCACTTAAATTATTTTCAACACAAAAACATTTTAATATTTTAACATTTTTTTTCTTATTTCTTTACTATTTAATTTTCTATTTTGTTAATTAATTTATTTTTAATTAATCATTAAATAACCTAATCTTTTTTCAAAATTATAAAAAATTAGGGTTAGGTCTTTTTAATTAGTAATTAAAATTGTTCTTATATATTTTTATTTTATTAATTATTTTATTAGTTAATTAAACCTTTTTTTAATATTAAAGTTAATTAGAGATTTAGGGTTTATTAATTACTTTTATCACCTAAATTAATTTTCTCAAACACTAAAATATTTCTCTTTTTTTTTTCAAAACTTTTTTACTATTTAAATTTTTAGATAAAATTGTATAGGTCGCACTATTCTATTGTAATTGCTTAGATTTATTTTCTCACGTTTTTTTCTTTCTAATTTTGTATCTACTCCGAGGTTGTAATAGTTATAGGTTTATTTATCGCACTCTCTTATTATGTAACTACCCCAAAGTCATGTAATAGCGTATGCATTTTATTTTCCGTATTTTATTTTCTGCATACTTTATAACTGCTAGTAATTAGAATTGTATGTCAAGACTAATAGTCAAACGTATAAAAACCCTAATCTCAAGATAATGTAATTGAATCAAAATACATCGCACACTTGCAGCTCTAGGATATCTTCTCTTGTTGCTTTACGACTAATGGTGATGTCCCTCGAAAGTAGAGATACTTTAGCAAAAGACCCTTACAAATAAAGATCATAGTCCCTCTATGACCCTTTGAAGTTGCCTACAAAAATGATCTAGCCCCTCCGATACAAATTGCTAAAGTATCCTTACATATTGTCTTTGATGACCATTCGATGAACCTACGCTTGTCCCTGCACATCCAATAGATAAGGCTACCTACCAACTAATAGTACGGATCACATTATCTTTAAAGGAGAAGGAAAATAATAAGAACGACCTTTAGTGGGTAAGGTACTCTTAATCGCTTACTCACAACTCTTTTCTGAAATAAACATTTTTTTCACATCACACCTTTCAAAAAAAAAATTCAAACACTTTGTACGCATTCTTGAGGACTGATACAAGAATTATTACAAAGTTAGCCTTACAATGGCATTTCAAACTATTTTCAAATCACACACACAAAAATCAAGTTTTTTAAAAGTGAACTAAGCAATGAAGAGCCCGTAGATAACTACGGATGAAAAGGATGCTAACACCTTCTTTTTTCATAACTTACCCCCCGAACTCAAAATCTATCAAAGCTCTTTCCTGTTCTTTTCACCTTTCCTAAATATTGGATAAAAGAAAAGTCAGTGGCAACTCTTGCTATCCGCATATTTGGATAAAACCAAAAAAGCCAGTTCTCCCACCATAGTACAATGTCAATGACTTGCTAGTAACTGGAAATAGCTTGGAGAATTTGTCGAAGTTCAAAGAGTTGACGATGAAGGAATTTGAAATGTCTGATCTGCGAAAATTGTCTTATTTCTTATATATGGAATTTCAAATGTCGAAGCAATGTATGGTGCTACATCAAAGGAAGTATGTCAAAGAAATAGTTAAGAGATTAAGAATGAATTATTCGTATCCTGCATCCTCACCTGTCGAACTAAATGTAAAATTAAAGAAGAATGTAGAGGAAGAGAAAGTCAATGTAACTTTGTTCAAGCCAATTGTGGGATCTCTGAGGTATGTGTGCAATAATCGACTTGATATAAGTTTCGTTGTTGGGTTAGTAAGAAGATATGTGAGTGAACCAAGAGTGTCACATATGAAGGCTGCAAGAAGAATTCTGAGATATTTGAAGGGTTCGATAAACTGTGGAATACTATTTGGATGAGATTCTGAAGACAAAGAAGCAATAGTTAAATGTTTTTCAAATGTTGATTGTTGTGGAGATAAGGAAGATCGAAGAAGCACAACTGAATATTTCTTTCAAGTATTTGGTGCCTCAATCTCATGGTATTCGAAGAAACAACCTGTGGTGGTATTATCATCTTGTGAAGCTGAATATATAGCAGGATCCTATGTTGCATGTCAAGCAATTTAGATCAGATCTGTACTTGAAGAAATGAAGGTCGAAGTAAAGAAACCTCTTGTATTGCAAATCGACAACAAGACAACCATAAATCTGGCGAAGAATTCACTTTTGCATGAAAGAAGTAAACATATTGAAGCAAGATTTCTCTTCTTGAGGGAAAAGGTAAATCGAGGTGAACTTGAAGTAAGATATTGCTCGAGTGAAGCACAGTTGACTGACATTTTCACCAAAGGATAGAAGATTGACAAATTCCTGAATTTGAGAAAGAAATTAGGAATAGTTCAGATTGACTATTTTTGAGGATGTTCGACATTTTGGATTATGGGGGTGTTGAAATATTAAATTAGATTTGTTAAAATATTTGATTTGATTTGATTTGATTAGATTTCATATTTAATTATAATTCAAGTTGTGTAGATCCAGGCCTAATTAAGGTTGTATATAAATAGTCTTAATATATATTATTATTTATATAATTTAATAATGTAAATCCTTATTTTCTTTATTATTTCATCTTTCTCTCCCCATTCGAAGTGTCTCATACACTAACAATATAATTAGATGTTTGATCTTTAATTTGTCGCAACAGGTTAAGAGTTTAGATGACATAAGACTTGAAAATGACAATATAACTGAACAAAATCTTCAACTTAATATAAGCAGATTTTGAAAAACCAATTAAGCTCAATAAATAAAAAAAAGCCTATTAGTCCCACATAACCAATCACACATTTAATGAGAAGGCATGATTTACAACCTCACCACACATAATCTTTTAAATTCTATTAGAATCTTTTTGTCAGTGTCTTTCTTGTAAAATGCATATATGTGGTTTGGTGTATTCCAAATATTTCCTTACATCAATTATTTCATTCACAGAAAGATCTAATTATTGAATTTTTTAAAATTATTCCTTACATCAATAACCCCTTCGAGGGAAGCAATAGTTAGCCACAATTAAATTATAAAATTATTATCAACTAGTAGTTATCTGGATTATCTTGCGTGTGCATGGCATATAATTGTTTTCTTCCCATTTTGTTGTAAAATGCATGTCAGGTGCTTTTAAATTTTAATATTTTGTCACTTGTAAAGAACAATTGAAAAATAATTAGGTGTAGTTCAACTAATAATAATTGAGTATAATAATATGAAACCCAACTTTACGAATTTAATAATAGCATGGAATCTATAGTCTTCATTTTGTTTGGGTCAGAAGATGTTGAATCCGGAAGAAAATCATGTTACTATATGTATTGTAGAGACATTCAAAGTGACTTTATCTGTAGAAAGACAGGCAGATATATTTGTTGGGTTATGGTTTGGTTCCATTTCCAATCTATATTTACCTTTTCATTGATTACGTGTTTCAAATATAAAGAGGGTATATCTAACAAAATCTTTGGGCATAGGAAAATCTGTTGTGATGTATCTTTCTTGGTTTGCATTGACATTACATTACATTACCCTTCCATGAACAACAAAAGTTGAATGGAACATACCTTGTTTCATCATAAGTACTCTGGTCCCCAAAACAAAATCTTGGAAGATCCTCTTGATAATTACCCAATTTTGAGGATATTCCAAGTTGGGTGATACTATTAAATGTAAGGAAATTCTAGTGAAATGTATATACATCGATTAATAGATAAATACCAATACCAATACCAACATTTGATTGATTGGTTGAGATGTACTACAAGATTACTTTGACATCCACCTTAAATAAGTGGTTAGAGTTTTGATATATAATTCTTGTAAACAAAGAAAAGTTAATCGATAGAAAATGACCCGTTTATGTATTTTGATCGATCTCGAGTTTAAGTCTTTATGATTATCATATATTTTCTTTTTGAGTTTGAGATTTCTCACAACGTCGTCTTAGAAAGGTGTTTTGTCGGATTGAGATGATGAGTGGTGTATATAAATTATCTTTAGTCTAAATTTTTAAATGATGTGATGTTATTTTGGTCTGTTAAAATATTATATTAGATTTGATTAGATTTAATATTTAAATATAATCTAAGTTGTGTAGACTCAAGTCTAATTAGGATTGTATAAAAATAATTTTAGTCTGTATTATTATTTGTACAATTCAATAATACAAATTCTTATTTCTTTTATTATTCTTTCTTTCTCTCTTCACTAAAAAGTATCTCACGCACTAACAAATTGGTATCCAGAGCTTTTGATTATTGTTCTTGATCGAGTTTTCAAGAATTTCATGTCAGGGATCATGTTTCTAGGACAATTGAATCAACCGTTACGAAGATGGCTAGTGATAAGGGCATTTCGAATTCTCTTCCAACGCTTGACGACAAGAATTGGATCCAATAGAAAAAACAGATGCAATCCTTGTTTGACTTCCATGAAACCCTAGAAGTGGTTACCAACGACGTTCCAGCGTTGGCTGCAAATGCAACCGACAAACAGAAAAAGCCCACAACGAAGTCAAGAAGAAAGATTGTAAGGCTGATTATTGTATTTAGAAGGCGGTCGATGTTGGTAATTTCAACAGGATCTCACATGCTGAAACGGCGGAGGAGACATGGGATATTTTGGTGAATTATTACGAAGGAGGTGAGAGAGTCAAGATTGTTAAGTTACAAACCTTGCATCGACAATATGAGTTGTTGTCGATGAGAGAAGAGGAAAAAGTTGCAGAATATGTGTCGAAGGTTCAAAAACTCGTCCATCTCATTAAAGGTTGTGGTGATAATTGATAAGATGATAGTTGAGAAAGTAGTGAGAATATTTATCTCTCACTTTGATCATGTTGTCGTAGCTATTCAAGAAACTAACAATCTTGAAACCACTAAAGTGGAAAATTTGGTTGGTTCGTTGGAGGCGAATGAGATCAGAATTGTCGAAAGGAAAGGAGTGCAAGACTCGATACAGGCTTTGTAAGCTCAGTCAAGGAAAAAGGATGGTGGTTTAAACAAATTCAAAGGCATGTTCGACAAGACTCGGGGAAAGAAGTCGTGGTCGAAACCTCGCAAACATCAGGTTGAAGATAAAGCTTTTGAATCCTCAAAAGTAGGAGGAGGAAACTATCGAAAGGGAAAAAAAGATTTAAAAAAAAGGTGTTCATTGCTATAATTGTGAAAAATGGGGTCACATAGCCAATAATTGTTGGTATAGAAAATACAGGGGATCAACAATCAAGGACGAAAGAGTAAACCTTGCATGGCAGGATTCAAATGATTTTGAAGGTGGTATGGTGGTTATGGCTGTAGTTGCAGATAACCATGTCGAATCCAAAATCAGGTTTCTGGATTCAGACTGCTAAAACCACATGACTGGTCGAAAGGAGTGGTTGGAAGATGTTGACGAGACGAAGAAGAGCAAGGTAAAACTTGTTGATAATAGCTCGTTGCAAGCAGAAGGTACTGGAAATATAATCTTTCAAATGAGTAATAGAGAGAAAGTTATGATCAAAGATGTGTTTTATGTACCTGGAAAAAGTGCAACTTGCTAAGTGTTGGACAAATAGTCGAAAAAGGTTTCTCAGTTGTCATGAAAAATGGAGTTTTGAAAATGTTCGACACCAAGAACAATTTGGTCTTAAAATCTTCGTTGTCGAAGAACAGGACATTTAAGACTATGATCAGTTCGACTGAAGTTCAATGTTTGAAAACTGTTGTTGACCACAAGGATAGTTGGTTGTGGAATTTGAGGTTTAGACATTTGAATTTTCGATCACCTAATCAACTGATTACTCAAAATATGGTTACTGGAATGCCAAGTCTTGAGATGCCTGAAAATTTTTGTGAAGGTTTTTTAGTAGGAAAGGAATCCATAAATTATTTCATTTCGACTATGCCAATGAGATCATCTTGCATACTTAAAGTGGTACATTCAGATGTATGTGGTCCATTCGAAGAATATACAATAGGTGGAAACAAATATTTGTTTATTTTTGTCGATGAGTTTAGTTGAAAGCTGTGGATCTATGTGATCAAACGAAAGGACGAAGTATTGGAAATTTTTAAGAGATTCAAGATACTTCTCGAAAACTAGAGTGAGAAGAAGATCAAAGTTCTGCGAACCAATAGAGTTGGCGAATACACATTCAAGATGTTTGAAGATTTATGTGCAGAACATGGTGTTGATCATGAGACAACTGCTTCTTATACACCTCGACATAATGGAATTACTGAAATAAGAAACAGAACCATATTAGATATGGTGAGATGCATGCTGAAGCAAAAGAATTTCCCAAAGTCTTTATAGGGAGAAGTTGTTTCGACTGCAGTTTATATTTTGAATAGGTGTCTTACTAAGATATTTAAGAACAAAATTCCTGAAGAAGTATGAAGTGGCAAACGACTATCTGTGAGTCATTTGAAGGTGTTTGGCTATATGTGTTACAAGCATGTTCTTGATGCAAGAAGAAGGAAGCTTGATGACAAGAGTGAACATATGATTTTAGTAGGATATCATAAAACTGGTGCATACAGACTATTCAATCCAGTTAATGAGAAGATTGTGTTGAGTCGAAATATTGTGATTAATGAAAATTCTGCATGGGACTGGAATTCTAGAAATTCAACTAACAAGTCGTTGATGAGTTCTGATGTCAATGAAGAAACTGATGAAGTAGAGGTCGAAGAAATTATTGAGAATCCAGTCAAAGTCGAAGAAGAAGTAGTTGCTGACATTCCTGACACAATTGAAGTCAGAGAGGTTTTGGCTTAAACAAGCCAAAGACCTCAAAGAAATAGAGTTCTTCCAACAAGACTTCATGATTATGAAGTGGTGGGTGATGATGAAGTCACACCAGGTGGAGAATTAGTTCATTTTGCTTTACTTCTAGGTGTTGAACTAATTAACTATAGCAAAGATTTTAAGACTAAATAGTGGAAGTTAGCTATGGTCGAAGAGTTACAGGAAATCGAAAGAAACAACACATGGGAGTTAGTCGAATTTCCAGCATATACAAAAGCTATAGAAGTAAAGTGGGTATTCAAGTTGAAACATAATGCTGATGGCTCGATAGCAAGACATAAATCTAGATTAGTAGCTCAAGGGTTTCTTCAACGAGAAGGACTCGACTACTCTGAAGTATTTTCTCCAGTAGTAAGATTGGAGACTGTTCGACTAGTGGTAGCATTGGCATGCAACCAAAACTGATCGACATTTCATTTAGATGTGAAATCAACATTTCTGAATAGTCCTTTAGACGAAGAGGTCTATGTCACACAACCTTCATGGTTTGTGATTCAGAAGGAAGCGAGTAAAGTATATAAGTTGCACAAAGCGCTCTATGGACTCAAGCAGGTACCTAGGGCATGGAACAAGAAGATCGACTCATACTTAGTCAAATTGGGATTTGTAAAATACAAATCTGAGTATGGTGTTTATGTTCAGGTTGTAGCACAAGATATAACAATCATCTTCTTATATGTCGATGACTTGCTAATGACTGAAAATAGCTTGGAGAACCCGTCGAAGTTCAAAGAGCTGATGATGAAGGAATTTGAAATGTCTAATCTGGGGAAATTATCTTATTTCTTAGGTAAGGAATTTCAAACGTCGAAGCAAGGTATGGTGCTACATCAAAGGAAGTATGTCAAAGAAATACTCAAGAGAATCAAAATGGATGATTTGAATCCTACATCCTGTAAAATTGGAGAAGAATGTAAAGGAAGAGAAAGTTGATGTAACTTTGTTCAAGCAAATTTTGAGATCTTTGAGGTATGTGTGCAATAGTCGATCTGATATAAGTTTTACTATAGGATTAGTAAGAAGATATATGAGTGAATAAAGAGTGTCACATATGAAGGCTGCAAGAAGAATCTTGAGATATTTGCAAGAAGAATCTTGAGACATTTGAAGGGTTCGATAAACTGTGGAATACTATTTCGACGAGACTCTGAAGATAAAGAAGCAATAGTTAGTTGTTTTTCAGATGTTGATTGGTGTGGAGATAAAGAAGATCGAGAAGCACAATTGAATATTTCTTTCAAGTATTTGGTACCCCAGTCTCATGGTGTTTGGAGAAACAACCTATGGTGGCATTATCATCTTGTGAAGCCGAATATATAACAGGATCCTATGATGCATGTCAAGTAATTTGGACCAGGTCTGTACTTGAAGAAATAAAGGTAAAAGTGAAGAAACCTCTTGCATTGCAAATCGACAACAAGTCAGCTATAAATCTGACAAAGATTCCCGTTCTGCATGAAAGAAGTAAACATATTGAAGAAAGATTTCACTTCTTGAGGAAAAAGCTAAATCGATGTGAACTTGAAATAAGTCATTGCTCGAGTGAAACACAGTTGACCGACATTTTTACCAAAGGATTGGGGATTGACAAGTTTTTGAATTTGAGAAAGAAATTAGGAATAATTCAAATTGACTATTTTTGAGGATGTTCGACAACTTAAATTATAGGGGTGTGTTGAAATATTAAATTAGGTTAGATTAAATTTGATTAGATTTAATTTTTAAATATAATCCAAATTATGTAGACTCAACTTCAATTAGGATTGTATATAAATAGTCATAATCTGTATCATTATTTATATCGTTCAATAATACAAATCCTTATTTTTTATTATTATTTTATCTTCTTCTCCTTATTAAAACTATCTCACGCACTAATATGACCAACTTGAAACAATATTGAAGAATAAGGCGCAAACTACAAATTATAGGTTACACTTTGGGTTAGGACATTCTATTTCAAAAAAAGATTATAGGTAAAAATTTGTGGCATTCAGTTTTAAAATTATTTTTAAATAATAAATATTATGATATTTTAAAGTTTTGTGTACTAAGTACACATAATCTAATTATATAATATTATATCATTTTTTATATTTAGTTAAATTTTATCTAAAAAATAATTTGTTTGGTTCTATTCCTGACTATTTCAATAAAATGCTCTAAGATTTAAACTTCTAATTGTGAACTCTAATTTTTTAATATAAAAAAGTCTGATGATAAATAAAATTTTATTGAAAGATGAAATGATAGATCACTTATAAACATTTCGTAAATTTTTATATAATTTTAAAAAATAAAATGATAAAATTTATCAATATGGATATACATTTTAAAGCCATTTAAATAAAATATAGAAATATGAGAAATTACATTTGGATAATTAATCTACTTTATACCATTTTTTAAATATTTTTTATTTTTCTAATATTAAAGACCATAATTTTTTATATGTAATTAAAAAACATGTGAATAACCATAGTATTGTATCTTATAAATTAAAGAATATTGTTTTTAAAAAAAATTAATTTTATCATTAAAAATGTTAACCATGTAATTTATTGTTATTTTGTCTTATAATTATAATAATCGATCTTAAAAATGTGAACAATTTTACTGCAATCCAACGGCCGCAAGTCAATTGCAATTATTTGAAAGGTATAAACAACAAGAACCATTAAAAGAAAGAAATAACGTGTGATTTGGTTTACTAGGAATCTTGTGATGACGATGAGGGTACAAATATACACAAACAGAGTCATAGAAAACAATCACCAATGCTTCATTGCTTAATAATTAATTAATATATTTGTGTTCCATTTTATTGCTTCACACAAGTACTCCATGACGTTTCAAAAAGACTGCCAAATATAATCTATGAGATGTTTCGAACGTGTATCTTTGAATTTGACATTTACACCTTTATCTTTTTACACAACGTACAATATCAGTTTCTCTTATTCCAATAGTACACAAGTACGTAAAAGATTTGGTCTCTTTTTTAAATGCTAGAAAAATAAAATAGTAACTCAAAGTACTTAAATGTTTTCTTGGAGGCTCGTGAATGAACATTGTTGTAAGAAAGATTCTCAAGAAAGAATTGAAAGCCAAAAATAATTTAAAAAAATAACTGGTGGATAAGATAAATTCAAAGACAAGAAGGTGAAGAGAAAGTTCAAGAAACTAAGTTGGGAAAAATCAAAGAAAGTACCGAGAAACTTGAATCCTCTAAGAGATAATAACGGATATGTCTGAATAGTTAATTTTAATATCGAATATAAATGAAGAAATATCGAATATATAAGAAGAGAATCCACAAATATATTAACTTAAAGTCTTAGTGTGAGAATATAAAATCATTTGTTTAGTAGAAAATGTCAATGCATTAGAAATCATTGATTTCTATGATAAAGAGAAGATTGAGCATAATTTACTAAATATGTATTAACTTATTTTAGTACATGAGTCTCTTATATATATAGAACTCATATTGTTGTTTATGCATCATTGTATAATCATTCAATTGTGTTTCTTCTCATTTCTATATTATTCTCTTATATTTTAGTTGTCTTATAATTATTTCATGTTATTCTGATACCCAACAATGATATCATAGCATTTGGTGTTGGTCCATATTTCGCTGCAAATATTATTCACGGTGAAATTGTGCAAGCCGGTTTAATTGAAATTATTATGGAGGCAGAATTTGAGATTGAGAAGTTCAATGGGAGTAATTTCCCCCTGTGGAAATTGAAGATAAAGGCAATCCTAAGGAAGGACAATTGCTTAGCAGCAATTGAAGATAGAACAGAGGGAATATCTGATGAGAAGTGGAATGAGATGGATAACAACGTTGTTGCCAACTTTCACTTAGCATTGGCGGATTCAGTTTTGTCTAGCGTTGCCGAAAAGAAAACTGCAAAGGAAATTTGAGATGTCCTCATCAAATTGTACGAGGTCAAGTCACTTCACAACAGAATTTTCTTAAAGAGAAGACTCTACACTCTTCGAATGAGTGAATCTAAATTCGTGACAAATTACATCAACACTCTTAATACGATATTTGCTCAACTTACATCGACAAATTTCACCATAGTAGAAAATGAACGTGCAGAACTTCTACTTCAGAGCTTACCAAATTCATATGATCCACTTGTCGTCAAATTAACAAATAATAATGTTACAAACCGTCTATACTTTGATGATGTCGTCGGAGCTATTCTTGAGGAAGAGTCGAGGCGTATAAATAAGAAAGACCGTCAAGAAAACTCAAAACAATTAGAAGCTTTGACAATGACAAGAGGCAGATCAGTGGAACGTCGCCCCAGTGGGAGCCAAAATCATGGTAGATCAAAATCTCGAAGTAAGATGAATGTGAGATGCTACAATTGTGGCAAGAGAGGGCACTTGAAAAGAGATTGTTGGTTTAAGAAGAATGGTGAGAAGTCTTATGAGGCAAGTTCATCTCAAGGATGTATTGCCAATACCTTTGATGATGTAGAGATTCTATATAGTGGAGCAACAACTAATTCCAAAGGTAGTAAACAACTCATTGATGTTTGGATAATTGATTCAGGAGCAACATGGAACATGACTCCTCGACGAAATTGATTTTACACTTATCAACCTATCTCAGAAGGATCAGTGTTCATGGGAAACAATTACGCCTTACAAATTGCTAGTGTTGGTAATGTGAAAATAAAAATGTATGATGGTACAGTTCGCACAATTCAAGAGGTGCGACATGTGAAAGGGTTGAAGAAGAATTTATTGTCTATTAGACAATTAGACGACCTCGGGTGCAAGACCCATATTGAAGGTGGGATCTTGAAGGTTGTGAGAGGTGCTCTAGTAGTGATGAATACAGAAAAGTCATCTGCAAATCTGTACATTCTTATGGGAGAGACGTTGTAAGAAGGTGATGTGTCAATTGCATCAACTAGTCAAGAAAACTCGAAGACAATGTGGCATCGCAGACTGGGCCACATGTTAGAACGAGGCTTGAAAGTTCTTGCGGAATGTGATCTCTTACCCGGGTTCAAATCAGTAAGTCTACCTTTCTGTGACCATTGTGTAGTAAGCAAACAAAATAGGTTAAAGTTTGATAGATCAACTACTAAGAGAAAACACATACTTGACTTGATTCAATATGATGTGTGGGAGTCGCCGCAAATGTCCATAGAAAGAGCAAAATATTTTGTATCATTCATTGATGATTACTCCAGGAGATTGTGGGTATACCCAATCAAGAAGAAGTCAGATGTGTTTTCAATATTCAAGAAATTCAAAGCACTAATTGAGCTTGAAATTCGAAAGAAGATTAAGTGCTTGAGGACAGAAAATGGAGGAGAATATACAGACGGTGATTTTTTGGAATTTTGCAAGTAAGAGGGTATAATGAGACAATTTACAGTTGCTCATACGCCTCAATAAAATGGTGTAGCAGAGCGGATGAATAGAACT
Source organism: Vicia faba (assembly GCA_948472305.1). Taxonomy (NCBI): domain Eukaryota; kingdom Viridiplantae; phylum Streptophyta; class Magnoliopsida; order Fabales; family Fabaceae; genus Vicia; species Vicia faba. The sequence continues at coordinate 1,361,026,903 of OX451736.1, read as the reverse complement.
CTCCTAGAAAGGACTAGAGCTATGTTGCGAACTACAGGATTAGCTAAGTCATTATGGGCAGAAGTCGTGAAAATTGCATGTTATGTGATAAATAGATCTCTATCAAATGCAATTAGTTTAAAGACTCCGATGGAGATGTGGAAAGGAAAGCCAGCTGAGTATTCTACTCTACATGTGGTTGGATGTCCTGTGTACGTGATGTACAACTCCCAAGAAAGAACTAAGCTGGATCTAAAATCCAGGAAATGCATATTCTTAGGCTATGCTGACGGTGTCAAGGGGTATCGCCTGTGGGATCCCACTTCTCGTAAGGTTATTGTCAGCAGGGATGTAATCTTTGCAGAGAATGAACTGCAAAGGGAACAAGAAAATAATAATACTTCTAAATATATCACTACTTTTCATATAGATGGAAAGTCTGTAGAAGATGATTCTTTTGAAGCAGAACAAGAGCACGAGGTACAAGAACTAGAGGAACTTGATGGTGTTGAAGTTCGACGACCAACACGTCAGAAAAGGAAACCAAATTGGACGTCAGAATAGGTTGTGAGTTGCTCAAGTGATTCTCTTTGGATGGCAGCAATGCAGGAAGAAATGGAAGCCTTACATAGAAACAAGACAGGGGATCTTGTTGTACTTCCAGAGGGTCGGAAAGCCATCGGCAACAAATGGGTCTATAATATTAAGCGTGATGGTAATGATCAAGTGGAAAGATATCATGCAAGACTTGTGGTTAAAGGATATGCTCAAAAGGAAAGAATTGATTTTAATGAAATATTTTCTCTGGTGGTTATACTTACCACTATCAGAGTAGTGTTAGCTATGTGTGCTGCTTATGATTTACATCTTGAACAATTGGATGTAAAGACTGCTTTTCTTCATGGAGAACTTGAAGAAGAAATATATATGCTACAACCAGAAGGTTTTGAAGAAAAAGGAAAAGAAAACTTGGTTTGCAGGTTGACCAAATCTCTGTACGATTTAAAGCAGGCGCCAAGGTGTTGGTACAAGAGATTTGATTCTTTCATTATTAGCCTTGGATACAACAGGTTGAGCTCAGATCATTGTACATATTACAAGAGGTTTTAGGAAAATTCTTTCATCATTTTGTTGTTGTATCTGGATGACATGTTGGTGGTAGGCCCCAACAAAGATCAAGTCCAAGAATTAAAGGCACAATTGGCTAGGGGGTTCGATATGAAGGACTTGGGGCTAGCAAACAAGATTTTAGGGATGCAAATTCACCGAGATATAAAATATAGGAAGATTTGGCTTTCTCAAAGAAATTATCTACGAAATTTTTTGCGGCGCTTCAACATGCAAGATTGTAAGCCAATATCTACCCCATTTCCTATCAATTATAAATTATCCTCAAGTATGAATCCTAACAATGAAGCATAGAGGATGGAAATGTCTCGAGTACCCTATGCATCAGCGGTGGGAAGCCTTATGTATGCCATGATATGTACAAGGCCAGACATTGCACAAGCAGTGGGAGAGGTCAGTCGGTTTATGGCAGATCCTGGTAAAGAGCATTGGAATGTTGTGAAGAGGATCCCGAAATACATTAAAGGAACCTCAGATGGTGCATTATGTTTTGGAGGATTGTAGTTTAGTGTCAGATGATATGTTGATTCAAATTATGCAAGTAATCTTGACAAAAGAAAATCTACTACAGGCTATGTGTTTACAATTGCAGGAGGAACGGTAAGCTGGTTATCCAAATTGCAGACTGTTGTAGCTCTATCTACTACAGAAGCTGAGTATATGGCAGCTACCCAAGCATGCAAGGAAGCTATATGGATTCAAAGGTTATTGGAAGAGCTCGAATACAAATAACCAAAAATTATTGTGTATTGTGACAATCAAAGTGCCTTGCACATTGCAAGAAATCCAGCTTTTCATTCCAAGATAAAGCACATAGGAGTTCAATACCATTTCGTTCGTGAAGTAGTAGAGGAATGGAGTGTGGACTTGCAAACGATTCACACAAAAGACAACCTAGCAGATGTTATGACAAAGCCGATCAACGCTGACAAGTTTTATTGGTGCAATTCTTCTTATGGCCTATCTAAAACGTAGCAACATAGAATTAACAAGGGATATAAATTTTGGAAACAAACAAAATTACTTTAAGTGGGAGATTGTGAGAACATAAATTCATTTGTTTTGTAGAAAATATCAATTCATTAGAAATCACTGATTTCTATGATAAAGAGAAGATTAAGCATAATTTACTAAATATGAATCAACTTATTTTAGTACACGAGTCTCTTATATATAGAGAACTCATATTGTTGTTTATGCATCATCCCATAATCATTCAATTGTGTTTCTTCTCATTTCTATACTATTCTCTTATATTTTAGCCGTGTTATAATTATTTTATGTTATTCTGATACCCAACACTTAGTTGGTATGTAATTTCGAGGTCTATTGGATTATAAATGTTTAGGGTGTGCTTAGATTATTGATGGATAAAATTGATTCTAGTAGAATTGAATTTTGTAGAATTGATTCTATTAGAATTGAGTTTAATATAATTGATTTATGTTTGAATACATTTATGTAAAAATAAGTTGAACAATAAATTACAGTGTAAAAACTACTCAGAATCAATTCTGGAGGCAGAAGTTACAAATATATGATGTGAAAAATATTTGTCAAAAGATTTTACATTAGACATTTATTTACAATGATATAAAAAATATTTGACTTAAGGAAAAATATAACACAGTGGCAGTTTGGTAAATAAAAAGAAATTTTGTTATAAAGGATTTCACATCGGGCCTAGATTTTCCCCGATGTGAACATTCCAATGAAAAAAATAAAAACACAGTGGTAGTTTTGTAAATAAGATGAATTTTGTTATAAAATGAAATGTTGGATGTTACATCGGATTATAGGCCCAACCAATATAAAATATTGGTCGTTACATCAGCTTAATTAACCAATCGATGTAAAAGGGTCTTCTTATTTCACAAAACCCAAATCTATACCAAACCCATTCATTTTTGTTCAACTCCTCATCTGCCGAACCGCCTCAATACACTCACGAACTCCCTCCGTCGAACTCCCTCTGTTGAACTCCCTCCATCGAACTCCCTCCGTCTGACCACCCCAACAAACGCGCCCCTTGTTGTCGTCTTCTTCAGTGCGTTCAATTCCCTCCGTACAATACCACAACAGACATGTCTCTGTCATTGTCTATCCGCCATCCATTCAACTCCCTTCATCAAACTCCCTCCATCCGGCCAACACCCTCTGTCCGTCCAACTCCCTCCGTACAACTTATCTTTCCACCATCTTATTTATCATCTTCATCTCCTTAAGGTGAGTTTTTAAAAAAAAAGTTATTCATTTGAATATAAGTGGTTGTAAGGTACATGATGATACCTTTGGAATTTGATTTCATATTACATTACTATTGAATATAATTGTTTGACTGTGAAGTATGTTGTAGACGCTAGTACTCTGAAACATCTTGTTAGAAAATAATAGTGTTTTTTAAAATTTGGTACTTGTGTCTTTTGAAATAAGTGGTTTGATATGATAATTGCAGAATATTTCATACTGAGGTGTATAATTTATTGGAGACAATTACCCAAAACTAGAGTCATTGAACTTGGCAAGGTATGGATTATAAATATCATTACTCAAATGATGAATTATATGCTTTTGTTCCCTTATGAATTAGCTTGTTTATGTTTGAGATATCTGAAATTATGTAATTTATGTTATAGATTTAGATGATTCGATGTTGATTTTAACCCCTAATCAAGTGATGCAATTGTTCATATTGATTGTTCATATAAAAGATAATAGATAAATTTTACATGAAATTAGGTTTTGGGTTCACGCATCTGTCACATAATAGTAAGAATGACAATTGACAATGTAAAAATGCATTAGGTATTATTTATTAGTTATTACTATAGTAAATTACCTCTGATTTGGTTAATCAAGAAAAAATCAGATTTTGCTTGAGTGACTTTAGTGTGATTGTAACTTGGTAACTTTAGTGTATTTTTAGTGTATTTGTTATGAGAGAATGATTGATTTATAAGGAGATATAAACAAAGTTACAAAGTCACCATAATTTCAAAGTCACTCAAACCCAACCCTTAAAAATCATACGACATAATAAAGTCCAATGTGTCTTATGTACCTCATGACATGTTAGAGTTGAATCAATAAAAAATAAAGTAGAAAAATAATAAAATAAATGGATTGATTGATGTTGTACCCCAAAATTTGCCCTCCCATATTCTTCAAGATTTGCTAAGATCAATCTCTAGATGATTCAAAATCCCTCAAGGATTGCACAGTCCAATTGCCTCCTAACACAGTCAAAATTAGGGTTTTGGTTCTTGCAAAGAAGTTGAAGTTTTCAAGGGTCCAATCAAGTCCCACATGCCTACATACATTGTCAAGCATCCATATGCCTAGTTTTAAGACTCACAACATCAAATTGCACAGTCAAAAACCCTAATTGCTCCACAGTCAACTGCAGGGGCAAAATGGTCATTTGACAGTCAAAAGTCAAAAAAATTGGTCAGCATCTTATTTTGAAGCCACAAACATCATTTGATCAATTCTTGATCATGATTCTCAAAGCATGGCTCAAAAAGTCTCAAGATGCAAAAGTTGTTATTTTTGGACAGCTGAAAAGTCAACTACAAATTGACCAAGGCATAACTTCTTCATGGTTTATCAGAAAAATTCCATCCAAATCTCATTTTGAAGAGAATGACATTTCCTACAACTCATCTTCACACTCCAAGTCCAAGAAATGCTCTCACAAAAAGTTATCAATTTCAACATTATAGGTCATTTTCAAAAGTCAACAAAAAGGCACTTTAAGTCAAAGATCATAACTTTAGATTGGTAAATCAAATTGACATGGGACCAAAGACATTGGTTAGAGGACTTCAAGACCTTTCCAAAATGTCCAAGAACATGATCATAGCTTAAAAATTGAGCAAGATATGCCTTGGAGAAGTTGGCAAATTTTTGGGAATTTTGAAAAGTCAACTTTGCTTCAAAAGCTTCAAAATTGCTAATGGGCCTCAAATTCTTCCTTGAATCATTACCCAAAGCATATGCACGACCCATTGAGCTAAAGATGATTTATTTTATTATTTTTAATTAATTAATTGAATTTTTATTATTATTAATTCATTTAATTAGATTTAATTATGAGAAAAATATCAAATAATGGTTTTAAATCTTTTTTGTGCAGCAAATATGTTCATTACATGCAAAAGATTTCGTGCATCATCTCAAGGGGACAAGATCATCCATATTTGGCAAGATTTGCATGGAAAAAAGATTGAAAAAGATATGGAAAAAATCAAATATTGAAAACATAAATTCATGGATCTTTGGGCTTGTTTTTGACCTAGAATGCTTCATATACATATGCACAAGGAAACCTAATGAAAAGATACACGAAAAGCTGCTCAGAAAGAGAGAACAAAGTTGCAATTTTTCATAGAAATTTTGAAAACTGATTTTGTACTTGCAGGATCATTCAAAGCCTCAAACCTATTCCAAACCCTTGTTGACACTTCTTTGAACGTGTTGCAACCACTTTCCAGTCTCCATACTCCAAGAATTGGTAGAATAGCATCACGTTTATCACAAACTTTTCCATAATCATTTTCTAATTTCCATGCACTATTCATGTGTTTTATTTGTTGATTTACACTAATAATGATGTTCTGAAGCGATTGGTAGTGTTTAATTGGACTAACGATGCTTGTAGCCAGATCTGCCATGGACGAAAATTAGGTTTTCCAAAGCTTCAGAATAGGGCTTTCATGTAGAGGAAAAATTGGACCTTGAGACCTATGCCATTGAATTCAGGAGCTTCATACGAATTGAACCAATACCTCGCGCCCAATTTATTTGATCCATAGGCGTAATCGCTATTTTCATGAGTTGCAGTTTGTGGGGGTTTAAAACCCCCGCTATTTGTTTTCTATTTACAGGAAAAACAAGGAAGAAGATGGACGTGGCTTGATGTTACTGGGAGGTTCAAATATTGGCGCGTTTCTCTTTTGTTTCAGTACAATTGCTTTTTTTTCACATATTATAAATCATGGTTATATTATATACAAAGAAACACAATAGCGCAGTTGGGTGGCATTGTGTCCCTCCAGCGTTGGGACCTGGGTTCGATTCCCAGGTCCCCCCATATGTTCAATAATTTTTGTTGTAGCGTATTCCCATGCAGCTTCCATCAAAAGTTCTACCATACACTCTCATGCGCTGGCCTGACAAGTGGCTTCAAGGTCCAATCTGAGGGCTGCAGGATGAGGTCCATGGTACACTCAGTCAACCATCCCATACGTGATACCAAAAAGTCAACAAGGCTTTGATTCAATGGGCCAAATTACTTCACAAAAACCTCCAAAATGGGCCAGATACCCCCTATGTTTGTATTCTATTTTTTTTTTAATTTTCTTCTCTTTTCTTTTCAATTCTTTTTAAATTGTTTTAATTATTTTATTTAATTCACCCAAAATATTTTTCCATAATAAAAATCAGAAACCAAAAAAATATTTAATATTTAATTCTTATTAATTTCACTATTAAAATATTTTTTGTAAATAAACTCTAACCATTAATTTAGTAAATTAGGTTTTAAACTTTAATCTTTTCTTAATAAATAAAATAAATAGAATTAGGGTTTTTGACCTTTTCATCTTTTTTAATAAATAATTTTCTCTCATTATTATTATTATTAATTACTAAATATTTTTTTGTAAATAAACATGTAATTTAATTAATTAGCGTAAATTAGATTAACTTTAATATTTTCTTAATAATTAAAATAATTTAGAATTAGGGTTTCCATTCAATTTTAATTTTCTTTATTTTAATAAATACCAAAAAACACATAAAAAACATTTCTTTTCTTTAATTAAATATTAATTCGACTTTAATTTCAATTCTTTTCTCAAAAAGGGTTAAAACCCTTGGACGTCCTAACTTTTATTCTTTCGCACGTTATTCTTATTTTCTTTTCGAATATTATGTAACTGCTCAAGGCTTGTAATAGTAATTAGGAATTTATTTACTTTCCGCATTTTTATTAAAATGGGTCTTTGTATTTTGGCGATGTATAGACTCGCGCCTTGTAATAGCGTATGATTTATTTTTCCGCATTTAAATTTCCGCACTCTTAAATTCTAAATTGCATGAAAGAATGTATGGCTAATTAAAAACAAGCGTAGCTCACAATGATGCCTGATCAAAGATAACTGTTAACATGAAAACAACACACCAATTCACACACCACTTCTAGGGTACGCCTCACCTGTTGCCTTCGAAATGTGGTCGTCAAGTATATGGTGTTTTAGAGGTCGCCCTCATGTCTAAGATCCAGTTGCCTCGAAACGGTTGCCTCGGATAAAAAAGGTTCTTGGACATTAGGGTTACTTCTAAGGTGTCCTACTATTGCTTCGGTGACCACATTGTCCCTTAATCGAATTGACCCGAATACCTCCAACGACAGTGCTACCTACTTCTCAATAGTGGGATAGTACTGTCTAAAGGACTCTTACACAGCCCAATTCCTTAGAGTAGGTAGATTTCTCCTGGGTACTTGCTCTTTCAAAAAACAAAACAAAATTTTCGCACCTACACTTTCAAAAAGTTTTCAAACAAATACTTCATACACTCTTGAGGACTGATATAAGAGTTACCTAAAAGTTTTTTTCAAAACGAAACTTTTTTCAAACCCACTCACACTTGAAAAGCAAACACTTTTGAAAACACAATGAGCAAGTATCTAAGAGCCCATGGATAACCATGGATAGAAAGGGTGCTAACACCTTCCCTTTCTATAAATCTACCTCCCGAACCGAGAAACTATCTCATAAGGAATTTTGTTGTACTTTTGTCCTGTCCATGTTGGAGAAAATAAAAGACGGTGGCGACTCTTGCTTCCGCGACATTTCACGAACCAGGGTTAAACAGTCAGTTCTAAATCCATCGATCACAGAACTGGCGACTCTGCTGGGGATACTTATAAAAGTGAGGTGTACCTTAGGACTAAGATCACTTGTGTTTTAAATTGTCTGAATTGTTTGCTTTATTATTGTGGGTACTGTCTTGGGGGTTCTATAGATCCTAGCCCGGATCTGGGGGATACCTTCTTAGAAAGTAGCAACAAGGCTGTGAGGGAACTGTGCGGGGTATACCGACATGGTTGAAGCAGTCTGCTATGTTGATGTGGCACTTTGGTGAGTACCGGTAACCCTTGAGTCCAGTCAAAGAGAGTACGGGGCCGCCGCGTGGTGTCGTGAAGCATCAACTGACCTTAGGAACCTTAATTGAACCATCTTGGCCTCTTTAGGGTAGTGAGATAACTGACTTTGGTGCAGTCCGAGGTTGGTTGATACTCGATACTACACGCAATTGAGGGTTGTTTTCTTGGAATATTTCGGTCGCCAGTTCAGTGGATAAATCGAAATGATGAACAATGAAAGCAATCCAATGATATTGGGACCCTTAGAACCCGGTTACTTCTGATAGGACAGGTTTTTGAGCCCACCAACTTCAAGAGGGTAATACCTAGACCCCATGCTGGCCTGAACTCTAAGGGCTGTGGTGTGACTTGTGTGACTTACCATGTTTGCTTTTTGTGAATACTTGTGGTGTGTTTAATCATAGCATCATGACATCATACAACATCATATGCATTGACTAACCATTTCAGGGGTTCGAATCTTCATCTTTGTTCTTGTTTTGTAGGACATGGAAACGATCCGCAGAAAGACAATTCAGATAAGCCTTGTAAGGATCCCTTCTCAGCTTAAGGAACTTATATCCAGGATTCCCGAGAGCTCTTCTTCCAGTGAGAGGCATGGAAGACTCATCAGCTTGGTCAACACCAACATTGAGGAAGATATGATAAAGGTCCTCTTCCAGTTCTTTGACCCTATGCACCATTGCTTTACTTTCCTGGATTATCAACTGGTGCCTACATTGGAAGAGTTCTCCCGGCTTCTGAAGATCCCTATCCTTAGTCAACTACCCTACAACGGTACGGAAAAGGAACCCAAACTTGAAGAGATTGCTAAAGCCTTACGTCTACAACCATCTGACATCAAGGGACATTGGGAAGTTAGAAGTGGTATCAAAGGGTTCTTAGCCAGGTTTCTGTTTGAGAAGGCCCAAGAATGTTGGAATTCCCTTGACCTACCAGCCTTTGAAGAAGTTGTGGCTCTCCTTGTCTATGGGTTGGTGTTGTTCCCGAACCCAGATCAGCTTATAGATCTCAATGCCGTCAAGATCTTCATGTCCAGGAATCCTATACCTACGTTGCTTGGGGACATCCTTCACTCATGTTACACTCGAACCATGAGAAAAAGAGGTGTTCTTATGTGCTGCACTCCTCTCCTGGGAAGGTGGTTTATTTCGCACCTTCCACAATCAGTTTTGAAGAATGAGCGGGGTTTGAGATGGTCGCAACGGTTGATGACTCTTACACACGCTGATATACATTGGTGTTCTCGGTCCAGAGAAGATGTCCCTATCATTGATCGTTGTGGGGAGTTTCCTAATGTTCCTTTACTTGGAATCAGAGGAGGTATTACTTACAACCCGTGTCTGGCTTGGAGACAGTTTGGTTATGCTCGGAGGGACGGCCCTCATGACATGTTAATTCCTGACATAGTTTTTGACTTCGACAACGATGCACAAGGACTTCGCCAGAGATTTATCAGAGCTTGGAGGATGCCCAACAAGGTAGACAGCAAGACACTGGGGCACAGAAACTCCATCCCGTTGGAACCTTATCTCAAGTGGGTACGAGCCCGCTCCCAGAAGTTAGTGATGCCATATCCTCATGTGCTCCCTGTGATCAAAGAGCCAGTATTGGAAGGAGAGGTGTCCTACACCATTCAACATCCTGACATGCCTACATCCTGGGAAGAAATGCAGAAGAGCTGGATCCAGCTTAAGGAAGAACGGAATTCTCTTGAGTCCAGTCTACATGCTAGTGAGAAGAAGGTCTTGGAGCTCACCCGCCTATTGCACGAGGAAAAGACTCTCAATACTTACATAACTCCAAAGAGGATGCGCAGTGTCTTTTGGGATTGATTTACTTTGTAATGTTTGCCCATGAGGCTTTGATGTACTGAACAATTACTTCTTAATGATAACGTGTGTTCCTTTTTGTCTACAACAAATTTGAACTTTCGAACCCTTGAATGCATTACATAAACACATATAATGCATCATGTGCATAGCAGGTACTCTTCTTTTCAGGTTGCTTAATGTTCTTTGCTGTTTATTTCAGCATCATGAATCCTGAATCATCTACCGAGCAATCCATCAAGGCCCTTCAGGCTCAGAACGCCCAGTTCCAAGAGCTGATCATGAGTTTGGCCCAAGGTCAAGAGGAATTGAAGGCTCTGCTGGTCAGGAAGAAGAAGAGAACTGTACTATTCAACACGGGCCAGAGGTTTGGTAACACACTGCAGAATGAGGTTGACCAAGCTGGTTCTTCTGTAGGGAAAGGCAGTCCCCAAGGGGGAAGGGCTCCTAGTCCGGTGGTCTCTGACAACGAGACTGATTTCAATGAGGAGCAGTATCCTCCAGCTGAAGACAAATACAAGTAGTTTGAGGATCGTCTGAATGCCATGGAAATTCAATAAGTGCCTGGTTTGGATTTCGGAGACTTGGGTTTATCTTCTGGTGTGGTAATCCCACACAAGTTCAAAGCACCATCTTTCGCAAAGTATGACGGGGCGTCCTGCCCTAAACTACATCTCAGATCTTATGTGCCGAAGATTCAGCCGTATACTGTGGACAAGAACTTGTGGATCCATTTCTTCCAGGAGAGTCTTTCAGGGACTCATCTCGAATGGTTCTATCAGCTGGATGGAACCAAGGTTTGTAACTGGGAGGAATTGGCTACTGCTTTTTACAAGCAGTATCAGTATAATGCCGACCTCGCTCTTACACGTACCCAACTCCAGGGTATGTCGCTAGGATCGGGAGAAGGTTTTAAAGAGTATGCGCAGAAGTGGAGGGACCTGGCTGGCAGGGTGCAGCCACCATTAACCGACCGTGAGCTTGTGGACATGTTCTTGGGGACCCTATCTGGGCCGTTCTTCAATCATATCATTGGCAATTCGTCTGTAGGGTTCACAGATCTCATTCTGACTGGGGAAAGGATAGAGGCTGGAATGAAATCAGGAAAGATACAGAGAGGTGCGTCCTCAAGTTCTGAGAAGAAGCCTTTCAAAAAGGAAGCCAGTGTTGTATATGGGCCTAGAAGGCAAAACAAACCGGAATGCCGCCAAGCCGTCAACGCGGTGGTAATTGCAAAGCCTGCTGCCGCTCCTCGACAACCTAACCAACCAAGGGCTGAGAGACCCAGAAGAGAATATACTCGGCTTAGTATGACCTTGTCGCAGATCTTGCCGCAACTGCTATCGACCAACTTGGTAACCGTCAAAGAAGCTCCGAAGGTGGTAAACACAACATCTCCGAAGTATAATCCCAATGCCTGCTGTGCTTATCATTCTGATAGCCCGGGGCATTCTACTGATGATTGTTGGGCCCTAAGAAATAAGGTTCAAGACCTTATTGATGCGAAGGAAATACAATTTGAGGCGCCCGAAAGGCCAAACGTTGTGACTGCTCCTATGCCCCAGCATGGAGTAAATGCTGTTGATGAAGACTTGTATGCAGTTTCTGTGGATGATGTTGCTACCCCTTTGTTGACTGTTAAGAGGAACCTGTTGCTAGCCGGTTTATTTCTGGGTTGTAGCGAGGGTCGCCTTCTGTGTGCTGTGTCCCCTGCTGGTTGTCCGCTGCTGAAATCAGGCATCCAAAGCCTGATGGATAGCAAAGAAATCTTGTTCAAGAAGACCACTGTTCCTTTTGTTCCCACTGAAGAAGTATCTGTCGTCACAATTTTCAACAATCCTACCAAGGCTTCCCCGAGGAAGCCCGTCAAAATTATGACTGTTGCACCCATCATTATTATTGTTCCGGGGCCCCTCCCCTATAAATCTGACAAGGCTGTCCCATGGCACTATAGGGCAGATGTGTACGTACTTGGAGTAAAGCAGGAGTTCAACACCGGTACCAGTATCAGCAACATCACTGGTCCCGCTAAAGTTACTCGCAGTGGCAGGCTCTTCTCGCCTGACATTGCGCCACCAGTTATCTGAAGACCTCTTATAATTACGCCTGCAAGTGCGCCTGTTTCCACTTCTGATCTAGTTTCTACCCCTGCTGCCGAGTCATCTAATACTCGGGGCAAAGGGATTGATGATGTGCCTGCCCGGATGGAGGCACCGAAGACTGTTAATGTTGAAGCCTCCTAACAAGAGATGGAGGAAATCCTTAAGATCATTAAGAAGAGCGATTTCAACGTCGTTGAACAGCTGGGGCATACCCCCTCCAAGATCTCCATGATATCATTGCTGCTGTGCTCAGAGGCCCATGCCAAGGCCCTGATTACATTTCTGAAGACGGCTCATGTGCCACAAGAGACGTCTGCTGATCAATTTACTGACTGTGTGGCCAATCTGACCGCCGACAATGGTTTGGGTTTCTCGGATGCTGATCTTACCACTAAGGGAAGGAACCACAATGATGCCCTGCATGTCTCCATTGAATGCAGGGGCACTACTCTCGCTCACGTGTTGGTGGACACCGGTTCGTCACTGAATGTATTGCCCAAGAAGGCCTTGGACAGGTTGGATTGTGAGGGTTTGGAGTTGAAGCCTAGTAACGTCGTGGTCCGAGCCTTTGACGGGTCAAAGAGGATGGTACATGGTGAAATGGACATTCCGATTCGTGTTGGTTCCCAAGTCTTTGATTCAACGTTCTATGTGATGGATATTCGCCCATCTTATTCTTGTTTGCTGGGTCGACCTTGGATTCACAAAGCTAGGGCTGTAACCTCCACTCTACACCAGAAGCTCAAGTACCCTGTCAGAGGGAAGATTGTTACAGTGCAGGGGGAGGAAGAGTACATGGTTAGTCATCTGAACTTGTTCCGGTATATAGAGATGGACGGGGAGTTTATTGAAACCCCTTTTCAACATTTTGAAGAGGTACCTCCAACATTGGCGTCAGCAGAAACAGTGATTGGAGAAGACTTCACTTTGAAGATGGCTTCCTTGAAGGACGCCCGGGCTGTAGTTGAGAAAGGTGAATGTGCTAACTGGGGCAGGCTCCCTGATTTTACTCCTAAGACTGACAAGTTTGGGCTGGGTTTTACTGCAGAGGCTCAGAGGGCTGTACGCAAAGCAAAGATCGGAAGACCTCCCGTGTTCATCACCAACCCTGGAGTGAATGCTATTGAAGGCGATGTGGAGGAATCTGAGTTTGATAGCTGGATCTACCCGATGGCCGATGGTGGACTAAACAATTGGACTGCAAAAGACTACATACCTGTTACTTTTGTTACGCAGTAATGAATTCCTTTGTTTTTTAATTTGTAATGAACAATAAATTGAAACTTTATGGCCCAGTGTCTTACCCGGGGCACCGTGGCTTCATTTGTGAGGGCTTATTACTTATCATTTACATATATCATGAATAAAGACATTGGACGTTTTTCACATTTCAAATCTTGTGCTCCCTTTCTTTCTTTCTTTATATATTGCAAAACAGCTATATTTACACACACTCACTTATACAGGTTTCAATCCACTCTGGATCTCACTGGTAACGACTCTGCTACTGCCAATTATGACTTCGAAAATCCGATCAACTTAGCCGAAGACGAAGGTGAAGATGATTGCGAAGTGCCTGGTGAGCTTGCAAGACTGTTACTCCAGGAAGAGAGGGCCATTCAGCCACATGAAGAGCCAGTGGAAACGGTATATCTGGGTACTGAGGCAGACAGAAAGGAAGTTAAGATTGGTGCTAATCTAGAGCTCAGCGTGAAACAACGATTGATCCAGATGTTGCATGACTATGTGGAAATCTTTGCCTGGTCCTACGAAGACATGCCTGGGTTGGATACCGACATTGTGGTCCATCACTTGCCTACCAAGGAAGATTTCCCTCCGGTAAAGCAAAAGGTTCGCCGTATGCGTCCAGAAATGTCCGAGAAGATCAAGGCTGAGGTTATGAAACAATTTGATGATGGGTTTCTTGCAGTGACTTCTTATCCTCAGTGGGTTGCCAACGTGGTCCCGGTACCGAAGAAAGATGGTAAGGTCAGAATGTGTGTTGACTACAGGGATTTGAATAGGGCGAGTCCCAAGGATGATTTCCCTCTACCTCATATCGACGTTCTGGTTGACAATACTGCTCAGCATAAGGTGTTCTCCTTCATGGATGGTTTCTCCGGATATAACCAAATCAAGATGGCTCCTGAAGATATGGAAAAGACTACCTTTGTTACTCAGTGGGGCACCTTCTGTTACAAGGTCATGCCTTTTGGACTGAAAAATGTTGGGGCAACCTACCAACGTGCCATGGTTGCTTTATTTCATGACATGATCCATCATGAGATTGAAGTGTATGTCGATGATATGATTGCAAGGTCCCAAACTGAGGAGGAACACCTTGACCATCTGCAGAAATTGTTTGACCGTCTGAAGTTGTACAAGCTGAGATTGAACCCGAACAAGTGCACCTTTGGGGTAAGATCGGGAAAGTTGCTAGGCTTCGTCGTGAGCGACAAAGGTATCCAAGTGGACCCTGCCAAGGTTAAAGCCATACAAGAGATGCCAGTTCCCAAGACAGAGAAAGAAGTCAGAGGCTTTCTAGGACGTCTGAATTATATTGCCCGATTCATCTCGCACCTAACTGCTACCTGTGAACCAATCTTCAAGCTGCTGAAGAAAGATCAGGTAGTGCGTTGGAATGATGAATGTCAGGCCGCTTTCGACAGAATCAAAGAGTATCTCCAAGAACCACCCATTCTTATGCCACCGGTTGAAGGGAGACCTCTAATACTATACCTGACAGTACTTGACAACTCAATGGGGTGTGTGCTGGGGCAGCATGACGAGTCTGGCTAAAAAGAGCACGCCATTTATTACCTTAGCAAAAAGTTTACCGACTGTGAGACCCGATACTCGTTGCTCGAGAAAATTTGCTGCACTTTGGTATGGGCTGCTCGCCGGCTGAGACAGTATATGCTGACTCACACTACTCTGTTGATTTCAAAAATGGATCCGATAAAGTACATATTCGAAAAGCCTGCTCTGTCTGGGAGAATAGCAAGATGGCAGATGATCTTGACAGAATACGACATCCAGTATACAACTCAGAAAGCTATCAAAGGAAGTGTATTGGCAGACCACTTGGCACACCAGGCAGTAGATGACTGCCAGTCAATGAACTTCGAGTTTCCAGACGAGAGCATCATGATAGTGACTGATTGTGAAGTACCTGGACCGGATAAAGGACCTTAGGAAGGATCCCGATGGTCTATGCACTTTGACGGAGCCTCCAACGCTTTGGGTAACGGTATCGGCGCTGTGATCATATCCCCTCAAGGCACTCATACTCCACTCACTGCCCGACTATGTTTCAACTGCACTAACAACATGGCGGAGTAAGAGGCATGCATCATGGGTCTTCAAGCTGCGATTGACTTAAGGATCAAGTTTCTGAGTGTCTTCGGAGATTCCGCTCTCGTGATCAATCAGATCAAAGGCGAGTAGGATACGAAACACCCAAACGTCATTCCTTACAAAGAGTGTGTGTTGACACTGATACCCCATTTCACAGAGATAACTTTTGAACAATTCCCAAGAGAGGAGAATCAGTTGGCGGACGCGTTAGCTACGATGTCTTCCATGTTCAAAGTCAAATGAGACAATGAGGCTCCCCGGATCATTATCTGGAAACTGGACGAACCTGCATACTATTGTGATCTTGAGGCTGAGACAGTGACTGAAAAACCCTGGTATCATGAGGTGAAAAGGTACTTAGAAGCTCAAGAATACCCTGAAGGTGCATCCGTCAATGACAAAAAGTTTCTGAGAAGGTCCGTAGCGAAGTTTTTCCTTAGCAACGGCATTTTATACAAGCGAAACCATGATTCGACCTTACTGTGTTGTGTGGATAAAACTGAAGCAGAAAGAATCATGGCAGATCTGCATGAAGGTACCTTCAGAACACATTCCAGTGGACACACTATGGCGAAGAAAATCCTTCGGGCAGGATATTTCTGGTCCACAATGGAAGCCGACTGCTACCAGCATTCTCGGACATGTCACAAGTGCCAGATATATGCAGATAAGGTACACGTTCCTCCAGTTCCTCTGAATGTCTTGACTGCACCTTGGCCTTTTGCAATGTGGGGCATTGATATGATCGGCGAGATTAAACCTACGGCATCCAACGGGCATCGCTTCATCCTAGTGGCGATCGATTACTTTACAAAGTGGGTTGAAGCAGCTTCCTACGCTACGGTAACCAAGAACGTTGTGGCACGGTTTATTCGGCACAACCTGATCTGTCGATACGGTATACCAGAGAGGATCATTACAGACAACGGTACCAATCTTAACAACAAGATGATCACTGAGCTCTACGAGCAATTCAAGATACAGCACCACAACTCTTCTCCTTACCGGCCGAAGATGAATGGGGCTGTAGAAGCAGCGAATAAGAATATCAAAAAGATTGTGCAGAAGATGATAGTGACTTATAAAGATTGGCACGAGATGTTACCATTTGCTCTTCATGGGTACCGCACTTCAGCAATGACGTCAACCGGGGCAACTCCTTTTTCCTTGGTCTATGGCATGGAGGCAGTCTTGCCGATTGAAGTCCAGATACCCTCTCTCCGGATAATGAAGGATGCAGATATGAGCGAAGATGACTGGATCCAGACTCGACTTGATCAATTAAACCTAATTGACGAAAAGAGACTCGCTGCTATTTGTCATGGTCAAAAGTACCAAAAACGGATGATCAGGGCATTTAACAAGAAAGTCAGACCACAAGAGTATCAAGTTGGGGACCTGGTAATCAAACGCATCATTCTTCCTCAAAGTGATCCCAGGGGCAAATGGACCCCCACATACGAAGGGCCATTTGTGGTTAAACATGTGTTCTCAGGAGGAGCCATGATCCTAACCACCATGGATGGTGACGACCTTCCTCACCCCGCCAATGCAGACATAGTAAAAAGATACTACGCATGATAAAAGACCCGCTAGGTTGACATACCTAGGCAAAAATTAGGGCTTCCCGGCGAACCAAAAGGGTTCGGGCAAAATGAGGGATGAAATGAAAAAATCTATACACCCGACAAGTCGAAAACCTGAAAGGGCGGCTTGGGCAAAAATGGGTATCCCGGTGGACTGAAAACCCGAAAGGGCGGTCCAGGAAAAAGTTAGGGATTAAAGCGTAATACTATGTCTCATTGGATCACCTTGCATCCAGAATCCGGTATCAACAATCAGGTTCAGACGACATCGATCAATCAGCTTCACCGTCAACTGAGCAGCAAAGTGATGAGACGCTCGAAGATATAAAGGCGATAGTAGAGTTGGAACCCAGTGGGATTATTCTCTTCACACAGCTGTTTTGTTTTCCTTTTTCATAAAATTGTATAAACTCTGTTGTTCGGCGGCGTTCTCTTACTAGGACGTCAGCCTCTTGTACATAAACGCCTATTTTACAGGCAAATTCAAAATCAATACAAATTCACTTTTCAGATCAATTGCCAATTGTTTTTCCTTTTCTGTTTTGTTTTGCGAAGAACGTCCAATGTTCAATTTTGATATATGCATTTGACACTAATTGCTAATTCATAAATATTTGCATACGAAACAAAAGATTAATTATAGGTAATATCAGAAACAGGGGCAGTAATGAGTTGTCTAAAGCGATCTAATTGCTCTGTCCACCAAGGTACCAAGGTAAGTTCGGCTGAAGAGTGTAACCAAGATATCTTAATTCCCCAGAGAGTGAGCCAAGATTCAACAATTCTCTCCCAAGCAGTGGGTCTCCAACCAGCCCTAGAAGGCACAATATCTCCTAGCAAGTCAGTGACACTCTTCCCAAGCAGAGTTAGCCTACTGTCAGTCTCAAGGAAGTTGGATTATCCCCCTAAGATCTCAACATCCATCAACGGAGTATACAAGCAATCCTAACAAGCATCCCCGGCAATCTTGACCTAAGATTGTTCCCCGACGGCATACCGGACATCCAGTGGAGCCACTTCCCCGGTACAGTCTCAAAAAGTTTCCCCAGGAGAGTTGAATCAATCTCCCCAGCAGGTCTTAAAGCTTATCCCCTGCAGAGCACGAACGCGTCCCCCAGCTTTATTCAGAAGGTTATCCCCCACCAGGATATAACTGGGTTATCCTTAGCCAATTGCCACGGAAAGATCGTCCCCGACGAAGTCTTCCTATCCCTAGCGGAGTTCATCAAATCCTTCAACATAACATAGCTCAATGGTATCCCCAGCGGAGTTATCATCAAACCTCAGCGAAGTACCTCTCTTTCCCCACAGAGTTCACTCCCCGCAGAGTAATCTATTCGCCAAGTTTAGTCCCCAACGGAGTCATCTTCTCCTACCGGTATTCTTGCAACTATCATCCGCAGCGGAAACGAGAACACTACTCTTCAACATTAGCCCAGGATTTGGCTTCCCGGCATCCGTCAAGGATTTACTTTCCTAGACAAAATACATTTCATAAACATCACATATTCATACATTATAGCATGCATATACGCATCATGAACATACAATCTCACTTATTCTGAGAACATCACGCATGTCATACATCATGACATTGCATAAAACTAACGTTTGTCTTTTCAGGACAAAGATCAATACAAAGATAATTACTATCAACAGTCGTGATTCCAGATCCGATTCTTGTATCTTGCCAGGGTGTATCTGTTGACGACTATATTCCAGACTCGATCCCTGTATCCTGCCAGGGCACGTCTGAAGAGTTCGAAGATCCGATTCCTGTATCTTACCAGGGTGTATTTGTTGACGACTAATTCCAGACTCGATTCCTGTATCTTGCCAGGGCACATCTGAAGAGTTTGAAGATCCGATTCCTGTATCTTGCCAGGGTATATCTGTTGACGACTAATTCCAGTCTCGATTCCTGTATCTTGCCAGGGCACGTCTGAAGAGTTCGAAGATCCGATTCCTGTATCTCACCAGGGTGTATCTGTTGACGACTAGTTCCAGACTCGATTCCTGTATCCTGCCAGGGCACGTCTGAAGAGTTTGAAGATCCGATTCCTGTATCTCGCCAGGGTGTATCTGTTGACGACTAGTTCCAGACTCGATTCTTGTATCCTGCCAGGGCACGTCTGAAGAGTTTGAAGATCCGATTCCTGTATCTTGCCAGGGTGTATCTGTTGACGACTATTTTCCAGACTCGATTCCTGTATCTTGCCAGGGCACGTCTGAAGAGTTTGAAGATCCGATTCCTGTATCTTGCCAGGGTGTATCTGTTGACGACTAATTCCAGACTTGATTCCTGTATCTTGCCAGGGCACGTATGAAGAGTTTGAAGATCCGATTCCTATATCTCGCCAAGGTGTATCTGTTGACGACTATATTCCAGGCTCGATTCCTGTATCTTGCCAGGGCACGTATGAAGAGTTCGAAGATCTGATTCCTATATCTTGCCAGGGTGTATCTGTTGACGACAAATTCCAGACTCGATTCCTGTATCCTGCCAGGGCACGTCTGAAGAGTTCGAAGATCCGATTCCTGTATCTTGCCAGGGTGTATCTGTTGACGACTAATTCCAGACTCGATTCCTGTATCCTTCCAGGGCACGTCTGAAGAGTTCGAAGATCCGATTCCTGTATCTTGCCAGGGTGTATCTGTTAACGACTAATTCCAAACTCGATTCCTGTATCCTGCCAGGGCACGTCTGAAGAGTTTAAAGATTCGATTCCTGTATCCGGCCAGGGCACATCTACATAAAGAGTTTGAAGATCAACCCCTGTAACAGGCCAGGTAATTATTTTATTTCTCAGGTACGCAAGTTCTCGCTAAGGAATCTCTTACGCGATTGACACTTAGGTGGCATCTATAAGCCCATCCACATACCAACATTCTCCAAATGGCATCTATAAGCCCATTCCCGACAAGGTCCTGTCACATTTCCAGATGGCATCTATAAGCCCATCCTCCTATCCATCAGTCTCCAAATGGCATCTGTAAGCCCATTCCCACCATCACACTGCTGACATTCTACTATGTGAGTGCAAATTTCTGGGCACTCTAGTGTTCAATCATCTTCCACCTTTGGATTACGAAAGGCACGCCAGCCAATCTACATCCTCAAGTTTAAGAAGATTGAACAGGGGCAACTGTTGTACCCCAAAATTTTCCCTCCCATATTCTTCAAGATTTGCTAAGATCAATCTCTAGATGATTCAAAATCCCTCAAGGATTGCACAGTCCAATTGCCTCCTAACACAGTCAAAATTAGGGTTTTGGTTCTTGCAAAGAAGTTGAAGTTTTCAAGGGTCCAATCAAGTCTCACATGCCTACATACATTGTCAAGCATCCATATGCCTAGTTTCAATACTCACAGCATCAAATTGCACAGTCAAAAACCCTAATTGCTCCACAGTCAACTGCAGGGGCAAAATGGTCATTTGACAGTCAAAAGTCAAAAATTTTGGTCAACATCTTATTTTGAAGCCACAATCATCATTTGATCAATTCTTGATCATGATTCTCAAATCATGGCTCAAAAAGTCTCAAGATGCAAAAGTTGATATTTTTGGACAGTTGAAAAGTCAACTGCAAATTGACCAAGGCATAACTTCTTCATGGTTTATCAGAAAAATTCCATCCAAAGCTCATTTTTAATAGAATGACATTTCCTACAACTCATCTTCACACTCCAAGTCCAAGAAATGCTCTCACAAAAAGTTATCAATTTCAAAATTATAGGTCATTTTCAAAAGTCAACAAAAAGGCACTTTAAGTCAAAGACCATAACTTGATATTGGTAAATCAAATTGACATGGGACCAAAGACATTGGTTAGAGGACTTCAAGACCTTTCCAAAATGTCCACGAACATGATCATAGCTTAAAAATGGAGCAAGATATGCCTTGGAGAAGTTGGAAAATGTTTGGGAATTTTGAAAAGTCAACTTTGCTTCAAAAGCTTCAAAATTGCTAATGGGCCTCAAATTCTTCCTTGAATCATTACCCAAAGCATATGCACGACCCATTGAGCTAAATATGATTTATTTTCTTATTTTTAATTAATTAATTGAATTTTTATTATTATTAATTCATTTAATTAGATTTAATTATGAGAAAAATATCAAATAATGGTTTTAAATCTTTTTTGTGCAGCAAATATGTTCATTACATGCAAAAGATTTCGTGCATCATATCAAGGGGACAAGATCATCCATATTTGGCAAGATTTGCATGGAACAAAGATTGAAAAAGATATGGAAAAAATCAAATATTGAAAACATAAATTCATGGATCTTTGGGCTTGTTTTTGACCTAGAATGCTTCATATACATATGCACAAGGAAACCTAATGAAAAGATACACGAAAAGCTGCTCAGAAAGAGAGAACAAAGTTGCAATTTTTCATAGAAATTTTGAAAACTGATTTTGTACTTGCAGGATCATTCAAAGCCTCAAACCTATTCCAAACCCTTGCTGACACTTCTTTGAACGTGTTGCAACCACTTTCCAGTCTCCATACTCCAAGAATTGGTAGAATAGCATCACGTTTATCACAAACTTTTCCATAATCGTTTTCTAATTTCCATGCACTATTCATGTGTTTTATTTGTTGATTTACACTAATAATGATGTTCTGAAGCGATTGGTAGTGTTTAATTGGACTAACGATGCTTGTAGCCAGATCTGCCATGGACGAAAATTAGGTTTTCCAAAGCTTCAGAATAGGGCTTTCATGTAGAGGAAAAATTGTACCTTGAGACCTATGCCATTGAATTCAGGAGCTTCATACGAATTGAACCAATACCTCGCGCCCAATTTATTTGATCCATAGGCGTAATCGCTATTTTCATGAGTTGCAGTTTGTGGGGGTTTAAAACCCCCGCTATTTGTTTTCTATTTACAGGAAAAACAAGGAAGAAGATGGACGTGGCTTGACTTTACTGGGAGGTTCAAATATTGGCGCGTTTCTCTTTTGTTTCAGTACAATTGCTTTTTTTTCACATATTATAAATCATGGTTATATTATATACAAAGAAACACAATAGCGCAGTTGGCTGGCAACGTGTCCCTCCAGCGTTGGGACCTGGGTTCGATTCCCAGGTCCCCCCATATGTTCAATAATTTTTGTTGTAGCGTATTCCCATGCAGCTTCCATCAAAAGTTCTACCATACACTCTCATGCGCTAGCCTGACAAGTGGCTTCAAGGTCCAATCTGAGGGCTGCAGGATGAGGTCCATGGTACACTCAGTCAACCATCCCATACGTGATACCAAAAAGTCAACAAGGCTTTGATTCAATGGGACAAATTACTTCACAAAAACCTCCAAAATGGGCCAGATACCCCCTATGTTTGTATTCTATTTTTTTAATTTTCTTCTCTTTTCTTTTCAATTCTTTTTAAATTGTTTTAATTATTTTATTTAATTCACCCAAAATATTTTTCCATAATAAAAATCAGAAACCAAAAAAATATTTAATATTTAATTCTTATTAATTTCACTATTAAAATATTTTTTGTAAATAAACTCTAACCATTAATTTAGTAAATTAGGTTTTAAACTTTAATCTTTTCTTAATAAATAAAATAAATAGAATTAGGGTTTTTGACCTTTTCATCTTTTTTAATAAATAATTTTCTCTCATTATTATTATTATTAATTACTAAATATTTTTTTGTAAATAAACATGTAATTTAATTAATTAGCGTAAATTAGATTAACTTTAATATTTTCTTAATAATTAAAATAATTTAGAATTAGGGTTTCCATTCAATTTTAATTTTCTTTATTTTCATAAATACCAAAAAACACATAAAAAACATTTCTTTTCTTTAATTAAATATTAATTCGACTTTAATTTCAATTCTTTTCTCAAAAAGGGTTAAAACCCTCGGACGTCCTAACTTTTATTCTTTCGCACGTTATTCTTATTTTCTTTTCGAATATTGTGTAACTGCTCAAGGCTTGTAATAGTAATTAGGAATTTATTTACTTTCCGTATTTTTATTAAAACGGGTCTTTGTATTTTGGCGATGTATAGACCCGCGCCTTGTAATAGCGTAGGATTTATTTTTCCGCATTTAAATTTTCGCACTCTTAAATTCTAAATTGCATGAAAGAATGTATGGCTAATTAAAAACAAGCGTAGCTCACAATGATGCCTGATCAAAGATAACTGTTAACATGAAAACAACACACCAATTCACACACCACTTCTAGGGTACGCCTCACCTGTTGCCTTCGAAATGTGGTCGTCAAGTATAGGGTGTTTTAGAGGTCGCCCTCCTGTCTAAGATCCAGTTGCCTCGAAACGGTTGCCTCGGATAAAAAAGGATCTAGGACATTAGGGTTACTTCTAAGGTGTCCTACTATTGCTTCGGTGACCACATTGTCCCTTAATCGAATTGACCCGAACACCTCCAACGACAGTGCTACCTACTTCTCAATAGTGGGATAGTACTGTCTAAAGGACTCTTACACAGCCTAATTCCTTAGAGTAGGTAGATTTCTCCTGGGTACTTGCTCTTTCAAAAAACAAAACAAAATTTTCGCACCTACACTTTCAAAAAGTTTTCAAACAAATACTTCATACACTCTTGAGGACTGATACAAGAGTTACCTAGAAGTTTTTTTCAAACCGAAACTTTTTTCAAACCCACTCACACTTGAAAAGCAAACACTTTTGAAAACACAATGAGCAAGTATCTAAGAGCCCATGGATAACCATGGATAGAAAGGGTGCTAACACCTTCCCTTTCTATAAATCTACCTCCCGAACCGAGAAACTATCTCATAAGGAATTTTGCTGTGTTTTTGTCCTGTCCATGTTGGAGAAAATAAAAGACGGTGGCGACTCTTGCTTCCGCGACATTTCGCGAACCAGCGTTAAACAGTCAGTTCTAAATCCACCGATCACAATTGATATAGGAGAAACAAAGAAAGTAGAACTCTCTTATCTTTCTTGAGATGCATAAGAAGAAAAGGAAATAAGAACTCTCTGATATGTCCAACCAAAGAAATAACACATTTTTTTCTGTATTTATCTCTTAGACCTCTATCTCTCTCTTATCTATCTTTCTTCTATTCAAACAAAACAAATAGACCGGTAGAACTGAACGGTGACTTTTAAAAGAAAACGTATTTCTATTGATGATGTCTTCTAACAAGTAAAGTTGTGTATTCTATTGAACTACATATTATTAGAGATTATAAGTATGCTATTGATGATGTCTTCTAACAAGTAAAGAATGTTAAAAAATATGAATTACTAAAAAAGTATATTAAAAATAAATTTTTTAATGATTTAACTATGTATTAATTAATTTAGGAACATAGGTATGGATCATAGTTGGGTGAGACATAATCGATTAAGTTCTGAGTACGAATATGGAGTGAAGGAATTTCTAGAGTTTGCTGAAAGTATTGCTAAAAAAATCTTCCTTCTCCTAAGAGTAATGCTGAAAAAAGTCTTCATGCGCTTTTTCTCTGTCCATGTGTTCGATGTGCAAATCAAGAACCAAAACTTAGTAAGAAAGAAATAATGGATCATCTAATCTATGTAGGAATTTGTCAAAGTTATACACAATGGATATGGCACGGTGAAGCAGTAGAAAGTCAAATGTGTCCCAAAGAGATAATGTTAGTGTCAATATAGATGATCATCTGGAGACATGATGCGTGATATTGGACAAGATTCGTTTAAGAGGGCACATGCGTATGATACTTTATGCAGTGACAAGGATAAACCTTTGTACCCGGGATGCACAAATTGTACACATTTGTTAGCCGTGTTAAAATTGTTTAACCTGAAGGAAAATAACAGGTGAACTGACAAAAGTTTTACTGAATTGCTTGAATTATTGACAGAAATGCTTCCAGAAGATAACATAATGCCAAATTGTTATTACGAGGCGAAGAAAATATTGTGTCTGATGGGTTTGGAGTATGAAAAGATACATGCATGACCTAATGATTGCATACTATACAAAAAAGAGTATGTAAACTATAATCATTGTCCGTAGTGCAAGGTGTCACGCTACAAAAAGAAATATGGTGATTCTAGTGATGATGAGGCGGTCAAAAAGGGTCCTCCTGCGAAAGTGGTTTGGTACCTACCAGTAAATTTCAAGGTTCAAGAGACTATTCGCTAATGTAAACGATGCAAAGTATCTTAAATGGCATGCAGAAGAAAGAAAGTGTGATGGACAAATTCACCATGTAGTTGATTCTTTGCAATGAAAGAAAAATAGATTCTTTGTTTCCAGATTTAGACAAAGAGTCGAGAAACCTTAGACTTGGACTTGCTACTGATGGAATGAATCCATTTGGTAATATAAGTACTAACCATACTTCTTTGCGTGTTCTCTTGATGATTTACAACCTATCTCCTAGGTTGTGCATGAAGCGTAAATATATTATGTTATCGATGATGATTTCGGGCCCAAAAAAATCAAGAAATGACATAGACATTTATCCAAGTCCACTAATTGATGATTTAAGAGTGTTGTGTGAGGAAGGGGTGGATGTTTTTTATCGTATTCTGGTGAACAGTTCAATATGTGTGCCATGTTGTTTTGCACCATCAATGATTTTCTGGCATATAATAATTTGTCTGGGTATAAAGTTAAAGGGCATAAAGCACCATAAACAAATCACTTACTTTTGAAGGCCGTCTTCACGTCAAGGACAACATATAGATGTAAATGAATAATTTGCACAAATTTCATCTGAATTGGAAGCAAGAACTAAAGCTGATTTTGATCAAAAGTTGGTTGAAGAACGTAAGGCATTGCAACAATCTTTAATGGAGACACTTAGGTCTATCAGTTTATCACGAAGCACAGATGATAATAAATGCATTTAAAAATGGAAGTTATCGATGGAAGCGGAAAAGGAAGTTGTCCAGTTGCAAAAGGAAGCACAAAAGACATGGACGTTGACGATGTTCAAAGATTGTTACTCATGGTTCTGAAAATGGCTAACACACATTTGGAAATGGAATTAAGTCATTGTGTGAGTGTCACTAGTTTCTATATGTCAGTTAAGTGTATTAGATAGTTGTTGGTGGGTTTTCATTGGCTTGACGTGTCTACTCTGCAAGTTTGGTGAACATAAGTACTTTTTTTTTATTATTCTCAATATCTATTAATATGTTACATATCTAATCACTTTAATTCTAATGTTTATATTAAAATTATTCATGTATATTAATCATGTATGTATTGATAATTCAACATCAGAAGTATATGGATCTATGGACCCTGCTAGGTGTATATATATTAGTAATGTGCCGAAATCTGAAGCAAATGTTAAAAAATGCATACTAGATTTAGCGGGTTCGATCCTATTATGGGATGGAAGCTCACACTTGTACAGGAGATTGTTGGATGAAAGTATCAGTGATTATGTCTCACATCACAGATGAATAGGTGAAATGTTAGATTTATAAGAGAAATGTTAGGAAATAATTAAATAATAAAAATATTTTCAAGTGGAATAACTTTTCAAACCTGTTCAATTTAAACAGATTACCAACAGAAAAAAAAAATACTAACAAAAAATAAAGTAGCAAGAACACCAAATTTTTAATGTGTAAAACTTCTCTCAAAATGAGATAATAAAAACCACGAGACCTAATTTAGTAAAACTTTCCACTATATTAATAATGGGTATAAAAAAATCTTCCTAGTATTCATAAGGAATAATAATCTTCACCAGTAAATAATAAAGGTGAGAAACACACTTCAAACAACTCCTCCACAAAAATGTGGGTATATAAAAACAACTCTAAAGGAAGATAAAACTATCCAACAAGAATATAAATGAAATTAACTAAGTTATAAGAACAACATACTAAAATTGTATCTCAAACTGATAAGATTTATTATACTCATCTATCACTTGCATCTTTTCCTCTTCTTTATTGTAGATATCTGAAACTCTTGTAAGTTGCTTATTTGTTGTGATCCTTTAGGGATTAAAAATGCCTTTTTAATACATGTCAATTAGGAATGACCCAAATAAAACAATACCCATAAAAAACTCTTTTCTTAATTTTTTTAAATAAATGGTGGGACCCACTTAGGATTAAACTCACCCTACAAATCTCCCCTCGCAACTTAAGTCGGAAGGACGTGTTCCACCATGTTTGTCTTCTTTCTACATTTAATCATCTTTGTCACAAGAAAAGTCTTTCTCATCATATTTGAATCATTATTGTTAGCATGAATCTTCTCAATTGAAAACAACTTCGTCTGCAATGTATCTTGTATTCAATGATACCACATCTCAATGTCCTTTGAATTGGAATGAAGCAACATGTTCTTAACAAGATGAATTACATTCTGAATATCACAGAACAACACAAACTTCTCTTGATCGACACCAAACTCTTGTAGGAATTTCTTCATCGACAAAAGTTCTTTATACTCTTCAGTTGCTGCAATATACTCATCCTCGATGGTAGATAAAGCAACTCACTTTTGTAATCTTGATTTCCAAGACACTGCTTCCCCTGCAAAAGTCATCTTGTATCAAGAAGTGTATTTTCTATAATCAATATCACAGGTCATATCAGCATTTGTGTGGCAATCTAACACAATATTTCCACTCCCAAAGCATTAGCATACTCTGGAAGTACCTCTAATATATCTGAGATTACACTTTACTGCTTCCCAATGATCTTTACCAAGATTAGAGAAAAATCGATAAACAACACCAACATCACTTACTTGGCCTTGTACTTATCATATCATAAATCAAACTACCTACTACACATGCATAAGGAAAAATTTTCATATCTTCTTTCTCTTTTTTACTTGTAGGACATTGCTCACAATTTAGTTTGAAATGACTAGCAAGTGGAGTACTCACGAGTTTTGAATTTCTCGTGTTAAACCTGAAGGTTCAAGAAACACAAGAAATGGGGGTTTGAATTGGGTTTCTAAAGTTAAACCTTTTTCGAACACCCAAAATTCAAACAACACTCATTCAACAAGCATACAACCATACTAAAACACACAAGTATTTTTATCATGGTTCACTAATAACAAGGTTAGTCCAGTCCACCATCCAAGGTGATTTTGCATTTTTAATAAAAACTTATTCCATTAATTAAACAAATTACAACCTTAATGACTAATTGTCACTAACATCTCCATGATTTTGACCTAATTCGGTCCCTCAAGAAAAACAATCTCAATAACAACTATTATGGACTTCTCAAGGATTTTAACCTAACTTGGTCTATCAAGAAAACCAACCTCAATAACAACTAATATTGACTTCTCATGGATTTTTACCTAACCTGGCCCCTCAAGGAAATCAACCTTAATAACATTTTTATTGACTTCTGAAGGATTCCAACCTAACTTGGTCCCTAAAGGAAATTAACCAATCTGGTTAAGATCATAAGGTTTTGTGTGTATGCAGGATTGCTTCTACAGAAAGCTGATTACATAAATTTTCTTCAATCTACAAACAAGTTCTTATTTACCTTTGACTTAGAAGCCCTCAGGAAGCTCCATATTGATCTCTTCCTCCAAATAAAAATGAAAGAAAGAAGTATTCACATTAAGCTATTCAACCTCTAGATTCAAGCTAGTTGTTAATCCCAACCCAACTCGAATATATGTCATCTTCACCACATATGAGAAAATTTATTCAAAGTTGATACCTTTTATTTGATTAAAACCTTTCACAACAAATATTTCTCTGTATCTTGGTTTAGATTTATTCTCTTTATACTTTATCTTGTATACCCATTTATTCTTAAGTTCTCTTCTACACTTAGGCAATTTCACGAACTCAAAAATGTGATTCTCATGCAAGGAATTCATCTATTCTCACATGGCCTTCAACCACTTTTCTTTATCAATATTTGAAATGACATCTTGGCAGTATTTTAGCTCTCTATTATCAGTTATCATGACATACTCGTGTGGAGTATATCTTTGAGAAACTTGACGCTCTCTAGTAGATCTTCTCAGCTCAAGTTCAATAATTGGCTCAGGTGGAACCTTTTCAACATGCTCACTGTGATAAGTTTCTTGGTCATTGGTTACATTCTCATAATTTTCCAATATACCCCCTATTAACAAAATTTCCACTAGGAGGTTTAGGAACAACATCAGTGTAATTTCTCCATCAAAATTTTCTTGTAAATTGGATACCAGTATCTATAACCAAACTCTTCATGACCATAACCTACAAACACACATTGTTTAGATCTTTTATGAAGTTTGGATCTCACGTCTCTTGGAATGTGAACAAAATCCCTATAACCAAACACTGTAAAGTAACCATAAGACAAATCTTTCTCTGTTCATACTCTTTTTGGAACATCACCTTCAATTGGAACAAAAGGATAAAGATTGATCAAATATATTTAACTTCTCAATGCTTTACCCCAAAAAAACTTTTGATAACTATGCATGACAGAGCATACACCTAATTTTGTCATTAATCATACAATTCATTCTCTCTGTAACTCTATTATGTTGAGGCGTCTTTTAAGTAGTCTTCTCAAGCTTGATTCCATGCTCTTTACAATACTCTTCAAAATGACCTCTATATTCACCACCATTATTAGCTCTGAAACATTTCAGCTTCTTTCATTTTTCTCTTTCAACGCTTGCATGAAAGTCCTTAAAAACACCAAGTACCTGGTCTTTAGATTTCAAAACAAAAGCCCACACTTTTCTAGAGTGTTCATAAATAAAAGCAACAAAATATGATGGACCACCTAAAGATTTACCATCCATTATGCAAACATCAGTGTGAACTAAATATTTAATATTTGGCCTCATATGAGGACATTTACTATTAAAGGAAACTCTATGTTGCTTACCAGAAAAACAATGAGTGCATGTTTTTAGAGGAGTACCTTTCATATGTAGAAAATTTTTCTTTACAAGAATATTGAGAACTTTATCATTCAAGTGCCCAAGGCATGTATACCATAAATCACTAAACGCGTCTTCTACTTCATTCACTTCCTCCTTGCATAACTTTAAAGGACCCTGTAAATAGTTGTGGGATTGTTCTCCTTTTCTACCACTAGTGACCTTTTGGTGATGTTATATATGCAACCACTATAGAATTAAGTGTACTAATCTTCAATATACAAGGTATTGAACGAAATCAAGTTGAGACTAATATCAGGAGCATGTCTCACATTTTTCAATTTAAGCTTGCATCTAACACTAGTTTCAACCCAAACATCTCACATACCAACAATTTCACAAACTCCATCATTTCCCATTTACCCTGTTCCAAAATCTCCAACAATATAAGATGAGAAGAAATCACATCTAGGAGTAACATAGTACGAGACACCTGAATCAATAATCCAAGTTGAATCTTGACATGTAAGGTTTATTGAACTATAATCATAAATAATGTAGACATCATTGTCACGTGAAACTTTGTCATGTCTTTATCATTTTTCCTCTCATTACCATAATCTTTTTCGCTTGAATATTCTCTTTTGAGAAACCTGTAATTTCATTTTTATGTGTCCCACTCTGCCACAATTGTAGTATATAATTTATTTTATAGTTCTTGATTTGTTTCTTGACATGCCTCGACTCTCAATTTTGTCATGCTTATTAAAAATTTTTTTTTTGCTTCTCCCCCTTGACTCGGTAACTACTGATTAGAAGTAAAAAAAACAAACCATGTTTCTTTCTTTTAACTTCTATTACTTGTGCCTTTTCCTCTTCTCTATTGCAGTTATCTATAACTCTTGTAAGTTCGTTATTTGTTGTGATGCTTTAAAGATTAAAAAATTACTTTTAAATACATGTCAATTTTGGATGGCCTAAATAAAATATTACCCATAAAAAATATTATTTTTTATTGTTGGTCTATCAAGTGTGAGTATGAGTCCCATATCAAATGAACATGTGAATGTTGAACACTTTACAAGTGAGAAAACCCATATATCCAATGCCTTAAGATTTTGGATTAATATGTGATGTCACTCTCACTTGTGTGGTTACTACTAAAGCTTGACGTGATGATCCCCAGACCCACACATGACCCAACTGTGGTATCAGAGTTTGGTTCAATCGGAGATCCTTGTATCGAAACTCTTCTTGGCAAGGGTGTTTAGGCGGCGTGTTCCCTTGAGGCCATCCAACAGCGGTGCAATTATATATGGATTAAAAAATCTTACATTTGAGGGGGAGCATACCCATAAGAATGGATGGACTCATGAAAAGTTCCAAAATATCATTATTTTGTATATAAGTTTTGTGGCACTTATCAATTCTTTTGTTGATATTCTTTGAATAAATCCCAACTTTGTTTGTAAGCATGTATACTATGTGTATAATTGTGTTTTCAAGACATACGTGTAAAGTTTGATATTTTTAATGTCTTTTTGTAGGTATTGTCACATATTTGGAGCATCGAAGAATAAAGTGTCGAAGGCACGACACCAAATATGTAGTTTTGGAAGAAATGTTCAAGGAAGCCCGCTTAGCGCATTATGTAGCGCACATCATCAATTTTGAGCATTTGGCGGAGAGTTGGTTTTTTGAGCTCGCTTAGCGGGATTTAGGCAGTGTAACTTGTATTTCTAAGTGCATCCCGCTTAGTGCGGTCTGCTGAATTTTATTTTATAACATTCATTTCATTCATTTGTTTGGTTATGGAGTTTTAGGGTATTTGTTCTCAACTTCATCAACCTTCATTATTTGATAGTTTAGAGCTTAGAAAAAAACAATGGAGCTTGCATTTGGATGACCCAAAGTCGAATTTCTCAATGATCGGAGCTGACAAATCGTGTCATACCCCAAAATTTCCCCTCTAGTAATCATTTTATTTTTATTAGTCACTTAGAACTTTGGCACAATTATTTACTAGATTATATCACTTTGTTTAGAAGCAATGTGTTTAAAATTAAAATCAGGGGGCGTATATCTTTTTGTCAAAAAAGACCTATGGTTTAAAATAAATCTGCCAGACCAATTAGGGGTCTTTTGTTTGTTTTAAATAATAAGAAGGGTTATAATTTAATTAAGGGGTTTGTGGCCTTTCTAAATCAGAAAGGCCAATTAAGTTTTTCTCATTTTTTAAAACAAAGAAGGGGTGTATGTTTTCAGAACTTTTTGTTTCATTTTTAAGGGCTCATTCTACTGATGGCACGTATACTTTTCGTTTCTAGATAATAAGATGGGAAGGTGTGTTTTTAGGGTTTATTTTTAGATGGCCCATTAAGGTTATTACTCATTTTTTTTATATAATGAAGAAGGAGGTGCATTTTTTTAGGGACGACCCATAGCATTTTCGGAGGCCCATTGAATTAGAATGAGCCAGAGATCAATTTCTGATTTTTTTAGCTTTATCATCAATATTATTAATATAACTAATATTATTATTAATATTATTATCATTATTAATATTATTATTAATTTTCGTTAATATTATTATAATAAAAATTATTATTTTATAATATTATTATTTTTCTATTTTTTCTGAAACGTTGACTAAGTCAACAAAGGGCCAAGAAACCCTAATTCGTAATGTATCTGCGGCGGCCGTTCATCATCTTCATCGTTAAGCTACCCAAAATCAAGAAAGCCCAACTAAATCGAATCACAACCGAATCAAAACTAAATCAATTTAACAAAATTGAATAGATTGAACATTATACATAAAATCGATCCAAATACGCAAATCAAATCTAAGATTCTATAACTAAAATCTAAAGCAATTTACAATCAATTTTTAAACAAATCTAATTCTTAGTTTCTAATACAATCTTCAATCAACATATATAACCGAAAATCATAAAAATATTTCCTATTTAATCTAACCCTAAAACTATTTAAACCTCTAAAAGATCTATGAAAAGGGAGAGAAAAAATCGCTACAGAAGAAGTAGAAGAAGAAAGATCTGGGTTTTAATTTCTGAAACCTTAGATCTGTGGTGTTGATGCCGTTTTCCTTAAAACCTCCATTACTCACCACCATCTCTGATACTTGTTAAACTATGAGAAAAGTGAAGATTAGAAATCAGATAGCACAGAGGTTCAAAGAAAGTCACGACGATAGAGGTACACGAGCATTTAGCTTATTGCAATTTTGATTCTCTTTTGTTGAATTGTGGCTGGGTTTTAGGGATTAGGGTTTGATTTGGTGGTTAGGGTTCTATAATCTAAGGGTACGTCTATTGAAGATTTCCGCCGCTACAAATCACTGCCCCTTAGAGTTTCGGCGGTGGTGGGTTTTGTTGTTGAAGAGAGAAGAGAGAAGAGAGAACGAAGAACAGAAAGAGAGAGAAAGATGAAATGAAGAAATGACGAAAATGAAAACAAAAATGAAAATATAATATCTCTGTAATCCCATGCAACACCATTTATCATGCGCCCTCACCCATAACCCTCTGATCTTGACCAAACGGGAATAAATCCCGCATATACACGATAACGCCATAGGCCTCCCACACGAGATCCAAACGGATCTCTCCTTGTTTAATTTTGGGCCAAGCCCAATTGCTAATCACACCCCTATGTTTTTTATTTTACTGGCCTGACTGGATTCCTACCCCCCCCCCCCCCCCCCATGTTTGGATCAAAAATAGACTATTCGACTGAAGCCCATTACAGCCTTTCCTTTTGCTTTTAGGGTTTTTTAGGGTTTTTATTATTTTTGGTATTTTTCTATATTTGCTTTATTTATTTATTTATTTACTTTTGTTTATTATTATTATTATATTATTATTATCTTTTTATCATTTGTTGACGGGATTTTATTTCAAAAATATATTTTTTAAAAATAAAAAAGGTTCTATGAGTTTTTGTGACGACTTCACCTAGAGTCGGTGGAATTCCAAAAAAGAAATATGTCTCAAGAGGTATCCTCTTGGGGGCAGGACTTTGGAATGAAACCTATGACTTTTTGTATAACCCTTTAACTAAAAACTCATGGTGAGACCTTTTACGACCTTAGAGACGAAAGTTTTGGTCTACAAAGAGGCATCACTTAAGGGAGGCTCTTGTGCCTTTCCCTCTAGTGTTATCCATGATATCCTTAAGGAAACCACCTTATGGGGAGGGTAGAATATCTGTAGGCTAAAACTAAGAACCTATCAACTAAGGGTACCTTTTATAAATCCTATCATTATGTTGTGTCATCATGCATTCATACATCTTGCATTTCAAATGTTCATCATTTTTGCATTTTTTGTTGTCTTATTCACAAGATTAAAAAAAATAATCAAGGGTTTTTTGGTGAGTATCTTAAAAATGGATGCCAGAGGGAAACAACTTGTCTGTGTTAGTGTCGTCAAGCCCGATATGACAAAAATCAAGATCATCAAAGGGAAATTATCTAAGAAAACTTTGAAGATGTTTGTTCTCCACTATGGAGATACCCTTGAGTTGAAAAAATGGATGTACAATTGGATGCTATCTCTGCCTTGGTTCAGTTCTACAATCCTCCATTAAGGTGTTTCACCTTTCAAAACTTTCACCTAGCTCCGACATTAGAAGAATTTGATAGGTTCTTAAATTTTTCTAAGGAAAAAGCTTATTTGGGAATTGGATAAACTATTGACATTAAGGATTTAGAAAAGGGTTTAGGGATCTCTTATCCAGATTTTTAACTTAATTACAAAAAATGAGGCGATGTAAAAGGGATTAAAAGACAATATTTGGAGGCTAAAGCCCTCTCCTTTGCTAATAAGAAAGAATGGGAATCTTGTGTTGATTGTTTGGGACTGCTTGTCTTTGGTGTAATTCTGTTTTTGCGGACTTTGGACTATATTGACCCTGCAACTATTAGTGTATTTTGGGGCGCGAAAACTTTAAATGTGGATCCAACTTCTGCTCTACTTGCCGATGTTTATTATGCTCTCCACACTCGTTATGAAAAGAGGAGGGGTACATTGAACTGTTTTATCCCGCTTCTATATTCTTTGTTTATGTCTCATCTTTATAAGGAGGACTACATGATTAAAACTCTGACACGATATGAATGACTTCAAAAATTAAGGTCTCTTACTTATGATTATATGTTGTTGTATTCCAGGAGGCTAAACATTGGAGATATCATTTACAGTTGTGGAGATTTTCTGAATGTTCCATTGATTGGGTCATGTGGTTGCATCAATTACAATCCCACTTTGGCTTTATGACAATTGGGGTACCCTTTGGAGGATAAACCCTCTGATGAACAACTTCAACAACAAATCATTCATGACATGGGGAAAGAGGACCGAGAGTTGCTCAACAAGTTCATCCGAGCTTGGAATAGGATTAACAAAAGGAAGACCGAAAAGAAGAATGTTATGGTGAAAGAACCTTACACTCAATGTGTTTTGGATAGGATGAAAGTTGTTAAATTACCATTTGACGTTGATCCTGAATACAAGCCATATGTCCCATACACTTTTCCTATGTCCTTAGATGAGATAGACAACTTAAAGAAAGCCTTGGATCAAGCTCAAAAGGAGAAAGGAGAATTGGAGCTTAACCTTCATAACCTCACTAAAGAGAAAAGACAGATGCAACACGAGCTTGGGTTAAAATACCAACAGATTCAGAAAGATTTTGAAGCATTTGAAAAGGAGAGTCTTAAGTGGAAATGTTCTACTGAAGGATTATCGAGTGCTACCTTCAACTTGGATTCCCACAACCAACATTTGGAGGATACTGCTATTGAAATCGAAAGGCTAAATAAGTGGTACGAAAAAGGTGATGTGAGACAAAAAGGAGATGGAAGAAAATTTGAGGGCTCAAATTCAATGTTTGGCCCAAGCTTCTTTAGACCAAGAAAAGCAGATTCAATATCTTACTACGAGATTCCAAGATAGCCAAGAATCGGACGTAGGAGAACGTCTCAAGAGGATGGGGACATAAAGACTTCTCGCCCAAAAAACTGGTGAATATGAGCAAGTTTGTCATGATTTAGAAGACCTTCAAAAGAATTTACTCATACAAAGGAGACTCTATACGGAGATGACGGCTGCAAAATTATATAGGGAAGAGCAGCACGCAAAAATCACTAAAGCAAGAAAGGATAATCACAAGATAATTCCTAACCTCTACCAAGAATATTGGTTCTATAAAGACAAGCATGCAAGACTTGCCTTCTTAGCCAACAATCTCATTGGTGACATCCCTATAAGTTTAAGAGATGCGGAAAATGTGATGGTCCCTCTCCCGAGAGATGTTGAAGACTTCCTCAAGCTTTGTAGGAAAATGGTTGATAACTTCAAGGCAGATATTCGCAAGCGCTCTTAGAAGACTTTTTTCCCTTTGTTATTCCTTCTAGCAATTAAATTTTGATGTTTTGGTTCAAATATTTTTCAATATCTAAATTGTATTCCCTTTTTAAGCATAATTGTAATTTCAACAGAAGTACTTTGTTTCCATATCCTGTTTGTGTATTCATTTTTGAGATGCTCACCAATAAAAAGCAAAACCTAAAAAAATATATATATATATATATATATATATATATATATATATATATATATATATATATATATATATATATATATATATATATATATATATATATATATATATATATATATATATATATATATATATATATATATATATATATATATATATATATATATATATATATATATATATCCAAGCGAATAAGACATTCAAAACAAAACTCTTATCATATTCATATGCATCCATGCATTCGCAAACATCTCATTTCGCATCTCATACAAAAACTCACTATTTAAAAAAAAATCATCTCCAGTTAAACCATTAGTAGAAAAGCACTGCATCTTCGACCTCCATATCAAACAAAAGCCCATCGAAAGAAAGTGATGGAACAGGTCGAAGAGAATAAAGCTTCCTTCAAGGAAGATTTGGAGCAGGTGAAAGGAAATATTGACTCAATGAGGGGAGACATGAGCCAAGTTATTATAGCCTTGAAGAACATAATTGAGAGACAGGAACAAATTCCTAGGGCAGCCTTTGGAGAAGTAGCCTAAACTATTGGTGTATCAAGCGGTCACCAACCAAGAAGAGAGCCAGAATTAGGACCTCTAAAGTCAACCATAACTCAACAAGAGATCAGGCAAGCTGATACTTAAGGGTTTATCCCACCTCCACCGAAGGTAGGGGCATCCCATATTTTGCAAATTCTAGTCAACAACACGGACAATTACATAGATCTACAATATGGAGACCTCAATTTGGAAGGTTCTACTCAGGCACACCAACCTAAGATTATTGAGAATCCCTTGGCACTCAATCAGTATAAAGCTCTTGAAGAAAGGTTGAAGGTTGTCGAGGGTTACGATGCCTTCAACATCGACGCTCTTGAAATGGGTCTAGTTCCGGATATGGTGATTCCCCCAAAATTCAAAATACTTGACTTTGGAAAATATAAGGGACTCACATGGTCGGGGAACCATCTATGCATGTATTCCAGAAAAGTGCATATCTATACTCAAAATAAAAAGTTGATGCTCCATTGTTTCCAAGACAGTTTGAGTGTGGTATCTCTAGATTGGAACATGCAATTGGAGCGAATTCATATCCAAACATGGGTAGATCTTGCCAACACTTTCCTGAGACAGTACAAGTACAATTTGGACATGGTGCCTAACTGCATGCAGCTCCAAAATGTATCTCAAAAGAAAGAGGAGTCTTTCAAAGAGTATGCGTAAAGGTGGAGAGAAATGGCAGCCCGTGTACAACCACCACTCCTGGAGAAATAATTGGTCGATATGCTCATGGGTACTTTACAAGGGTTGTATTATGATAAGATGGTAGGAAGCGTATCTTCGGGATTTTATGATTTTATAACTATTGGTGAAAGGATTGAAGCAGGCATAAAGAGTGGTAAGATACAAGGGGCGTCATCCATCACCCCTTACGATTCAAAGAGACATGTCCCTAAGTTCTCGAAAAAGAAGGATGGAGAAATTAATGATATGGCATCGCATCCAAGGACACAATAGCCATTGGTAATTTCCCCGGAACAACAACAACAATAAAACAGTTTTGAAAAGCCTCCGAGAAGATTTGATCCTCTCCCCATGCCTTACAGTAAATTGATGCAACACTTACTCAAAGCATCTTTGGTAGAGCTGAAGCCTCTAGCTCCTCCGATCGGGGCACTCCCGCCAAAATATGATGCCAATGCAAGATGAAAATATCATGCCAACTCTCCCAGACATACCATAGAAAAATGTTGGACCTTTAGACATAAGGTTCAAGATTTGTTGGATTCTCGGGATATCACTTTTGACAAGCCTAATATCAAGACAAATCCCATGCCTCCGTGTGGTGGTCCGATTGTGAATGCAATTGAAGTAGTTACTGACCATGGAGAGATCAAAGAGAAATTTTCTCCCATCCAGGAAACCTTCATCAATAAAGGAGGAGAGCATGATGGACAAGTAGCAATGATATCTAACAAGAGCAACATCAAGAGAGCATTTGACTTCATCCTTGAGTGTGCTCCAGGTGAAGAACTCAAGAATTGGACATCCGTGGAGATTCCAAATATATGTTTCTTTCTAAAGTAATTATCTTGTTTTTAAAAAGAACCTATGTCACGCCCAAGGCATATGGGTAGCTTGTAAGGATCCTCAAATTTATTTTTAACAATATTTTCAATTAATAAGAATAATGTTTTGCATTCAATTAAGATCTCTGTCTTTCTCTTGTATTTATCTCTTATGTTTAAAAATCGCAATACTTTTCTTCATATGTATTTTCCAAATTCACATACTAAGTTACACCAAAACATAATAAAATATGCATATCCATATTGAAAACCACTGATAATGTTACTGCTGCAACCCGATATAATTTTGATGCACTAATTAATGAATCTGAAGATGAAGGTGATGAAGATCTTGAAATCTCTAAAGAAATGGCGAGGGTATTAGAGCAAATGGATGAGATTATACAACCGTACCAAGAACCTATTGAGATCATCAACCTTGGCATAAAGAAAGATCCAAAAGAAATCAAGCTAGGGGAAACATTGGAAAGGAGCGTCAAGGAAAGGCTAATCAAGTTCTTGCATAAGTATGTGGATATATATGCCTGGTCTTACAGAGATATGCCAGGATTGGATACGGATATCATGATGCACAAACTACCTCTCAAAGAAGGTTGTTCTTCAGTTAGACAGAAGTTCAGAAAAACTCGTCCAGACATGGCTGACAAAATTCGAGAGGAGGTCCTTAAACAATTTGATGTCGTGTTCCTAGTCGTTGTAGACTACCCACCTTAGATAGCTAACATCGTGCCAGTGCCCAAGAAGGACGGTAATGTACGTATGTGTGTATACTATCGGGATCTAAACAAAGTATGTCCTAAAGACGATTTCCCGTTACCTTACAAAGATGTTTTGGTGGATAATACAGCTCAAGCTTTGATATTTTCATTCATGGATGGCTTCTCAGGTTCTAATCAAATCAAAATGGCACTCGAAGATATGGAAAAGACTACTTTCATGACTCCTTAGAGAACTTTCTATTACAATGTAATACCTTTCGGTCTAAAGAACACATGGTAAAATTATCAAAGAGCTATGGTCACACTATTTCATGATATGATCCACAAAGAAGTTGAGGTATACGTGGATGATATGATTGCCAAATCCCATACGGAGGAGAATCACCTCATTCACTTACAGAAATTATTCGAGCGTTTATGAAAGTTCAAACTGAGGTTGAATCTGAACAAATGTACATTTGGTGTCAGGTAAGCAAATTATTGGGTATTCATTAATCATCTTAACCTCATTGAAGAAAACTGATTGACAGCTCTATGCCACAGTCAGTTATACCAAAAATGGATGAAGAAGGAATTTGACAAGAAGGTTCGTCCTCGAGTGTTCAAAGAAGGAGATTTGGTGCTAAAAAAGATTATACTACCTCGCCCTGATTCACGTTGTAAGTAGACACCCAACTACTAAGATTCGTATATGGTAAAAACAATATTTTTGGGTGGTGGTCTTATCCTCACAATAATGGATGGGGAGGAACTACCTCATCCGATGAACTCTGACGCATTCAAAAAATACTGTGTATAAAAAGCCTGCTAAGTTCGAACCCTAAAAGAGCAACTTAGGCAAAAAGGGGCATCCCGGTGGATTGAAAACTCTAAAGGGTGGTCCAAGCAAAAATTAGGGACATAAACAAAAAAAATTATCCCGGTGGATTGAAAACCCGAAAGGCCATTCTAGGCAAAAGTCAGGGATTTTATTCAAAATAAAGAACAAATAGACTACAATCTAAGAACCATGACTATGACCACGAAGGAGAGGGATTGATCGAAATCATTTAACTCAAAAGTAAAGGGGATTGGAAGCGTCAAAAGGACATTGGAGAAACAACAGTAGCAATTATCATTTTCATTGTCATTTTCAGTTTTTGTTAATATTTTCTATGATTGCCTCTTTATAGGAATTACATCTTGTACTCTCGCCTATTCAAAGGCATGTTTATCAATAAAACATATATTTTTCCAACCTTTTTGTGTTTTTTCTTTTCGGACCTGTAGCGGTGAAAATCAGAGATCAAACTATTAATTAACTTGACTCGCAAATAAGCAAGAGTCTCCACCGCGCTTTATTATTTCCAAGGGAAAAGGGAAAAGTGTGAAATAAAACCTATAAATATGCAAAGTAAGTGCAATACTAAAAGTAAAGAAAAATACGATGCATTTGAAAGAGATCGAAGGTTCGGGGATTGTTTATACAAAGAGAAGGTACTAGCATCCGATGTATATATAGTATCCTATAGGAACCTTTTTAAATATATTTTTTTTTGGTTAAAATTTGTTTTTTTTGCTAAATGAGTGTGAGGATGAGATTTTGAAAATGCGGCGACCTAGTTTCAAAGTTTTTGATTTAAAAGAAGTGCGGGTTTTTTTAAAAATTGGGGTTTAGAAGAGATTTGTTTTTAAATTAATAAAACTAAAAAAATGTACAAAGGGGTTTTCGCACAGTCGTATTAAATATATTCGATGACATGAAGTCAATGAATTCGATTTTTCCTTTAGAGTTAGACAAACAAAATATAAAGATTAAATGACAGACAAAGGAAAATTAAATAAAATAAAGAAAGACAAAATTATATATATATATATATATATATATATATATATATATATATATATATATATATATATATATATATATATATATATATATATATATATATATATATATATATATATATATATATATATATATATATATATATATATATATATATATATATATATATATATATATTGGTATTTTTTTTAAGAGGGAAAGAAAGAAATAATTATAGTCCTAATCTAATAGTTTTTTGTATTTTTTTGTATGGATTTTCAAATGAAAATAAGGAAAAAGACTTAAAAATTAGAAATAAAAAATAAAGTGAGCAAAAAGAAGATAAATGCTCAAGTGAGCAAAGAAAAAATTCATAAAATAAAGAAAATAAAATGCCATGGATGATAAATGGCATAAAAGTAAAGAGAAGAAAATATAAAGTAAATATAAATGATATTAAAGTAAAGTTACCATAATATAAAGTTAATAATATGATTTGGGATAAGTGTAACTTCATATAGAGTATGCAATGTATGTATCCATACATGTTAGAGAAATGACACTTTGAAGTTTATTCTCTTATACATGTAGTACAATTAACAAACATTGGGGATCAAGACAAAGTCAAGGAAGATACATTATGACAAACTTATCATCAATCCCAAGTACCTTGAATAATCAAAAGACCATTTAAAGGTAGATTGGAAATAATGAAAGTTCATCAAATATCCGACAAGCTTAGATGAACTAAGAAAGCTCAAATGCTTTCCAAATTGATCCAAATAAAAACAAAAACAAAATAGATAAAGAAGAATAAGATGAAGTCTATAATAAAAATAATATAAATGTCATAACTTTCTCAGTTTTTCATGAAATTAAACAAATGAATAATGAATATTTATCTATTCAATCTCACGACCAAGGATTCATCTCAAAATAAGTAAATAAACAAAAAACAATTACAGAAAAAAATGAAAATTAAACAACAATAAATCACTTTTGCTTTTGGAGGTTCGAAAATACTTTTCAACTCTTGATTTTGAATCAATGGAGTTTCCTTCCAAAATGGTGATAATTATGATTCTAAATAAATAAATAAATAGAGAGTAAAAATGTAGTAAAATTAAATAAAGAACAAGTATAATAGCATATCTATTCAATAAAGGGAAGAAATGACTTGAAAGAAAATGAAGAGAAAAAAAAAGAGAGTTTTGGCTTAGTTTAGTGAATAATTTGTGATATTGTCCCTCCAAATGAAAGAAAGAAATGTCTTATTTATCGGGTGAATGAGGTGAGAGTGTTGATGTGGCAATCCATGTGACTTTATGATAATTGTTTTTGGCCATTGATAAGTCCAAAAAACAAAAGGACAAAGTAATAATAATAATAATAATAATAATAATAATAATAATAATAATAATAATAATAATAATAATAATAATAATAATAATAATAATAATAATAATAATAATAATAATGATGATAAAAACTAAAAGTGTAAGTAATAATAATAAATACAAAATAGAAAATAAAAGAGACATTAAATTAACTATTTATGATTTTTTTCTTGAAATAAAATAAATGAAAATATAAGTACAAATTAAAAGATAAAAAATAAAATACATAAAAGAAAGTAAAAGGATTTATATAAATTTTTTTAGATTTTTTTAGAAATAAATCATACAAATATATAAATTTAAATTTATAAAAGAACATATTTTTGATAATTTTTTAGTAAAGAGTTAAAAATAGTAAATAAAAAAATAACATGATGCTAAGTACATTTTTTGTGATTTTTTAAATGGAAAAGAAATCATGAATAAAACACAATAAAAATCAAATTCCACTAAATTCATAAACGACTTCTAACGTTTCTATTTTTTCGTGGCTTTTCAAAGCATATTCAGCTCTTGACTTGTAAAGAGAAATTTGTAGATGATGTCAAGGAGAATTATATGTAAAAAGAATCGCCCAAAAATGTCAAAATTTGAAGAAGTTATAAAATTTTGAAATGTAACTCAAAAATTGGTAAAAAAATAGGTCAAACCACTCGTGAACACTTGTTATGCAATGATGCAAATAGATGGTGGGATCTTAGGTAAAAAATTGGGGTATGACTGCTGCCCCTAGTTAAGTTTCTTCTATTCGGAGATATGAAGATTGAAATCTCTGTTTCGACGAGATTGAAGATACTTAAATATAGATTACACAAATTTTGATCCTAAGATACCACAATGATATTTATGATATGATATGGATGCAATGCTCTGAATTTTATAGGGAATGATGCCACATGAAACAAACTACTGCTGGAGAAACCAAGTATATGATATAGTAATCCCACAAGGGAAGATATTATAACTCCATTGGGGAACAGAGCCACAGACTTCGATTGAGAGACTCTTATTGGGGAACAACTTCGAGAGAAGAAAAAAATTACTGACTCTATCAGGGAAGACGCCTTGTATAAGTTGTGAAAAGATAAATGAATACTGACTTGTGATGATGGTAAATTTCTGACTCCGGGTCAAAGGTAGAAAAATAAAAGATGCACCGACTTTTACCGAAGGTGAACTATTGAAATTTACTGAAGGTGAAAAAAAGATGCACCAACTTTTATTGAAGGTGAAATACCAACTCAGGGTTGATGGTAGAATAAACAACATAATACTGACTCAGAAACGATAGTGAATGTAAGCCTTGAGACTGGTAAGCAAATAATTGACATCAGCACTACGATTGGGGATGAAGTGATTTACATCAGTACTGCAACTGGAGAAAGAAATGATTTGCATCAGTACTGAGACTGGTAACATCATCATCAATATTGAGACTGGTAAATGATTGACATTAGTTCTTATAATTGGAAACAGATGATTGACATT
Organism: Vicia faba; assembly: GCA_948472305.1. NCBI lineage: Eukaryota > Viridiplantae > Streptophyta > Magnoliopsida > Fabales > Fabaceae > Vicia > Vicia faba. The sequence goes on along the minus strand of OX451736.1, from coordinate 1,360,982,822 downwards.
AATACTGAGACTGGAAAATAAATGATTTACATCAGTACTGAGACTGGTAAATGATTGGCATTAGTACTGAAACTGGAGAAAGCTCAACTCTATTAGGGAAAAGTCTAATGAGGAGAAAGAAGAAGATATTGACTAACAAATGAGTGAACTACTAGCTCATGGAACAATAATAAGTTTTCAAAAATTCTAGCATTCCACCTAGAATGGGTCTTAACTTCTTCTTCGATCAAGATATCACTCGGAAAGGATAATAAACGTCCCTGACTTCTGGATTTCGCCTGGAATTGAGAATGGTTTCTTCTTTATCCAAGATATCACTCGGAAAAGGTAGTATACAAACTTCTCTTTGTGACTTTTCCGGAGAGATGCCATTTACTGTCGATGAGCAAAATTCTCAAAAGAGATGCCATTTGTTGTTGATGGGCAAACTTATCAAAAGAGACGCCATTTGCTGTTGAAATAACATATTGTTGGGGATACACAAGTTGCTCAAATAAAGAGGCCGCCACTTACTATTTCCCAAATATATCAATAATACACAAGCTGCTCATGAAGAGGCCGCCACTTGCTGTCTTTCAAAGATATCAATAATACACAACCTGCTCATGAAGAGGTTGTCACTAGTTGTCTTCCAAAGATATCAATAATACACAAGTTGTTCATGAAGAGTCCTCAACTTGCTATATTCCAAAGATATCAATAATACACAAGTTGCTCATGAAGATTCTGCCACTTGCTACTTTCTAAAGATATCAATAATACACAAGCTGCTTATGAAGATTCTGCCACTTGTTATCTTCCAAAGATATCAATAATACACAAGCTGCTCATGAAGAGTCTCCCACTTGCTGCTTTCCAAAGATATCAATAATACACAAGCTAGTCATGAAGAGTACGCCACTTGCTATCTTCCAAAGATATCAATAATACACAAGCTGCTCATGAAGAGTCTTTCACTTGCTATCTTCCAAAGATATTAATAATACACAAGCTTCTCATGAAGAGTCCGCCACTTGCTATCTTCCAAAGATATCAATAATACACAAGTTGCTCATGAAGAGTCTACCGCTTGTTATCTTCCAAAGATATCAATAATACACAAGCTGCTCATGAAGAGTCCGCCACTGGCTACTTTACAAAGATATCAATAATACATAAGCTTCTCATGAAGAGTTCGCCAGTTGTTTCTTTCCAAAGATACCAATGATACATAAGCTGCTCATGCAGAGTCTGCCACTTGCTATCTTCTAAAGATATGAATAATACACAAGCTGCTCATGAAGATTCCGCCACTTGATATCTTTCAAAGATATCAATAATACACAAGCTGCTCATGAAGAGTCCGCCACTTGCTATTTTCCAAAGATATCAAAAATACACAAGATGCTCATGAAGAGTCCACCACTTGTTGCATCCCTAAGATATCAATAATACACAAGTTTCTCATAAAGAGTCCGCCACTTGCTATATTCCTAAGATATCAATAATACACAAGTAGCTCATGAAGAGTCCGCCACTTGTTGTCATGTTGAGATTCCAAAAGAGTGTTGCAATAACACTACTGGGAAACAAAGTTCATCTTCAATGGGAAACCATGAATAGATTCTTCCTGAGGAGACCAAGTATTTAAATGTGAAAAATAAATACACTCTCCATCTAGGTTTCACAGCCTAGAGAGATCCACGGGGTAGCGTCCACAAGAGACAAAGCTCAACCCAGGAATAAACTGGAGATAAAACAGTCAAACAAGACTCCACCCAATGAGGAAACAACTCAATTGGGGATTTATCCTATCCAGAGATGGAAAAGGAAAGCTAAAGCAAGATTCTTCCACGAGAGTTAACTCAATGGGGACTTAGAAAGGAGGCACACTTTCTGCTTAAGTTGACAATCTATTTGGAAAGAGAAAATACTCTATTTGAATAGACATAACCAAGGTATACGGACCCAATAACATCAACAAATACGAATGTGCATGTATGATGCAAGTGTGAAAAATACTCTATTTATTTTTCATTTCCTATTCATATTACCTTTTATTTCCTTTTGAACACGTCGTGCAACTTCGAGTCATTCTTGACTTGTTGGAAGAATTGTGACTGCCTTATTTCTTGGTAGATGAGGGATAACCGTTATTGGATCCTTATCTGTCGACCACTTGATATGCGAGAGATACCCATTGGGATATCGTCTTGTTTTGATGCACACTACTGATAGGCGAAGATTGACCATTACAATTTTGACTTTCCTCAACCTTTTGAAAGATAATCATTGTTGTACCTTGGACGTGCACTCTTGTGAGATTTGAATACTCAATCAGATTAACTGAACACTACCCTGCCCCAGGTTAAAAAATGAGGGTTTTTCTAAACAAAAAAAGAAACTCCTACTTCAAGGATCAAAGGGGTTAACGAGGGTTTCACTCCCTTATATCTCCGATGTTTGGGAATTTGAAATAATGCATGTACATCGTCAACAGGGTTTTATCCAAAAGCATATAACCAGAAATTTTGTGTCTTAATATCATCATCCTCCCTCCAATCTCGGCCTAGGCAAGATAATGGATAACAAGTTGGTATCTTAATGCAAAAAGAAATTTTTAAAACTGAAATAAATACGATTGAAACAAATGGACTTCTTCAAGACAAACATACTAATTGTATTAAGATAATCATTCAAATGCAAACAAGTTCTACATGCAAACAATGCAATGATAAACAAGAAAGATTACAAATGAAAAAGCGGTAAAATTCTAATTAAACTAAGAAGACTCTCTTCTTTAAACTCTAAGGTATCATTCAATCGTGTTTATTCTTTGGAAATGACTTGACTTGAGCCTCAATACCAATATATTTTAATGACAAGATACCACTTCTGACCAATCTCTGAACTTCAACCTTCAAAGCAAAGCAATCTTCCAAATCGTGCCCAGGAGCATCCTGATGAAAGGCATAAGTCAAATCAGCTTTATAGTACTACGACATCTTCTCAGGAATCTTCGAAGGAGATCGGGTCTGAACCAAATTCCTCTGCATTAGGACAGGGAACAACTCTGCATAGGTAGTTGGAATTGGATCAAATTGAGTTTTTCTATGATTAGGAATTTGTTCGTTGGGAGCTTCGAAGTTGTATTTACCATAGGGGTGATAGGAAAAAATTGTTGTTGTTGATGATGATCTTCCCTTCTTTGGGGTCTCCATGGTCCTCGCTGCAATCGCGGATGATTTACAAGAGTTGAGTTGATGATGATCTTCCCTTCTTGTGGATGCTGATAACTCCTTTTTCCACATCTAGGTTTCCTTTTCCCTTCTTGCGAAGTATCAATGGAGTCTTGCCCTCTTTTATTGGCGAAGCTATCACCATAGTTCTTTGTATTATCTGCCGGGTTACCATTTTTAGACAAATGTTCCTCTCGGGCATATTCTTCTAGAAGCACACCCACATTCAATTTTTTAGGGCAATCACTGAGTGTATTGACCTTCTCGTGAAAGAATGATTTAAGAATTTTTATGAAGACCTTTTCCATATCTTCTTCCTTCCTAGAAGGATCGACTTAAGCAACAACCAAAGTTTCAACCAAAGCAGTTAGATACTCCATACCAGCTTTCAAAGTAGTTACCTCTTTGCGGAGTTCAGAAATCTCTTGCTTAATATTTTCCATCTTCCTCTTAGCGCGGGCATTGTACTCTGGGACCAAAAGGAAAATAATACTCGAGAATGACTTTTAAAGGTGAAACAAAAATGTAGAATGATGCATCATTATGCAAATGGCAAGTTCAATTCATTTCTAAGGACCTCAAATTTTGATTCAAGCTTCAAGCGAGAAATAATTAACAATAAAATGTGACAAATGAGTTTAGTACAAATTTAAGATCCTAAAGGCTACAAAATAAAAATCCAAGAGATCCCAATTGTTGTACCCCAAAATTTTCCCTCCCATTTTCACACAAGACATACTCCTAGAGGTTCCCAACTTGCCCTAAGTTGACCAAGAGTTGACCAGACAGTTCTCCTACTAAGACAATGAACCCCCAACTAGGGTTTCAATTTTCATCAAGATGGTTGAGCTCCAAGGATCCCAAATGTTATCCATTGTCCTAATATGCCCTCAAGTTCTTCCATGCCAAGTTTCATGCCTTGCTCAAAAAGGTCGCTCAGTCAATTGCTCAAGTATTGGAAAATCAACTGTGATAGGTCAAAGGTCAACTGTGGCCCATATACAGTTAAACTTCAAGATTTTCGGTCAACATCAACATTTTGAAGTATTATCCATCATTTGATCAAGGGTTGATCACGACTCCTCAAGAAAAGCTCCTAACTCATCAAAAGTCAAATATGGCAAATTAAGGTTTCTATAGGAAAAGTCAACCAAACTTTGACTAAGCATAACTTTCTCATACTTTGTCAGAAATTCCCCAATGAAATCTCATTATGAAGAGAATCAAATGCCCTACAACTCATCTTCAGCCTGCAAGTTCAAGAAAAGCACGATTTGAAAGATACAAGTTCATACATTACAAGTCATTTTTAGAAAGTCAACAAAAGGCACTTTTTTCCAAGACCTTTTACATCAAGATAAATTCTTCAAATGCAAATTTGGTAAAAAGAGGGATTGAGTTAGACATCTTGAGCTTTACAAAAAATCTAAGATCATCATCATGAGATAAAAATTGAGCAAGTTATTGTTTGCACAAGTTGGTCAAATTTGTGAAAAATGCATGAAGTCAACTTTGAGCGAAATTGTATTTTTAGGTTAATGGACCTAACGTTTAGGGTTCAAACATGTTTATGACATAACCAAGGACCTCTAAACCTAACCATGCACTATTTTTATTTTTATTTCTATTTATTTGAATTTTTATTCATTTAAATATGAATTAAATCAAATAAATTAAATAAAAATACAAATAATAATGGGCCATGACATTTGGGTTTGATTTGATCTATTAGAAGGCCCATATTTTCGTGCAAAATACATCCAAAGGGACCAGGTTCATGCAAGTGACCAAAGAGGCAAAGATATCACAAATATGGACATTTTTCAATGTGTTTTATCCTTGTCTCCAAGGTCATGAATGCATTGATTCTTTACCATGTTTGTTCACTCATATATTCCATCTATAAATACATAACATTACAAGCCAGAGGGAGCACGAAATTCCTCCCCAAAAAGCTCTTCAAAAGCTCTTCAAAAAGCTCTCCAAAAATCAAAGAATTGGTGCAAGTCATATATCAAGGTTCTGGTCTCTCTCGATTGACACCAAGCCTCAAACCATCCTCCTGAAGTCCTCAGGAGTCTTACAAGACCCAAAAGCAGTCCATCACACGCCTAGCACGCCCCCATTTGACAACTGGTTTGGTAAAATTTTAAACTTCGAATCTTTAATTTTAATCATATTTCATGGCATGCTAACGTTTATTTGAGTTTATATAGAACAATTATGGATTGTTGAATCAGAGGTTCCATACAAGAATCTGAAAACACCATGGCTAGAGTATGAAGCTTTCAAAGATTCGGGCCTAGGGATTTCTAATGATTGCACTCCCTGTTTACTTTTGTTACTAGGCCCATCTTTATTTTCTTGTTTTGTTCATTTTATTTATTTCTTTTAATTACTTTTTTTATATTTTAATTAATAAACAAATATAAAAATCACATAAAAATAGATTTAGGATTTTTCTTAATTAAATTTTAATTTTGGTAAATTAATTAACTAATCACTTTAACTTTTTTTAAATTAAAATTAATAGAACTTAGGTTTAATTTCATTTTAATTCATTTTCCTTTTCATAACAAAAATACCAAAAAAAAACATAGAATTAATTTCTTTTCTTTAAATTTCACGTTTCTTTAATAATTAGCCTTTTTTATTTAAGTATAGATATAGATCAACTATTTTTTAACTTAAACCATTTTCATAAATTAAAACAAAAAACAAAAAAAATATTTTCTCTTAGGATTTTGTAGACGTCCTTTCAATTCGCGCGTTTATCTTATTCTCGCATATTTTATAATATTGTACTTGTTGATGGGATGTAATAGATTAAAATAGGACTTTACTGCTTTTCTTTATTTTCTTTCCCCCATTTGGACATGTAAATGCCCCCTCCCCGAAAACATTGTAATAACATAGATTTAAATTCCTGAACTTGAAATTTCTGCTAAATATTAATTGTTAGTAAGTAGGTGTGTATGACAAGATTAGTCAAATCAATCCTTAGATCACTAACATAAGATAAATATCTGAAAAAGGCACATTTCACACTTGCACCCTTAGGGTACTCCTTACTTGGTTGCCTTGGAAAACAATGGTCATGTCCCTCGAACGTAGGGATATCTTAGCAAAGGCCCTCAATCTAAAAGTCATCATAAAAGATAATAGTCCTTTATTGTCCCTCGAGTTGCTTACAAGAAATGATCTTGTCCCTTGATGTTGCCTATATGATGACAGCCCCTTCGAATGCTAAGATATCCTTACATGTTGCCTTCAATGACCATAACGTCCATTTCGATAGTTCCTCAACATCCAAGTATAGGGCTACCTACTCATTAATAGTAGGATAACACTATCTGAAAGAAAGGAGGAAAAGAACATCCTTTTTCGAGTTGGTAGATAACTGTTATGTACTTGCTCAAAACTAAATTTCTCACACTTACACACTTTACAAAAACTATTTTCAAAAACGCTTTATCACATTCTTGAGGACTGATACAAAAGTTACCATAAAGCAAACAAAAATCTTTCAAAACATACAAACACAAACAGTTTTCAAAAAATGATCAAGTACCTAAGAGCCCGTGGAAAACTACGGATGGAAAGGGTGCTAACACCTTCCCTTTCCATAATCTACCCTCCTTACTCAAAAAATCTCGAAAAAGGTTTTTTTCTGTTCTTTTCACCCTTTCCTTTGTTGGATAAAAGAAAAGTCGGTGGCGACTCTTGCTTACCGTGACATTTGCGAACAAAAACACAAAACCAGTATTAACAGTTGGTTCTGCCACCGTATCACAGAACTGGCGACTCTGCTGGGGACCATAATAAAAGTGGGGTTTACCTTAGGGTCTAGATAATTTTCCTTCTTTGACGGTTTGTTTGATTTATTTTTAAGGGTACTGTTTGGGGTTACTATAGATCCTACACCCAGATCTGGAGAAACCTTTTAGGTAAGTAGCAATAGATCGTGGAAATTATGCGGGGTATACCGACACGGTTGAAGCGATGGCTATGTTGATGTGACACTTTGGTTGGCAAGGTAGCCTTTGAGTTAATCAAGGAGAATTCGAGGCCGTTGTGTGGTGTCATGAAGCGTCAAATGACCTTAGAACCTTTAAATGAACAACTTAGCCATTAAGACGTAGCGAGATGTCCGTCTTTGGTGTATTCCCAAAGTCGGAAGATACTAAATGCTACAATCATTGAGATTTGACTCTTGAGTTTTGTTTGGTTGCGAGTCAGTTGCCTATCGAACGAAACTTGTGGGAAAGATCAGTGATATTGAGATCCCTTAGAATCCGGTTACTATTTATAGGACAGGTTGAGCCAACTAAATTTCAAGAGGTTACCTACCTACAAACCCCATGCAAGCCTAAACCTAAGGCTGCTTGTGTGATTTGTTTGCTTTCAACTTGAGCTACTTGTTGGGTTTTTATCTAACAACATGATCTCCTTGTAGGATTTGTTTACAATCATTATCCAGTAACCTGGACTTCTTAGACTCACTTGTCTTCATCACCTTACACTTTTTCTTAACACATAGCATACACATCATAACATCATGCCACAACATTTCCTTAACCATTTCAAGGATCTCAAGGGTTTGTGATGCAGGTTATGATAAATCAGACGTCTAGCAAGGGGCAAGGGGATTTATTTTCCTCTAGCCAATATTGTCAAAAGATCAAAACTCAACAACTTGAGTCAGGGGTTATGACCCACTTGATATGGTGAGCTTGAATCTCGTAGAAGGACACTAAACAATACAAAGTTCTTCAATCAAAGCTACAAATTTCAACTTCTGACATTTTCTTGTTTACCCCGCGGGATCCTTGAAAACATTGCATACATATATCATACATATAAGTGAATAAGCAGGTTTCTCATCCTCTTCGCTGTTTATTTCAGCAATGGCTCTAGAACAAACAGTGAAGGATCTAGAGACTCAAAATTCTCAATTTCAACAAATGTTCATTGCTTTGGCCTAGGGGTAGGACAAACTGAAAGCTCTCGTCATCAAAGAGAAGAAGAAGAAGGCAAAGAAACCAGCTGGAATCCTTAATATGGGAAGAAGACTTAGAAGACCAGTTAAAGGAGCTCTAGATCTTTCAACTCCATCAAATAAGGGGGATAATCATGAAGAAGATAACAATCCGGGAACTGATGAAGGCGAAGCTGGTTATTCTGAGGAGCAGTATCCTCCTGCTGATGATAAATGCAAATAGCTGGAGGATCATCTCAATGCTATGGAGATTCAGCAGATACCTGGCTTGGACTTTGAAGAATTAGGCCTGGTTTCTGGCGTGATCATCCCACCAAAATTCAAGGTCCCCAAGTTCGCTAAGTATGACGGTGTCTCCTGCCCTAAGTTACACTTAAGGTCCTATGTCAGGAAGATCCAGCCTCACACTACTGACCAGAAGTTACATATCCATTTCTTCCAAGAAAGTTTAGCTGACACGCAACTGGATTGGTTCTACTAGCTAGAAAGAACAGACATTCATACCTGGGAAGAATTGGCTGCTGCTTTCTACAAGCAGTACCAATACAATGCTGACCTCGCTCCAACTCGTACACAACTTCAAAGCATGTCTATGGTTTCTAGCGAAAGCTTCAAGGAATATGCCCAGAAATGGAGGGATCTAACTGGCAGGATACAACCTCCTCTAAATGATTGGGAAATGGTAGATATGTTTATAGGCACTCCTACAGGCCCGTTCTTTCATCTGCTAATTGGGAGTTCCTCATCTAGATTCACAAAGATGGTTCTGACTGGAGAACGAATCAAAAGTGGTATCAAGAGTGGGAAGATCCCGATGGTTGCATCTTTTAATGCCGAGAAGAAGCCATTTGCTGGTAAGAGGGAAGCCAATGATGTGTATAGCCAGAAGGATCTTAATAAGGCTGACGACCACAATCAATCTGTGGGGGAAATACTGGTCTCTAATCCTACTCCTATGCAACGACACCAACAGGGGAACCAACATAAAAAGGTCATACCTAAGAGACAATTCACCATAATCAACATGTTACTAGCTCAAGTGTTACAACACATGTTGAAAGCGAGATTGATTACGTTAAAGGCTCCTCTGGGAAATCTCAATACTTCTGCTCCTAGTTACCACCCCGATGAAAGGTGTGCATACCATTCTGATAGTCCTGGACATGATACAAATGGCTGCTGGGCTCTGAAGAACAAAATTCAATATATGATTGACGCCAAAGAGATTGAATTCGACCCTCCAGAGACTCACAAAGTGATCACTGCTCCTAGGCCAAATCATTGAGAACATCCAGTTAATTTTTTATTTTTCATTTGTAATTTCATGTGTTGTTCAAATAATTACTGTTATGTCGAACTTTGGTTTTCCCATTAATGCATCGCATATGTTTGTCTTGAATGATTTCATTGTCATTTTATTTAAAATGTTTTCTTGCTTCCTTTACGTGATATTTGACTCTCGATTAAAAAGCTATAAGCCTTTAGAGGGAGGATGACGAAAACGATACCACAATCTCTATAATATGCTTTTGAACAGACCTTGCTGACGATGTACAAGAGTTGTTTCAAATCCCAAACAATGGAGTTATAAGGAAGATAATCCCTAGTCAACCTCTTTGAGCCAAAGAAATAGGAGTTTTTATTTTCACAAAAATTAAAACCCTTAATCATAACCTGGGGCAGGTTAGTTTTATCAGTTAATTCAGATGCGCATTTAGTCGCAATATTCTACTTCATACATAATGAATGAAATCAAAGATGTCCTTCCAAATCAGAAGATGGTTATGGTTCTACATAATCATTAAAACCGACAGTCATTATCTCTCAAAATAAAAGTCCGCTAAGTAAAAACCTATGAAGGAGACTTAAGAAAAAACGGGGGCATCCCGCTGACTATAATCACAAAAGAAACAGTTCAAGCAAAAGAAGGGATAACGAAAACCAAAAAAAAGAGGTTACTATAAATCCTCGACAAATTTTTTTTACAAAATGACTGCCTTTTCCAAATAAACTTTCAGTATCCGAACCATCACCGGAACAACAAGATGCCAGACTCAATTGGGATCTGAACGCACAATTAGCTGAGCATAGGATCGAAGAACATCACGAAGAACGGATGGGTACAAATAAAATTTGAGACTTTATTCTTTGTTTCTTAAACCGTGAACCAGGCCACGCTACAACCCTTAAAATTCCTAACTGGAGCATAGGTTAGTTCAGAAGCATACTATTACAAAAGGTATCCTGACTCCTGTAGGACTAGCTATAAATCATGAGTTGATATCACTCTCTTGCAAAATTTGTTTTACTGGAAAAAAATGAATTTTCAAAAACTTCAAGACAAGCATAAACCTTGCATTATTTGAATATCGTTGTTTGCATATAGTTATCTGTTCGACAACAGAGAAATTCACATGATGAATATCTAGTGAATAAAAACTTTCTCAATGAAAACGTTCACCTCAAGTGGGAAAACACTTCCAACCAAGGGGCACGGCATGATCATTGTCCATTATCTGGGGCAGTCAAGTCAAGATTTAAGGAATCTCTCAAAAAAGCCAAATAGCCAGGGGCAGATCTCCATCTGAATCACTTGGGGACATTAGACATGAATTCCAACAACGAATCACGTACAATTAAGAAAAATCAATGTTCCCTAGAAGATTTCTTCTCAAAAACAATTAATCAGGAATTCCCAACAGAAACATTCTAAATAAGCCAAGTCCTCTTCTAGACACGGTTCAGGTACGATCCAGAGACGGATGTTATCCTGGTGCTTATTCTAGACTTCTCTTATAGAAACAGTTCAGGTACGATCCAGAGACGGATGTCATCCTGATACTAATTCAGATTCTCTTTAAGTACAGTTCAGATACGATCTAGAGATGGATGTCATTCTGACACTCATCCAACACATGTTTCAAGTACAGTTGAGATATGATCCAGAGATGGATGTAATTTTGACACTCATACAACACATGTTTCAAGTACAGTTCAGATATGATCTAGATACGGATGTCATTCTGACACTCATTCAACACATGTTTCAAATACAGTTCCAATAAGATCCAGAGACGGATGTGATTCTGACACTCATTCAACACATGTTTCAAATATAGTTCAGATACCATCCAGAGACGGGTGTCATTCTGACACTTATTCAACACATGTTTCAAGTACAGTTCAGATACGATCCAGAGACGGATGTCATTCTGACACTCATTCAACACATGTTTCAAATACAGTTCAAATATGATCCAGAGACGGATGTCATTCTGACACTCATTCAACACATGTTTCAAATATAGTTCAGATATGATCCAGAGACGGATGTCATTCTGAAACTTATTCAACACATGTTTCAAGTACAGTTCAGATACAATCCAGAGACGGATGTCATTATAACACTCATTCAATACATGTTCAAGTACAATCATGACATAGATCCATCCATAAAATCTCTGCAGGTACTTTCTCCAGCGGGTACAGGGGCAGAAACATCCTGATGCAAAGTCATCAGCGTATCCTCAGCATACGTCTTAGTGACGTCTATGTTCCCCACAGAGTAGAAACAACCAAAGTTTTGATCTCTCCTTCCCCAAGCAGGATTTACTTTCACCAACAAAGGTCCTTCAGAGAGCTGAAATTTGTGTTCCCCAGCCGAGCTTTATAATGTTAAACAATTTATAACCTCCTCCCGGGTAGAGTTTATTTCTATAACTGCAGAAGTTCAGGCCCCAACAGATTTTATGTCTCTACATCGGCATAATCTCCCAATAAAACATCCTCTCTCCATAGAGTTATCCTCAAGCAGAGTCAATCCCCGGCAGAACATTCTAAAACAGAAAGACGAAATATCTTCATCATCCCCAGCAGAAACAAAGAATTCTTCCTCCTAATATTCTTCAGCAGAAGTTCGGGATTTACTTTACCAGACTAAGAAATATCTCAATAGAATCCCATGTTCATACATCATGGCATGCGTATACACATCACATAATCTCATTTATTTTGAGAACATCATCACAATTCATTTCATACATCATGATATTGCATAAGACTAACTCTTTACCTTTTTCAGGGAAAAGATCAAATGAATAAACACTGTTGGCTACTTATGTGACACGGTAGTCTTCTCAAAAAGCTACGTCTAACGAAAGGCTATTTCAGCATTTTCCTCAGAAAGATGTCCTCAAAAGACCTTCTCTGGTTCAGTCAGATTGATACTAAGATCTCTCTGATTCCTACTCCAGTTGAAGATGACCCAAGACTTTTGTCTGGTTCATTTGAATCGATCCTAAGATTCGTCTGATTTCTATTCTAGTCAAAATTAATTAAAGACCTTCTCTTGTTCACTCAGATCGACACTAAGATCTCTCTGATTCTTATTCCAGTTGAAGATATTCCAAGACTTTTATCTGGTTCAGTTGAATCGATACTAAGATTCTTCTGATTTCCATTCCAGTCAAAGTTGATCCAAGCCCTTCTCTGGTTCAGTCAGATCGACACTAAGATCTCTCTGATTCCTATTCTAGTTTAAGATATTCCAAGACTTTTTTCTGGTTCAGTTGAATCGATCCTAAGATTTTTCTTATTCTTATCCAGTCAAAGTTAATTAAAGACCTTCTCTAGTTCAGTCAGATCGACACTAAGATCTCTCTGATTCCTATTCTAGTTGAAGATATTCCAAGACTTTTGTCTGGTTCAGTTGAATCGATCCTAATATTTTTCTGATTCTTATCCAGTCAAAGTTAATTAAAGACCTTCTCTGGTTCAGTCAGATCGACACTAAGATATCTCTGATTCTTATTCCAGTTGAAGATATTCCAAGACTTTTTTCTGGTTCAGTTGAATCGACCCTAAGATTTTTCTGATTCTTATCCAGTCAAAGTTAATTAAATACCTTCTCTGGTTCATTCAGATCGACACTAAGATCTCTCTGATTCCTATTCCAGTTGAAGATATTCCAAGACTTTTGTCTGGTTCAGTTAAATCGATCCTAAGATTTTTCTGATTCTTATCCAGTCAAAGTTAATTAAAGACCTTTTCCTGGTTCAGTTAAATAGACACTGTTGTACCCCAAAATTTGCCCTCTCATTTATCAAGAATTTTCTCACAAAGATCTCTCTTGGTTCAAGAATGCACTAGGGTTGATCAGCTCAAGACACCTCCTTAAGCACTGATGGCCAAAATTAGGGTTTGAGATTGCACAAGGATATTTGAACTTCCAATACCCCATATGAATTTCATGTATCATTATGGACCATCAAGATTACTCATGTCAAGTTTCAAGCTTTGGATCACACTTTTGACCAGTCAATTGAGCAGTTGACCTAAAAATAAATTGTATTGGAAAAAAGTCAACTATGGCCAATTTACAGTCAAACTTCATAATTTTTTATCCACACCAACATTTTAAACTCATATATATCATTTGATCAAGTTTGGACCATAATTCCTCAAGAAATTTGACCAAATCTTCAAAAGGGCAAGATGGTCAAAATTAGGGTTTATACTGGGAAAGGGCAATTTCTGATTTTTTTTACCTAGAAAATGGTCAATTGGTTTGAAGCATGATTTCAAGATTTCAATTGCATGATTTGGACCTAATAACATGGCTCAAAACATTGCAAGTCCAATGGATTGACAGATGAATTTCCAGTCAACTAATCAAAAGTTAATTGTACACTAAAAAGTCAAACTTTGACTTTTTGGTCAAAATTCAATGTCAATGATAAGCATGTAAAAATATGAAACTTATTAATCAAGAAATCAAAAAGTCAAGATTTCATTTTGAAAAGTCAAAGTTTTCTAACTTCGAAATTTTTCTAAGTGTCCAAACTTCATGTTTTTTCATAACTTTAAGCCAATTTTTCACCATGATGCAAGATGATTCAAAAGAAACTTTAAACATGAAAGTTGTGGATCTCCATGATATATACAACATTTCTTCATAAAACTTCTCCTAAAAGTGCTTGGATATTAAGTTATTAATTCATAAAGTCATGGTCATGAAACAAAACACGTAGTGAAATTTTGCCCTAATTTGATCAGGATTTTGACCTAACTTCATGGCACTTTTTCATATAGTTACAATGGTAATTTTCAAAAGTGATTCAAATATAGGTTGTATATCACATTACAAGCTTTCCAAAACATCCAAGAACTTCTTGAGATCATTCTTGAGCAGGGAGAATCGAAGTGATGAAGTTAGGGTTTTATCACTTGAATTACAAGTCATTTTTGATGAACACATGAACCAAATCAATGCTAGGCTGCATAATCTTTGCTTTTCAGGCCTAAAAATTGTTTGTCACTCCATATTTAAATGTTTACAAAGTTGTTATGGATTTGATCCAAGCAATTGAGCTATTATCCAAGTTGCATTTCCATTAATGGCACAAAGTTAACATTGTCATTCTTGTAAAGCAAGCTTTTTGCATAAAGTCCATTCTTGAGCCTCTAGCTTGTTCCCTTTGATCACACACCATCCGCATAGTCAAAATCAAGCTTGTTTAAAGCATAACAACTCTATGAACCAAGTACAAGGCATGGAAACTTGTTTTTATCAAAAAAATCACATGTTGAACTTAAACATGCAAATTTGAATCCTGATCAACTAGAGCACTCCAAACTTGTTGCTTATAAATAAAGTCACAATTTGTGAGCTAAGGGACGAGTTTGAGCACCCTGAAACACTCCCAAATTCCCTCTAGCCATAAATTACACTAAAAACTCCATTGATACACAGTTTTGACCTTAAACTTGTATCTCTCATTTCCCTTGTGCGTTTTCCCTCAAATTCATTCATAAAGCTTCCTTACATAAAATACAACTCATCCCCATCCTTATTCCAGAACTGTAACACCATTTACCATAACCTCCATAACCAAAAAACAGAGTCTGTAACTTGACTTCTCCAGGCCATTTCAGCCACTCTCAACCCAAGCAAACCATTGCATTAGCTTTCTAGGGACTTGAGGAAGCTAGCCTGATCATCACCACTGCCTGAAACAAGCTCAAATCCATTTCACGATTTCCAGTTTTGAGGTATTTTTCTTGAACTTCTATCTTCATATTTAGGCATTGTTAGGCTTGCATTTGTGAAGATAAAATGTAGACATCATTACCCTGAAACTATACATGTCCATAGATTTCATTTATTTTGATTGAGCTAGGAGAATTTTGAGTTTGAACTTTCTTAGATATTTAGGTCAGAATTTGGTACTTGTATATGATTAGATTCGTATGGAAAAATGGAGCCACTTTCATGTTTGCATCTTTCATTTTTGTTGAGAAATAAGCAAGTTACAGGATCCATGGCTGGAGGTTGGAGATGAAGTCATTTTCAGAACTTGACTTGTGTTATGTATTATTTTTTTTGCTAATGTTAACGGATGTATATCCACCCCAGTGGTAGAAGCGCGCGTCTGTGACTTGAGGGACCTGGGTTCGAGCCCCAGTGGTACCCTTTTGGTTTTTTTTTTACATTTTTCTTTGCATTCTGACTTTTTGGACAAGGCGTATGGGCCTCCTTTGGGCTTTTTACTTTCTTTTCTTACTGCTAACCCACATGTTTCATTTACACACCCCTGCTTCAAAATATAAGATTATATTCCCTCGATGACACTATCTATGTTGCCTTTCAAATGATCTTAGTCCCTAAAAGAGAATGCTAAGATACCTTGTAACATTGCTAATCATGGTTATACGATGACCCACACCCATCCCGTTTACATCCAATTAAATGGTAAGATAACAATATCAAAGGAAAATAAAGTGAACAAGAAAGACTTTTGAAGCAGGTAGAATGCTCCTAATTACTTGCTCAATTTCTTCAAAACATCCTTTCTATTTTCAAAACAAACACCTACACTTTCAAAACATCTTACAAACTTGAAAACATTTTCAAAAGATCAAACATCTTTCTATACATTCTTACGAACGAGAATCATTACAAAGATTGCCTAAACAATGGCCTCTTTACAAAATACTTTCAAAAACCATTCAAAGCACAATTTCAAAAAAAAAACAAGTGATCTAGCAAGTAACTAAGAGCCCATGGAAAACCATGGATGAAAAGGGTGCTAATAACTTCCCTTTTCATAATCTACCCCCCGAACTACAGAAATAAATCTCAAAGGTCTTTCCTGTGCTTTTTCACCTTTCCTTTTGGATAAAAGAAAAGCCGGTGGGGACTCTTGCAGACTGCAACATTTACGATCAAACGCAAAACCTTCAAGTCAGTTCTCCCACCGTATCACAGACACTAAATTTTTTCTGATTCTTATCCAGTCAAAGATAAACCAAGACCTCTGCTGGTTCAGTTTGAATCGACCTTTGATTTGTTACTGATTCTTTTCCGGTAGACCTTTTTCTGGTTCAGTTAAATCAACACTAAGATTTTTCTGATTCCTATCCAGTCAAAGATAAACCATGACCTCTGCTGGTTCAGTTCTAATAGGCCATTGATTTGTTAATGATTCTTTTCCGATAGATCCTTTATATGGTTCAATTAAATCGACACTAAGATTTTTCTGATTTCTATCCCAGTTTGAGAAACTGTAAAGCCTAGAGTATGACCAGACAACAGTTTAATCTCATTTCCTCAGTAAATCGTTGTGAAGCCTGGAATACGACCGGATAGCAGTCAGCCTAATCATCCTAAGTAAGTCACTGTGAAGCCTGGATCCTGACCAGATAGCAGTTCACTTCCATCTCTTCAGTCAAGAGATGACTCCCCAGTAGAGTAATGTACAAACAAATCCCATAGACTTTATTCCCCTAAAAACACATCCCTCAGCGGACTCCTCCTCGGACAACAGGAGCAGGAATCCCCATAAAGAGACTCCTTACAAAGTCAACATCTATTTTAGATGGCATCTTTAAGCCCATCTCCGACGACTCTCCGTCATATTCCTTGGATGGCATCTTTAAGCCCATCTCCGACAGTCTTCTATCATCTTTTCCAAATGGCATCTGTAAGCCCATTCTCGATATTATTCACCAGCAGTCTCACTTTGGGCGAGTGCAAATTTCTGGGCACTCTAGTGTTCAATCATCTTCCACTTTTAAATCACGAAAGGCATACAAGCCAATCTACATCTTCAGGTTTAAGAAGATTGAAAAGGGAAAGCTATTGTACCCAAAAAATTTCCCTCCCATATTCACACAAGACATACTCCTAGAGGTTCCCAACTTGCCCTAAGTTGACCAAGAGTTTACCAGACAATTCTCCTCCTAAGGCAATGAACCCCCAACCAGGGTTTGAATTTTCATCAAGATGGTTAAGCTACAAGGATCCCAAATGTTCTCCATTGTCCTAATATTCCCTCAAGGTCATCCATGCCAAGTTTCATGCCTTTCTAAAAAAGGTTGCTCGGTCAATTGCTCAAGTATTAGAAAATCAATTGTGCTAGGTCAAAAGTCAATTGTGGCCCATGTATAGTCAAACTTCAAGATTTTTGGTCAACATCAATATTTTGAAGTGTTATCCATAATTTTATCAAGGGTTGATCATGAATACTAGGGAAAAGCTCCTAACTCATCAAAAGTCAAAAATGGCAAATTCGGGTTTCTATAGGAAAAGTCAACTAAACTTTGACCAAGCATAACTTTCTCATACTTTGTCAGAAATTCCCCAACCAAAGCTCATTTTGAAGGGAATCCAATGCCATACAACTCCTCTTCATCCCTCAAGTTTATGAAATTCACCATTTGAAAGATACAAGTTCATACATTACAGGTCATTTTTAGAAAGACAACAAAAGGCACTTTTTCCCAAGACCTTTTACATCAAGATAAAGTCTTCAAATGAAATTTTGGTCAAAATAGGGATTGAAGTATACATATTGGGATTTCCAAAAAATCAAAGATCATCATCATGAAATAAAAATTGAGCAAGTTATGGTTTGCACAAGTTGGTCAAATTTGTGAAAAATGCATGAAGTCAACTTTGAGCAAAATTGCATTTTTAGGTTAATGGACCTAACTTTTAGGGTTCAAACATGTTTATGACATAAACAAGGATCTTTAAATCTAACCATACACTATTTTTATTTTTATTTCTATTTATTTAAATTTTTATTCATTTAAATATGAATTAAATCAAATAAATTAAATAAAAATACAAATGATAATGGACCATGACATTTGGGTTTGATTTGATCTATTATAAGGCCCATATTTTTGTGCAAGATACATCCAAAGGGACCAGGTTCATGCAACTGACCAAATAAGCAAAGATATCATAAATACAGACATTTTTCAATGTGTTTTATCATTGTCTCCAAGGCCATGAATGCATTGATTCTTTACCATGTTTGTTCACTCATATCTTCCCACTATAAATACATGACATTACAAGGCAAAGGGAGCACGAAATTCCTCCCCAAAAACCTCTCCAAAAGCTCTTCAAAAAGCTCTCCAAAAATCATAGAATTGGTGCAAGTCATATATCAAGGTTCAAGTCTCTCTCGATTGACACCAAGCCTCAAACCATCCTCCTGAAGTCCCCAGGAGTCTTACAAGGCCCAAGAGCGGTCCATCACACGCCTAGCACGCCCCCATTTAACAACACTGGTTTGGTAAAATTTTAAACTTCGAATCTTTAATTTTAATAATATTTAATGGCATGCTAACATTTGTTTGAGTTTATATAGAACAATTATAGATGGTTGAATTAAAGGTTCCGTACAAGAATCTGAAAACACCATGGTTAGGGTATGAAGCGTTCAAAGATTCGGGCCTAGGGATTTCTGATGATTGCATCCCCTGTTTACTTTTGCTACTAGGTCCATCTTTATTTTCTTGTTTTGTTCATTTTATTTATTTCTTTTAATTCCTTTTTTTTATTTTAATCAATAAATAAATATAAAAATCACATAAAAATAGATTTAGAATTTTTCTTAATTAAATTTTAATTTTGGTAAATTAATTAAATAATCACTTTAACTTTTTTTAAATTAAAATTAATATAACTTAGGTTTAATTTAATTTTAATTCATTTTCCTTTTCATAACAAAAATACCAAAAAAAACATAGAATTAATTTCTTTTCTTTAAATTTCACGTTTCTTTAATAATTAACCTTTTTTATTTAAATATAGATCTAGATCAATTATTTTTTAACTTAAACCATTTTCATAAATTAAAACAAAAAACAAACAAAATATTTTCTCTTAGGATTTTATAGATGTCCTTTCAATTCGTGCGTTTATCTTATTCTCGCATCTTTTATAATATTGTACCTGCTGATGGGATGTAATAGATTAAATTATGACTTTACTGCTTTTCTTTATTTTCTTTCCCCCATTTGGACATGTAAATTCCCCCTCCCTGAAAACATTGTAATAGCGTAGATTTAAATTCCCGCACTTTAAATTTCTGCTAAATATTAATTGTTAGTAAGTAGGTGTATATGACAAGATTAATCAAATTAATCCTTAGATCACTAACATAAGATAAATATCTGAAAAAGGCACTATTGCATACTTGCACCCTTATGGTACTCCTTACTTGGTTGCCTCGGAAAACAATGATCATGTCCCTCGAACGTAGGGATATCTTAGCAAAGACCCTCAATCTAAAAGTTATCATAAAAGATCATAGTCTCTTACTGTGCCTCAAGTTGCTTACGAGAAATGATCATGTCCTTCGATGTTGCCTATATGATGACAGTCCTTTCGAATGCTAAGATATTCTTACCTGTTGCCTTCAATGACCATAACTTCCCTTTCGATAGTCCCTCAACATCCAACGATAGGGCTACCTACTCATTAATAGTAGGATAGCACTATCTGAAGGAAAGGAGGAAAAGAACACCCTTTTTTCGAGTAGGTAGATAACTGTTAGGTACTTGCTCAAAACTAAACTTCTCACACTTACACACTTTAAAAAAACTATTTTCAAAAACGCTTTATCACATTCTTGAGGACTAATACAAGAGTTACTATAAAGTAAACAAAAATCTTTCAAAATATACAAACACAAACAGTTTCAAAAAATGAGTAAGTATCTAAGAGCCTGTGGAAAACCATGGATGGAAAGGATGCTAACACCTACCCTTTCCATAATGTACCCCCTTACTCAGAAAATCTCGAAAAAGGTCTTTTTATGTTCTTTTCACCCTTTCCTTTGTTAGATAAAAGAAAAGTCGATGGCGACTCTTGCTTACCACGACATTTGCAAAAAAAAAACACAAAAAATGTATTAACAATTGATTCTGCCACTGTATCACACCAATCAACAGACCCGACGGTGATCATTAAAAACACAAATCATAAACCCTAAGATGTTTCCCCAAACTCTTCATCAGCAAGGGTACTCCAAACTATATTCTCATTACTCCACTCTTGGGCCCTTTTAAAGATCTCCTCCGTTGCTTCGATCTTTGGTCTCTCAATTAGATCCTTGATGAGTACATACTTTCTATTGATAATGCTTTCCAGATGATCAATCTCTTCTTGAAGTTGGAGGCCATAAAAATCTTCTTGCTGCTCTTTATCTTCAGACTTCGTGACCTCAACTTGAACTGGCATACAAACATTGTAATTGATGGTACTCCTCTTTCTAGTGTCCATTTATGAGTAATGAGCTTGATACGAGAATCAAAGATGAAGTTCCCGTGAAATGAAATGACCACATGTGTTACAAGTATGTCATGATGTTTATGAATGCATGAATGTATGGCTATGCAACAAACACATACAAGGTTCAAAGGTTTAACGTCACAAGCATGGAGTCAAAGGTAAGAACCAACCCGCAAGGTATGTACTAAGGGTTTATCACCTGCCGAACAAGGTTCTAAAAGGTTCCTAGAGTCTACATCTTTCCTTCGGTTATTACCAACATCCCAATTACTCAGTAATTAGTAATATTCGCAAGAAAAACTCGTCTGAGTGCAACATCGCATGAAAATTACTTCCAGATTACTCCGTCATAGTCTCCGCACTACATCTAAAATGACCAAGACGGGTTAGGGGTTCTACGGCTCCTAGCTTGTCTGGATCCCAGGTCGAGAGCAGCAATGTCTTCCCGATTACTCGGTAAACAAATACTACAGTCAAAGGGGCCTCCACTGGTTGGGGGATCTCATGCCTCCTTTTTCAGGATTACTCTCTCAAAGTTAACATGACTATACCGTCCGTCCTATTTTAAGTGTACTTAGTCCGGGTATAAGACTTGTCCGGTGTAATCAACACCCAAAGAAACAACAAAATAACACATATAAGCAAACAAGAAATAATAACAAAACCAGATATAACAAATTAGGTTTAACCCACTTAAAAATTTTTTCCCAAGCAGAGTCGTCAATTCTGTAGCGGTGAAAATCAGAGATCAAGCTATTAATTAACTTGACTCACTATTGTACCCCAAAATTTTCCCTCCCATATTCCTCAAGATTTGTCAAGAATAATCTTCAAGTTGCTCAAGTTGGCTCAAGGATTGGACAGTCAAGTCACCTCCTAAGGCAGTCAAGTCAAAATTAGGGTTTTGTGTTGCATCAAGGTCCTCACATCCAAATGACCTCAAGTGCTCCCAAAGGTCCTAATAGGTTCATAATCTCATCCATGTCAAATTTCAAGCCTTGTAGAGGAAGTTTGGTCAGTCAATTGCTCAAGAGACCCAAAAGTCGACTGTGTTAGGGCAAAAGTCAACAGTGACCTACAAACAGTCAAACCTTAATATTTTTTGTCAAAACTCTAATTTTGAAAGTTAATTCATCATTTGATCAAGGGTTGATCATGATTCATCAAGGATTTCTCAAGATTCATCAAGATTCAAAAGTTGCTAAATTAGGGTTTTGTAGGAAAAGTCAACTCAACTTTGACCAAGCATAACTTTCTCATACTTTATGAGAAATGACCCATCCAAAGCTCATTTTGAAGAGGATGCAATCTCCTACAATCCATCTTCACACCTCAAGATCAAGAAATTCTCTCAAAAAAAGTTACAAATTTGGATATTATAGGTCATTTTTGAAAGTTAACAAAAACACCTTTTTTTCCAAAGCTTATAACTTGAGCATGGAACATAAAAATGACGTGAGACCAAAATGGTTGATTATAGGACATCTCAAAGTTTCTAAAAAGTCAAATTACACATCCAAAAGTTCAAAATTGAAGAAGTTATGCATTGTTGAATTTGGGCATTTTTCCAAAATTGCCAAAAGTCAACTATCCTCAAAACTCCAATTTTTGACAAAAGGGCCCACTTTTTTCCATTTGATTTAGTCTTTTTATGCCACACACGTGTCCCATATTTAATTTCATAACTAAACACTTATTTTTCTATTTTATTTAATTTTTATTGATTTAATTCATTTTAAATCTATATTAATTCAAATAAAATCCAAAAATTATTGAATTGGTATCTTTGTGATTTGTACAGCTTGCAAATATCATGTGACAACCAACCAACTCGTGCCAAGGCTCATTCAAGCACAAAATCTCAGATTTGGCTTATTTTTGGAAAGCTTTTCAATGGTGATAAAATCCAATCTTCAATCTTGAATGTACTTGATTTCAGATAAAAAAACCCACCCTAATTCACTCTATAACATTCACATAAGCCTCACAAATCAAATTCACGCATAGAACTCTGCAGAAACGGCCATACCACTTTGCAAAAATCCTTGAAAAAGTGTGAGATCAAGAACCACATTGGAGGCAGATTCAGACCAAAAGAAAGAGGCAACTCTCTTCCTTGATACCTAGTGGATATACCTATCAAAAGGGAGTCTTTCCATCGCCCATAACACACTGTAAATCTCCATGAACTTTGCTCTGCACATGGAATCGTAACTCGGTTTTCTTGCATCTTTGTGCCAAATTTCTTGCATATTTGTACTGACCATTAAATTCCTAAGCAAACTGCATTATTTGATTTTATTTTCGTGACCTCTAACCCCATATCCAGAACCTAGGGTTCTTGTGTATGTTTTTAGGCGTTTTGTGTGCAGGTTAAATCAAGGCCAACAATGGCCATGAATGAGTTCAGGAGAGTGAGACGAGTACAGTGGTACTCTTGGATTCCATTTTTGTGGCCTAGGGAGTATTTTAGAACCATCCCACGAAACTTCCTGCGGATAAAAATCCGCAGGTAAATAACCAGTCTTTTGATGAAGAAGACGATAGCGTGTCTCCATGTGATTGGTCCATTTGAATATTAGCGTGTTTTTTAGGGAATAGTTGTTAGTTTGTTTTATAATATTTAATTGCTAATCCAATAACAGGTTAACATCTTGGTTCAGTTGGTAGCACGCTAATTGATTTGTCCCTTGGGACCTGGGTTCGAATCCCAGGTCCCCCAAAACCTTGTTTATTTTTCTTCTTCAGGTATTCCCATGTGACGTTCAAAGAGTGGACTATTATGCGCTTGCAGACCTGGAAGGCTACGTGGCTTGCAAATCAGATCCAATGGCCAGGCTAGAGTCATCATCATGTCCTCAAGTCAATGCACGCCTAGCAAATCCAAAAAGTCCAACGAGGCTGCTTGTGTTTGGGCCTGGAAATTGCAACTCAAACACCTTCTTCAGGCCCAGCACCCCCCAAAGTTTGCTTATGTTTTTATTTTCTTTTCATATTTTTTTTGCTTTTTATTATTATTATCTTAATCAATTAGTTAACAAACTAACTTTTTTTATAAAATCAGAAAACACCAAAAATAATATTTATTTATTTCATTATTTATTTTTGTAAATAAAAATTAACCAATTAATTTAGTTTTAAATTAGGTTTAATGATAATATATTTTGCAATAAATTAAAATTGATTTAGAATTAGGGTTTTGATATATTTTTACTTTTATAATTTTATTTCCTTAATTAAAATAAAAAACTCAAAATTATTTTCTTTTAATTAACTAATTCCATTTTTAATTTAGACTTAATTCTTAATTCAAAAAATAACAAAAAAATAATAATATGTTTTATTTGACAAAAAGGGTCAAAACCCTAGGACTTTCCGATTCAATTTCTCTCGTGCGAATTATTTTTGATCCATATAATTGTAATTGCTCCAAGGATATAATAGTTTTAATTTAGGACTTTTATTTATCGCTTCTATTTACTTTTCGCATTTTAATTTTCAAGGGTTTGTTTTTGGCGATGTAAATACCCGACGCCTTGTAATAGCTTAGATTTAAAATTCCCGCAATTTAATTTCCGCAATCATTAACTGTTAGATGTTTGAATAATAGGCTGTGCATGACAAGATCTATCTTAACTTAAAATCAACAGTAGCTCACCATGACATGTAAAGATAACATAACTGAAAAACAATACACTCGCACATGCCACTCCTAGGGTACACCTCACTTGGTTTCCTCGAACGTGGTCATTGAGTATAGGAAGTTTTAGAGGTCGCTCTCTTGTCCAAAGATCATAAGTTGCCTCGAAACGGCTGCCTCGGATAAAATGATCTAAGACATTAGGGTTACTGCTAAGGCATCCTAACATTGCTTTAGTGACCACACGTCCCTTAATCGAATTGACCCGAAAACTCCAACGACGATGCTACCTACTCCTCAATAGTGGGATAGCGTTGTCTAAAGGACACTTGTACAGTTTAATTCCTTTTTGAGTAGGTAGAGGTTCTTAAGTACTTGCTCTTTTGAAAACAAAAATAAAACTTTCCGCACTTACACTCTCTTCAAAATAAAAACTCTTTTCAAACCCACAAACACAAAGAAAAGCAAACTTTTGAAAACATAATGAGCAAGTACCTAAGAGCCCGTGGATAACCACAGATAGAAAGGGTGATAACACCTTCCCTTTCTATAATCTACCTCCCGAACCCGAGAAACATCTCAAAAAGGAATTTTTCTGTGCTTTTGTCCTTTCCTTGTTGGATAAAATAAAAGACGGTGGCGACTCTTGCTTACCGCGACATTTTGCAAAAATAAACGCAAACGCGAACCAGCATTCCAAAACAGTCAGTTCTATTCCCACCGATCACACTCACAAATAAGCAAGAGGCGCCACCGCGCTTTATTATTTCCAAGGGAAAAGGGAAAAGTGCAAAATAAAACTCATAAATATACAAAGTAAGTGCAATATTAAAAGTAAAGAAAAATACAATGCATTTGAAAGAGATCGAAGGTTCGGGGGTTGGTTATACAAAGGGAAGGTACTAGCACCCTATGTATCTATAGTATCCTATAACAACCTTTTGAAATATCTATTTTTGGTTAAAATTGGTTTGATTGCTAAATGAGTGTGTGGATGAGATTTTGAAAATGCAACGACCTAGTGTCAAAGTTTTTGGCTTAAAAGAGGTGCGGGTTTTTTTTTTAAATTAGGGTTTATAAGAGATTTGTTTTTAGATTAATAAAACTAAAAAAAAAAGTACAAAAGGGGTTTCACATAATCGTATTAAATATATTCGACGACATGAAGTCAATGAATTCGATTTTACATTTGGAGTTAGACAAACAAAATATAAAGACTAAATGATCGACAAAGGGAAATTAAAAAATAACAATTAAATAACTAAATAATTTACAACCAAAAATTAAATAAAATTAAGAAAGACAAAATTATACTAATATATATATATTTTGGTATCTTTTAAAGAGGGCAAGAAAGAAATAATTATAATCATAATCTTATAGTTTTTTTGTATTTTTTGTATGGATTTTTAAATGAAAATAAGGGAAAAGACTTAAAAAATAGAAATAAAAAATAAAGTGAGCAAAGAGAAGATAAATGCTCAAGTGAGCAAAGAAAAAATGCATAAAGTAAAGAAAATAAAATACTATGGATGATAAATGACATAAAATTAAAGAGAAGAAAATATAAAATGCGGAAATATAAATGATATTAAAGTAAAGTTAGTACAATATAAAGTTAATAATCTGATTTGAGATAAGTATAAATTCATATAGAACATAGAATATATGTACCCATACATGTTAGAGAAATGACACGTTGAAGTTCATTCTCTTATACATGTAGTACAATTAACAAAAATAAAGGATCAAGACAAAGTCAAGGAAGATACATTATGACAAACTTATCATCAATTCCAAGTACCTTGAATGATCAAATGACCATTTAGAGGTAGATTGGAAATGATGAAAGTTTATCCAATATCCAACAAGCTTAGATGAACTAAAAAAGCTCAAATGCTTTCCAAATTGATCTAAATAAAAATAAAAATAAAATAGATATAGAAGAATAAGATGAAGTCTATAATAAAAATAGTATAAATGTTATAACTTTCTCAATTTTTCATGAAATTAAACAAATGAATAATGAAAGTTTATCTACTCAATCTCAAGACCAATGATGCATGCTCAAAATAAGTAAATAAACAACAAAAAATTACAGAAAAAAATAAAAATTAAACAACAATTAATCACTTTTACTTTTAGAGGTTCAAAAACACTTTTCAACTCTTGATTTTGAATCAATAGAGTTTCCTTCCAAAATGGTGATAATTATGGTACTAAATAAATAAATAAAGAGTAAAAATGCAATAGAATTAAATAAAGAACAAGTATAATAGCCTACCTATTCAATAAAAGTAAGAAATGACTTGAAAGAAAATGAAGAGAAAAAAAGAAGAGAGTTTTGACTTAGTTTAGTGAATGATTTATGGTATTGTCTCTTCAAATGAAAGAAAGAAATGTCTTATTTATATGGTGAATGAGGTGGAGTGTTGATGTGGCAATCCATGTGACGTTATAAGAATGGTTCTTGGCCATTGATAAGTCCAAGTTGACAATTCATGTGAAGTATTTGTACTACATTATAGTGGTCCAAACTTTTCTTTATTGACACAAAAAACAAAAGGACAAAGTAATAATAATAATAATAATAATAATAATAATAATAATAATAATAATAATAATAATAATAATAAAAACTAAAAGTGTTAATAATAATAATAAATACAAAATAGAATATAAAAGAGACATTAAATTAACTATTTATGATTTTTTTTAATTAAAATAAATGAAAATATAAATACAAATTAAAAGATAAAAAATAAAATACATATAAGAAAGTAAAAGGACTTATATAAATTTTTCTATATTTTTTTGAAATAAATGATACCAATATATAAATTTAAATTAATAAAAGAAAATATTTTTGATAATTTTTTAGTAAAGAGGTAAAAATAGTAAATAAAAAAATAACATGATGTTAAGTATATTTTTTGTGATTTTTAAATGGAAAAGAAATCATGAATAAAATACAATAAAAATCAAATTTCACTAAATTCATAAACGACTTCTAACGTTTTTATTTTTTCGTGGTTTTTCAAAGTATAATCAGCTCTTGACTTGTAAAAAGAAATTGTAGATGATGTCAAGGAGAATCATATATAAAATGAACAGCTCAAAAATGTCAAAATTTGAAAAAGTTACAAATTATTGAAATCTAACTCAAGAATTGGCAAAAAATAGGTCAAACTACTCGTGAACACTTGTTATGCAATGATGTAAATGGAGGGTGGGATCTTAGGTCAAAAATTGGGGTATGACAGGACCTGTTTGAAAAATAATACAATTATTTCTTGTGAATACTGCATAAAAATCATTTTGGAGATTTGACAAACAAATAGAAGCATTCGGTAAAATATCAAAGAGCATTTTGGTTAGAAAAACATTGGGAAAAAATCCACACCTGCGTCCATGTCTATGTCCATGCCTATGCCTGCGATACAATCATCAAAATCTTGCTGACACTTATTCATCTTATTCGAATCTACTCAAAGATACCACAACAACGCAACATACAATGTTGGGGAGTCGATGACACCGAAAAATTCAATGGTTTAAAAATGGAGAATATTAAAACATTTACAAAAAAATTCGGTGCATATACAAACTTTTGAGGCATATACAAACATTTGGGGCATATACAAACATTTGGTGCATATACAAACATTTGATGCATATACAAAAAAAAATTCAGTGCATATACATTTTGGGTTCCATATCAATCTAGGGAATTATGCATATACATCATGTTCGACATTTTTCAAATCCGTCTTGGTTAAAATACTAACTTTTCTTGGGGCCCATTGTTGAATTATCTTGTCCACAAAACAAACAAGCACCTTGGTTGAGAACAGACACAACCGGTAAACTCTGATCTTATCTTTGGTTTAGTTATCTAAGATTCGATTACCAAAACACTTTTCAAGTATCTATCCTCTAGGTTGTGATAGGTATGCAAATTATAGGATTTATATTATTCATCCTCTAGGTCGTGATGAATACATAAGTCTATTCTCGTGTCATTTATCCTCTAGATCGTGATAAACGCACAAATTTATCCTTGTATTATCTATCCTCTAGGTCGTTGAAGGTATACAAATTATCAAGGTTATGATATTTATCCTCTAGGTCATCATAAATACATAAACTTACTCTCGTGTTGTTTATCCTCTAGGTCGTGATAAATGCACAACTTTATCCTCGTATTATCTATCCTCTAGGTTTTGATAGGTATGCGAATTATCAGGATTATGTTGTTCATCCTCTAGGTCGTGATGAATACATAAGCTTATCCTCGTGTCATTTATCCTCTAGGTCGTGATAAATGCACAGGTTCATCTTCACATTGTTTACTCTCTAGGTTATAGTAAATATACAAAATCTGCGATATAATTTATTGTGTTAGTCTCCATGCGATAATGTATTATCAAGCTCTATTTTATTCATCCCCTAGGTTGTGATGAATAAACAAACATGCATTATAGCTTACTATGTGAGTCTCAAAGCATTAGTAAATCAGTTTTCAAAACTTGTGTTACTTTCCTCCTAGGTTATATGCAAAAAATATATATTCAATCTCTTTTCTAAGTATTGACGAGTTATTTGCGTCGTCGTATCTAAGTCAAATCAAAACTCTTTGTTCAAACTCTGGTAAGATGATACATCGTCATCTTTGCCTACTTTTTTGGACTCTTGGGGACACTGTACAATATTTCTTGAGTCAAATTTTAGGGTCTTCCATAAATTTAATAACCCTCCAATTTGGATGTGCGAGACCTGAGCATTCTCGCACCCTCAATCGAAGAGCAATTAAATAGGGGAAGTTGTCATACCCCAAATGTACCCCTCTAATAATCATTTTATTTTTATTAGTCATATAGAATTTTGGCGCAATTATTTACTAGCTTATATCACTTTGTTTAGAAGCAACGTAAAATCAGGGGGCGTATATCTTTTTGTCAAAAAAGACATATGGTTCAAAATTAGTCTGCTAGGCCAATTAGGGGTATTTCATTTGTTTTAAATAATAAGAAGGGTGTGTCATTTAATTAAGGGGTTTATGGGTTTTCTAAATTAGAAAGGTCCATTAAGTTTTTCTCATATTTTATAACAAAGAAGGGGTGTATGTTTTCTGAACTTTTTGTTTCATTTTTAAGGGTCCATTCTGCTAATGGCCCATATACTTTTTGTTTCCAGATAATAAGAGGGGGAGGTGTGTATTTAAGTTTTATCTTTATATGGCCCATTAAGGTTGTTACTCATTTTTTTATATAATGAAGAAGGAGGGTGTATTTTTTTAGGGACGACCCATAACATTTTCGTAGGCCCATTGAATTAGAATGAGCTAGAGATTAATTTCTGATTTTTTGGCTATATCATCAATATTATTAATATTATTATTATTATTAATATTATTATTATTATTATTAATATTATTATTATTATTAATATTATTTTTATAAACATTATTATTTTATATTATTATTATTTTTCTATTTTTTCTGAAACATTGACTAAGTTAACAAAGGGACAAGAAACCATAATTCATAATGTATCCACGGAGGCCGTTTATCATCTTCGTCATTAAGCTACCGAGAATACACAAAGCCCAACTCAATCGAATCACAACTGAATCAAAACTAAATCAAATTAACATAATTTAATAGACTGAACATTATACATAAAATCAGTCCAAATACACAAATCAAATCCAAGATTCTATAACTAAAATCTAATCCTTAGTTTCTAATACAATCTTCAATCAACATCTATATCCGAAAATCATACAAATATTTCCTATTTAATCTAACCCTAAAATTACATAAACCCCTAAAAGTTCTAAGAAAAGGGAGAGAGAAAAATCGTTACCGAAGAAGGACGAAGGAAGAAGTAGAAGAAGAAAGATCTGGGTTTCAATTTTAGAAACCCTAGATCTGTGGTGTCGATGCCATTTTCTTTCAATCCGACATTGCCTCCACCCTCTCGGATACCTGTGAAACAAGGAGAAAAGAGAAGAATAACGATCAGATAGCATAGAGGTTCAAAGAAAGACACAGTTGTAGAGGTACCCGAGCACTTAGCTTATTGCAATTTTGATTATGTTTTGTTGAATTTCCGCAGGGTTTTGGCGATTAGGGTTTGATTCGAGGGTTAGGTTCTATAATCTAGGGTTATGATTATTGAATATCGTCGCTGCTACAAATTTCTTCCACTTTCGGTTTCGACAATGGTGAGTTTTGTTGTTGAAGAGAGAAGAGAGAAGATAGAAAGAAGAACATAAAGAGAGAGAAAGATGAAATGAAGAAATCACGAAAATAAAAATAAAAATATAATATCTCTATAATCCCATGCGACACCCTTTATCATGAGCCCTCACCCACATCCCTCTAATATTGACCAGACAAACACAAATCTCGCATATAAACAATAACGCCATAGGCCTCTCACACGGGATCTAAACAGATCTCTCCTTGTTCAATTTTAGGCCAAGCTCAATTTCTAACCACACCCCATGTTCTTTTTATTTAACTGGTCTGACTGGATTCGTACCCCCCTCCCACGTTTGGATCAAAAACAGACTATTCGGCTCAAGCCCATTACACCGTGAACCCCCCATAATTACTACATAGTGAAAATCCATACCCCCTGCACAATTTAGCCAAATTCAATATCTAGATTTGGGCTTTGATATGCACACCCTTGGTTTTTACTACCCAACGCCAATTTGCACCCCCTGCTATTTGGGCTCAGATTTTCTTTTGGGCCTAAATATATTTGTAGTACACCCCATGTCCTAATTTATACACCCCTAAGCTTAAATAACCAATTTATATAATATTATTTAGTTAATCTATTTTATTTTATTTATTTAATTTGCATATCACATGTTTTTAGCATTTTCATTAAGAATAATTTTTACATAATTATTAATGAATAATTATTAGACTTTTATTGAATATATTTAACATATTTTTAATAATTAGAAAATAGTTATTTATTAATTAAATTCTTTTCTAAATAATAATCCCTTTTTTATTACATTAAACATTTTTCTCATTCATGAAAAATTACTTTCTCATTTCGCATAGCATATTTAAAATATCTAACCAATGAATTACTAACTGCTTTTTACTAACATGATTCAAATTTATATATTTAAGAAAAGGATTATGGAGAAAAAATTTATCGACTGTGAGCTACATCTACAATTCCGTTATTCACACACCTAGACTTGGTTCAAGGAGAATTAGAGATATTTCTATAATCCACAAATAAAAACTAAGCATACAACTACGAACTACAAATTGGGACTCTGATTCCTCATAAGAGGATACGTAGGCATACGATTTAAAAATCGTGTCGAGTTCCCCTAATTAAAATTAAAACCATATCCCTAAACCTTACACTTAAAGCCTAGTATCATTGTGAACAAGGTAGATAAGGGGTGCCTAACACCTTCCCTTCATCTAAAGTGAGTCAACAACTTAGAATCTCTAATCCAAATTAGAGTTATCCGTTATATTCTCTTTATTAGAATAAAAATTAATGGTGGCGACTCAATAATTTTCAGTCGGTTATTGCAAACCGAAAGATGTTTGGTTCCTCTTCTTCTCTTCCCTTTGTGATCTCTATTTGTTAGAGTTTGTATGTAACTTTACCTTGATTATATGTATATTTATTACTCATGATGTTGTATTAAACCTTCTTTACAAATTAATTTTGATGATTGCTTGCTTTATTTGGGTTTGGGTTGTTGTAGACATGTACGGTTCAAATCAAAATTTAGGATGAACATATATTGGGTTTTGATTCTATAAATAAATTAAGGCTTAATATGCATGTGACGGCACTTAATGCCTTCGTGTTGTTTGAGTTGCACGCAGAATCGCCTTCGTGAGAAGTACGGTTAAAATATCACTATGTGTTAGAGATAACCTCTGTGTGGGTAATACGTGATGATATTGACGAGTAGTTTAGGTTGCGTACAACTGGGTAGTAAGTTTAAGTTTTGAAATGGTATACGATATGAAATCTCGCGAGTTCTCTTTTCTCCGAAGAATGAATTCTTTTTCTGTTCATAAGTTTTAGATCCTGCATTTACCTTTAAACCCATTCAAATCCAAACTCATGAATGCGAGACTTGTCGAACAACAATTCAGTAGCACTAATCCATTTTGAGATGATAAAAGATACCTACTCAAGTTTTTTACTTGAGAGCCGCTAACTGCAGCTGTCAATAACTCACACTTAAGGGAGAGACTTTTGGTATAACAAGTGTGAGTTTGAGTTCCACATCGAATGGGAAAGTGAATGTTAAAGATTTTATAAGTAAGAAGACCCATAGAACCAATTCCTTAAGGTTTTAGGTTAATATGTGGTGTCTTTCTCACTTGTGTTGTTGCTCCTAAATCCCGATGTAATGATCCATATACCCCCTCATGAACCAACAAAATATACCCATAAACATAATGCCTTAAGATTTTGAGTGAGTTGTGATGCCCCCTCTTTTATAGTCTTAGAGAATTAGGCGTCTGTGGGTGATTCTGTCTTCCTTGGACTCCATGACATAAAACATAAAGATCAAAAGAAAGGTTAAGACAAGAAGCAAATTGAGTGGTATAATTGTGATAATTAGGTCATTTATCCTATGATTTCCGATATGGAAAAGGACAGGGGAAAAATATAGTGATGATGATTCAAAGGGGGAATAAGATAATTCTGATGAAGAACTCGTTCAGTTGATTATAGATGATTATGAGGAATGTCACCAAAAAAACGCGTGGTTTTGATGGCAGATGATTAAGAGGAATTCCACCAACAAAACCTGTCATGCAAATCTCACTTGTTGGTGAGATCTTCTAGTGTGTTATAAATGGTTAACTATGATGTGTATGATCATTTTGAGATACAATCACTAGGAAGAAATGAAATTTATTTCCTTTATTGATGAGTATAACAAGAAACTTAATTTGGATCCATTTGATCAAATTCAAAGATGAAGTGTTTGATGTGTTAAAAAGGTTTAAGTTGTTATATTGAAATCAAAGTACATACCCAAATACTACAATAAACAACACTTTTTATGACGAAGCTTTCATCTCCAACATTCTATAAACCAAGAGGATATGTCCAGGTAATGTAATGTTTGATTTATTAATAAGATAAACAACATGTTACGTCGAAGTTATAAAATACCGAGGTAACATAACTATAAGTTAGCACCTTTTTATCCATAAAAAATAATCCACTTGTTATCTCGGTTTTTTTTACAACCGAGGTAATATATCTATAAGGAACCTCACTTTGAATTTCTATTTGCGCATTTAAAACCTTTTTCGATGATTTATCATTTGGAGTCTTTTCCCGATGCCAGGTTTTTTTGTTAATTCTCAATAAACAAGAATAGGCAACAATTGAAAAAGTTAATATTTCGTTGATAATAAAAAAATAACATAACAAAGAAAACTAGTCAACAAATTTAAACTTCTTAGTCCACTCAACTTCAACATTACCCCTAACTATCCCTAACTTATGGAAAAGATCAGAAAGAACTCTACCATAAGGTATGAGGAAAGTCATTTCCTCCTGAGAAGTCTTTATCGTTTCCTTCAAGAAGTTGAAAATGGTAAGAGGAAGATTAACTTTGATGTTGTAGGTGATAAATAACAAGAAATGCTTATCCTACAAAGTAAGTGTTTCCTGGTCTTTCTCTCTTGGGTGGAGTTTTGCCACTAGAAGTTAAAACCAAAATTTTACAATTGGGAGTAGAGAAGCAGGACTGGAGAGCTTATTTTGGTTGGCATAAAGTCGGTGTAGGCAGGTTGTATAAACATTGTTGAATTCATAATGTTCAACATGACTACCAAAATCTTCACAGTTGATTGTCATAGCAATTAATGATGGAGTAATAAAGAAATGAGAGCCATTGACATATGACTGAATGATTTCATCATGACCAGCTGACACAACAAAGGCATTTATCCAAAACTCTTTAACGAGATAAGTGTATATGGGGCCATGAAGAATGTGAAAGTAATCATTCAACCTTTGTTTGTTAACAACTTTCCTTAGTTCAAAATGATCGAAATCAATGAAATTAACATACATTTCATTGATAACGAACAACAAATTTGCATTTATTTTTGATAAGAAAAAAAGGACTTTGAAACAACGAAACAAGACAAAGAGAGTTGGTAATGAGATGTTGAAAATAGGAAAAGACTTTGAAACAATGTTTGAAGACACTACGAGTTAGTAATTAGACGTTTAAGAAGGCTCAAAAGCCTCATTTATAATCCAAAAGAGACGTTACAACTTCAATATAGCTGATCATTGCTATTCTAGTGATATGATTTCAATGCATGTGTGCCACGTCGGTGTTCTAACCTCTCTTTTAATTGTATTTTTTATTTGTAAATTAAATGTTTTAACCCGTCGGTGTTCCTAAAAACTGAGGGAAAATTTAGCATAAAAAATTGAGATTTTATTTGTTTTATTTGAATTATTTGTTTTATTAGGAATTATGCTTGATTTTATTTTGTGATCAAAACATTTTCAAAAATCATAAAAAATTTACCATAGGCCAATAACATTTTCTAGTATTTGTCATATTTTTCTTGGAATTTTTTAAAAATGTTTTGAATGGTTTAAAATTTCATAGGTTTAATTATTTAATTGTTCAATGATTTTTTTAAATAGTTCTTTTGATCTAAAAATTCCGTAAAAAATGTTTTGAACTCATAAAATAATGTATAAATTGATTCTGAAATTGGTTTAGCATATTTTCTTTTTTTTATTAGAATTTTAATTTGAGAAGTTTATTTTAAATTTTTGCTTTATATTTTTTATTTTAATACTTCCATTAATTCAAGAATTCTCAAAAAAATCATGCAAGCTTGTTTTTAATCATGGAGTCTGAATATAATTTCATTTTTGACCTCTTGGTGATTTTTGGCCAGGGTTTGCATTTTTGCCCTTAAATAATTGTTTAATTGTTATTTGTTTGTTTAATTTTTATTTTAATATTTCCCTTGATTCAAAAATTCCCAAAAAAATCATGCAAGCTTTTTTTTAATCATGGAGTCTGAATATAATTTCATTTTTGACCTCTTGGTGATTTTTGGCTAGGGTTTGTATTTTTTCCTTTAAATAGTTGTTTAATTGTTAATTATTTATTTAATTTTTATTTTAATATTTCCTTTAATTCAAAAATTCTACAAAAAATCAGGGATGTGTTTTTAATTCTAATATTTGAATATAATTTTGGTTGGACATTTTTCTGACTTTTTGATTAAAGTTCTATTTTGAGATGTGTTTATTTATTTAATTGTCTAATTGTTTGAATTTAATTTCATTTGTGACTTTTCTTCAATTCAAAAAATGTGAAAAAATATATTTTCTGACATTTAGGGTTCCTTGGTGATTTGTATGATCTTGTTTTAAATTGTTTGAATTTTGATCTTACTTAGTCAATATTTAAGATTAAAAGTCAAAAATTAGGGTTTTGTTGCTTATGGTGCAAGTTTCATTTTCAAAACCACTATGCTCTGGATTTTAAATAGAATTCAAGTCTTTATTAGGATTCATGAATGTATTGAGGATCTGAAAACTATTTTTCTTGAATTATTTAACTTGGTTTGACATTTTTCCACAAATTATTTTGAAAACTTGTCTAGCTTGGTAGTTTTGCCAACTAGTCTTGAACTTTGGGCCTCATTTGATCTCCTCCTCAATCATTCATGAACATAAGATTGGATTTCTGACTTCTATACACTTCAAATATGCCAAGAGATTTTTGGTTTGTATTATTGAAATCACTTTCTATTTTTGATGTATTTTTGAAGTGAATGTACCCAATTAATGTTGCATATCTTGTTGCAATTTGTTTGATGGCCAATGAACTTGAGTGAGGCCTATAATTGGGCACCTAAGGATCATGTTGATTCTGATTGTCCATTATAACTCAAGCCATTTAATTTAATGCCCCATGTTTGAATGTTTGAACCTTCTAATGCATTGTGTGGGATTCACCTTCTATTGTGCATGTGAGTTGTGGTTGAATTAATTGTACATGATTGAAATGTGTTTGCCCCTGATTTCAAGGGCCTTTGATGTATACTTTTCAAGCTCCCATTATCCTTGACTGATATTCAATTGTCAATTCAATATGGTGATAGAAAGGAGCAACATTCCTCTATTTCTTCTGACCTAATTGTGCATGTGCCTGTTTCCTCTTGTCTATCATGTCTAATACTTGATAAATGTTATCATGTTGTGCTCACTTCATCATATTGCATCCATCCCTTATATGAGTCATCATTCACCTTATGGAATACTAACTTGTCTGTTGAATGTGTGAGGTACTCTGAGAAAGTTTCCACTTTTGGCTTAAGGCTTTTGTGTTTTACTTTATTTGTGGAACACAATTTATTACATTGGCACTATTCTTGTGCTTGGCATGTTTGATGGTTTATGAAGGATATATATACATGTGATTGTGAATGCTATACATTTCCCATGGGATTTGTTCATATCTGATAAATTGCTTACACCCTGATGGTGTAATTTCTGACTCGATTTGTCTACTGATGCCAGCTTGCTTGAAGTTCTCTGGGTTTATTTTTATTACTGCTTAGTTTCTACGGATAGTTATCCGTTTGGTATTGTAATATTTCCTTTCTTTCATTTTCATTTTGCATAGTTCTTTGATTGCATGATGGGACCTTTTTTGCTGATACATGTCAGGAGGCCCTATAGTTTTTGTCTAATGCATGTGTTGTGTTGATTTTGATCGATGAGTCACTCAATTTAGAAATTGAGATCACGACTTCACTCTCAGTGCATGTTCCCTATAGGATGTTTATTGCTTTTCTTCTTTAATTTTTGATCGATGAGTCACTCAATTTAGAAATTGAGATCACAACTTCGCTCTTAGTGCATGTTCCCTATATGATGTGTATTGCTTTTCTTCTTTATTTGTTGATCGATGAGTCACTCAATTTAGAAATTGAGATCACGACTTCGCTCTCATTGCATGTTCCCTATAGGATAGTTTTGTTAAGCTTCCTTTGATATGTTGAATAAGGTATGGTTTTCCCTTATCGTCAACCTTAGGGTCAATCATTGTATGATAACACTAGGGATAGTGCTAGGCTAGTCTCCCTTAGTTGTTTTTTTCCTTCCTTTGCATTTTGCATCTTAAAACAAAAACCATTTTCTTGGAAAATCATAAAAAACCTCTATTAAACTTAAACCCCTCTTCAAGGTAAAAGATACAAATCAATCTTATCTGTTTGTGTGCCTCTTGGCTATGTTTTTAAATCTGGTTTAGCCGATGTTTCGCCATCGCACATTTGTTTGAGGCCGATGTTTCACCATCGCACATGCTTGTCATCCTACTTTGATTCTTAATATCATTGTTAGGTGTGATGTTTTGTCATCCGATTTATTGATGTTTTGCCATCTTTGCCATGATAATTTACTATTTCAACCGATGTTTCGCCATCGCACATTTGTTTGAAGCCGATGTTTCTCCATCGCACATGCTTGTTATCCTACTTTGATTCTCAATATCATTGTTAGGTATGATGTTTTGTCATCCGATTTATTGATGTTTTGCCATCTTTGCCATGATACTTTACTATTTCAGCCGATGTTTCACCATCGCACATTTGTTTGAGGCCGATGTTTTGCCATCGCACATACTTGTTATCCTACTTTGATTCTCAATATCATTGTTAGGTGTGATGTTTTGTCATCCGTTTTATTGATGTCTCGCCATCTTTGCCATGACTTTGTTATCTTTTAGCCGATGTTTCACCATCGCACACTTGTTTGAAGTCGATGCTTCGCCATCGCATATGTTTGTTATCCTACTTTGACTCTCAATGTCATTGTTAGGTGTGATATTTTATCATTTGATGTTTCGCCATCTTTGACATGTTACTTTATTATTATTTAGTCGATGTTCTACCATCTTATTTGTTCGTTGTTTCATTTGATGTTTTGCCACCTCGACTATTTTGTTGTCTTAACTAAAAAACACAAACCAACCAAAACATGTGAGCCGAACTACGGCTGCTCTGATTCCTTAAAAGGGATACGTAGGCAAAGGGGTAGGGCCCAACCGAGCATAACTTTTTACTTTCCCTACATTGTTTTCTTTTTCCTTCGCATGCATTCCCTTTTTCAGCTTAAAGCCATAGACATAGGATTTGACCACACTCATTAGATTAGACAACAAGAGTGGATACCGTAAAGTACTATGGGCGTGTGGGGTGCTAATACCTTCCCCTCGCGTAACAGACTCCCTTACCCGATCTCTCGGTCAAAAGACCGTTATTTCTCCCTTTTCAGGTTTTCTCGATGTTTACCTTTCCCCTTTCGGCGGGATAAAAGACGTTCGGTGGCGACTTCATTGATGTTTCATTAACATCCAGATGACAGGTTCCAGCCGCGTTGTTTCAGTTGGCGACTTCACTGGGGAACAGGTTGACCTCTTGCTGGTCCATCCCGAAGTCGATCCTAGCTCTTGTTTGTTTTCTTTTTGGGTGTTTATTTTACCGTTTTGCATATTTATCTGTTTGCATTGCATCCTATGTGTGCTTTACTTTCTGCATATTGGATTTGGCTGGACTATTTGGATTCTGGTTTTCTTGGTGCGTGAGTTGTTCCATGAGGTAAAAAGCCTCATACCCAGGCTATGAGTGAATTCCATAGGAACTAGGAATAGAGTGGCCATGGCAGCTATGAGGCGGATGCTTTGTAGACCTGACCATGAGACCCATGACTCAGAGATAGTTCATATAGGTGTTATCGTATGATGATACCAACAGTCGAGCTCTTGTACTCTGATTTGGCTTTTAACCTTACCTTGAACTAGACTACACCCGTGAGAGGGGCGGGAAAACTTTTCTTACAGGTACAGGTACTGTTGGTGACTTTGTGTTGCAAAGGTGACTCAGGTTCCCGTGTTAGTTCT
Organism: Vicia faba; assembly: GCA_948472305.1. NCBI lineage: Eukaryota > Viridiplantae > Streptophyta > Magnoliopsida > Fabales > Fabaceae > Vicia > Vicia faba. The sequence continues at coordinate 1,360,943,396 of OX451736.1, read as the reverse complement.
GAAGCTTTGGGATTTTCTTTTTATCTCGAGTGGTGCTGTTCTGTAATGGTCCAGCCTTGATCCAGTGTGAAACTTTGATCCTGTCATGTTGCATCATAGCATATTTATTTCTAAAAAAATGAAAAAATGATGTAAAAAAATTAACTAGCATGCGCATGTCATCTTCCAGGGACATTCAAGAGTCTTCTTTCCATCAGAAATAGTTGGCCTCCCGTCAGATGAGTTTGATTAAGTTCGTGTTAAAGAGCCCACCAGGCATACTCTCTCTTATCAGATTCCTACTCTTGATGTGTCCGAGTTGAAGAGGTTGAGTTCTTATCTGAAGGGTGATGTTCTGAGTAATTTCAACAAAAATTATGGCAATTTGTTACTAGTCCTTAATACTTCAGTTGACCCAATGGCTTTGATCACCCTCTTCAAGTTCTATGACAAGGAATTATGGTATTTTACTTTTCAAGATTATCAACTGGTTCCCACACTAGAAGAGTATGCGTACCTACTTAATATCAAGTTGTCTGATGAAGTTCCTTTTGTCCAAGTTCCAGAGAAGCCGAAGTTCGAAGTTATTGCTGAAATTCTTCATTTGAGTTGGAAAGATGTGAAATACAATTGGAAATCAAGTGAGGATACTACAGGGTTTTATTTGGATTTCTTAGTGAAGAAAGCTGAAGAGTGGGAAAAGAAAGGGAATTGGAATGACTTCAGATCTCTGCTTTCTCTCATGATATACGGGATCATCCTCTTCCCTCACAAGAGAAATTTTGTAGATTGGATGGCTATTTGTGTTTTTAGAAATAAGAACCCGGTACCAACACTCTTGGCAGATACTCTTTACACCATTCATTTCAGGCATGGAAAAGGAGGTAATGTAAGTTTATGTCATTCGATGTTGTATCAATGGTTTAAATTGCACCTACCGGTAAGTGGTCCTTTTGTAGATACCGGGCAATCTCTCCGATGGTCATCAAGACCTGTCAACCTCACTTCATTTGATATCTGGTGGAATTATGACATGGGGGAAGTACGAAGTATTATCACTAGCTGCAGAGATTTCCCTAATGTTCCCCTCATAGGAACTAGAGGGTGTACCAACTATAATCCTGTGCTTGCTTATCGTCAATTGGGATATGCAATGGATGGACCTCCAAAGGTTGAAGAGGTGTCTGAATCAGTGTATTTTGTTAGAGGAAGTGATCCTGTGATGTTGAAAAGAGTGACAAGTGCTTGGAAGGGAATTCACAAGAAGGATAGAACTACTTTTGGAAATAAGGTTCCTATTGCTAGGGTTCCTTACTTGGAATGGATTAGAGCCAGGGTTAAGATTTTACGGTTACCATTTGAAAGGTCGGCTCCTATATGTGAGCAACCTCCTACTGTTTTAAGTAACACGGTGCCTACCGAGGTGTTCACCCAGGTTTATGTTGAGAACATTCAACTTCGTGCAAAAGGCCATGAGGCAGGGATGAAACTTTATTGGGTAGATCAAGAAAGGGCCGACTTAGCTCGCAAACTCAAAGAAGCTCAAGGGGAAACTTCTGATGCAACCATTTTTAGGAAGAGATCTCATGCTGAAATAGAAGAAGAGTTGAGTAAGACCCAACAAGAATACTGGAAGCTTCAGGCATCTGAAAATAGCTACAGGAAGAAGATTCAAAACTTGGAGAAACAGCTCAAAGACAAAGATGCTCAGCTTAAGAAGGAAGTAGCCCAAAGGCGTGTCGTAGAGGATCGATTTCAAGAAAGTAAAGTAGTCACATCATGACTTTTGAAAGAGAAAGCCAGACTTGAAGAGTATTGTCAACACCTTGAAGCGTGTCTTTTTCCGGAGATTTAGTTTTTGTTACTTACCTTTGGTGTATTTGGCCACCCCCGGGATTGTTGGAGGGGACCATCTGTTTGTTTTATTATTCAGTTTTTTGTTAAGTTTACTTTGAAACATGTATTTTGTTGTTTATCGGTACACTCTTAAATGTCCGAAGTCACTTGAATACCTTTTCTTTTGTTTGTAAATAATTGGAGTATTTGTCTTATTGTCCTTTTTCCTTTGATTGTATGCTTGTTTATCTTTGGTCGCACACCGTGGCTGATGAATAAAAGGACTCTTGAATACCCGAAAATGACAAACATATCATGCACATCATGCATTTAATAACATTACAGGTCATCTCAAGACGGTATTCTTATTCTTTTGCTTTTCTTATTCAGAATTCAAGACGACTACTCATCGGTATTCCACCAGAAACAATTTGCCAAGACAGATGGAACAAGTTCAAGTTGAACTCGCTAAAATGAAGGCCCAGATGGCTACTCAGATGACCCAGTTCATGGAGGTCATCACTAATATGAATCGCCGACAGGAGGAACTGGCTGCCATTGTCAACAACCAACGCCGCTATCCAGGGGATGTTGGAAATCAAGGGCTCTATCAGGATGTTTATGTAGGATTAGGGGATGTGCAAGATCAACCTGTTTGGAATTTTCACGGGATGCCCGGAAATCCTTTTGTGCACAACGTATGGAAGTTTCCCCCATCTCCGGGACCTCGTCTTGTGGGGAACATAAGAGTTAATCAAGGCGGTGTAAGGAATTATCAGAAGCAAGATTATGACTTTGATCAGGACGAAGATCAGTTCTTTGTTCGGTGTTCAGAGCCGGAGGTTCAGATTGAGGATATGAAGTATCGGTTGTTGGAAGAGCGTCTGAAGGCTGTGGAAGGGCAAGGAGTCCTTGGTATGGATGCTAATGATCTCGGGTTGGTGTCTAGGGTGAAAGTTCCTCCAAAGTTCAAGCCTCTTGTATTTGAAAAGTACAACGGAACATCATGTCCTGTTACTCATGCAACTTCTTATTTCCGGAAGATTTCGTTACATACTGAGGATCAGGGGCTTTTGATTCACTTTTTCCAGGATAGCCTATCTGGGGCATCCCTGGAATGGTACATGAAGTTGGAGAAAACTCATATTCGTTGCTGGAATGATCTTGCTCGGGATTTTGTCAAACATTATCAGTACAATGTGGATATGGCGCCTAATCGCACTCAGTTACAAAATATGTCACAAGGACCAAAAGAATCTTTCAAGGAATATGCTCAGAAGTGGCGTGAGTTACCTGCAAGGGTTAAACCTCCACTCATGGAGAGATAAATCATTGATATGGTTATGAATACCCTGCAAGGGCCATTCTATGAGCACATGATAGGAAGTACTTCGGCAGGATTTGCAGACCTGGTTATGGCTGGTGAAAGAATTGAGGTAGGTTTGAAATTGGGGAAATTCAGATTGGAGGTTCTAATGGCTCATCAGGGGGCAATAAGAAAACATTCAACACTTACCCTAAGAAAAGGGAAGGCGACGCAAGTGAGGTTTACTCTAGTAGAGTAAGAAGAGAGGATCGTCAGCACCAACAAATCAATGTTGTTTCTATTCCTCTTAACGCTCCTCCGCGGCAAAGACCGAATACAACGCCTCAATAACAAAGACAGCAAGACGCTCCCCGTCAGTATAATAATCAACAGTAGAGACAGCCAAGAAAATTTGATCCCTTTCCAGTAACTCTTACTGAAGCACTCTACCACCTGCTTGATTTGAAGTTGATCAGTTTAAGAAATATGCCACCATCACCTGCAAGACTTCCTGTTAACTATGATGCTAACGCTAGATGTGAATTCCATTCAGGAGGATTTGGTCATTCTACTGACAATTGCTTTGCATTGAAATGCAAGGTACAAGACTTGCTGGATTCTAAGGCGATTGTGTTTACTCTAGTGACTAATCTGAATGTTACCCAGAACCCGATGCCTAGGCATGGAGGGGGTGTTGTTAATATAATTGATGATGATGGTGAATTGTTGAATTTGATCATGAATGTGGAACAAGTAACTACTCCGTTGTTGTATGTTAAGAGGTATTTGCTTGATAATTCTATTTTTCCGGGTTACACTTCAGAGTGTTCCAAGTGTAGAGAACAACCGAAGGGCTGTGATGATTTAAAAGCCAGTATTCAGTTGATGATAAAGGAGGGTTTCCTATAGTTTGATAGAAAACCGAGTTACCACAAGGTTACTGAAGAGGATGTTGTTGTGATATCTATTCCTTACACCCCTGTGCGCATTCCTACCCCATCTAGGGCACCTCCTTTGATGATTACGGTACCTGGTCCCATGTCGTATACCAGTGAGAAGGCCATCCCATGGCATTATGGTGCCGATGTTTATTACCATGGGGTGAAGCAGGAGGTGAGTACCCGTTTGTCTGAGGAAGAACGTGCTGAAGGTGATGAAGGGGAATTTCATAACTTTTCTGGTGTGGGTCGAATGACTAGAAGCGGGAGAGTATTTGTTCCTTCCAATGTGCAAGATGCGGCAGATGCTTCTGCAAGAGAAAAAGGAAAACAACAGGCGATGATTGGTAATCCAAGGGTTACGCCAGCCAATGTGACTCAGCCAATTCCGATACTAGAAGCTTCTTCAGTCCCCGATGAGGTTGAAGAGTTGATGTGAATTATCAGAAGGAGTGATTATAGCATAATTGATCAACTAAGCCATACTCCTTATAAGATGTCTACCTTGTCTCTGTTGATTTATTCAGAACCTCACATAAATGCTTTAATGAAATTGTTAAAGAATGCGTTCGTGCCACATGAGATAACAGTCAATCAGTTTGAGAATGTTTGTGCTAACATATCTATCGAGAACGGTCTAGGCTTCACAGATTTCGATCTTCCTACGGAGGGGCCAGACCATAACAAAGCGTTACATATTTCGATGGAGTGCAGGGGCACTACTTTATCCCGGGTTTTGGTGGATACGGGGTCTTCCTTGAATGTACTACCAAAGTCAGCATTGATTAAGATTGATTATTCTGGATTAGAGTTGCGCCCTAGTGATTTGATGGTGAAGGCGTTTGATGGGTCTCGAAGGTCAGTGTTTGGGAAAGTGGAACTACCAATCAAGGTTGGTCCTCGCACCTTCACGGCTACATTTTTTGTAATGGATATACAACCAGCATATTGTTGTTTGTTGGGGCGTCCATGGATTCATAGAGCAAGAGCAGTCACTTCTACTCTTCATCAGAAACTCAAGTATCCTGCAGAGGGAAAGGTGATAATTGTGTGCGGCGAGGAAGAGTACATCGTGAGTCATTTGACATCATTCTGCTATGTTGAAGTTGAAGGCGAAATACATGAGACTCCATTTTAGGCGTTTGAGACAGTTCATGTCGTCAATGTTCCTCCTCCAGAATAGAAAAGGAAGCTTGAAACTGTTATGTCTTCTCTCAAGGATGCGAGAGCTGTGGTGGAAAATGGTAACCCTGAAGGTTGGGGTCGGGTGCTGGACGTTACTCCAAAATTTAATAGGTTTGGTCTTGGTTTTAGCCCAGGTCAGCAGAGTGCAGCTCCCAGGGCATCTAGTTTATCTACTCCTGTGAAGTTTTCCCGTCCTTGTGCTACTCAAGAAGGACACATCAATGCAGTTGGCGATGATAGGGTTGATGGCTACAATATCGAAGATTGGATTCGCCCGAGTATTCCAGGCCAGACACTCAACAATTGGACTTCTGTGGATGTTATCCAAGTTTCAAGCACGAAGGAGTAATTTTCTTGTTTCTTTTATTATCATATCATAATTCCTACACTCTGCCCAAGGCGTAGTGGATCATTTCTGTAGGGCCACCATGTTTATTTTTCAAGTTTATCATGAAATAAAGGACATTTTTGCATTCAAAATTTTGCTTCATTTCTTTTTTTATTTAAATGGCAATGTTTCTCTTTTCACACACTGTCACTAAAAAACGCCAAAATGTCATTCATGCAGATTCATTTCCACCACCGATCATATTCATAACAACTCTGCTATGGCTCATTATAACTTTGATACTCCTATTTATCAAACTGAAGAAGAAGCATATGAGGATTGTGATCTTCCCGAGGAATTAGCAAGGTTGTTAAAACAAGAGGAGAAGGTTATCCAGCCGAATCAGGATTCGATTGAGGTGGTGAATATTGGCACAGAAGAGGTAAGAAGAGAAGTCAAGATAGGGGCAGATCTCGAAGAAAGTATAAAGGTTATATTGATTGAGCTACTCCGTGAGTATTTTGATATCTTCGCTCGGTCTTATGAGGATATGCCTGGGTTGGATACAGACATAATGGTGCATCGACTACCACACAAAGAAGGTTGTTCCCCTGTCAAGCAAAAGCTCCGAAGAAATCATCATGAGATGTCCAAGAAGATCAAGGAGGAGGTCCAGAAGCAGTTGGACGCGAATTTCTTAAAGGTCGTCAATTATTGGCCATAGATTGCAAATATTGTGCCTGTGCCCAAGAAAGATGGTAAGGTCAGGATGTGCATGGATTATAGGGATTTGAACAGGGCCAACCCTAAAGATGATTTCCCTCTTCCGTATATTGATGTGTTTGTCGATAATACTGCTCATTCCAAAGTGTTCTCGTTCATGGATAATTTTTCGGGTTACAATAAAATTAAGATGGCTCCGGAGGATATGGAGAAGACAACATTTATCATGCCTTGGGGAAATTTCTGTTATAAAGTGATGCAGTTTGGTTTGAAAAATGTCGGGGAAACATATCAGCGCGCCATGGTCACTCTCTTTCATGATTTGATTCACAAAGAGATTGAGGTATATTTGGAAGATATGATTGCTAAGTATGACACGAAAGAGGAACATCTTGTTCATCTGGAAAAAAATTTCGAGAGACTGAGGCAGTTCCTGCTGAGGTTAAATCCGAATAAGTGCACCTTCGGGGTGAGATCCGGCAGGCTGTTGGGTTTTATTGTAAGTGAAAAAGGTATCGAGGTGGACCTGGCCAAGGTAAAAGCGATACAGGAAATGCCTGAACCAAGGACAGAGAAGAAAATACGTGGATTCTTGGGAAGGTTAAACTACATTTCTAGATTTATTTCTCATCTCACAGCCACCTGTGAACCTTTGTTCAAGTTGTTGAAGAAAAGTCAGACAGTGAAATGGAATGAGGATTGTTAGAAGGCCTTTGACAAAATAAAGGAATATTTGCAGGAACCTCTGATACTCATGTTTCCAGTGGAAGGAAGACCACTAATCATGTATCTAACTGTGTTGGAGAGCTCAATGGGTTGTGTCCTCGGTCAGCACGATGAGATAGGGAAAAAAGATCAGGCTATTTACTACTTGAGTAAGAAGTTTATAGAATGCGAGTCAAGGTACTCATTGTTGGAAAAGACTTGTTGTGCGCTTGCTTGGGCCGCCAAACGTTTGAGGCAATACATGTTAACTCACACCCCCTACTTGATATCCAAAATGGATCTAATCAAGTATATTTTTGAGAATCCAGCTCTTACAGGCAGGGTAGCCCGTTGGCAGATGTGATCGGTGGATCTGGAACTGACTGTTTAACGCTGGTTCGCGAAATGTCGCAGAAGCAAGAGTCGCCACCGTCTTTTATTTTCTCCAAATGGAAAGGACAAAAGCACAGAAAAATTCCTTATAGAGATTGCTCTCGGTTCGGGAGGTAGATTATAGAAAGGGAAGGTGTTAACACCCTTTCTATCCATGGTTATCCATGGGCTCTTAGATACTTGCTCACTTGTGTTTTCAAAAATGGTTTGTTTGCTTTTCAACTGTGGGTTTTAAAAAGTTTCTTTGAAAATTTCAGTTCGACTCTTGTATCGGTCCTCAAGAGTGTTTGAAAAATTGCTTTCGAAGGCTTTTTGAAAAGGTGTCGGTGTGAAAAGTATTTTTTGAATTTGTTTTGAAATTAGAGCAAGTATCTATGAGAACCTACCTACCCTAAGGAATTCGTCTGTGTAAACGTCCTTTAAAGTAGTGCTATCCCACCATTGAGAGGTAGGTAGCACCACCGTTGGAGGTGTTCGGGTCGATTCGAGGTTAGGGACATGGTGATCACCAGAGCAATGGGAAGACACCTTAGAAGCTACCCTCATGCCAGGTTCCCGGATCATGAGGACTTACTAAGACATCCTCTACTCGACGATCACCTTTCGAGGCAAGGCAACAGTGAGGCGTACCCTAGGGGTGGTGTGTGATTTGTGTGTCAGATTCATTTATTTTTGTCTTGTCATGTCAAAGTGATCTATGCGTTTGTTTTTATTTAATCATCCATTCTTGCATGCATTTATTTAACAGTTAAAAAGTTGCGAGAAATGTAAAGTTCTAAACTATTACAAAGGCGCGGGTCCACATCGCCAAAGTTAAAATCCAGGACCCGATTTGACGGAAAGTAAATAAAGAATTAAAGTGCGAAAGATAAATATTACACGGCTTTGGGAGAATTACATGAATAATTAAAAGAAACAAAATAAAACGCGCGAATTAAATTAAAATTGGGAGCGAGGGCGTTGGACCCTTTTTAATGAAATTAAATTATTATCTACAAACTAATTAAGGAAAAAGAAATTATTTTTTTAGTTTTTTGTATTTATGATTTTTTAATGAGGATTAAATGAAATTAAAACGCTAATTAACCCTAATTCTACAACTTTTATTTATTAAGAAAAAACCTATTAAAATTTAAACCTAAAATTAAATCTAATTATTTAATGACAATTTGATTTTATGAAAATGAATAATTAATTATTAGTGAAAAGAAAAGAAAAAGGATAAAAATTAATTAAAACCCTAATTCTACCAATTTTAAGTTTATTAGAAAAATATTAAGATTTGAACCTAAATTAAAAACTAGAATCAATTAATGATATTTATTTACAAAAAATAACATTAAATAAAAATACTTATTTTTGTCTTTTTTCTGATTTTATATTGTTTTTATGTTATTATTATGAAAATAATTAATTAAAGAAATTGATTAAAAAAAGGAAATAGTTGAATCAAAATAAAAAAACAAAATGGAAAATATATAAAAGGAATTGCAAACCTAGGGGGGTCTGTCCCCAATTGGGAGGTAGAGTCCAGTATTTCAGGCCCATTAAGCCTTTGGCCTTGTTGACTCTGACGCTAGCATGTGGCATCTTTGACCGGTGTCCAGGATGATCTTCAAACCATGTCCCTTGGATTAGTCTTAGCATGTGCGTGGCAAGCTGGATGGTGAGTTGTATGGTGGACTTCTTGTGTTGAAACTGCATAGGATGACAATTAAAGGAAAAATATAAGGAAAGGGAGGGGGACCTGGGATCGAACCCAGGTCCTGATGATTACCACTACTATGCCTTGCCAAACGAGCTGCTTTACTTCTTTGTATATCATACAACCCATAAACATAATATAATAAAACAATCGTTAGTGCTTTTTTCCGCGCGAAAATTTGAATCAACCAACCAACGCCTTACACTTCATCATCTTCTTCTTTAATGCGTTTTTCCTGAAAATATAAAAGGTTAGCGGGGGTTTTAAACCCCCCCCCCCCCCCCCCCCCCCCCAAATATGCAATTTCATGAAATAGCGAATAGGCCATATGGCCACATAAATTAGGCGCGAGGGTTCTGTTGTTTTCGTCCAAGCACGCTGAGTCCATTCATGGTATTGGCATGTCCTAATTTTGCAGTAGCTGGAAACGCCCAAATTAGAACTTGAAAAACCCTAGATATCTTTAATGGTGAATCCTTATATAACGCGTGAAAACTCAATCAAGGCATATGGTTAGTTTCAGAATCATCCAATTAGTACAAATCCATGAAAAAAATGCAATGAACATGCTTGAATATTAAAACACGATTATGCATATAATTGAAAACAGTTTGAACTCCCTATACCAATTCTGGGCGTGTAAGGGTTGGAAAATTATTCAGTTAGCTTCAGCAATGCACGAGGAAGCTTTTGCAATTGGTCTCTTGCTCTGAATCGTGCTAGAACCTTGTTTTCGGTTTTCAACTTTTTTGGCAAAAACTCAAGTTTGGTTCTTTGTGTATGGCGCAGCCTGGAGGTTCTGAGGAGTAGGGTTTGCATTAGTATGTATATGTGAACGATTAGGGTAAGAATTCAGAGCCAAAGGATCAAGGAATTGATGGAGAGGATATTGATTTTCATGGAAAAATATTTTCCAATCTTTTTCATGCACACTTGGTTCCAATCATGTCCAATTATCAAGATTCTTTCCAAATCTGATTATACACAAAATCTTGAGATTATTTCATGCACAAAAAGATTTAAAAAGTTAGGTTTAGTATTTTTCACCTATTTATTTTAATTAAATGAATTATTAATGATTAAAAATCCAAATAAATAAATAAAAATGATAAAAAAACTTCCCTTTGGGCCAAATGGTCGTGCACATGCCTTGGATGATGAATTGTGGAAGAAAAAGAGGCCCATTAGCATTTTTAGGACATTTGAAGCAATGTTGACTTTTCAAAATATCCAAAAATTTCACAACTTCCACAAGGCATAACTTGCTCAATTTTTAAGCTTTGCTCATGTTCTTGGACATTTTGGAAAGGTCTTTGAGTCCTATAACCAATGTCTTTGGTCCCATGTCATTTTGATTTACCAATCTCAAGTTATGGCCTTTGACTTAAAGTCCCTTTTTGTTGACTTTTGAAAATGACCTATAATGTTGAAATTGATAACTTTTTGTGAGAGCATTTCTTGGACTTTAAGTGTGAAGAGGAGTTGTATGAAATGTCTTTCTCTTCAAAATGAGCTTTGGAGGAATTTTTTCTGATAAACCATGTGGAAGTTATGCCTTGGTCAAGTTACAGTTGACTTTTTCAACTGTCCAAATATGGAAACTTTTGCATCTTGAGACTTTTTGAGCCAAGCTTTGAGAATCATGATCAAGCATTGATCAAATGATGTTTGTGGCTTCAAAATGAGATGTTGACCAAAAATTTGAACTTTTGACTGTCAAATGACGATTTTGCCCCTACAGTTGACTGCAGTGCAATTAGGGTTTTTGACTGTGCAATTTTGTGCTGTAAGTCTTGAAACTTGGTATGAGGATACTTGACCATGTTTATAAGCATGTGGGACTTGATTGGACCCTTGGAAACTTCATTTTCTTTGTCAGAACCAAAACCCTAGTTTTTGACTGTAGGAGGCTCTTGAACTGTGCAACCTTTGAGGAGATTTTGAAGCTTGCTCTTTGCAAATTTTGGAGAATATGGGAGGGCAAATTTTGGGGTACAACAGCAGATGATACTCACCGAATATGATATACAATACACTACTCAAAAAGCAATTAAGGGTAGTGTACTGGCCGACCATCTCGCGCATCAGCCCATGGACGATTATGAACCGATGAAGTTTGATTTTCCAGATGAGGAAATTGTGTATATTCGGGATTGTAACATGCCATACCCAGACGAAGGACCTAAGCCGGGATCACGTTGGACGATTGTTTTTGATGGTGCCTCTAATGCCATGGGCAATGGTGTCAGAGCTATTATCACTTCCTCTGAGGGATACCACATTCCTTTCACGGCTCATATTTGTTTCGATTGTACTAACAACATGGCCGAATATGAGGCTTGCATTTATGGCATTGAAGCGGCGATCGACTTGCGCATCAAATTTTTGAAAGTTTACGGAGATTCCAATCTTGTTATCAACCAGATTAATGGAGATTGGAAGACTCTTCATCAGAACCTAATTCCCTATCGTGAGCATGTTATGAAGTTGATTCCGTACTTAGAAGAGATCACGTTTGAGCACATTCCCAGAGAAGAAAACAATCTAGCTGATGCACTGGCAACTTTGTCCTCTATGTTCAAGGTTAAGTGGGCTAATGAGGCACCTTCCATTACCATCAGAAGTTTGGGTGAGCCAGCTTTCTCTTTTGAGGCTAGTTTGGAATTAGATGGTAATCCTTGGTTTTATGATGTTAAACGATATCTCGAAACACAAGAGTACCCTGAAGAGGCATCTGTCAAAGATAAGAAGTTTTTGAGAAGGTTTTCAGCCAAGTTCTTTCTTAGTGGTGGTGTGTTGTATAGAAGGCATCATGACGGTTTACTGCTCAGATGTGTTGACAAGAAAGAAGCAGCTAGAATCATTGAAGAGATACATGAAGGTGATTTCGGGACCCATTCCAACGGGTATACCATGGCTAAAAAGATTTTGCGAGCAAGTTATTATTGGTCCACCATGGAGACTGATTGTTACAATCATGCACAAGTTTGCCACAAATGTCAAGTCCATGCTGATAAGGTGCATGTGCCGCCAATACCTTTGAATGATCGACAAAATTGAACCGAATGCGTCCAACGGTCACCGTTTCATTTTGGTTGCCATTGATTATTTTACAAAATGGGTCGAAGCTGCATCCTATGCCAATGTCACCAAGCAGGTGGTAACTCGATTCATTAAGCACAATATTATCTATCGCTACGGAGTGCCTGAAAAGATCATTACTGATAATGGGTCTAATCTGAACAACAAAATGATGAAGGAGCTTTGTGAGTCCTTCAAAATCAAGCATCATAACTCTTCCCCATACCGACCGAAGATGAACGGTGCTGTCGAAGCGGCCAATAAGAATATCAAAAAGATCGTACAGAAGATGGTGGTAACCTATAAAGATTGGCATGAGATGATGCCTTTCGCTTTGCATGGTTATCACACCACTGTGCGTACTTCGACTGGGGAAACCCCATTTTCATTGGTTTACGGCATAGAAGCAGTATTACTGGTAGAAGTCGAGATTCCTTCTCTTAGGATCATGAGGGATGTTGAGCTGGATGAAAGTGAATGGGTATAGAATCGGCTAGATCAGTTGGAACTTATTGACGAGAAGAGGTTGACGGTTGTATGTCACGGTCAGGTATATCAGCAAAGGATGAAGAAAGCTTTTGATAAGAGGGTACGGCCCCAGTGTTACAAGCCAGGTGACCTTTTGCTAAAAAGGATAATTCTCCCCCAGGGAGATCCCAAGGGTAAGTGGGTTCCGACTTATGAAGGTCCTTTCGTGGTAAGAAAAATTTTCTCTGGAGGAGCGATGATGCTCACGACTATGGATGGAGAGTACTTCCCTCTCCCTATGAATGCTGACGTAGTTAAAAAATACTTTGCATAAAAAAACTCGCTAAACTGAAAACTCGAAAGGGCGGTTTAGGCAAAAAGAGGGTGTCCTGGTGAATCGAAAACCCGAAAGGGCGGTTCAGGAAAAAGTTAGGGACTTAAAGCAAATGACTACTCTCGGCATGAGATCCTTTGTTTCTTTCTTTCATTCTGTCACCTGGCATAAGCTTGAGGCTAATCTAAGAATGATCTGTCTGAAAGCAGGAAGATAAGAGTCATAGCAGAGTCGGGACTTGATGGATATTCACATTCACATTTCCATTTGTAAACACTTGCTTGCTTTGATTTTGTAATTACTTTCTTTCAAATGTAAATGCCTTTTTCACAGGCTGATTTTTCAAAATCAATAAAGCATTTCCTTTCAAGTATACGTAAATGTTTCTTTTCTCCTTTTTACTATTTTGTTTGCAAAAACGTCCAATATTTTTGATAAGCATGTGCATATAAACTTCTTGGACCTTACACGGATATGGTAATTTAAGTCATGGTTAGTTGATCACTTGAAATGCGGATAACAAACACAACTACTACTGTGCAAGGGGCATGTTTGGTGCTATGTTTGATAGAACTCTCTTTCACTCTGTTGGCGGATGCCTTGCCATTTGTTTCACAGCCCCGTGCTGTTGTTAAAGGTCATGGGCCAGGGTATTGTCAAGATTACGGCAGGTCGGCGAGATCGGAGAACCTAGTTGGAGATATTTCTTCCCCATAATGGCCTTTATTACGTTTCTTTGCCACACTTTCATGTGTTATCTTGATTGATTGTTTTAACATTGTCTTCACATAGAATTTTGTTTATAGCCGAATGTTAGTCTTGATGCGTTGAATATTTTTGCCTTGAAAAAAAAATTTGTTTCATTTTACTTAACCCATCCAGTATCACTCTTTAATTGATTTTTCGGGCATTTTGATACCAACTGTGCCAATTCTTTTGCTTAGCCAAGAGTTTGGGGGAAGGAGTTTAGCTAAAAACGATGACTGTAATGGTAAGCTTTTGAGTAGAACCTCGTTGAAGATGTACATGCATTGTTTCAATCCTAAAACACCGGAGATATAAGGGAGTTAGACCCTCGTTAACCCCTCTAAGCCTTCGAAGTAGGAGTTTCTTTTCCGTTCAAAGAAAAAACCTTGTTTTTTTAAACCCGGGGCAGGGTAGATGTTCAGTTGATTTGACCAAGCAGTCAAATTTCAGAAGGAACGTCCCATATGAGGATCACCATATTTTATCTTTCGCATCATGAGATCAGGAAGAATGTCTAAACCACGATGTTCATTTCCTCACAAAGCCCTGAGGTCGAGATCGAATCAATACAATAATGGCTATCCCTCGCCGACCAAGGAATGAGGCATTTGTTTTCTTCACAAAAAAAAAGAGAGAAAGAAAGAAAAAGTTCAAAGATCTAAATTCAAATTGACTTGTTCGAGATGGAAAGCATGAATAAGAAAGAAACAAAAAGCCCCGCTAAGTCGAAACTTGAAAACAAGTCGCTTTGGCAAAAGTTAAGGCATCCCGCTGGACTCCCAAAATTGAAATTCAAAAGATTTTGTCCAGGAAAAAGTTAGGGAAAAGAAGAGCCTAAAAGGTCAAAAAAAGATTATCCACTAAAATTTTCATCAAAAGAAGAGGAACAATATCAAAAACAAAAGCAGCAGAAGTTAAGCGACAATCATGTTGGAGAATTTGTCGTGATCACTCAACCATTACCAATCCTTTTGAAAGATGAATGCTTGTGATAAGTCAGCTGAACTTAGGACAGGAGAATATCACGAAGGGGGTGGGCACCAAATAACTTGAGCCTTGAAAAACTTTTTTCTAAAGAAACCTCGAACCAGGCCCCGTTACAACCTCTAAAAGTACTAACTGAAACAAGGGGTTAACTCGAAAGCATACTACAACAGGATAATGTTTCCTAAACTCCCAAATATGTGTTGCGTATCCATGTTGGTATCTTATCACCCGCATCCTGACTCGTTTTTTTTTTAAAAAAGAAGAAAAAAAAAGAAGTTTTGAAATTTTTGAACTCTAGCCAGTGATTCATACACAACAGAGATGCGACACTTTGTTAAGATTTTCAACTTCAAGGCTTAAATAGTCGTCGCATCAAGTCTATCATTCCCAAAATAAACATCTTCCTGCATGCAAAACATTTGTTTGAACATAAAAAAGAAAGAGTTTACACATTGAACACCTGTAAAGAGCTTAATGGTTATCAGGAAGGGGATGTTTGTTTTTCTTCTGTTAGACAAAGCCCATGTATGAATAGGACTTTACCTATCCCCGGTGAAGTCCCGTCTCCTCAGCAGAGCTTTGTTCTCCCAGCAAAGGTTTTCACCTCTCACGTCGGGCTTTTTGTCTTGATGTCATCCTCAAAACGGTCGCACGCTGTCTTTTCCAAAGATTACAGTCTTGCCCTGATCTTCTCCCTCAATTGCCTGATCTTCAAATGGCGCCCTTCTTCACAAGCTACAGTGTCGATCTGATCTTCTATAGAAGTTTGTAATTTATTTTTGAAGCTCCTCTCAATGTTTGTGGCCCGTTTCTACTGGCTGCTCGGTTGTTATTCCCCGCGAAGCTTCATCTCTTCAAGGTTCCCTCTCTAGTGGTTCCCCATATTTTCTCCTCTCCTTTGGATTTTGCAATTTATTTTTACAAGTCATGTCAGATCCTGACTTCTTGGTTATTGGCTTCTCAATTGGCCATTCCCCAGTGAAACTTTTAAACATGCATCATTATGTTGCATCTAACAAAACACGTAGCATTTCCATTATATGGAGCATTGCGCTATATAAAAAGAATTCAAAACATGCATCAGAACATAAGCCATTATTGTTTCTGTTGTCCTTAGTGAATTTGCTAATACTTCAGATTAAATCCCCAGCGAGGTCTTCGTCCTGATTATCTCGGTTTCCTCCCCATACCAATATCCTTTTGGCGTCGATCATTTGTTTGTTTGAGTGTCTACTCTTGACTGTAATTCAGTTTCACCCTGGCGCGGTCTTCTCGAGTTTAGTCTTCACTATCCTCTCCGATTCATTCCAATGTCTATTGATGCACCTTTTGAATACTAGTTTCGTCCTGATATTCGCTTTCAGTAGGTTTTTAGGTGTACGCCTTAATCTCCTTGCTTTGGGTTGAGTTCAGAGTTTCGTCTCCTCGTCGCCTGTGCATGAAATCCAATGTTTTCCTGGTGCTCATCTAGTTTAGTTTTGCCTAACTAGTTATTTAGTCGAGTTTTGTATCGTTTTTGCTTTCATACCTTAGACCCTTTGACGGTGTTCGTTTACTGAGTGCAGTATTCGTACTGCGTCCGAGGTTTGAGATCAGTCTCTTTTGTTCCTTGGATTCTTCTATCAGTTTTCATCACTGTTTATCCATTGATCTGATACCAGCATGTGCTTTGAGAAACATGCACTCTCATCACTTTGCTATGGGTCGAGTTTTGCCTCGTTACCCGTGCATGAAATCCAGTTTCGTCCTGGTGCTCATCTAGTTTAGTTTCGCCTAACTGGTTATCGAGTCGAATTTCGTCTCGCTTTTGTTCCTCTTTTCTAGGATTCTTTCAGTTCCTTCATATTGTCTATCTTAGTTGAGATTAGCAAGTGCTCCTAGAATCACACACTCTAGCCACTTTTGCTTTGGGTCGAGCTCAGAGTTTCGTCTCCTCACCCGCGTACATTTTCTTTTCCAGAGCTTAGTTTCGCCTATACTCTGTGGTTTGAGTTTTATCTCGCCCTTTTTGAAGCCCAATTTTGCCCTGGGACATTTGTCCGGAAGTTTAGTTGCGTCTACTCTTCTTTGTCTTTTTTCTGTTTCAATCTGCGTTACAGCTTCATTCTGACGCATGTCTTGGGGGTTTTTCTGCTTCTTTTTCTTTCTTCCCCAAGAGTGTAAATTTTCGGGTTATTTTGTATTCAATCATCTCCAACTCTGAAGGCTCGAAAGTTGTCACTTTTCTCACTTATCATGTTGAAGATATTTGAATAGGGGCAGCTGTTGCACCCCAAAATTTACCCTCTTGGTTTAGGCTTATGTTTCATCATGAATATCATATTGCATTGCATTCATACATTGTGATGGGATCAAAGTACTTTGGTTATCAAGTCTTCCTCAAGCCTTGAAGGTTGATTGCATTGACAAGTTGCTCAAGAAGAATCTTATCACCTAAACCTCTGGATCTTACAAGCTTAAAAGTTATTGCATATCTCAATATATTTCATCCATCTCTTTGGATCATCAGAGGATTGAAGTTTGTGTTTGATTATAAGAAGAATCACTCTTTTGATTCACCAGTCAAATTATGGTTTTTTGTGATTAAAGCTATTGATCAATGCACAAGTCTTGGTTTGGAAGCTACAACATCTCATTGGTGTTTGAAAAGTCTTTGTACAAGGAATTGGTCAAGATGCCTATAGGGTTTGAAGTTTTGAAGATGATTCATCAGTCCCCTAAAGTGTTGACCAAAACTAGGGTTTGGGATTTCATCAAGTTTTCTTGAGAATTTTGAAGTGAAACTTTGTACATGGCCTCTCTATATTTGTAAGATCATATATTTGAAGTCTTGATCATCAGTTTTGAAGGGAAGTGGATCAATTGATTCAAAGGGGTAAAATGGTCATTTTGGTTAAAATCAGTCAAAGTCAAGATTGACCAAGGGAACTTTTGGTCAACCATCAATTCAATGGTGTACTTTTCATATTTCAAGTCCACTTGGATCATTGGACCAAAAGGATTGAGGTTTGGGTTGAAACTTGTTCATGAAGAAACCCTAAAAAGTTTATAATTTTGGAAAATAAGAACTTAATTTCAAAAATTCATATTTTATTCACCTTTGATCAAAAAAATGCAAATGAAGTATGCTTGGAAAGATAAGAGGATGATCTTTCATATCCTTTTGGTTTCATGTTCAAATTGGCAAGGAATCAAGAGTTATGGTCTTTTGAAGTCACAAAATTATAGGTCATTTTCCAAAATTAATGAATTTCAAGCTTAATTTTAGGACCTTAATGGATTAAATTGCAAAAACTCAAAACTAAGGGATTGTATATCTTTTCAATACCTTTCCAAATTATGCTCATTTGTATCAAAATTCAAAAGTACGAGCAAGTTATGAGCTTTGGATTTTTGAGGCATTTTATTGAAATTTGGCAAATATGAAAAATGGCCAATTCATGAGAACTCAAGTTTCAGCCATTCTCTTTGTTTTTAATCCATCCCATGACCTATTTGTGACTTGCTAAGGCCCATAATGCCATCCATTTCGTGCTCCATGGACCATGGTGTTTGCTTGTGTACAAAAATCACAAACTTGCCTAAGATTGCAAAAACTCCAACACTTTCTAATCAGGTGGAATTAAGGGCCAAGATTAAAAGGATGATCTTCTGAATTAATTTGGCCCGCAAAATGCATAAGAGGCTAAAGAATGCACGAAAAAATCACCTGATCCTGTGCACACTTCATTTTTGGCCAAAATTTCCAATCCTGCCCTCCAACGGCTTTGAGATCACATTTCCGCTTCTATGCTCCTCTATAAACTCTATATAAGAAGAGGCAAGCGGAGAGAGAGAGAGAGAGAGAGAGAGAGAGAGAGAGAGAGAGAGAGAGAGAGAGGAGGCTCCCATTGCAAGAATTTCAGATCTGAGATTTCCACCCTTCTTCTGCAACTTGTTTCGATTCTCTCAATTCCTTGGTGTTTTCTTCAAAATTCTTGTGGATTCAGCTTCAGTAAAAGTAGTAGATCAAGTTAGCACCATTTGTTGGCATCTGGGGTGAAGAAGACAGTAGAACACTTTTTGCCTTGAGGTTATAATCCTAAACTTCAATTTTCGAGATGCACTTGTTTATTGAGGTGTTTGAGCTTGGATTAGTATTCATTGATGTTGGTGGAATGTTTCTAAAGCTTTATAGTGTTTGATTTGGTGAATAATGCATGTTTGAGTACCCTGAAACTTTTGATTCAAAATGATTTTGCTCATATTCATGGCTTAATTATGAACAATATGGTTGATGTTTCGATTTGATTCAAATTGCATAATGAAGTATGAAATGATGGCTTTAATTTGCGCTTGATTTCATGAAAATGATGTAGAAATGAGTGTGTATGATAGATCTGAACATGAGCCCTAGAACAAGTATTGCGCGCGTTTTTGGTTTGGTCTGGAGGTTGAAGATGATGTGGTGGCGTATCCTGATTGGTCCATTTGAATATTTGTTTTATTTGAATTATTTGTTTTATTAGGAATTATGTTAGATTTTATTTTGTGATCAAAACATTTTCAAAACTCATAAAAAATTTACCATAGGCCAATAACATTTTCTAGTATTTGTCATATTTTTCTTGGAATTTTTTAAAAATATTTTGATTGGTTTAAAATTTCATAGGTTTAATTATTTAATTGTTCAATGATTTTTTTAAATAGTTCTTTTGATCTAAAAATTCCGTAAAAAATGTTTTGAACTTATAAAATAATGTAGAAATTGATTCTGAAATTGTTTTAGCATATTTTCTTTTTTTTATTAGAATTTTAATTTGAGAAGTTTATTTTAAATTTTTGCTTTATATTTTTTTATTTTAATAATTCCATTAATTCAAGAATTCTCAAAAAAATCATGCAAGCTTGTTTTTAATCATGGAGTCTGAATATAATTTAATTTTTGACCTCTTGGTGATTTTTGGCTAGGGTTTGCATTTTTGCCCTTAAATAATTGTTTAATTGTTAATTGTTTGTTTAATTTTTATTTTAATATTTCCTTTGATTAAACAATTCTCAAAAAAATCATGCAAGCTTGTTGTTAATCATGGAGTCTGAATATAATTTCATTTTTGACCTCTTGGTGATTTTTGGCTAGGGTTTGCATTTTTTCCTTTAAATAATTGTTTAACTGTTAATTGTTTGTTTAATTTTTATTTTAATATTTCCTTTAATTCAAAAATTCTACAAAAAATCAGGGACGTGTGTTTTTAATTCTAATATTTGAATATAATTTTGATTGGACATTTTTCTGACTTTTTGATTAAAGTTCTATTTTGAGATGTGTTTATTTATTTAATTGTCTACTTGTTTGAATTTAATTTCATTTGTGACTTTTCTTCAATTAAAAAAAATGTGAAAAAATATATTTTCTGACATTTAGGGTTCCTTGGTGATTTGTATGATCTTGGTTTAAATTGTTTGAATTTTGATCTTACTTAGTCAATATTTAAGATTAAAAGTCAAAAATTAGGGTTTTGTTGCTTATGGTGCAAGTTTCATTTTCAAAACCACTATGCTCTGGATTTTAAATATATTTTAAGTCTTGATTAGGGTTCACGAATGTATTGAGGATCTGAAAACTATTTTTATTGAATTATTTAACTTGCTTTGACATTTTTCCACAAATTATTTGGAAAACTTGTCTAGCTTGGTAGTTTTGCCAACTAGTCTTGAACTTTGGGCCTCATTTGATCTCCTCCTCAATCATTCACGAACATAAGATTGGCTTTCTGACTTCTATACACTTCAAATATGCCAAGAGATTTTTGGTTTGTATTATTGAAATCACTTTCTATTTTTGATGTATTTTTGAAGTGAAGGTACCCAATTAATGTTGCATATCTTGTTGCAATTTGTTTGATGGCCAATGAACTTGAGTGAGGCCTATAATTTGGCACCTAATGATCATGTTGATTTTGATTGCCCATGATAACTCAAGCCATTTCATTTAATGCCCCATGTTTGAACCTTCTAATGCATTGTGTGGGATTCACCTTCTATTGTGCATGTGAGTTGTGGTTGAATTAATTGTACATGATTGAAATGTGTTTGCCCCTGATTTCTATGGTATTTATTGTATACTTTTCAAGCTCCCATGATCCTTGACTGATATTCAATTTTCAATTCAATATAGTGATAGAAAGGAGCAACATTCCTCTATTTCTTCTGACCTAATTGCGCATGTGCCTGTTTCCTCTTGTCTATCATGTCTAATACTTGATAAATGTTATCATGTTGTGTTCACTTCATCATATTGCATCCATCTCTTATGTGAGTCATCATTCACCTTATGGAATACTAACTTGTCTGTTGAATGTGCGAGGTACTCTGAGAAAGTTTCCACTTTTGGCTTAAGGCTTTTGTGTTTCACTTTATTTGTGGAACACAATTTATTACATTGGCACTATTCTTGTGCTTGGCATGTTTGATGGTTTATGCAGGATATATATACATGTAATTGTGAATGTTATACATTGCCCATGGGATTTGTTCATATCTGATAAATTGCTTACATCCTGATGGTGTAATTTCTGAATCGATTTGTCTACTGATGCCAGCTTGCTTGAAGGTCTCTGGGTTTCTTTTTATTATTGCTAAGTTGCTACGGAAAGTTATCTGTTTGGTATTGTACTATTTCCTTTCTTCCATTTTCATTTTGCATAGTTCTTTGATTGCATGATGGGACCTCTGTTGCTGATACATGTCAGGATGCCCTCTGGTTTTTGTCTGATGCATGTGTTGTGTTGATTTTGATTGATGAGTCACTCAATTTAGAAATTGAGATCACGACTTCGCTCTCAGTGCATGTTCCCTATAGGATGTTTATTGCTTTTCTTCTTTAACGGTTGCTCGATGAGTCACTCAATTTAGAAATTGAGATCATGACTTCGCTCTCAGTGCATGTTCCCTATAGGATATTTACTTCTTTTCTTCTTTAATTGTTGATCGATGAGTCACTCAATTTAGAAATTGAGATCACGACTTTGCTCTCATTGCATGTTCCCTATAGGATAGTTTTGTTAAGCTTCCTTTGATATGTTGAATAAGGTAGGGTTTTCCTTTATCCTCAACCTTAGGGTCAATCATTGTATGATAACACTAGGGATAGTGCTAGGCTAGTCTCCCTTAGTTGTTTTTTTTCCTTCCTTTGCATTTTGCATCTTAAAACAAAAACCGTTTTCTTGGCAAATCATTAAACACCTCTAATAAACTTAAACCCCTCTTTAAGGTAAAAGATACAAATCAATCTTATCTGTTTGTGTGCCTCTTGGCTTTGTTTTCAAATCTGGTTTAGCCGATATTTCGCCATCGCACATTTGTTTGAGGCCGATGTTTCACCATCACACATGCTTGTTATCCTACTTTGATTCTCAATATCATTGTTAGGTGTGATGTTTCGTCATTCAATTTATTGATGGTTTGCAATCTTTGCCATGATACTTTACTATTTCAGCCGATGTTTCGCCATCGCACATTTGTTTGAAGCCGATGTTTCGCCATCGCACATGCTTGTTATCCTACTTTAATTCTCAATATCATTGTTAGGTGTGATGTTTTGTCATCCGATTTATTGATGTTTTGCCATCTTTGCCATGATACTTTAGTATTTCAGCCGATGTTTCACCATCGCACATTTGTTTGAGGCCGATGTTTCGCCATCGCACATGCTTGTTATCCTACTTTGATTCTCAATATCATTGTTAGGTGTGATGTTTTGTCATCCATTTTATTGATGTCTCGCCATCTTTTCCATGACTTTGTTATCTTTTAGCCGATGTTTCTCCATCGCACACTTGTTTGAAGCCGATGTTTCGCCATCGCATATGTTTGTTATCCTACTTTGACTCTCAATATCATTGTTAGGTGTGATGTTTTATCATTTTTTGTTTCGCCATCTTTGACATGTTACTTTGTTATTATTTAGTCGATGTTCTACCATCTTATTTGTTCGTTGTTTCATTTGATGTTTTGCCATCTTGACTGTTTTGCTGTCTTAACTAAAAAACACAAACCAACCAAAACATGTGAGCCGAACTACGGCTGCTCTGATTCCTTAAAAGGGATACGTAGGCAAAGGGGTAGGGCCCAACCGAGCATAAATTTTTACTTTCCCTACATTGTTTTCTTTTTCTTTCGCATGCATTCCCTTTTTCAGCTTAAAGCCATAGACATAGGATTTGACCACACCCATTAGATTAGACAACAAGAATGGATACCATAGAGTACTACAGGCGTGTGGGGTGCTAATACCTTCCCCTCGCGTAACAGCCTCCCTTACCCAATCTCTCGGTCAAAAGACCTTGATTTCTCCCTTTTCAGGTTTTCTCGATGTTTACCTTTCCCCTTTCGGCGGGATAAAAGACGTTAGGTGGCGACTTCATTGATGTTTCATTAACATCCAGATGATAGGTTTCGGCCGCGTTATTTCAGCTGGCGACTTCACTGGGGAACAGGTTGACCTCTTGCTGGTCCATCCCAGAGTCCATCCTAGCTCTTGTTTGTTTTCTTTTTGGGTGTTTATTTTACCGTTTTGCATATTTTTCTGTTTGCATTGCATACTATGTGTGTTTTACTTTCTGCATACTAGATTTGGCTGGACTGTTTGGATTCTGGTTTTCTTGGTGGGTGAGTTGTTCCATGAGGTAAAAAGCCTCATACCCAGGCTATGAGTGAATTCCATAGGAATTAGGAATAGAGTGGCCATGGCAGCTATGAGGCGGATGCTTTGTAGATCTGACCATGAGACCCATGACCTCAGAGGTAGTTCGGATAGGTGTTATCGTATGATGATACCGACAGTCGAGCTCTTGTACTTTGATTTGGCTTTTAACCTTATCTTGACCTAGACTACACCCGTGAGAGGGGTGGGAAAACGTTTCTTACAGGTACAGGTATTGTTGGTGACTTTAAGATGAGTTTATTATATCTTATGTGGTTTGAGTATTTTTCCAACATCTTACTGAATATATAACTTTTTGGATTGCATTGGAAAATTATAATATGATAGATAAAGTTATATTTGAAAACAAGTTACACGTTCAATTCTAGACAAGAATTCTTAAGCCCATTATCTACATTTTTCTCTTTAACAGTGAAAACTTGGTTTATTGTTTCTAGTTTTTTAAACTCTCATTCCTTCACTTCTAATTTAGTGTGCAAAATAAATAATATGTTTCAAACTTAACTAGAGACAAAGGAAGGGGGTTGAATAATTAGGACCATTAAAACAAGTATTAACTTTTAAAGAGAAAAATATGGATTATGAGTCGAATATTTCTTGTTTAGAATTGAACGTTTAACTTGTTCTTCTAATATAATTTAATTTGCCATATATTATAATGTTTTATATCAGTCTGAAAGGTTATATGTTTAGTGAGCATTGAAAACATAAACATTCCATATAATTTTTAATAAAATCAGTGTATATATCACAACAGTTGTTTGAAGTAAACATTATGATAGGTAGTGCACTACTTGACTTATAATCACATTCGCACGACCGTGGTGGAAAACATCATAGATTCAACCACTCGTTACCTTACAATGATTGATCATGTATTGTGGTATCTCTTTTCCAACCGTTATAGTATTCCTTTTACGTAGTAGTGACCTCAAGTAAGTCTTTGATGAACTCCTCATTGAAAAATCTAGTAGTGAAGAAGATATATTATCAAATGAAGAAGAAACTAATGATATAAGTGAAAGGTTTCAAATAATAATAGTGGTGTCAGCTAGATTGCATAATTGTGAGGTGATTAATGATAAAATTCATAGAAAATGGGAGAGTTGGTAGTTGCAAAACCAATTAATCAACATGCATCACTAATGAAATAAGTTTGGAAGGTTAATATAAAAGATTAGATTATTATCGTCAGATCATAAACTCATTGATGCCAAATAAATGTACAAAGTTAAACATAATCCAGATGGATCCTTTGAAAATCACAAAGAAAAGATTAATGGAAATAAGATTTCTTCAAAGATTTGTCCTTATTACTTAGAGGTACATGCACCTATTATAAAGACTAAAATATCCAGGTTAGGGATATGTTTAACACGTACAAGGAATGGTGCACAAGCTCCATATAAGGATTAGTATGACCTTAAGGTCCCCAGAGATTAGAACAATAGGACAAACAAATTACTGATTCAACTGGGATCCATTAAGTGCAAGGTTGAATATGGTATTTTATGTAGAATATGCAACATCAAGCATAATCCTCATATGGTAATATGTTGATGATTTATTGGTAATTTACAATTATATTATTGACATATAGATTCAAGGAGGTTATGATGTCTGAGTTTAAAATGCTAGATTGGGAAAATCTATTAAACTTTTTAGGCATGATATTTGAAAAAAACTTCAAAAGAAATAATCCTGCACCAAGGGAACATATGCAATAAAAACTATGAAGTGGTCTAATATGATTAATTTCTTCCATGAAATATATCCAAATGAAGTAAGCCTTGAGTTTGAGAAAAGAAGTGAAGAAGACAAAGTGAACTCAACAACTTTTAAAGTTACTAAGGTACACTTTCAATAATATGCATGACATATGCTTTGCAATTGGTCTAATAAGAATAAGGTTCAAGGATGTTCCCAAAATTTTCCACATGAATGTGGAGAGGAGAATACTAAGATACTTGAATGGTGCACTAGACTATGGTATTTTTTAGAACATGGTAAGTAAAAAGATGCAACAATCATATATTTCTTCGATGTAGAATGTTGTGACATTGAGGTTGACAATGCAACACTTCTAGTCTTCCATTTTTAAAGGTAAGAGGTGAAAAAAAACGACTAGAAGTGTTGTATTTATTCAATTAAATATCAACTTACCGATGTATCGATTGTTAGAATTAATTTAAATTTAATTAGATATTAATTTATATTTAGAAATATCTTTTAGATTGTTTATATCTTTGTTAGAATATATACATATATATCTTAGATCTTCTTATATCTTTGTAGAAGATATATTTTAGATTTAATTTTTGTGTATAAATAGCTTAGTGGAGTAGGTTATTGTAATTCATTGTAAATCCTTATTTTTAAAACTATCAGTAAATATTCCTTTTTCCTTTTATCTTCCTTGTGCACCAACAATTGGTATCTAGAGCTCTGTTTTGAAATCCACGGGAAAAGAAGTATTGTGATTAAGAATTATAATATTCTGATTCTGGGAGTTTTGAGAAAACATTGATTTGGGAAATTGTGCATAAATTGCATAAGGTAGAAGATGAACAGAAACGGTGGCGATATTCATTCCAAGCTTCTAGTATTTGATGGAAAAAACTGGAATCGTTGGAAGATCCAAATGTGTGTGTTACTTGGCTCTCAAGATGTGTTAGAACTTGTTACCGATGGCTATAATCTGTTAGAATAAGATGCAACAGAGGACCAGAAGATAGCACAGAAGGCGCTGAGGAAGAAAGATCAGAAAGCGTTGTTCTACATCTATCAATGTGTGGATGTGAATGTGTTTGAGAAGATTGTTGATTCTTAAACAACAAAGGCTGCGTGGGACACACTGGTCAGATGTTACGGTTGTGATGCATCAGTGAAAAAGGTGAAGCTTCAGTATATCTGAAAGCAATATGAGAATCTCAACATGAAGGACAATGAAAAGGTTTCTGAGTACATATCTAGAGTGATTCTGATCACTAATGATATGAAAGCTTGTGGAGAAACTATGTCTGAACAAGTAATTATTGAGAAGATCTTGAGATCTTTAACTTCTCAGTTTGATTACATTGTTGTAGCAATTGAACATTCCAAATATCTGAGCACCATGAGAGTTGAAGAGCTGCAAAGTAGTCTAGAGGCGCATGAGTTGCGTATGACTGCAAGAACTTCTGAGAGGGAAGTAGAGCAACATGCTCTGAAGGTAACTTCTGGTAAGAAGCATCAGAATCTGACTTGGTCAGAAGCCAGGAAGAAAAATAATGGTGGTCAAAAGTCAGAAGCATCAAACTCTAATAGGCAGAAGAATGTCCAGAAGGGAAAGGAGAAGTCTGACAAGAAGAATGTTCAGTGTTACTGTTGCAGGAACTTTGGTCACTATGCCAGAGATTGCTGGTCCAACAAAGAAAGGAAGTCAGAAGAAGCAAATATAGCAAGAGGAGAATCTGATGATGAACCTGTGCTATTGTTGGCTTCTAAACCTGATGATTTGAATTCATCAAAATGGTGGTATATGGATACAGAGTGTTTAAACCATCTTACTGGAAACAAGAAGTGATTGGTTGACTTTGAATCTGGGAAGAGTACAAAGATCAGATGTGCTAATAATAAATACCTCAATGCAGAAGGTATGGGAAATGTCAGAATCATTCTAAACAATGGGAAAGCAGCAGTGATCCAGAATGTTTGGTATGTACCTGGCATGAAAAGCAATCTGATGGGTGTGGGACAACTGGTTGAGAAAGGTTTTTCAGTTACCATGAAGAACAATCTTATGAAGTTGTATGACTGTAATCAGAAGCTGATTATGGAGTCAGAGCAACGAAGGAACAGAACATTCAAGGTGAATGTTAGAACTGCAGACTTAGAATATCTTAGTGCAACAAGTGTTGTCAAAGAGAGTGAGCTATGGCACAGAAGATTTGGTCATCTGAATTTCAGAACTTTAGGGCATCTGAAATCAAAGAATCTGGTATATGGAATTCCTACAATCAAGAAGCATGAAAAGTCATGCAAGGTGTGCATGGAAGGGAAGCAACTAAGATTACCCTTTGCATCAGAAGTAGCTCCAAGAGAAAAACATGCCTTGGGAGTAGTACATTCTGATTTGTGCGGTCCATTTCCAGTAGCATCGACTGGAGGGAATAAATATTTTGTGTCATTTGTTGATGAGTTCACCAGAATGACATGGGTATCTCTCATAAAGTTCAAACACGAGGTGTTTGCTCAATTCAAAAAGTTCAGACTGAAGGCTGAGAATCAAAGTGGCCAAACTTTGAAGATTCTTAGAACTAATGGTGGTGGTGAGTATAACTCCATAGAGTTCAGAAGTTTCTGTGAGGCGAATGGAATTGAGCACAAGGGTACTTCTCCCTATACTCCTCAACACAATGGTCTTGCTGAAAGAAGATATCGTACTTTGCTAGATATAGTGAGAAGCATGCTGAAAGAGAAGAAGCTTCCTCATACTGTATGGGGAGAAGCTGTTGCAACTGCATGTTATGCGCTCAACAGATGTCCAATGAAGAAATTAAAGGAAATAGTTCATATTAAGAAGTGGACTGGAGATAAGCAAAGTGTTAGTGATCTGAAGGCTTTTGGTTCTGTATGTTACAAACATGTCCCAGAAGCCAAAAGACAGAAGTTGGATGATAGAAGTAAAGTGATGTTGCTGGTGGGGTATCACAGTACAGGTTCGTACAAACTTTATTGTCCAGAAACTAACAAAGTTGAGTTCAGCAGAGATGTCATTGTAAAGGAATCAGAAGTTTGGAATTGGGAAAAGTCTCGTCCTGACTCTGATGACAGAACTTCTGAAGAAAGGTCAGAAACACATGTTTCTGAAGCTGGTAAAGACTCTGACTCTGAAGAAGATATAGAAGGAGAAGATAATTCTGACTCTGACTCCGATGGTGATCCAGACTCTGAAGACAGTCAAGGTTCTGGAGAAAGTCCAATTTATGAAGCAAGTGCTTCTTAAGGGGAAAGTTCTGGTGTCCAAAGTTTTGAAGGTCCAGTTCAGAGGCATCCCAAGAAGATTTGCAGAGTTTGACATGTTGCTAGACACTGGAGTAGACTCTGAAGGAGAAGTTATTCAGTGTGCAATGTTAGTAGACTCTAAACCCGTGGGTACGGAAGAGTCTCTTAAGCATCAAGTTTGGTTACAGGCCATGAAAGAAGAACTTGATGCTATAGAGAGAAACAAGACTTGGAACTTGACAGAACTTCCAAAAGGCAAGAAGTCCATCAGCGTCATATGGGTTTTCAAGCAGAAGCTAAATCCAGATGGATCAATTGACAAACACAAAGCGAGATTAGTAGAAAGAGGCTTTCTACAGAAGCCTGGGCTGGATTACTTTGAAGTGTTTGCACCTGTAGCGAGACATGGAACAATCAGACTAGTGATTGCAATAACTTCTAACAGGAATTGGCCTCTGATGCATTTAGATGTAAAATATGCATTTCTGAATGGTCCATTACAAGAAGAGGTGTAAGTTTCACAACCTCCTTGATTTTAGAAAAAGAATCAGGAAGGGATGGTGTTCAAATTACACAAAACATTGTCTGGATTGAAGCAAGCGCCCAGAGCTTGGAATTTGAAGATTGATTTTTTTTTCAAGGAATAAGGGTTTCATAAATGTGAGATGGAGTATGGTGTTTATGTTCAGCACACTTCAGAAGGTAATATGATTCTGGTCTGTTTGTATGTTGATGACAAATTACTCACAGGAAGTTCTGAACAAGAGATAGATGAGTTCAAGAAAGTTCTGATGAATGCATTTGAGATACAGATCTTGGAAAAATGAGTTTCTTTCTAGGGATGGAATTTATGTACTCTGAGAAAGGAATCATTTTACATCAGATGAAGTATGAATTAGAGCTTCTGAAGAGATTTGAGCTAGAAAATTGCAAGGTTGTTATCACACCTGTTGATACGAATCAGAAGTTGAATTTTGATTCTGATGGAGAGGATGTAGATGCTACAACCTTCAAACAAATGGTTGGTTCTCTAAGGTATTTGTGTAATACTAGACCTGATATTTGCTATGCAGTTGGAATGGTTAGCAGATTTATGAGCAAACCAAAGTGGTCCCATTACCAAGCTGCAGTCAGGATTCTGAGGTATGTGAAGGGAACTCTGAAATATGGAGTGTTATTTCCGTCTGGAAGAAAGATCGAATCAGAACTTCTGAGTTATTCTGATTCTGATTGGTGCGGAGATAGAGTTGATAGAAGAAGTACTTCTAGGTACTTATTCAAATTTCTAGGAGGTCCAATTTCTTGGTGTTCCAAGAAGAAACATGTTGTTGCTCTGTCAACCTGTGAAGTTGAATATATTGCAGGTGCTCTGACTGCATGTCGAGCTGTGTGGATTCTGAACTTGCTAAAAGATCTGAAGATTGAGGTAAATAAACCTCTGAAGCTGATGATTGATAATAAGTCTGCAATCAATCTTACCAAGAATCCAGTGTTGCATGGGAGAAGCAAGCATATTGAGACCAAGTATCATTTTTTGAGGAATCAAGTTCATAATGGAATATTAGAGGTTGTGCACTGTAGCACTCAGAAGCAGCTGGCAGATGTTCTGACAAAGGCTATCAAAACAGATCAATTTCTTGAATTAAGGGATGAAATTGGCGTTTTCATTTTTGGGTAAATATAAATTAAGGGATGGTGTTAGAATTAATTTATATTTAATTAGATATTAATTTATATTTAGGAATATCTTTTAGATTGTTTATATCTTTGTTAGAAGATATATATCTTAGATCTTCTTATATCTTTGTAGAAGATATATTTTAGATTTAATTTTTGTGTATAAATAGCTTAGTGGAGTAGGTTATTGTAATTCATTATAAATCCTTATTTTTATAGCTATCGGTAAATATTCCTTTTTCCTTTTATCCTCCTTGTGCACCAACATCGATAAATGGCTAAAAAAACTTACCATTTTTTAGCTCTTAAAATGAATTAGGAATAGTTCAATTGGTGAAGTAGTTTTCAAATTCATAGTCGAGTTAAGGGAGCATGTTAGTGAGTAATAAAACTATAGATAATTTAAGGTTGTCCATAGTTGTTACAAGCACGAGTAACAATGTTAGTTGAATTGGATCTTAAGAAACTGATCTAACTTAGCGCAAACAAATCCTTTTTTTTTTATTTTCAACCAACGAAGAACTTTCTTAGCCCCTCAACACGATCAAATCCTTTTTATTTAAAACAACCAACTCACAAGATTTTCCTACTAAGAATTAAGTAGATTTGAATGCTCCATCGCATAAGAAGATATGTAGGAGTAAAAGTCAAATCTTGTCAAGCACCCTGATGAAAAATATTTTTCTATTTGTTGCAAATATATCGTAATAGTTAAGAGAAATCAAATACATTAGGGTTATCACTACCTTTCAAAAAATTAATTAGAGGTAACCATTATTTAAAGCAGATGTCATAGGATGCTAACACCTTCCCTATACATAACCGACTCTCGAACTTAAATTTAGTTGCGATGATCATATTTTTATTCTTCAAGGGTTTTATCAACTATTTCCCTTTTAAAAATAAATTTTGATAGCGACTTCCTTGATTCTGAATGTGTTTGTGCTCATGTATTTTTTGTGTTGCGGCAATATTTATGTATAATATGCAACGTAAAGCATAATCTTCACATGGTAATATGTTGATAATTTATTGGTAATTGGAAATAATACTTTTGACATATAGATTCAAAAAGGCTATGATGTTTGAGTTTGAAATGATAGATTGGGAAACTCTATCATCCTTTTTAGGCGTGTAACTTGCGAAAAAATTCACAAAGAAATTCCTGTTCTAGAGAACATATACAAGGAAAACTAAGAAGTGGTCTAATTTGGTTAGTTTCTCCCATGCAACCACATAAAATGAAGTAAGCCTCGAGTTTTAGAAAGCACTGAAGAAGACAAAGTGAACTCAACAAATTTTAAGTAAATTGTTTGATTACTAAGGTACATTTTCAATAACATGCCGGATATATGCTTTGCAATTGGTATAATAAGAAGAAGGTTAATGGATGATCCCAAAAGATCTCACATGAATGTGGCAAGGAGAATACTAAGATACTAGAATGGTACACTAGACTATGGAATTTTTAGAACATGTAAGTAAAAAGATGCAACAATTATATATTTCTTCGATGTAGAATGTTGTGACACTAAGGTTGACAATGCAACACTTCTAGTCTTCAATTTTTAAAGGTAAGAGGTGAACAATAAACGACTATAAGTGATGCATTATTAAACTAAATATCAACTTGTTTATGTATTGACAAATGGTTTAAATTTTACAATCTTTTAGATCTTAAAATGAATTAGGCATAGTTCAACTGATTACGTAGTTTTCTAATTCCTAGTAGATTCAACATGATCAAATCCTTCTTTCTAATAAATCACTTAAATTTTAATTAACTTGTATGGATATCTTGTACAAGATACCAATACTCACAACCTCCCCATCAACTATGGTTTTCAAACAATCGACAAATTCTAAAAGAGGATTATTATCAATGTATATTTTAGTAGCATTACTTCTTACACATTCAATTGATTCCTTTCTTAAATCACCATTCTGAACACGCATAGAATCATCTTGCGAATATGCTTGTAATTAGTTACTACTTTCTCTTGATCAATTTTAGCAATTTTACAAGACTAAAAAACTATGACCAATATTGTGAAATTGGGAACAAAAAAGTGGCAAATTTTATAATCACGTTAACAAGAAAAGCATAACCTTCTCATTCGACCCACAATATATGTATGATTTTAGAAAATAAATATATATCATGGTTTCAAGAAATGAAAGATAAGTCTTATTTAGTTATACAAAACTACACTTGAGCTTTTACAAACCTACCTCCTCGTAGAAAATCTATTGGATGCTTGGGTTTTCAGGATAAAAGAAAATCTAGATGGAAGCATAAACAAATATAAGGAAATGCTTATGACAAAGGGCTTTCACCAACAACAAGGTTTTTATTTCCATGAAATCTTATCACGTTTTACAAATCATACCACCAATATAGCCGTCTTGTTTCTAACCCTTACATACAAGTGGAAAGTTCAATAGATAGACATCAACGATGTTTTCCTCAATGGTAAACTTTAAGTAGAAGTCTATATGCAACAACTACATGGATTTGTCAATTCTAGCTCTGCTCTTGTATCCTAGCTAAAACAACACTCTATGGTTTGAATCAAGCCCCGAGGGCAAGGTATGGGAAGCTACATCAATATTTACTTTAGCTTAGTTTCTCATCTAGAAAATGTGATCATTCACTTTTTGTCTAAAAGCATCAAGATATCACAATATATTTTATTATTTATGTTGATGATATTCGGCTAAATGGTACATCTTCCAAACTAGTTTATGACTTGTTTACCAAACTTCGTGATATGTTTGCAATAAAAAAAGATGGGAACACTTAAATATTTTATTCATATTGAGGTGCATTATCAATCGAATGAGATTTTCTTTTTACACAAAATAGTATTGTACAAATTTGTATATCGATGTATTGTACCTGTACAATTTATATTGTTTGTGTCAATGTCACTCCGTTGTTTGATTATCAATAAATGTTAGGTAAAAGAGGTTCAACAATGATAAAATAACCGACAAAAAAGAGGTTCAATAACATACCATTGCATCACCCATGTCCGAATAAACTATTTTATACTGCTTCTAATATAAAGCTTCGAAGGCATCCATGAATAACTCAAACCCTTTTGTTTGAATAGAACCTACAAAAACACAAACCCAGTGTGTTGTACCCCAATTTTTGCCCCTAAGATTCCTCTATCATATCATATCAACTCGATCATAACAAGATCACATTAGGATTGGTTCTTCCTCTTTTTCTATCTCCTATCTTTAAGTTTGCTCTTGAGGAATCTCCAAGCACCTTGGTTGTGTATTTTGTATATGTGTTGTTGACTAACTTTTAATCAAAATACAAAAAAATATTTGTCTTTGTCTTTGTATATTTATTTTTTGTAGGTACCAAGTCGAAGCATCTGACAAATAAGGATTTCTGGTATTATTTTCCTAAAATCTCTATTTGCAAAGGAAAAATTAACAAAAATTCATTTTTTTCACTGATGCATTTGATTGCTCTTAGAGTGAAATCGATTGCACAAAATTCATTTTGCGCCATTTTTGAAAAAATACACTGTGCAAATCGATTTGCACTATAGTTCAATCGATTGCACAACGTGAAAATTTGAAAAAATAAGCAATTTTAAACTTGTCAAATTTTGGCTCCAATTTTTCTTCATTTTTGAAAGATATACCATTAATTCAAATTTTAGTGCCAATCTTTCATTTTTAAGAAGAATTATCATTAATTCAAATTTTGGCTCTAATTTTAGAAAGAGTTATCACTAATTCAAATTTTGGCTCCAAGAATCAATTACCAAATTACCACTAATTCCAATCCTAAACTCTATAAATAGAGCCATCATTTAATTCAAATTTCAAGCTTTTGATAGCCAAATCCACCTTGCTAAAAAATCTCTCAATTCTCTACATCTACCAAATTCACTCAAAGCTCAATTTTCAAAAAGGTAGTAAGCTTTGCATTGAAGCTTACTAATCTTTGAGCTAAACCTTCATCCAAACACTTTTTCTTTATCAATTCTCTACATCCAAGCTTGAGCAATTGATTCTTGTGGTTAAATTGAAGCAAATTCTTGAAGTTGTTTTGATAATTCTCTAGATCTACCTTTGGTAAGTTGGATAATTCATCTTTCACAATATGATCTCTTGTTGATCTTTGGGTTTGATTCTTTGAGCATTATTTTGTGATTCCAATGGTGTTATTTTCTCATAATTTGATGGAATTTTCGTGCTCAATTGGATCCATGATCATAAGGTATTTGATGGAAAGTTTGAACAAGAATTTGGCCTTTTAAAATGCTGTTTTGCTGTCTGAAACAGCGTGCAATCGATTGCAGTAACAATGCAATCGATTGCACAGAAGCAATTTCACGCAGATTTTTGAAAATTGTACTGTGTAAATCGATATACACAGTAGTGCAATCAATTTACACATGGACATAATGCATTTTTTTGCCTTGTTTTGGGGCAACTTTGATCCAAAATGCTTTTTCTACTCACTCCTTTTGATTGTTGGTTTGGATTGCAATTTTAAATGTCCAATTTCTCTTTAAACTCAATGCACTTTGTGATGTAGATGAAGTTGGATAAATGTTCATCAATTCAAATCTACCTAAGAGTGAATTATTTAATTCATTTTTGGTGCTTTGGATTAATGATATGTTTAGTGCTTTAATCCATCTAGAGGAGTGGTTGAATTTAAAGTTGAAAGAATTTTGAGGTGGTGATCCAAATTAGCTTATCATTCCCCTCCCTCTTAATCTTATCCCTTTCTTTTTTTAATTGTAATACATTTTAAAGGATGGTGATCTCTATATCATTTATCCAAACATGAAGTACATATATTGCTATTGACCGACCTCAAAATAGGTGCGACTTCTACATAAGTCCACTTACGATTTCTTAACATAGCGCTAAATTTTGTCTCGATTCGGATAAATGATCATTCGTGGCCCAAACTTATGATTGAAAGCCCAAGTATGTTAATTTGATCTCTTTGATCCAATTACCTTGAGATTCACTGTATGGAGGCTTTGGTTCTACCAATCCTCTAATGGATCTATAACACTTTTGGTCAACGCGGATCACTTAAACATCGTTGATCATTAAATGGCACTTGTGAGAATTCCAAATGGATGATATACTTGAAAAAAAGCAAATGCAACTTGTTGTGTGGAGGCTTTGGTTCTACCAATCCTCTAATGAGTTCCAAATTCAAGTTTCAAGATGGTCATCCAACTAACCACTAATTTCTAATAATTGACTTTATTTTATGCTTTTATTTTATGCTCTTTACTTTATATACCATTTACTTTTAGCATTTATATTTCATGCTATTATCATCTTTGCTCACTTGAGCATTTACTTTTATGTCATTTTTATTTTGCTCACTTGAGCTTTTCTTTTTATTTTAAAGACACTTAATAATCAACGTAAACCTTAAAAAATATTTAATGGTACTTGGACTATTTGGATACTATCCTTGGCATTATGGAGCATGGGACTTTTTCTTGGACTTAGGATTAGAGACCTTGGCCTATCTTGGAGACTTTGTGACTTTATCTGATTATTTTGTCTGGAGTTCTTGAGGTTTACCTCAAGACATTGGGTTGTTTGTTTGTTTTGTGTGCAGGTTATTGTGATTACACCCTTTGTTTGTAATCTGGAATTCACCCATATTTCCGTTACTATGCCCTATTTTTGCAAAGACTTAATACACTTGAAGTTTGGTTATCTCAAGAGGTCTAGTATCTTTGCTTGCTTGGTTTCAATCCGAAAAATTGTAATTCTATCTTGACTCATAATGTCAAATATTGGCTTCTTGTTGGTTAGATGGTTCTTATCCCTAGATTTTACCTTATGCTTTAGCATAGTCTCTTCATCTCCTCCCATCTTCTTTAATTTCAAAAATCTTCTCCCTCCTTTTGAAAACTCTTCTCGTTTTGAAACTTGAACCATTTTCATAATAAACTTGGACTTATGTCCATGTATTTTCAAAATATTTTCATAAATAAACTTCAATCAATTTAATAATACCTTGACATTTTTTGTGAGAAGACTAAAAGTCAATTAATCTCATTTCAAACCATTTTGCCACTTTGGCTTTTTACTTAAGAAAAAAACTTTTCTTAAAAAGATTAAACTCTTGTCAATCCTTGTAGTGATGCGAACAACTATACTTCTACAATATGTAGTGAAGAGAGATATTTTTCACTTGGGTGTTGAGTGAGGCATTGTTGATTTTGAAATCCAAGCCATATCCTCCACTCTGAGATGATGCAAATTCTCCTTTCTCATGATTGTGGGTAGTAGGTGTGTTTTCCATACGGACAAGGACGATGATGTTTTATCTTATAAAATTAACCAACGCATTTGTGTTTCAAATTTTCAAAGAGGAACTACGTGTACCCTGATCCCCTATTGCACGAAAGGTGGTACGTAGGTACTAAAGGTTCGCAACCGCGGCGGGTGCAAAAATCATAAAAATATTTCTTTTCTCACCTCCACCATCCATTTTATATACAACACATTTTATATAGCCAAAATATACAGATTTTACAAAGAGGTTCCTGCGGAGTACCGTAGATGTTTAGGGTGCTAATACCTTCCCTTTGCATAACCAACCCCCTTACCTTGAATATTTCCCCCTCTTTTTGGGTTATTCTCTCTTTTCCCATTCCTTTGGAAACAATAAAGCGCGGTGGCGATTTTTATTTTTGATTTGTATAAAGTCTAGTCAATCCAATGGCTTAGTCTTGAACATTTCTACCGCTACACAGTGAAATCACAAGCATCAGAAAAAACAAAAAATTAAGATGGATATGGAAGAAATCATCCATGAATAATTGAATCCCTTTTGTTTCATAACTCATAACATCCAAATCAATATATGTTTTTCTTTAGAAACCGCACCGCCGACGAATTTTTCCCCATCCGCGTGAGCCAACATCACAAAACCTGAAACATTAAATACTAAATCAAAATCGTAATCGAATCACAATCAAAATTATCAAATCAACCATAAAACCCTAATTTCCCCTTCTTGAACATTTTATATTACATTCAAACATTCATTGAGTTACCAAAAACAGAATTCCGGCGATAGTGGAAGAAGAAGACGAAGAAGGAAATGAAGAGGGAAAAGA